>CM035625.1:81413171-82613171 GCA_020496765.1 Gossypium stocksii | reverse complement strand
CAAATCCCAATACAAGAATGAATGAGATCAGATGATATATGCACGTTATTTTTCAAGCTAAAAGAAACACAGGCTTAGCCATTTGTATATATGCAATCATAGAACCAATTGCTAGTATTCTAACATTGTTAAATATATAATCACATTTACATCTATGACAATCAAGAGTTTTATCAGGGAGAAAAAAAATACCTTTTTAAATGTTCACCATCTCCGCGAATTGCGTAATGATCTTGATGATCCTCCGAAAAGATCCAAGAGCGAATTTTCCACATGTTCAACGGTATGCTTGACGCTTTTGTCGTCAGTATAAGCAAGGTTTCTCCCGAGGAAAGTTCGATATGCGAGGACTACTTTAAGTGAAGTTGAAATCTGCAAGTCTTCGCGGAGTTGTGGATCCGGAATAGACCAACTTGTCTGGGTCTTGTATACCTCCTCGAAAGCAACGCTAAAGCCCTTGCACCTTTCTTTGAAGGTTGATTTCGACATGGAACTCGAACCCGGGTTATCGTCTTTGAGGAAAGAAACAACTGAACTCCAAGTGGCTCTCTCATAGTTCATTGCGTGTTGTTGAAATATCGCGTTGTGCTTACGAATCCATTCGTCTCCGAAGAAGAGCCGGAGTTCTGAGCCCCTAACCTTTTGCGCCAAGTAATGGATGTTGTTCATCAAGAAAATATGTTGTAAAGCCTCATCTTTGTATAGTCGTGATTTTTTATGAAGATTGGATTCCAAACAACTTGTGATTGATCGAAGGTGATAAGCCATTGGGCAAGAAGTCAAAAGAGATGCGTCCAGCCCGTAATCTGTCTCGGTGACTTGATCTGCAGCACCGGGATGTTGGTTCTTGAGAAGCAAATTGAGGGTGTTGCAATATTCAGGGAACATCCTAATGTAGTTCATGACATATTTATTGAGAGGGTGAACTCCGCCACCGGCAAAGGGGTATAAGGATCCGTTTGAAGAAATAGCAACCCAAAATGCCTCGAAAGCTGCTATCGCAGATTCACCTAATCTCTCCAAAAGTTCATGGAACTGGAGCTGAATGAAAGAACCAGCCTCTTCTGAGAACAATGTATCTATGTCTCGGAGAAGACCTGCCAAAGTTTCGTACATGTCAAGCAAACGAAGCAGCTTTTCAGGTCGATGAGGCCCCATTGCTACGGCTTCACCGAAGTTCAACAGGCAAAGGATCGTTGCCTTTGAGATCTCGAGAAAGCAATATGAACTAACAGATCCCAAGCCCCCTAAGACCTGGTCACATAACTGTTTTTCACTAGCAAGATAGACTCGGACGATGATCTTCATGGACCAGGTCCATTTATTCATCTTGCTACTCAAGCAAGTCCATTCCATTTTCAGCACATCTTCAATGCTGAGATTCTCGGTTCCAAGAAAGGAAAAGTACTGCTCCAACGCCTCTTTCTGTACACTGATGAAAGCTTCACAAAATTCCGGACCGTAATTTGAAGTGAACATAACCTTTGCAATGGACTTGATATCAGGAATTACATCTGCATGGACCAAATCCACAATACATTCACCACTTTCATCATTACTGCAGTTTCGGCTAGATGTTTCCTTGGTTGGTTCATCCTCAACCGAAACAAATGACTCATCATACACAATATCCTTTCGAATAGATCGAGAGTACATGTGTTTGGGCTCAAACTGTTGCCCATGCTGAACAAGTATATGAATAAGCTCTTCCTCGAGCCTAGACATTGCCATCTGCAAAATGTTCATTGCACGGTTAAGAATTTCCTTCTGCGTCTGATTTTCATGCACAGATAACCCTCGTAAACCATCAACCAATTTCCCAGTTTCATTTACAGCTTCAAGATAATCAGAAGCTTCTTTAGGTCCAGAATCCCATATCATCATTGGATCCGTTTCCCACCGCATAATCTTTCTTTCTGCTTGTTCAAGTCGTTCCTTGACATCAACAAGTCCCCTTCCTCCCTTGCTGTCTATTTTCGAAGTTATCATCGACAAATGAGAGTCGAGATCGATAAGAATCTTCCGCAAATCATCACTAAGATTCTTAGTTGCTCCTAATGCCTTGACAATATGGTGAGCTGCAGCAACAACATGAAGGTCTCCTTCATATGTCGGGACCCCGGATCGACATCCATCCATATCAAAACCAAGAACACACAAGAAAACTGAATAAAAACGGATCAAACAATCGACTTAACACCACCAGGTAACTTGTTACACAATCAAAGCCAAGCCTTTCGATCGAGCAAACGATATATATAGAACCTAAACCATCCACTTCCTAGAACCATGATTCATTCAATGAAACCCCAGATACGACAATCAAGAGCAAATCGACACTATTCGATGCTTTCGAATACGAAGAAATCAATCACACAGTTTATAAACTTGATAGAGCCTCACCACAGCCAAATCAAAATTCTTGATTCAAATTCAATAAACCGTAGATTACAATCAAGAGCAGATCAACACAATTGGATGTTTTGGAATTCGAAGAAATCAATCAAACAATTTACAACTTGATAAACCCTCAACACAGCTAAATAAAAAAAAAAAGGGATTTAAATTGCCCAAATTAAAACCAAGATTTGGATTGAAATTGAAATTGGAAGTGAATAAACCCCATATACAATCAATAACAGATCAACACAATTCGACATTCTCAAATTCGAAGAAATCAATCAAAAGATTATCCACTTAGAACATAAAGTTGAAGAAAATTGAACTTTGCCAATGCCAAATAACGCAAAAGCAAAGATGAAGCTTAGAAATAGCTGAAACCAATCAAATTAAAAATCATTTGATCATCAAATTAACTTAAATCCCCAACACTTAATCCTTTAAAAACTCAATTAAAAAAAATTGCCAAAAGAAGCCAATTTGTAACTTTCACAAACTCAATCTTCAAAAGCCCATTTACAAAAACAATTTTTTATCTTAAAAGAAAATCCACCAAACCTTAAAAAACTTGTTTTCCTTTGTATATTCGAAATCGAGCAGCATCAACCCAGAAAAAAAAGTCAAACGAACATCAAATTCTCAATCGAGAAAGAGAAATTAAATAAAAGAGAAAAAAATTGTTGGGAAGGTTTTGAAAGAGACTGGAGATAAAGACGCGAATTTCGTAGTAAATTAATGATTTACATTTTATTTTATTTTCCATTTTCAGAGGAGTTGAATGCTCAATGCTGTGAGTGCTGGAAAATTTTTAAAGTGGTGTTTGACGTTTTAGTAGCTTTTGTTTGAGACTAGTCTTGCTTTTGACCATTTGCCAAAAACGACACCGTTTTGAATCCTATTCTATCATTACAAGTCAGCATTCGCTCATTGTTAGTGACTTTTGTATTGAATTTTTATTTAACCTATAAATAACAGGGTAATACGTTTTAGTGTCCACAAATTTATATTCTACTACATTAATAATAATATTTATGATATTAACAATAATATTTATATCAATCGAGTTAATAATTAATTGATAATTCTTTTATTAACTCTTAAAATTAATCCAATTTATGTTGTTTTATATTTATTATATTTTTTAATAAATTAATATAGATTTCTTTTTGTACTGAGGTGTGGTCATATTTTTTTATATTGTGTAGTTGTATTATTTTATAATTTTATAATTTTTCAAACCACATTAACTGTAATTTTAATGTCTTGAGAACTAAACTCCAGTCAGCCCTGCATTTGCACATTGTTAAAATAGAATTTCGGGAGGAGATGGTGGAAGTCATGGTTACCTCAACTTCCAACAACTTTCGCATTACGTCTGATTTTTTTTTTTTAAGTCAAACTGATTTTATTATTTTTATATTGGGTTTTGAAAAATATAAGTTAATTTTTTAACTTAATAATTGTTCTCATATCAAAATTTAAATTTTAGTATTTTTAAAAAAATATCGTGAATTAACTCGAAAAAAAATTCAAATCTTAATATAAAAATAATTGTCAAATTTAATGATTAATTTGAATAAAAGATATTTAAATCCAATATGAAAATAATTATTAAATAAAACAATTATCCAACCAAATGAAGCATGATTTGATTTTTTTTCAATTTTGGCAAAATATTCAATTTGATCCGGTTGACTGTTGTAACATGATCAGCTCATTCGATTAATGGTATATAAAAATTGAACTAGCTCTTACCACGAGAAAACAAGAGAGCAATTTGGACCCAGAAACCATGATAAGCCCATCTCATTCCAGCCCTCTAATTTGGGTATTTGTGCTCTTTATACCTGGGCCGGCCGAATTGCTTTTGAGTAAATTTTTTATTAGAGGTTAATGTTTAATCGGATCGAGTAAATTTTTTTTAATATTTGAGTTGAAGAGTCATGTTTTATTATTTTAACTCGATTTAAATTTTGTTCTAATTATTTTAAATTATTTTGTATTTTCTGTTGGGAGAGAAATTAATTTGTTCATTTTCAAATTTGATAGGAACCAAATAGGTATTTACACCAATTTGTTATTCGAATTGTTCGAGTAATTCGAATTGTAAATTCAACTTGACTCAAACTTGAAACTCGATTTACTTATTCGAGTTGACTTGAATGACTTAATTCGATTAACTTAAAATTTGATTTTCTTTTCAAATCAAAATGAGTTTTACTTACCCTTATTTTTTACCCGTATTAGAAGAAGATTATTATTTGTAATATTACATTTGGTTATTAATATAACACGAGGAAGAAGGATTACCTATATATATGTTAAAGTAGTTGGACATAAAATAACAAATTTTGGTACAAATTTAAACTTGAAATCTTAAAATTTAGGCCCAACGTGGGAATAATTGTCATGTTCAGACCCTAATACGGAGACAATTTGTCAACTTCATAGG
Source organism: Gossypium stocksii (assembly GCA_020496765.1). NCBI lineage: Eukaryota > Viridiplantae > Streptophyta > Magnoliopsida > Malvales > Malvaceae > Gossypium > Gossypium stocksii. Next base: position 82,608,319 of record CM035625.1, on the reverse strand, counting down.
CTAACTTCGACAAAAGTAATGTTTAAGCACAAAAATAATTACCTAATTTATGTCCCAATGTAGAAATAATTACCTAGTTCAAGATTAAATTAGACAAAAAAATAAGTCCAATGTGAGCGATGTTATCAAGTCCATGTTTAAATAGTGATTTAACCCCTTCAAAATAAACAAATTTTTTTTTTGTAATCGATAATTTATATAAATAGCTAAAATTAACCATTGTGATTAACTTATAATTAAGTCGCGACTAACACATATTAAAAGAATAAAAGTCTTTAAAAGAAATATTATTCACTCTATTTAATCTAATCGATGAATAAATTGGAGGTACTAGCATTAGTCACCATTGACACCCACAAACTTGAATTTAAAAAGAAATTTGGTAATTGAAATAGTTTTAATACCACTTATATAACTACTTGTTAAGAGATTTAGATTAAATATTTGCAAAGAATAAAATAAAGTGGTTAGGATAATGATAAAAAATACTTTGATTATTAAGGACTTCAATGGTAAATATTATAGATTAGGTTTATTTAATTATAAAATAAGGGGATAAAGTAACATTTAATCCTTGAACTTCGAAATTTTTTCTATTTTAGTTCTTAAATTTTACTGGTTCATATTAGTTCAAAAACTTAAAAACTTTTCTCAAATTAGTCTTTAAATTTTAATTTATTTTAACGTGAAAGAACGTAATATTATAAAAAAATATTATATCATCACTTGAAAATTTTAAAAAATATAAAGATGAAAAGTAAAAAAATTTTAAATTTTTAGGTAATGATAATCTTAAGTATCACATCATTTCACTTCAATAAATTTCAAATTTAGGGATAAATTAAAAAAAATATGAGGACTAATATGGAGAAAAAAGTTTAGGGACGAAAGGTTTTGCGTGCTGCCAAGTTCTGAGGCTATATATTGCTTCATCCTAAAGTATATTGGCTTCTTTAAACATGATGTTTTTGATATATTAGCCAAAATATAATTATTTAAAAAAAAAAAAAGAAGAAACTTTTTATGCAGATCCGATGGTGGAATCATAAACTTTTCACAAGTGTGGGAGCCACCACTGATTTTCCACGTGTCAAATCATCAGTGGAGGACCACCAAATTCTTTCTTTTTCCTACCGCACCCAAACACTGCCTATTTTTCCCAAACAACGCGTCTTCCTCTTTCCTTCCTTCAACCTCCTGGTTACAGCTTCGACTCCGAACCTCGTATACATTCCCTCCGAACCTTAACTTCGGTCCGAACCTTAATTTTGCCCCCCCTGTTCGTTGAAAATTTCGCACACTATTTCGATCACTTTATCGCTCTCCCTCTCTCTTTGAGCTAAAAAAAAAGTCCCAATATTTTAGAACCCTAATAATTTTCATAATTTTCTTACAATTTTAGCATCTTCGAGGATCGATTTTTTGAGCTCCATTTCAATGGCTTCTCCTCTCCAATGTGAGTTCACTTTTCCCCTCTTTCTCTCTCTCTAGGAACCCTAATGTATTTTTTTTTCACACTACAAGTCTTTCTTTTGATGTATATATATGTAAGAAGCTGAATCGATGATAGGGGTTTGGTATTATAGAGCTGGGCAGTTGTGTTTTCTGTATTTCGTTTTAGGGACGGGGATTGCTTGCTGCCGTTTCGATTTTTTTTTTGTAGTCTAGGTTAGAAATGCGCGATTTTACGGAAAATTTGAGTTAAGTGTCTGTTTGTTTGCTGAGAAGATGAAGGGATGCCGGGGATCTTCACCGTGGGGGATTGCAAATTTTGAATTGAGTTGAAGTTGTAGTAGTTCTTTTCTTCCTGCTGTATGGAAGATTTCAAGCCTTTAAAAAAAAAAAAAGCAAATGTTTTAGTTTTTATTGATAATTTAGTTTCGTACATTTTTCATTAATGGTGAATTTATGTTTGTACTTCACATTTAGTATTCTGCTTCGCTGCTTCTTGAGTGTCTCTTTTTCATTTTGTGTTAGTTGGAGTTTATTGACATTGATATGGTAGCTAATCTTCAGAACCTAATCAGTAATTTGTGTTTTACCGGGCATTTTTGTTTTACTAGGCAAGGGAAAAATTTTGATGAGCTGATATTAAATTTATGGAATTCCACTTTTTTCATTCAAGAAATTGTGATGAAGCATATTTGGTTTTTGTGCCATACTGCTATTTCATTTGTTTACTGGATATCCTTTTTTTTGACGTTTTTATACTTCTTGGCACACCTTTGCTATACCAAATGAAGAAAGAAAGGTGGAATAAATTTATGATCGGATAGTTGCCTTAACTTGCTTTAATTTTTGTTTCCGTGAAGAGATGATATGTTGGATTTTATCCATGCAGGATAAGCTGTTAAGGTTGATTTTCAAACTTCAGAACTCAAAACCAGGGTGAATGTTTAAATGTATGGAAGAGGTTTGTTTTTAATTATAGTTGGATTTATAGAAGGATTCTTATGATTGTACGTTCTGTAATGGAATTGAAAGTGTGAAGATTTTTAACCTAATTCTTATTCCTTTTAGGTAGTAAATTTTCTCCCAAAACTTTAGCTGCTGAAAAATCTTGGCTTGGATTATCTCTATGCCTGGCAACGAAGTTGGAGACAGGATCCATAATTTTCTTGGTCAAGAGGGTTTGCCCCAGGGCCAGCATCATTCGCAAGGCCTTGACACTGCCTGGCCCGGATTAAATAACAATCGGTGGGTTGGAAGCCAGAGACAAGTTGGTGGACCTCTTGTTTCCAGTTTGAAGAATTTTAGTGTACGTCAATTAGGTAATACGAAGACATCTTGATTGTTTAGTTTCTACTTTCTTCTGTACTACAAGTTTGATTTTAGTGCGTGGTTATAACATGCTTTTGAACCACTGTTTAATTGATATTATTATACTCTTTTGGCACTAGCTGAATCTGACAGAGGACAGACTGGTCAGTCTTCGAGCCAACAGCATGATCTGAACTTCACTCAGTCAGGTCTGAGGTTTGAAATCGCCAGAAGTCAATCACAAAACCAATCACCAATTGCAAATGGCTATTTGCTAGGGCATCAGGCTTTCCAGACAAGTCAGAATGAACCAAACTTTTTGGGCGTGGATACAGTATCTAGATGCTTATCACCTCTTGATTCACAGATAGGAAATGGTCCTGATCTTAGTAAGAAAAATTCATTGAGGTTGGAATCTACTGAATCTCCTATGAATTACGACTTTTTTGGGGGGCAACAGCAAATTAGCGCACAGCATTCTGGCATGATCCAGTCTTTACCAAGGCAGCAATCAGGGATGAATGACATGCAGCTATTACAACAAAATGCTATGCTTAAGCAAATGCAAGAATTACAGAGGCAACAACTCCATAGGCCACAGTTTCAATTACCAGATGCAAGGCAACTGAGCTCTGCAAATCAGGTTTCTTCTACTGTAAAACATGGCTTGAGTAGCCTTTCTCCAGCTCCAATCAATGGCGTTCCTGTCCATGATGCTTCAAATTATTCCTGGCAGCCTGAGCACATGGCACCAAATTGGTTGCAGCATGGTACATCTCCGTCCATGCATGTATCCTCTGGCGGATTTACGTTTTCCCCGGAGCGAGGCCAGGCGTCTTTGATGGGTTTGGTTCCTCAACAGGTTGATCAATCATTTTATGGGACTACCAGCAATGCGAGGGGAAACCCTTATCACCATTCTTCTGTCCAAATGGAGAAGCCTTCAATGCAGCAGCTGCCAGCCAGCAGTAATTCTTTTCCAGGTAATCAATATGCTCTGTTTTCAGATCAAGTTGGTTTGCAAGATGGAAGACAGGGTGATCAGGGTAAAAATGTGTTTGGGGCTACAACAGGACAAGGCTTAAATACTGGATTTCGTCCAGAAAACTTGCAGGAAATGACTATCCAGCCAAATAATGCAGTGATGCAGGAGTCTTATGATGGAAGGCAGGAACGTCCTGGTCCATCAGAAATATCCTTGGAGAAGTCAATGGCTCAGGCTGCCCCCTCACAGAGTGTGGCTATGCTAGATGCGACTGAAGAAAAGATTTTGTTTGGATCGGATGACAGTGTGTGGGATATCTTTGGAAAGAGCACCAACATGGGCTCAGTGTTGGATGGTACAGATTCTTTTGGAGCATTGTCTTCTTTGCAAAGTGGAAGTTGGAGTGCACTTATGCAGTCTGCTGTAGCAGAAACATCTAGTAATGATTTAGGGGTACAGGAAGAGTGGAGTGGTTTGGGTGTGCAGAATAGCGAACCTCCAAGTAGGAACATGCCATCACAAATTGTCAATGATGGCAGCAAACATCAGTTGGCTTGGGCCGGTAACAACTTGCAGACTGCCTCGACATTGAATTCTAAGTCTTTTCCCATGTCTAGTGATGCCAATATCAATCTTGACTTTTTTAGCATCCCTGGAGTTCAGCAATCAGGTGTCCAGATTGCAAATGAACAGACCGGGAAAATACATAATGATTCATCTCAGAAATTTGTTCAACAGTTAACAGAAGAAAGAAGCAAACGGTTAGATTGCAGTCCTCCACAAAAACCTGTAGCTGAATGTGTGCAAATCTTTGGAAATGTTGCTTACTCTCCCAACATGCAAGTAAGTGCAAAGAGCATTTCAGGCCACCAACAAGACATGGCTGTACATAATCTGCGTGTTCAGCCACATAACAAGCCAAACGGTTGGAGCTTCATTGAGTCTGCGTCACATAGTGGTGAAGCTATATCAAAAAGTCAGGATATTGATTGTGCATTGCAACCTTCTCAGAATAGTGATCACAGAGGTGCCATGTCTGAGGAGAAAGGTCACGGTTCTTTTCTTGGTTATCCTGTTCCTGATGCAAATAGCGAATGGGGAAATTTGAATTCTGGCTTGGGAAGCCCACAGGTGAACAGGGAAGGTTCTGAGCTGGATAATGTTGCTGCAATAACAGATTCAAGAACTGCAAGGGTCACCGAGGATAGCAGCCAGCAACTTCCGAACAATCATAATCTTAATCTCAGGAGAAGTACTGATTCTAAAGTAAACTCTGGACGAAGCAAGGTTCAAGCAAGATATCTGCAAAATCAGGATAAGAACCCTCGAACTTTTGATTCATCTAGAAATGATTGCTTGGACAAGGGAGCATCTGAAGCAAATATATTGGAGAATTCCAATGTCAAAGAAACTCCCAATGACAGTTTTCACCCAAACTCATCCCACCCATTTTCTACTGGTGGCATGAGAGACAATGTCTGGCTGGATGTAAATGATCGACATGGAGGAAAACAGAAGTCATCTGTTCGTATTAGTCATAAACCTTCTGGAATCCGTAAATTTCAGTATCATCCAATGGGGGATCTGGATGTGGAGGTTGAACCTTCATATGGAACTAAAAGTGTTGCACATTCACAGGCAATGTCCCAAAATATTTCGCAAGGATTGAAAGCTCATGACCGAGGATACTTCGGGCAGTCAAAATTTACTGGTCATGCTACTAGAGAGACTATGGAAACTAAGAAGGTAATTTTCTGTGTTTTGCCGCTTATGTAAATAGTGTGAAATTAGCAGCTCGTTTTCTCTCTGTCCTCTGTATCACCACTGAATTTTACTTTATTTTTAAGAATATCATTAGCCTTTGCAAGGTAATTTTTATTTATTAATTTCCTTCTTCTATACTTAGGGTTGTTTTCCTGGCATTCAAGTAGATGAGGTACCTTCCAGAAGCTCAAATCAAGGTTCTGCTTCTGACAGATCTTTTGTTGGTTCTGTGCTGAACAAGACAGCTCCAACGAGGTGGTTGAATATTTGTACTCAACTTTTAGCTTGGTTTGAATTTCTTGCTTTTCTCAAATTTTACTGTTGTGATAGTCTAGCTATAAATAATATTCTTTTTGGTTGTAAGAACTGTGATGGTAAAAACTTATATGTCACCATATATCTGAAATCTGATCTTATTTGGTAATGCTGGCACTTTAGAATTCTTTATTATTATTTTTGTGCTGCTGTCCTTAATTGCTTTCTATTGTGCTCTGGGCATTACAAAATTTCGCAGTCAAAATATGCTGGAGCTTCTTCCTAAGACTGATCAGCCAAGGGAACATGGCACCGCTACACGCTTAAGCCCTTCTGAACGCAATCTATCATCTGAAATGCCAGATACAGAAACTTCTGATGGATCAGTAGGCCAGTTTCAGCATTATAGGCCTTCTGCTTCGCAAGGTTTTGGTTTACAACTAGGTCTCCCATCTCAAAGGTTTACCAATCCTGATCGTGCAATGTCATCTCAGAGTTCTCCCCAAAGAGTTAGTTCTCTGAATTCCGTTCTTGGCTCTTCTGAGGTAGGAAGGAAGAGTCATGCATGGTTGGATCCAAGAACTTCTGTTCAGTCCTCAACTCATGGAGAATCCTATGGAGATATTAAGAATAATGTTTTAAGTGGCTCTTGTCAAATCAGCAATAAAGCGGCACCATATAATATCCAGACCAACTTTTCTGCCGGTTTTACCTCTGATTATCATTTGAAAAGTCATCTCCAAAGCCAAAATATTACTAGTGTGGGTAGTCAGGCAACACCAAGTGCATCTATCAATGCGCCTTTTGGTGGGTTGGGATCTCTGCCCAAGCAGACTGATGACCGTTCTGAGAGAGTTCAAACTAGTCAATTGCAGAGGAAACCAGCACTCCACATACCTAAATCTGCTGTAGATAACGATCGTGCTTCTTCTGAGACTTCTCAGCCAAGTAGTAGCAACCAAATCCGTGCAAGGGATCCAGGCGAGCAGTATCCAGTTTTGGAGGCTCTACCAGCTTACCCACCATCTGCTACCCCTGAATCTCCAAAGCAAGGATCTTGTACCAAAATTCCTGATGTGTGGGCCAGTGTTTCTGCCCCACAACATCCATTAGGAGCACAGTCCTCTTGGGCTTCCCAAAATTTGTTCAAGTACCATCATCAATCGAATATTAACTCTGAAATATCTCTTCCTGGAACAAAGAAGCTAGACGATCAAATTGCTAAGGCAGGAGGGGGTGGTCAATCTGAGTTTCTTGGAGGCCCTGGTAAACCACAGAGCTTTGTTGGAGAAAAGCAACCAGCAAAAGATCAGCAGTTATTTCCTGAAAGTGATGCCAGTCAAAATCCTGCAACTATGCCACAAGACATTGATGCTCTTAGTCATTCTTTGAGACCAAATAACATTGTAAATCAGAACCATTCATTATTGAATCAGGTGCAGTCAATGAAAGATATAGAGATCGAACCAAGTAATAGGAGTGTCAAAAGATTTAAAGGCCCATGTCTAGACTCTGCTTTGGATACTCAGCCAGTAAGTTCTGAAGGTGCAGAGCAGTTATCTTATGGATCAGATACCATGATGAAAGATGCTTCAGTTAATCGTATCTTAGTTTCTTCTGGAGATCCTAAGATGCTAAGGTTTTCACCAAACACTAGTGACAACTGTGAGGCACAGGTATCTTCTTATGATACGATGGCATATGCTCAGAATGATTCCCAGAATTTCTCCAGTGCTAATAATTCAGCTGCTAATCTCAAGGGTGAACACTCTCAAATAAGTCCCCAGATGGCTCCTTCCTGGTTTGATCGGTATGGCTCGTTTAAAAATGAGCAAATGTCACCTCTATATGATGCTCGAAAAACTGCCATGTTGAAGGCCGCAGAAAAAGCACTCATTGTTGGTAGACCTTCTGATAGCTCGCATTCTCTTCATTCAAATGAGCAGATTAATGCTGCTGCTTATCCTAGCCAGCTGGATAGTGCCTGTAAAAGCTCAAAGCCAATTGTGAGTGAGCTGATATCCTCTCACTCGCTGCCTCCTGAAATCACAAATCAGGATTTGGTTGTTGTGAGAGCAAGAAAGCGGAAAAGCATGGTATTTGAGCTTCTACCATGGCATAGAGAAGTGAAACAAGTTTCTCAAAGATCTCAGAACATCAGGTAATTGGATTAAATAACCCATTCGCTGCAATTATTTTGGTGGTATAGATTTCACTGACCAAAAGCACTAATGTATTCGCCAATACTGTTACTATGCAAAAATTAGTTGCTCTCTCCTCTCCCTATGGTTATGTTTTTCTTATTTTTGGAATTATATTGAAGTTTACTGTTGATACAGTGTGGCAGAGGTGGAATGGGTGCATGCAGCAAATCGATTGGTTGAGAAGGTGTGGTCAATGTTTAACTGTCTTACTTTGATCATATGTTATTCCTTCTTAGAACTCTGACAGTTCTCAGCTTAAGGACATCGATCTAATCATAGGTTGAAGATGAACCTGAAATGTTTGAAGATTGGCCACCAGGGGTTAGATCAAAAAGAAGGCTTATCTTGACAAGGCAGCTTATGCAGCAACTTCTTCGTGCTCCTCCAAGAGTATTTCTTTCTGCAGATGCTAGCAAAAGCTATGAGGCTGTGGCCTATTTTGTTGCTAGATCAGTCTTGGGAGATGCATGCAGCACAGCATGTATACCTGAAAATGATACTGCTATTCTTCCTGACAGTGAAAGCACGTAAGAACCTCTTATTTTGTTTGAAATCCTCAAATCGTGTTTTTACTTGTTTTCATCTGCTGGATCATCGTTGCTATAGTCGATACTATCTTACAAATATATATATATTTTCCTTTCAAATTACTTTTAGCCTCTCTGAAAAGCTTAAGAAGGAGAGAAACCAGTCCACCTTAAAGTATGCCGAAGATTTTGTCATCAAAGCGAAGAAGCTGGAGAATGATTTACAGAGGTAAGTCACATCTAGTTCTTCTCATCAATATCTTTTATGCATGATATTTCATTTGTTAGTCTTTTGCATCAACGTTATTAATGTGAACACCGTGTTTATGAATTATGAAATTCAATGTTTTGTGGTAAGAACTTCCCCTTACAAACCACCCATTTAATTTGATCATATTGTTTCATCACAGTGTGCTGCATGTGTTTCCTGGTTATGTTCCTGTTGTACTTCGACCTGAAGGGATAATGTCTTGCTAGTTCAATGGATGAAATTGCTAATAATTATATGCCTTATTTAGAATCATCGGACATGAATTTAACTGTGGGATAAATTTTTGCTTTGATTTGCATCTAATTATTCGTGTACTTAATTATATATTCTTTTTTATTTGTCCACCAATTATTTTGCCCTAAGCTACTTTTATGTCCCTGCCAGTTATCTTTAAATGTTTCCTATTTGTTATGCAGTCTGGACAAGAGAGCCTCAATCTTGGACTTAGGATTGGAATGTCAGGATCTAGAGAAGATTTCCGTCATCAATCGTTTCGCCAAGTTCCATGGTCGGGGGCAAGCTGACGGCACTGAGACCTCATTGTCCTCTGATGCAATTGCTAGTTCTCACAAATTCTTCTCCCAGAGATACGTAATTGCACTCCCGATGCCCCGTAATCTCCCTGACAGGGTACAATGTCTTTCCCTTTGATCATTAATTGATTGATTTTTCCCTCTTTTTTTTTTGGCCAATTATCTTCTTATTCCTCAGTGCATCTCTGCTCCAAAATTTAAAAGCAATGGAGGCTCTTAGATCATTGCCTGCCATTGCAGGCCATTTGTATCAATTTCCTGAGAAATATATGAGTTTATCATTGAATATACTTGTCTGAAAATCTTGAGAGAAAGTGAGGGGTAAACCCCATAATTTTTGGGTAAAATGGGGGAAGAACAAAGCTCAGTCTGAATTATTTTTGAAACCGGTAGTTGAATATTCTCAAGGTAAAAATTAAGTGTATTTATTAAAGCCTTTTGGATGCCTTTCATTCATAAGTAAAGGGTTCCTCTACATATCTCTCATCTTCTCTTTTTATCCTCTCTGAGACTGAAAGGGATTGGAATCAGTTTGAGAATTGCTGATGTTTATAATGTGCCCAAAGCCTTCACAAAGTTCTTTAACTTGAAATGAATCTTGGACTTTATTGTTATTGTCATGGTCGTGGTCATCATCATCATATAGGTTGCTTTAGCTTATGTCTGTCTTGTTATCGCATGATTTTTGAATTAATGTTGTTATTATTAGGGATAATATAATTTTTTGCCCCTAACTTAGTAACTAAGTCTATTTTGGTACCTAAACTTTGCAACTAGATTCATTTTGGTCCTTGAATTTGAAAAATATAGAAGTTTGATACCTGTTCAAAACTGGTTTTTGTCCCAGTTTTCAATTTTTACTGGTTTCAAGCAATTTTGGTTCTCGGTCCAACGAGTCTGATCAACCAATCCAGTCTTGTACCAATCTTGATGGAATTCAGGTCAAGGACCAAAATGGATGTAGTTGTCAAATTTAGGCACCAAAGTGAACAAAAAAAGAAAAAAAAAGTGCAGGTACCCAAGTGGATCTAGTTGCCGAGTTCAAAGGCAAAAAATTATATTATTCCTTGTCATTGTTATTACTATTATTGATGAAAGATATTATTTGTTTTGTTTGCTTGAAAATAGGAATGAAAATGGAGGACAGATTTCTTTATCCATCTCAGTTCCACTCTTGCATGATTGTTGAAATATTATTCTTATTATTTGATGAAATAATAATATAATATAATATAATATAAGATTATCTTCTTTGAATTCTACGATAAGATTTCAGAATAATATTCTCTTCTTTGAATTTCAAAGATGAGCGTAAGTAAAAAAAAAAAAAAAAAAAAAAAAAACATTCTCCGGTTTTGCTCTCACCGACTTCAAAACTTGAACACAGAACACAGCACTTGGGAATCTTTTTTCTCTTGCTCTCACCTGCACCGGAACTTTGTTAGCATTCTTGTTTCTGCTAAATCTTACGGAAATATTGTGCTCTGCATTAAACGGAACTTGAAAAGTATAAAACACCAGAGCACTCTTGTTTCTCGTATAAAAACCAACCTCTTGAATTGCTTACCTGCTTCGATGTCTTGAATTAGTAAGGGTGACCATTATTTATAGTTTTAAGGGTTTAGATTGATTTAGATGAGTTGTTAAAAGATTTGAACTTATCTACAGCATAGAGTTCAAATTAACCTAGTCAACTACAGTAGTTTCTAGAAAGAATCGGTGGTTTAAAGTAAGTCAAAATTATCCAAATGATCACTAACCTAGTCAACTACAGTAGTTTCTAGAAAGAATCGGTGGTTTAAAGTAGGATGAAATTTTCACTTTGGGTGAGTTTAGATGGGCGGTGCGTTTATCTGCGGTTAGTGTGAAAATAGTGGTGGCAATAAAATTAGATACTATAACGATATTGTAACATGAGATATAAAGTAAACTAATTGCACCGCACCGCACATAATCGTCTATCTAAATTCACCTAAAATGATATCTTACAGTTCCAATATCATATCGTTAGCTTGGAAATTAAATTACAGTTTTATTGAGCTTGGCGAATATATTTAAAACAAATGGGTTTAAGTGCACCTATTATATGAATGTTTTGGCTATGACGTGTTTATTCTTTAATATGTGTAATTTAAAAATGTTTCACTTTAAAACCTCAACCAATCAATAGCTAGATTACGGAGCAAGACAACTCTCTTGATGTCATGGGGTTAAATCTTTTGTCTTGTGATCCGTGCAATTTTAAGTGATCCGTTTGTTTTAAACTCGTTTAAGTCAACTTAATCACTACAAGTGAGGATTCTTTTAAAATTCTTTTAAGGTACTAATTTGTATAGCGGAAGCAATTATATCAAAAGAAACTCTAAAAGAATAATAGAAAACACTATAGAGAAGAATGTAGGAAAAGTGTTTGAGTAAATGCTTTTAATATGTTTTTATTTACAATGAATAAAGAAACAATGGATGAATAGAGAGATTTACAAGTGAGGGGAGATTACCTATTTATAGTTGAGCTCTCCAAAAATTGATGGTCTAAATCAAGTTACATCGGCGGATAAAATTAGCTTATCTCTTAAATCATGGGATTTACAAGATATACAATATCTAATTTAATCTTTACAAGATATGATTCCTATCAATCATTTAAGATTAATTTTAATATTTACTAAAATAGCCTAAGTTGTCATATCTTTATTATTAGGATACCTGGACTTCAATCTAACAGGCTTCTTCAACAGTTTTTTGAATTGGGTCAATTCTTGTTGGCCGAATGACTTCCATCTAAATAATAGACTTTTATTAGATGCACTTGGTGCGATGGTCACGAGTTTTGAATTGTGACCCGTGACACTTAAAATACTGTAATTGGCAAATATCAGTACACTGGAAGTTAGAGCTTTTGCTCTCGGACAAATTGTAGCCTAAATCTCGTATACCAATGAATTAACTTATTCGTCATTGATATTAACTTATCAGCTCGCCCTCCAAGATTAGCAAACATCAAAAACAGACTCTTGTTTTTAGGGACTGATTTTAAATTTTGAACAATACTTGGGAGATATTAGTATAATTAACCCTTCTCGTTTTTTCAACAAACCATTACGTCTGATTAACTTAATTAAAAATAATAATAGTATTAAAGGTTAGTTTAAATTTTGTGAATTCCACGGACGAAGTTAAAAACCATATTTAACTAAATGAAATACACATATACTTAATCCTAAATGCACATATAGAGGTGAAGTCGGAAAATATTTTAAGAGGTCAAAATTAAATTGTAATTTTTTACGATTATAAAATGTAATTTTATTATTTTAATAGCTTATATTTTTATAATATTTAAAAGATTAAATTATTATTTTTTATTTTTAGGAGGTTAAAGTGTAATTTTATTTTTTTTAATTTATTTTTTTTTAATTTTAAAAGACTAGAGCCCTGCTTTGAACATAAAGTAAAGAAATCAGTATCAATATACCCCATGATTATTTTTTTTTTCAAAACAAAATAGAATTTGTTACCTGAAAAACACAAATAGAATTTTAGATAAAATTTTTCAACTAAATAATATTACAAAAAAAAGAACATGAAAAAGTCTTTTCATCTTTCTCATTGACCTAGCCAGCGAGTCAATGTTCTAATAGAATTCGAATTCGTGTAGCATTTTAAGCAATTAAACTCTTCGTGTTCCCAAATCCATTTATACTTTTACCTATAAAATCATTTGAACTCCTCATGTTTTTCTTCACGTCATTTTCATATACACAAATATACATATATATATGTATACGTTTATACATATACTGTGTCACCCTAAAGCTACGCCAATGGTACTGATTCAAAACTATGAGGACCTTCATTGGTCTTTTCTTCATCAAATCTCAAAAACTCTAGTCAAAGAAGATGAAGTCGAAAACGCAGTCAAAGAAGATCTTCACAATCGGGATTATTCGATTCCGGTCTCAGAAAACCGAGTCGAAGAAGATGATTCGATTCCGGTCTCAAAAAATCGAGTCGAAGAAGATTATTCGATTCCTGTCTCAAAAAATCGAGTCGAAGAAGATCGTGAAGAAGATCATTACGAATTGGATAATCCGATTCCAGTTGGGTTTCAGTTTTTACCTACAAATGAAGAACTTGTTACGGAGTATTTGATCAACAAGATTTTGCATAATCCGTTGCCTTTTTGGGATTTTTCAGAGGTTGAAGAAGCTGCTCTTTATAGTACACATCCAAAGAGTTTAGGTAATTTTTAATAACTTACTGCTTTACGTATAAGGTTTTTTTTTTTTTTTTTAATAATTGAGAATTTATTGTGTAATAGTTTAGATTACATATTATCCTAAAATGTTATATGAATGATGTGTCGGATGATATACATAATATGTTATATAATTAATAATTATATATAAAATGATGATATATTATAAGAATGATATGTCGGATCATATACGTGATATATATAATGATTATATCGATAAATTAAATTATAACATATTATATATGATATGTGGAATGATATACATGATATATATACAATGATTATTAATTAGAGTCCAATACTACATTAAGTTCAAACTTTATTGCATCCATCATTGAATATTCCTCAATTATTTACTCTAAATTGTTGCTTTTATTATTAGTTTTATCATTGAATATCTTTAACTTTATTTATTCTAAATTTTCTTTGCAGTAGATTTCGTTAACGGAGAGAAGAAATGGTATTTTTATATTCACAAGGATAAGAACTTTTCGAATAATAGTATTCGAAAAGTTGAAAATGATTTAGGATTTTGGAATTTAAAATGGTGCGAAGAAATCCACGACACGAAGGGAAATAAAGTTGCATTTAACAATCATTTTGTTTTTTTTTCGAAACGTGATAAAAAAACACATTGGAAAATGGATGAACTTCAATTACGTCCGGAATGGTACAAAGATTTCAATCTTGAGGTACATTCTGAAAATAATTCTGAAATAATGAGTTGGTTCTTTTATACATTTGGCAACATATATTTGTTGTTTTTAATTTTAGAATTGAATTTATAATAGATTAATGTCTTTTTTTTAAATGTTTATTTTAAAAATATTTACTATCTTTTTCTGTTTTTTCCCCTCTAACATCATTTCACTTAACTTTTATATATTTAAGATTTTATTACTCTGGTAAATAAAGTTATTTTTGGAAAAAAAATAAATAAATGCTTTTTTTTTTATTATAAAATATTGAATAACATGGATGCATGTAGGAGGATGTGAGTTTGTAGGGACTATAAATCATTTTAGGCATTATATAAAAAAATATAGATAAACTATTAAAATAGTCACTTTTGTCTACTTAAGTTACATTTTAGTCACTTACGTTTGAAATATTATATTTTCGTCACTTATGTTAACGTGTTATAACATTTTAGTTACTGGGCTATTAATTATTGTTAATAGTATAACGGTAAGCTGACATGGCAAGTTAAATTATTATTTCAAACAAAATTTTTGATATGACATGTCAACTTACCGTTATACTGTTAACGACAACGACAATAAACACTTAGTAACTAAAATGTTACAATTTGATAATGTAAGTGACTAAAATGGTACAAAGTAACAAAAATAGGAAATTGCTATTTAGGCGTTTTAATTTTTTTTAATTTTAAATTAGTAAAAATAAAATTACACTTTGGCTCCTCTAAAATTATAAAAATTCGATTTAATCCTTTAAAAATTATAAATATATAGACTATAAAAAAATAAAATTTCATTTGATCCCTTAAAAAATTATTTCGACTTCATCCCTATATAAAACATATATGATCAGATTGTAAAAAAAAAAATTTACTACATTGTATCACTTTTATGATAAAACTTGCAGAATTTGAAATTTTCACTATAATTTTCTGAATAACATTTCTATTTCTTTTTTGGTCATTATTTGCAGGAAGAATGGTCTTTGGGGATACTTAAAAGAGGGACAGAATATCATTAGTTTATAAAATTCCACTTCTATAGTTTCGGTTTTGGTTCCCTCTCTTGTCTGACAAGTTGTTTTATTATTATTATGTAAATTGACTTCCTGGGGAAGTCAATTTCCCGAAAATATCTTTGGAAAATTATAATAATTATGTTAATTGAGTATTAGTTTAATTGATATGAACATTATTTTCAATGCAAAGTACGCTAAAACATATTATCTTCGTTAGAAAAGGGAAATTGTAAGCTACTGTTAAAAAGTAATATCAGAGGTAGAAGTTAGTTGATATAATAATCAACTTAAGCTACTGTTAAAAAAGTAATATCAGAGGTAGAAGTTAACAGCTGTGGTGGTGGTGGAAGATGACAACCGAAATCGAGAAAGTGAGTGAATAAGAGGATGTATCGACAAAACAATGAAGTTACTGAGGTCATAAGTGTAAAGGTAAAGCAGCCCCCTATTTACAAAATAAATGTAGGGAAACTACACACTTGGTCATCTACTTTTAATAAGTATTTATTTTGGTCATTTGTACAGATTTTTACAGGAGTTGTAGAGATAAAATTCAAGTCTCTCTGTAACATGTAAAAACTCAAGTTTTTCCTAGAAGAAACTCATTCTAAAAGAGAAAAATAAAGGAAATTAAAAAGATAAAATAAATTTTCTTAAAAATAAAAGAAATTAAAAAGATAAAATGATTTTTTTCTGTAAAATCCAAGTGATTTGTAATTTTTTTAAAATTAAGGAACTTAAAAAATAAATTGATTTTTCCCTATAAAAACCCACATTCTTGCTTAAAAATCCCATGTTTTTCCGGGAGAAAGAACCAAATTGATTATAAAAAAAAGGAAAAATAAAATTAATTTTAAAAAGCTAAATGAGTAACCAAAGTGAAAACTAACTAAAGTTGGGTGATTAAAATAAGTGTAGAATGACATTGAATTAAAGATAATTGATCAAAATGAAAGCTTATTAAAGTTGGGTGACTAAAATGAAACAAGTGACCAAAATGAAAGCTTATTAAAATTGGGGGACTAAAATAAAAATAATTGTTAATGACAGTGCCCAATTTGCAAATTTTCATTTTCAGCCAAATTTGCTATTAGTACCCCTACTTTGTGTAAATTGCGTATTTAATCCATGTATTTTAATTTTGTCAAATTTAGTCTTTATGTTTTTTTAATTTTGAAATTTAAGTCTTAAACCAAGCTGTGACAGTTGAATCCATTTGGTTAAATCTTACTATTAGTTCTATACAACGTGTAAAATTGTAGATTTAGTTCATATTCTTTAGCTGAATTATTCTTTTTTTTTTAGTAATCAATTGGATCATTCTTAATTCCTATTCTTTTTAAAATTTGAAACTTTAATCTTGATGCAAATGAAAATAATTAAATTTATTAATTAGATTTTTTATTACTAAGATGTGAAAATAACAAGCTGATGTGAATTACACATGTGTTAATTAAAAATTTTAACATGTATCGTTTGATCGGAATTAGAAAAAATCAAAAAGTACAATGATTAAATATAAACATCATATATGTTTAACTGATATTTTAAAGAAAAAAAAGTCTAAGTGAGGTGTGTTTAAATGAAGGGTAATCTATTAAAATAGTCACTTTTGTTTCCCTTCGATTACATTTTAGTCAATTATATCTGAAATATTACGTTTTAATCACTTACGCTTTTGTCTTGTAACATTTTAGTCACTGAGGGTTAATTGTCATTAATGGTGTAACGGTAAATTGACGTGGTAGATTAAATCATCATTTCAAACGAAAATTTTAGGTTAAATTAGACAATTGGTCCCCATATTTTTTTCGTTTTGAACAATTTTTTTTTCTTTTATGTTGAAAGAGATAGAGAAAGGAGGAAAATAGAGGGAGAAGCAGAAGAAAAATGAAAAAAAAAAGAAAGTTAAAAGAATATAAAAGAAAAAAAATTGTTTAAAACAAAAAAATATGGAGACAAATTGTATAATTTAACTTAAAATTTTTGTTTGAAATGATGATTTAACATGCACCATGTCAACTTACCGTTACACCGTTAACGGCAATTAACGGTTCAATGACTAAAATGTTACAACATGTTAACGTAAGTGACTAAAACGTAACATTTCAAACGTAAGTGACTAAAATGTAACCTAAGAGAAACAAAAGTGACTATTTTGTAGTTTACACTTAAATGGATTACTCTATATAAGTCTACCAACAAAGCTAAAAGTTTAATTGGGTTACTATATATAAATTCTGACGAATTACAGTTTCATAGAGTTTGTTCCACGAAAAACACAAATACATAAACCACACTCAGAAGTTGTTGCATGAAAAACACAAATTCCAACCAATATACTGTATAAATTACAGTTAGAAGTTGTTGCATGAAAAACACAAATACCACCACCTAAACTCTTTCCTATCGAAAAGCAAGCGAATCGAAGTTGTAATAGGATTCCTTTTTCTTTTTCTTCATCTATAAAACCACTTGAATCCCCCAA
The DNA here is from genome assembly GCA_020496765.1 of Gossypium stocksii. Taxonomy (NCBI): domain Eukaryota; kingdom Viridiplantae; phylum Streptophyta; class Magnoliopsida; order Malvales; family Malvaceae; genus Gossypium; species Gossypium stocksii. The sequence goes on along the minus strand of CM035625.1, from coordinate 82,590,555 downwards.
AGCCTTTTACAACCTACAGCAACAATGGCAATGGTGGAAGTTGAGAAAAACTACGAAGATGTTCATCAAAATTGGGGTCATCGAATTCCGGTTGAAGAAGATTATTATTACGACTGGCATAATCAACTTCCGGTGGGGTTTTGATTTTTGCCGACGCCTGAAGAATTGGTGAAGCAGTATTTGATAAAGAAGGTGTTGGGTAATCCGTTGCCTGTCTCGGATTTTCTAGAGGTTGAAGAAGCTGAATTTTACAGCACGCCACCAATGAGTTCTGGTACTTTTCAATAACATTGATTTTACGTAATAGTATTTACGTAATTATATCATTAATCATTTCAAATCTTTATTTTTAGCATAAAAAATACTTGCATCTATCATGGTATATTCCTCAATTATTTATTATTATAATTGAAAATATTTATTTTTTTTTATTTTAATTTTCCTTTGTAGTTCATTTTTGTAGCGGAGAAAGAGAATGGTATTTTTTCTGTAACAACCCAACCTGTATCCATCATTGGAATAGGGTCACGAGGTATTACCGGAGTTTATAGAACTTTTTTTTTATCACATGATAACTCATTTTATAAGAAATTGTACAACTTAAATTTTACCACTCTTCTATAAACACATATATATTTTCATTTGATCATTTATCCTTTCGACGTATCAGATAATAAACATATTACCATTTAACCAATAGCTTGGCACTTGTCTAAGCGTCAACAACAACAGTCATTAGTATACTTGAATATACTTCATATAATTTTAGAATCGATAAACTCATTGTATCAACATATCATACTTGAGATTATTACTTATTACGGCTTACCCAATTTCCATGTATCAGCATATTAAAGATAGCCACATATTCATATAATATGATACATATTATTCTCTTGCCATTTCTTCAAAACATAAATCATTCATTATACCAAAATTTCATGTATCATTGTTTTCATGAATTTTGTATATATTTATTCCGGGACAATTCATAATCTTGAACATGCATAATTATCAGGTAAGTTTCATATACATGTATTTTCCATGTCATATTTTTAAAATTCAAGTTCAATTTCGTGATTATTGTTTCTTGCTCAAATTATTTCCATGTCAGGGCTTTATTCATTAAGTCATTCGAAATTTCATCGTCATACAATTGATATTATTAAAGTATACGAATCTATAATCATGGATGCATATATTCGTCAATAAATTCCATGTACAAATATCATCATCTTATATTTCTATATATCCAGTATCATTGTCATTTTTCATTTTTTTTTCATGTACTTCAGGAATATATGTACAAATCTTTTTATATACATATTTCCTTTTCTGGTCAGGATTCTTATCTACTGAATTTATCAGAATATCGATAGTTAAAATCATATAGTATACTTAAAATATGCAAATCCGTAATCCATCAATTCACATTTACCCTTTTTAACTATGTGTTTACCATCTTCTATATTTATCCCGTTGAATTTCTTAGAATTTCGATGGATATCCAATAGTACACTCCTGGTGTACAATCTCATTAACCGTCAATTCATACAGGAGTACACTTTTAGTGTACAATTCCGGGTCCATCAATTCATATGCATGTGTTGCCATGGTATCTTTCAACCATGGTCTTATTCATTGCCATGGTATCTTTCAACCATGGTCTTATTCGTTTTCTCAATTTGTTGCCATTGTATCTTTCAACCATGGTCTTACACATTACATTTCAGTGAGCACACTCCCGCGAACCTCACTCTCCCGCGAACCTCAATTCTTGGCACACTTCCGCGAACCTCAGCTCCCATGTATTATTCGGAAGGGCCTATACACATATATTCTTCGAGAGAGCCACCAGCACACTCCGCGAACCTTATTTCCCATATATTCTTCAGGAGAGCTGATATTAGGATTACCCTTTCGGGCTTAATCCTTTTTCCTGTATTCTTTGGGAGGGCTACGTCAGGATAAGATCACCCGTCCGGGCTAGATCCTTTTTACCGTCAATTCCTTTTCCAATGATCCATCGAAATCCATTCCATTCAACCGGGATTTACTTTCTTTTATATCGAGTATTATCAATATTTCATCAATTATTATGCATTGATCATTCAAATCATATTTTCATCACATAACCACATATTTCAAGTGTTTAAAAATACAATTCAAGTTACACGAACTTACCTCGTTGCTTGTTCGTGTTTATAAATTCATTAATTCGATATCTTTTCTTTTTCACGTTCAAGTCTCGCATTTGAGTCGTTGGGATCTTTATAAATAAATTTGACCATTTTTTTCATTCATTCCATATTCTAATACATTCAATTAATGCTCTAGGCAAAATTACCATTTGGCCCCCAAACTTTTAATTAATAACGATTTTACCCTTAGGCTCAGAAAAATAAATTCTTGCGATTTAATCCTTATTTCCAGCCGTTGTCATCATACATATTAATGAGAGCCCATAAATTCTATAAAATATCAAAATTTTCCATAATTTCAACACTTTTCAATTTAATCCTTAAAACATGTTTTCCCTCGATCTCGAACTAAATTAATAGTTTTCATTTAAAATTTTCAATTTAAACAATATAATAATCCATTTCATGTAATTTGATCATTTCTAACATTTTTACAAAATTACCCATAAAGTTTTACTTTTATTCAATTTAGTCCCTGAGCCTAAAACATACAAATTAGCCATGCTAACTGAATATTCATACATATTTTCCTCCTCCTCCTCTCCATTCCACATCCTTAATTTATATATTATGCTTATAAGTAACATTATCAATAATTTCACTATTTACTTATATGTGGACGTTCAAGCTGTCCACCTGCATCATAGTCACTAAATTATTTATATCTTGAGCTACAGAACTCCAAATTAAAATCCGTAAATTTTTCCTAAAACTAGACTCACATGTATTCTGGCGAGAAAATTTTTAGAATTTTTTGTTTAGCCAAATAGTACAGTTTATTCTTTAAAGTCACCCCTATTCTGCTATCTGACAGTTCTGACCCTTCTTTACTAAAAATTAATTATCTCTTCACACAGGATTTGGATGATGTCTCCGTTTATTTCTATTGAAAATAGGCTCATTAAAGAATCTAACCATATAACTTATGTCCCATAATTATTTTTATGCAATTTTTAATGATTTTTCCAAGTCAGAACAGAGGATCCCAAAATCATTCTGAACCAGTCTCACAAAAATATAAATATCTCAGAGTACATAATTCACTTACTTGTTCTGTTTCTTTTATATGAAAATAGACTCAACAAGATTTAATTCCATATCTCACTCAACTCCTAATTCAGTTTCTACCATTTTTGGTGATTTTTCAAATTTAGCTTACTGCTACTGTCCAAAACTGTTTTAGTGCAAGATATTAATTACTAAGTTTATATCACCCTTCTTTTCTTTCTCTACACCATTTCCCATCACTTTATCTTATTTTCTCTTCACTACCATATCAATAACATAGAATCAGATATAAGAAAACTCTACATTAACATCATTTACATGCTTTTTCAATAATATTAAACTTAGAAATACATGGAAATCTTGATGTTCTTACCTTGTTTTATTGTTTCCAAACTTTAACTTCATTTTCTCTCTCCTCCAGCTTCTATTTATTGAATCCAACTTGATATTCTAACTCCTCATAGTCTCCTTAACATTTTTCTCCTTCGGTAGCTATGGAAATTCTTTTGATTTCTAGGTGAAAATGATAAATTTTTGGTGGAAGGACCAAATTGTAAAGAAAGTAAAACTTTCTTTCTTACTTTTTCTCTCCATACGTTGGGTGCATGGAAGGTGGATGGTATGTTGTTCCTTTCTTTTCCACACACGCACACATATATATTTACTAAATAAAATAATAAAATAATAAAATATTTTATTAAAATATTAATAAAGTAATATTTATCTTATTAAATAATTATAAAATATCATCACACCATCATTACCTTCTAGATTTCTCTCTCCTTCTAATTGACCATTTTGCCCTTTATGATCTTTTAAAATTCCATCCTTGAGTCATCACTTAATTTGGTAAAATTACGATTTAGTCCCTCATAATTCTTTCTCCTATTCAATTTGGTCCTAATTCATCCATTTTCCTTAGTTTCTAATTATTCCATCCTTAAAATATTTTCACTATTGGTCCTTCAATTTTTCCATATCTACACTTTAACCCCTCAAATTTTAAGTATTTACTCTTGGGCCATAAAACTTTTCTCACTTTTACGATTTAGTCCTTTCTTGGATTAATACATCATAATCACTTCCTACATAGATTTTGTTGATATAGCTCAAAATTTCTCTTTTTATTTCTTTATTTCTTTATTTTACTATATCAAGGATAAAAATTTTCGGGATATTACATTTTCATTCACAAGGACAACAACATTCCCAATAATTCTATTTGGGATGTTGGAGCTAATGCAGGGTCTTGAAATTAAGAACGACAAGAGAGATATTCGACACAATGGGAAATAAAATAGCTTTTAAATTTTATTTTGTGTATTATTCAAAACTCGGCAAAACACATTAGAAAATGAATGAATTTCGGTTACCTGTTGAATTTTACAAAAATTTTAAAGTCAAAGGTATGTATCATAATGTATTTCAATACATTCAAACCTACATACCCCTGTATTGGGTATAATTTTTATTTTTTAGATATTTAAATTTTTTTCACTACATTGTATCATTTTTATAATTTAGCTTGCGGGATTTGAAATTTTTACTATAATTTTCTGAATAATATAACTATTTTTTAAAATAGTATTTGCATTTTGCAGGATGAATGGGCTATGGGGAGACTTACAAGAGGAAGATAATATTTTTAGTTTATAAAATTCCACTTTTATTTCAGTTTCATTTTTTGGGTTCAAGTATGTTTTTCTTGCATTATTTTTTTTCCATAAATCAATAAATAAGATTTCATCAATTTGTTATTTGTAAAAAATATATTTTTCGGATTTTTATTAATATTTTAATAATAAAAAATATTATAATTTATAAATATTCAAGAATAAAAATTAATACAAATAATATAAAATAAATATGGTAAGAGTTTTATATTATTTCATTCATTGAAAAAAGCCCGTTAATTTCTTAAAGGTTTCAATAATCACAATACATTTATTCCAGTTATAGTTAATTTAGTAGTTATAATGATATGCTTTAGTAAGAACTATTCAGACATCTCTAACTTTAAAAACATACGTCTCTTGAAATCATATAACTTCATATTCAATATTTTTATTTGCTTATTTCATTTTTTCATGGGTATAACATTGGCCCCATAAGCATTATTTTTTAAATGTCACATAATATATTTTATGAAAGTTATTTCATGTTAACGTATGCTCAAGTTTTGCTATGCTAATGAAAATGTCACGTGTCGCGAATTAAAGTTCATGTGATTATTACGCACGAAATGTCTCATTTAGGTCAACTAATCAAATGGGTTTCATTTAATCTATTTGAATTGGTCCAATTCGTAGAACATATATAACTCGTATCGTTAGATTTCGGAAGTTCAACTATAAATAGAGATTTTTCTTCTCATTTGTAATCATTTAGTTGTAAATTTTTAAAGTAATAAAATACTTTAAGAGAATTTCATTTTCCAAGAGTAGTACTGACTTAGACAGATTTGAACTAAAAAAATTTCCTAAGATGATGCGATTTACCAAACTAAAGTTCTACCCCATAACAAAATACAATACTAATATTTTAAAGACTAAATTAAAACATTTAAAAGTTTAGCGACTACTTCAAACTCTAAACTATGATATTTTAATTTAAATAATTAACAACCTTACTAACGAGTCATTAACTCAATCGCATTTATGAGTCTCATCTTATATAAATACTATATTCTCTTCATATTTTAAAAAAATAGTTATATTATAAAAGTATAGGGTTAAATTATATCAGATTCAAGTATAAGATTAAATTCTAAATTTGAGAATAATAGAAGGATGAAAATTAGAATTTGACCATTCCTCAAACCAGCTCCAAAACTTAAAACCCTAATTTTGTTATAAACACTCAGATCACTCAAACTTCATTTCTCGCAAGCAGCTTCCGCCGCAGGGAAAAAAATAATGGAGGCAGCGAGAACTGTAAAGGACGTTTCTCCCCACGAGTTCGTGAAGGCCTACGCCGCCCACCTCAAGCGCTCCGGCAAGGTTTGCTTTTAGAAACCGTTAAAAAAAATGGAGGCTTGCTTGTAGATTTGAAGGTTTTTTTAAACTGTTTTTAGGGTTTTTTGCCTTCGGTTTAGTTTAATTCTGCATTTTGTTGCCAATGTTCACTTGAGTATGGGAAATCTTCAGAAAAATATGCTGTTATTCGTATTGTTTCGTCTCCAGTTGATTGTTACTTTGCTGCTTCATTTCGGATCAATGGTGAATTTTTTTTCCAAAGAATACATTATTTGAATAATAAATTGTTTGATTTACATATTTATGTGAAACTCTTTGCATATTTTTAGCTGCTATTCGTTGTTCTTTTGCTTTTTTGCTCTACAGCTAGCTTTGATGAAAAATTAGGACAGCTACAAAAAAAATTGAGGCCTTAATTAGGTTCTTAATTTGTTTTTATGGTACCATGGGTTTTTTTTCCAGATTATTTGTTGTTTAAATAATGCTTTATGAATGAATCTGATTGGGATAATATAATTTTTGGCTACTTGGCAACTAAGTCTTCTTTGGTACTATATTTTTTTTTTTCCACTTTGATACTTGAACATGGTAACTAGATTCATTTTAGTCCCTGCACTTGGATTTTTTCAAGATTTGATAATGTGACCAGTTTTCTTGGAGCTGGATTGGTTGGTTGGACAGCCTGGACCAGGAACCGATCGATATATCAGTCTGAGCAAAGGGATTGAACCAATTGAATCAGAAATTGCTTGAACCTGGTAAAAATCTAGTTGCCAAGTTCAGGGGTAAAAAATTATATATCCCAATCTGATTCATTAGCTTGATTAAGGATTCTGCGCTTTGATGTGTGTTATTGTGTGCACTGCTGAAATTTCAATAAAGAGTAATGCATTGAATGTAAAATGTTTTCTTAAATTAGTAATTGAATAATACTTAATCAGTGTCTTGTGGCAGTAGGTAAGCAAAACCTTTTATTATATGCCTAATTTTTCTTGATGTTTAAAGAATATGAAGCAATAAGGGTTTAGGTCAATGTATAGCTTTTTGTTCCTTATGTTTGCTTTTCTCCTGCTTTTGAACAGATTGAGCTTCCTCCATGGACTGATATTGTAAAGGGTGGTAAATTGAAGGAGCTTCCACCGTACGACCCTGATTGGTACTATATAAGAGCTGGTATGTAGATATCTCACTCTCGAATCCGTTTTCCACTTGTTATTTTCTATTATGTTTGTTTAGGCACCTATTAGAGAGTGCTACTAATGCACCATATGCATCTATAACTTCTCATGAATCCGTACTACGTTACTTTGTAGCTTCCATGGCAAGGAAAATCTACTTGAGGGGAGGTCTTGGTGTTGGTGCCTTCAGGAGGATATATGGAGGAGCCAAGAGGAACGGTAGCCGCCCACGCCATTTCTGCAAGAGCAGTGGGTCTATTGCTCGTCATATTCTCCAGCAATTGCAGAATGTGAACATCGTCGATCTTGATACTAAAGGGTGAGTTCCCCCTTTTATATGACTCTTGGCTTTTGTAAATTCTTTGTTTCTATTAGCTTTAATACTTTGGTGGCATCAAAGCTAATTGGTTTAGTTTGCTATGAATATTTCATGAGGAGGCAATTCGGCTAGGATTGTTAGAATCAAGCAAAACTAGCTCGAAAGGATTCAAATATAACGATTTTCATTTTTTTCATTTGGAAAAACATTTGATATAACAATGCTAGATTTCCTTTTTTTTTTTTCTATTAATCATTTTGGGTCTTAAACTTGTATCTCGAAAAAATTTAAGAACTAAATTGCAGAAGTTATTTACTTAGAGCCTGTATTAATTATATTGGTAAATGTATTATGAAAGCTCCTGTTCTAGGAGTCAAATTGCATTTTGCCCCCTTTAGTAAAAAAAAAAAGAGCAATTTAGTCCTTGTATGTTAGGTCAAAGAGCAAATTGGTCCTTTTTATTAAAAATTTCATTCATTTCTATTGTTAAAAATTGATGTGACTAACAGAATAACCACAATTAGATGTGGCGTACCAAGTGTACCTCGTGCTAACGTATAGGAACTAGTTTTTAATAGTAGAAATGGATGGAAATTTTAACAAAAAAGATCAATTTACTCTTTGATCTAATGTACAGTGACTAATTTTCCCATTTTTTAGTAGTGGGGTAAAATGCAATCAAATTCCTAGTACAAAGGCCTCCAGGATATTTTTACCCAACTATATTGCATATTACCAATGTTGTCTAGATTTATGTATCCAATACATATTCATATATGCATGGAACGCTTTGAATATATGAAAAAACATAGAAAAGAAAAAAATTGAGTGTACTCGAAGTTCTTTATTTTTATGGTGGGATAGGATGCTTGGTTAGCAACTCATCTTGAGTTGATGTAACATAGTTGTCAGCATTCTTCAATCCGTTAAAACACTACTAAAATTGTATGCTTGTGTATCAGTGGTAGGAAAATCACATCAAATGGCCAACGGGATCTCGATCAAGTTGCTGGAAGGATTGCAGTTGCCCTCTGAGAAATTTCACTATATGGATTGAGTTAAGAAAAATTTGTTTGTTTGCAAGATAACTGTTTTATGAGATGGTGTTAAAATCAATTCTGTTTGTGTCCATGTCTGGTATCTTCCATTCTATATCTAGAATTTTTGTTTTCAAGTTCATTATGGTTTTTTTGTTGACTATGACCTTAAAAGTTTTGAAACTTGTTTTTAGAAAAATTTACCAGTGAAATGATCCCGAGAAAAAAAAAATTGGATCATGTTTGTCTTCTACATATTTGTATTCAACATTCATCCTTGTTTAGTTAAGTTTATATTTGATTAGATTAGGATAAAAGTAGTATGAAGGTACTTGTATTAAGAGGAATTGGATTGCATTTTATCCCTTTTTATTTAAAACCACTGTTTTGAAGTACACATGACATATATGTGTTTTTTTTTCTATTTATTAAGGGGTAAAATGCAATCTGAAATTTAATATAAATGTTCTTAGTGATACTATTTTACTCGTACGAGATTTGATTATATAATGTTTTGAAATTTATATTTGTGTTTTTACGTGTAAATAAATAAATAAATATATTGTCGGAAGCCACTTTTTATTGCTATATCTATTAAAGTTTCATTATAAATTAAAAATTGCTAATTTTATAAGCGAAAAAATGTGCTAAATAACCATTGTTATCATAAAAAAACTCGAGGTTTCACTCGATTTTTGAGGTAAATCTGCCCACTCATTTCGAAAATATTTACAAAAATATATTTAATATACATAATGAGTTTTTACTTTAAATAATTAAATAAATAATAAGTTTTAATTTTAAACTAAAAAAATTATTTGCTTCAAACTAAAAATAAAATAAATTTATTTACTTCAAGATAAAAAATTAAATAATTAAATTAAATTTGGGATTGGGTTAAGTCGGAGTTGAATTTTGTTGATTTTTTTCTTAAAAATTGGAATCAGAGTGGATTGATCAAATTTTAAGTTGAAATCGGGGTAGGTAAAAATTTATCTCGTTGTCATCTCTAATTATATTTTTAAAAAAGTTTACAAGTATTTTTTCAAAAAAATTAATTAAATAAGAAATTTCATAATATTTTAAATCATTTGTGAGTTAAAAACATTAACATTGTGTCTAATAATGATCCATATATTAACTACAATTATGACTAATAAATATTTAAGTTATTATAATGTTTCTAAGTTAGTGTGGTTTGATTTAGTAAAAAGTTATTTGAATTAGTAAATAATACAATAAACTTATTTTTTTTACTTTAAGTATTTTATAAAATATACTTAAAATAAAAATTTTATTAGAAGTTACAATTTTTTAAGTTACATTCATATATGTGAATGCCCAAACTAGGAGTAACGTTTTTCTTTTAAATGATAACATATAAAATAATATGATTTTTTTAAAAATATATTATTTTGTTCACCCACTTAGTGGGTGTGTTATGGTACAATATTATAAATCTCTCTCAATAACTATAAAAATTAAAAATTAAAAATTAAAAATTAAAATATATTCTTAAAACATGGTTTTTAACACAAAATACGGCGAACGAGTTGGCCATAGTAACTCACCTACATATCAACAGAAAACGTCAAAAAAATCCCACCTCAGAGCAACGCGGTTTTTCGTCTGCACCAAAAACAATAGCACACCATTTGAAGACTGTTCAAAGCTTTGTTGACTCATCTGTTTAATCTCCTTCCTTTCCTTTTTTCCCTTCTTCATAGTTACTTTCCCGGTTAAATTCTCTGGGAAAATAGTGGGAAAAAGAAGGAATATTTTTTAGGAAAAAAGATGGGATGTTGTCAAAGTAAAGGCGCTGATTCCAAAGCTAATAGGATTGCTCGGTGGCGATCAACTGGCATTGTTGCTTTACGTGATGCCAAATTGAAGGCAAGCCATTTACCTCTCTTGGGTGCTTTTTTGTTTTTTTGATCCGGTTATATGTAATTCGAGTATTTCGAGGAAGTCGATAGATATTTTAGATGATTATGATTTCTGGGTTTATCTTAATTTTATTTGATTCGATGTTATTTTAGAGCTTTTAAGAGTGTTTTTATTGCTTATTACTGGACCAATTCTGCACCCCAATCCCGTGTGTGTGTGTGTGTTTTGGGGTCTTTATACAGTTAGTTTTCAATGAGTTTTTGTTATTTAAATGTGTAATTAAGTTTTTTATCGTTTAATTTTGTTTGCTAATAGGTATTATGAATTGCAAATTAAAGATGCTTTGTTCTTGGAGAATTGAAGGCATGAATTTACATTTAGTCAACTAAGTCAGAATTGGTATTGTGTTTTAGTCATTAATTTATTTTTGATTAATTGTTGTTTTGCTTTTTAGCATTTTTTTTAAACACCTTTCTATGAGCAAAAAACTATAAAAATCAAGTAGCCAAAGCTAGGGTTGAGAACTGTAGTGTTTGGTTCAGTTTTTATTGTATTTGTTCCATTTCTAATTGGTGTTCGGTTTATGGTTCCTAAGATGAAAAGCCGTCATTATTCACATTGAACTGACTTTTTTTTATTTAATTTTGTATAATATGTTATTTTTATTCCTGTTTTAGAGAAAAGAAAACCTTTAAAATATTATATAAATGATTTTGTTTTTAAGAAAAAATTAAAACCCAATGAATAAACAATTGAATTCAGTTTTGGTTGGTTCAGTTTTCAAAGGAAACCAAAATATGGCACATTGACCATAAATTTTTCTCGTAACCAAACCGAACCGTTGCCATTCCTATCCAAAATGGCAATCAAAGAAAGCCTTAATCTAACGTGTTGGCCTTGTATGTGGGAATCAATTACAATTAAATAGATGATGGGTTCATGCTAATTGGTTATTTAAATGTTATGCCATATTGCATGAAAACACATGGTTGTTCTTCTATTGGGGGATTCTTGCATTTGTTCAATTGTGTGTCTGCTGATGTGTGCTTTGACTTGAACAGACATTTCCCGATGAAGTTCTTGAGCTGGATAGATCTGTGCGTACTCTTGATTTAACGCACAATAAATTAGGTTCGGCCTGTCCCAACTTAAGAATTTCCTTTAAGGAGAAAAAAAGAATCTTAAACTGGCTTAGTGAATCCTTAGGTTTATTAATTAATTTTATCTTTCCGCGCAGTTGAAATTCCTGTGGATATCAGCAAATTAGTCAACATGCAGCGTCTGGTAAGACTTACGTGCAAGTACTGTTAGCAATATTTATAGCTTCTTTTGACATGTACATGTTGAATAATGCTGTTTTCTTGTTGAATTACTGTTTCCATGTTCGTAACTTTTTGCGACACTGAGTGTGCTGTTATAATCAGCAAATGCATTCGATTAAATTATTTTATCGAACATGAGTATTTGTCTGTCCTCATTAGCATATTGACTTATTGTGATGGATGAAGAGATTTTATTTAAAGCTTAGCTACCTTTTAAAGTATCTCTTTCTCTTTTTTTCCCATCCAGATTTTAGCCACTAATCTTATCGAGCGACTACCAATTAATATTGGGAAGCTTCAGTCTCTGAAAGTTATGATACTTGATGGGAATCAAATTACTTCCTTACCTGATGAATGTAATATCCTTTTCTAAATAAGTAAGAAAAATCTAATATGTACCAATTTCTTTGCCTCCATTGTTTGCGGATTTGCTTTCGTGGCAATGTCTGCAAACTTCATGGGGTAAATGTACTGACTCACTGCCTTCTAAGTTCTAACTGCCTTCTTCTGTCCAGTGGGCCAGCTGGTAAGACTTGAGAAGTTATCGATCTCTGGAAATATGTTAATGTCCTTGCCCGAGACTATTGGCAGCTTGCGCAATGTAAGTGACCCTACTTATATAATAATGAACCTTGTAGAACTGTTCTTGATACTTGGTTTCACAAAGATTTGCATCTTTGCCTGGTTTAAGCTTCCCTAATAATCTCGAGATCAGCCAAGTTGATCTTATTTTGATTTTTACGATTACTATATGTTAATTTGTTAATGAAGAAAAAGAATGCTAAGAGGTATTAGACATTTGATAAAGCACTAAGTAAACCTACAATATATGAGTGGGGTATGCCATATGTTTAGAATGTTTCAAATAGTTCATGGATCTAATTTACGTTGTTTTGTACTGCAGTTGTCATTACTTAATGTGTCCAACAACAAGTTAAAGTATCTTCCTGAATCAGTTGGGAGCTGCTTTTCTTTGGAAGAGCTGCAAGCGAATGGTATGTTTATGCATGCATATTTAACAGTTATCACTTCTCTACTAAAATTGCTTCCCCGCTTTGAAAGCTCATTTGTTAAATAATTGTTTTTCAAATATGTGTTAGACATTGTTTTTCTACTTTCATGTATTTCTATCATATTTCTAAAACTTATGGATTTATGACTTTGTGTAAATTTGCAGATAATCTTATAGAAGAACTTCCTGCATCTGTTTGCAATCTTGTTCACTTAAAGTCACTTTGCTTAAACAATAACACAGTCAGCCAGGTATTTAATACACTGTTCGCATCATTTCTAACTTCTTCCTGCTGCACAACACTAGTAGTTTTTTCGAATTTCTTTTGCCCTTTTCATAAGTCGTGCTGGTTACCTAAGTTACTCGGCCTTGTGTGTGAATGTCAAATATGAGTATGTACCCGATATAATATGATCAGATTTTTCTAGATTTCTCCATGTATTTGGAGGATTCTTGGAAGTTGTACCCCTATATCCTTGTATTAGACACAAGTTTTGGACATGGGCACTTCAAGAAAAATCAGGAGTCGGGGAAACATCAGCCAGTATACTTATTTCTATTAGAAATTCTGCCTCTGATGTCTTACAAGAAATATGCCAATGTTTCTCAAATGTGTTTTGTCTAAATCAGGAAGCTTTCAAAGATATCCTTTAAGATTTTGGTAGAGACCTTATGGTACAATTGACAATTAATGCTGAAATGGATAAAATATGAATATTTGAGAAGATTAGGTTTGAAAAGCTTGGTTTGAATATTTGTTGCTTATCATGTAGGTTCACGCAAAGACATGTGTCCAATACTGGCTTGTGTCAAACACGGATATGTTCAATTTTTAGGTTTTTAAATGTATTTGGAGAGTTATATCCTTTATACCTGTGTCCAGAAATGTGTACTTCAAGAAAAATGAAGAGTCCAGACAGGTTCTTAACATAAAGAATGTATACTTTCCTTTAAATAATTGAATCATACGGAAAAAATATAATTATAAAATCAAGCAGGTGTATCTTATGTGGTGGAGAGCTAGATTTCAGCTGTGCATTGGCTGCATAGGACCTGCGTTGCTGATTGCTCTAACTCTTTATATATTCTTTAGATATCCGTACCCGTGACGTGTTTGACAAAATTTTGGATATGGATATAGGGATTGAGCTTCCAAGGACCCGCTAAATACATGGAAAAACCTAGAAAAATTGAATATACTCATACTTAACACTAACATCTTAGTCCTAGTACCATAGCATGGAACTCCCTATGTGAATGCAGCTTATACAAATATGTACGTAGCAACTCATGCAGATTCACTTTACTGAGTGGAAAAGAATTTGAATGTTAAGCTCTGTGATTTTTGTTATATACATTGTTTGAGGACAGTGTTCTGTAGTTCGTTTTCGATTTATACACTGATATCTCTTGGTTGACAGATTCCTCCTAATTTATTGAAAGACTGCAAAGCTCTTCAGAATATCTCTCTGCACGGCAATCCTATTTCAATGGATCAGTTTCAGCAAGTAAGTATCTCCATGATTCACTTCCAGATATGGTTCAAGTAATCCGGAAAATAAAAATCACTAAAGCTTCATGTGTTTTGATTAACTGAAAAAATACGTATTCAGATGGAAGGGTTCCAAGAATTCGAAGCAAGAAGGAAGAAGAAGTTTGACAAGCAAATTGACTCTAATGTGATGATCGGTTCGAATGGCCTCGATGAGGGTGTCGATCTATAAACTCTGCTGCATTTCTAGTTCCGGTAAGTTTGAGTCTTACAGCATTAAGTTTATTGCACATAGACACTGAAGTCATTGGATAAAACAGCTTAAATGATGTTATGTCAGTACTAGTCTACGAGGTATTCAAGTCTTGATGATGTATCACTTAAACTAGCAATCTATTTTTAGACCGTTTGATATTTAAGACTAGAGATACTCAAACCGGAAAAATGGTAAAATCAGCTGTTGCTGTTCTTATACATAATGCCGATATATACGACATAGAGCTTATTGGCTGCAGAAAGTACTTGCGCTGAAACAAATTGATAGTTTATAGATGAACTAGGATGCAGGCAGGCTAAACGATGTCCTCCTAGGGTTGGCAAAATAACCCAAATTTATCGGCTTTTATACTGACCTGATCATTAAGGGACAGTTTTTTTTTCCTTAAATTGGGTTTAGGAGTAGGTAGGTGGATCTTTTTTAGGTTGGGTCAGGACAGTTTTAGATAAAATCCGTCCCACCTTATCCCAAAGATCCATATATCTTTTTAGCGAATTGGTAGTGTAAGAACAAAATTTACAATTAGGTACATTAACTCAACGGAAATGAAAGTTCATGTACCCGAGTATGAATATCATTTTTAGGTGTCAAATCGTTAAAATGTGTACAGTTAGAGGCCAATTTACATGTTTTCCCGAATTAGGAACTCCATATTTTGTCTTGCATATTCCCTTTTTTTAAATATTAAAATCAACCTATTCTTTTTCCCATTTGAACAGAGGGGACAATGGTTTCAAATCTTGAGCAGCAACAGATATCAAAGAGTGTGGATTGGGACAGATCATGTTGATAATTTACTAGTTTTTTTCTCTTAAAAAATAAAATTAAAATACAATGTATATTTGCAAAATTGGGGTTGGATTTTATTTGTAAATAATTGATATTTAGCTTTCGTTTTTATTTATAGTTTTTACCATAATGCATGTAATTTGCAGAGACTTGTATATCGTTAAAAGGATGGTTTCGCTTTTGAAATATTTTTATAGTGAATTACAACTTGAAATCCTAGTGATTAGGTACAATGATTAATTTCAATCCCTAGATTTTAAAATAATTTGCATTTTGGGTTACTGAAGATGCTAATTTTTATTTAAATCAGACTTTTGATTTCTTGTTGAACTTTTGTTATTAATAAATTAGGTTAATTAAATAATTCATTCTAGTGGAAATTTTAATTTAACATGCATATGCATATATGTAAAGGACAAAGGAATTTTCTTATATATAGAGGGTAGTACGAGTATAGATATTAAAGTCGACAAAAAATTGTACTAACCTAGAAAAACTATATTATAGCGTAGGAAAGGGAATCTCGAACGATTATCTGCAAGCCGGAGCAACAAAGTCGGGGAATACTATGAAGGCAATCGACAACGGAGTGATGGATATCGGAGACTTAACATTAACACGAATAGGGTCTAGCCTTGGGATGTTTCCAGTACTTGTAAGTTCTAAAGGAAAGCCATTAAGAACCATAGTTCGGGTTTGAAGGTACCCGTTTTTTGGAGTTAAATGATACTCTTCTCTGTATGAATATTCGTCAGAAGAAGCTTTGATTTCGGCTCCAGAAGCTGTGTTCTTAAGACTCCGTGAGAAGCTCTTCCTGCTGATGTTTTGTTGTTCTGTAGCCAACTTGATGTTGTTGTTCATACTGTTTTGAACATCCGTAATGAATTTCGTCTGATCACTCAAGTTGATCACGAGTAAAGTCACACCAATCTGCATAGACATGAATGTTAAATATAGATATATATATATATTAAAACTTTTCATATATTTTAAGAATTTTTCGAAAAATCATCCGCAACATAATCTCACTCACTCTTCCTTTAGAACAATGGGCATAAGATCGCAAAAGGGGGGATGCATCACTATCAACAGCTAAAACCACTTTTCCCATCAAACGATGCCATAGAAGTGCACTGTTCAGCACCATTAAAACATAAAAAAGGTCTTTATACACAAAGTTAGTCAAATTTCAGTGTCAGTGTCTGATATGTTCGAAAGCAAAGAAAGCCCCAAAGTAAAATGTCCTCTTCATACAAATTGCACACTTATATATGAAATAAACTCCACAGTTCTGTCACCCTTCCCCCTTCAAGTTCACCACTCGGATTTGAGTGTCAATGTCAGATACCCTTATGCTTCTCTTCAATTTTTTTAAAAGTTTTTCCATATATTTGGTCGGTCCTATATTTCAATGTATGTCAGGTACGAATATTTTAAGCAAAAACGAAGCAACGTAAAACCAAAATGAGAAACAAGCAAAGAACTTGAAATGTCTATTTCTTGCCTGTAATAATCGGGGTTTGGAACATATGTTGTGGCATTGAGAAGACCATAGTTGCCACCAATTAGTGTTTGCCGACAGTATACTTTAGTGTGGTACTTGGAAGCCATTCCGAGCTGATCTAAATACCTAAAATCATGACAATAAGATCATTTCATTCAAAACTCAATTTTCAAACTCCTAATCTATGATTTCAACCACAAAAACCGACCCCTATACCAAAGGGTAATGCTAAACGGGTTTAGTTCAGAAATTGTGATTACCAAAAGCTGTTGACAAATGTGTCAGACACGTGAGGACCGCCGCTGTTATAAGCCCCACCGGATTCTCCAACCCATGCGGAAGACCAAGGACCATGCGTCTGGACGGTGCGTGCAAGATTGATGAAAGTATTTGCAACCTTGTTCAAGTGGTTAGGATCCAATATCTTACTCACAAGTTTGGGATCAGAACCTGAATTGAAAAATAAGGCTTAAAAACATCAGATAGAGGCCTACGGAGCACCAACACAACGATACACTCCCATTACAAAAGAGTCTATATGTTCCAATGTTATAAGCGAAATGTCCATTAACCAAGTCTTCTCAAAATAAAAACAGGGTTTAGTCTCATCTAATCCAATTCTTTTTAGTTGAACCAAGGGAAGTATTCAACTCAATTCAACCAACTGATTTCATCCGGGTTTTTCAACACAGTGTATAAGTGATGTAAGAATTATGGAGGACTTGTATTAGAAGTTGGATTGCATTTTGGCTCATGTACTCGAAAAATGGGCAAATTAGCTATATGTTAGATCAAAAAAGCAAACTGGTCCTTTTATTAAAAATTTCATCTATTTTTACAATTAAAAATTGTTTATGGACATCAATAGGAGGTACACGTGGCATGCCATATTTCACTGTCTGATTATTCCATCAGCTATGTTAATTTGCCCATTTTTTAAGTAGCGAGCAAAGTATAATCTGACTCCTAATATATAGACTTCCATGATATTTTTACCCTGTATAAGTAAATACTGCAAAAGAATAAGAAACTACCCTAAACTCACCAGCACCCAAATTGTATATGTGATGGCTTATAGCATCAAGTACATTTGAGCCAGAGACCTGAAGAAGCTTGGTGAACCATTGTTGGTTAAAGAATCCCCCTGGTGCAACTAATGATGGTTCAAATTGGGAGCCTTTGTATAACTCTTTTATGATTTTCTTTAGGTGGATCAAATCTTTCCCATATCGGTCAGCATGAACATGTGCACCAACACCATTTCCACTCAATTCATTACCTAAAACAGTAGGCAAAGGCTTCATTAGAGATGAGAGAAAAAGGAAAAATTCCTGTGAAGGTCCTTGCACTAAAAGTTAGATTTTTTTTGCTTTTTATACTAAAAAATAGGTAAATTAGTAAGAAATTTATCAAAATAATATTAAAAA
Source organism: Gossypium stocksii (assembly GCA_020496765.1). Taxonomy (NCBI): domain Eukaryota; kingdom Viridiplantae; phylum Streptophyta; class Magnoliopsida; order Malvales; family Malvaceae; genus Gossypium; species Gossypium stocksii. Next base: position 82,572,127 of record CM035625.1, on the reverse strand, counting down.
ATAATTAATTTCAAAAATGATATAGGTTCTAAACTAGTTACAAAAATGATATGTTTGCTACAGTAAAAATCGGTCTCGCACTCAAAATATAAATTAAAAATTATTAATCATTATTAAAATAATAAAATAAGAAAATGTTGGTGTCACAGTAAGATGGAGCGACACCTTCCAAACCAAATAAATAAAATTCGATTCGAATCAAGTTAATTATCTATTGTATTTAATTCAGTTTTTAGAAAATTACTGCAAAAAATTTCCAAATCTGAACCGAATCGACCATTATCACTACTAATATAAAGTGCTTTATTAGTCTAAAACTGTGTACCATATTCCCATGAATCTATCTGGTATCCCTTTGAAATGGAGTACTTGATAAAATCTTGTGCATTGCTAGAGTCCCATTCCCCTCCCCAAAGGCTCCCCTTTATTTTATGTCTCCCGTAGAGTGCATTCAAGCCAAAGGTCAACATCACACTGCAAATTTTGGAATCAAGTGATACTCATATGAGCAGCATAAGCTTAATATAAGTTGCTTCTACTGTTCATTTTTCTTGAAAACTAAATATGAGCATAAGGACGTGATCACGGATGAAGTTAAGAAAATAGTTTAAGGGTTAAAGGGTATGACCAACTAACCCAGTCATATTTTAAAAATATTGGTCACATAATCAAATTTTAATGAAACTTAAGTTTAAAGATCAAAATAAATTTAATTATCAAATTCTAATATCAAAATAGTCTTAATTGTTAAATTCGCAATCAAAGTAATCTTGCATTGAAATGAATATCTTCCTTGAAATACCCTATGCAAACAAACCTTAATGTATATTTATATTTGTTGAAAACTTTTTAAATTTACCTTCTATGGGGGATTTTACAAAACTTGAAATGCTAATCTTACCTGGTAGCATTGAAGAAATGGTTTAGTTCATCCCACCTTTTCATCTGCAAACATCCCTTTGAAAATCCAAACAGCCCATGTTTCATCTTTCTGAATGGATGGCAAGGAGACTTCAAATTTCCAACATTATACAACACTTGATCTTGCAAAGACCCTCCAATTCGTATTCTTAAACGGTTGAAAGCTAAACAATGTGAAGAACAAAGATTAGCCCCATCATGCTTCACAACAAATAAACTCAGCAACATACAGAAACGAAGCTGTAAGAGTACAATTATACCTTTATATATTCTTATTATTTTAGAAATTTAAAAAAATTAAATTGAAAAATTTTCATTTTTGAAGGGCAAAAGTGTATATTTACGATTAAATTATAGTTTTAAAAACTTTAAAAGACTAGAATAATATTTTGCCATTTTTAGGGGACAGGCCCTGCCTACCCCTTGGGTGTATGAGGTATGGTCTTCTGAATATAAAAAATCGAATATAACCATATGTACCCGACATTCACCCTGAAACAGGAGTACAAATACAAACCTTGGATAGCTTTGGTAAGGATGGGATGAGACAGGTCCTGTTACAAAAACAGAAAAGCAGATTTAGTTACTAAATTGCTTCAATATTCCCTTAAACATAACAGCTATATTCAGGGGTAGCCTGGGGCTGGCAGGGGTTGACGTTTAAAATGGAAAATTTTTCATTTAAGCCCTTTAAAATTTATAAAAATTTAAATTAATAAAGATAAAATTTTACTTTGACCCCTTAAAATGATTAAAAAATTAATTTAATCTTTTAAAACTTATAAAAATATAAATATTAAAGTCGTGAAATTATATTTTTACTATCGTAAGAATATACAATTTAATTTCTACCCCTAAAACAATTTTTTGACTTCATCCGCTATATTGCTCTAACTTTTCTTTTACCTAAAGTATCTTTCTTCGACACATATTAAGACAAGGGTATGGGAGTCTTATTTTCAAAAATATGAAAAGAAAAACTACACCAAAGGTCATTAAATTATTAGTAAATTTATATCTTAGTCACTTAACTTCAAAAAGTTACAAAATGGTCACTAAACTATTCAAAAATTTTCATTTAAGTCATTAAGCTATTCGAAAGTTTATATTTAAATTATTAGGCTGTTAAGTTTTTCTTTTTATTCTTTTTAAAATTAGATTCTGAGCTTTAAATGACAATTCAACAATCAATACAATAAATCAATACCCATTAATGAGTAGAAGAACATAACTCAAATCCAAGTTGATCTGACGGTCAATATCGGAGATTAAAGAAGTTGTTTGAATTTTGGTTCACAAATTTGTAATGTTCACAATTGTTTAATGAAAAAAAAAATGTAGAAAAGCTTTTGATTATTGTAGGCAATGTGAACAGAGAATGTCATACAATAATAATTTTAATAGCTCAGTGACTTAAATGAAGAGTTTTGAATAGTTTATTGGCTATTTTATAACTTTTTGAAATTGAATGATTAAAAGATAAATTTACTAATCATTTAACGAGCTTCGATGAAGTTTATCCAATATGAAAAAACATACCCATATTCAATACTCACTCTTAAATGCATGTAACATAACAATACACTATAAATTCAAAAAAGAAAAATTAATCTTAAGAAGAATCCTCACCAAAGTTATTGCAGATGTATAGTGCCACGGACATTGCTTATAATCACACTTATCATGAGGCCACCAATCGATTGTAGCACAAACGAAATTATCATCGATTTGAGCAATACTTGTAGTCCCATCAACTACAATTGTTCCATAACTAATATCTTCAGCCAAATTTGTAGGGATTGAAGCCACAAATAAGATCAAAATCATGCCAAATTCCATTTCATTAACTGTGAACAAAGATGCACAATTCTATCAGAAATTGAACCTCTCTTGTGGCATAACATGAAATGAGTTGCAAAAACAAAGAATATTGAATGTTTCAAACATCTTTCCAAAATATTACTAAATTGAAAGAAAACAAATCTTAAGACCTCTATTTGCAGCTGTGTTAGGAATCGGATGATTATAGTATAAGGGTACATGTGACACAAGTAGGCTTAACTTTTTTTAAGATTTTTCCATCATGTTTGTTATACCTCTACCCTCGGAGACCTTATACCCCTCATAAACAACCCTTCAGACCTGTGCCGAACAAAAGTCTTGCTTACTCTTGGTATAAACCCCTCAGGGCACTCCTCGACTCTACAGTCGCACGAGCACATGTGAACACAGATAAACCTACTTATTAGCAGCCACTTTTAGTCCCAACTACTCTATCTAAGACCACAGGAACATACCGCTAGACCACCTTCTATTGACTTGCTTATGATAATGACACGTTGCTTATGATAATGACACGTAATACCTCGAGATTATAGTTAAGAATATATAAATCCTTAATTCTGACTGAAAAGAGGATCTCTTTTTTCTCTTTCTCTCCCTCTCTCCTACACTTCTTAATACCCCATTTAACTACTACCATAATCCAAGCACCCTCTACGGTGGCTCTCCACTTTACCCTAATCAAGGTGAACCGTCTAATACCACTACCATCTCTGGTTTGTTTGATCTCAACATCAACAATGTTGATATCAAAATATTTGTCAGACAGATGCTTTAACTAAATCAAAGCCAAACCAGGTAAGGATATAGTGGGATAACACACTTTATAATTGACTGCAGCTTCTAATCTAATTCTATCTAAGAACTGCCATTTACAATGAGCTAATTTAACATTTTCTAAGTAAATTTCAGAAGAAAAAAAATATTAATTATAGAGAAGGCATGTTTATAGATTCATTCAAACACCAACAGTGTTTATATATATATATATATGATCTCAAAACATAAAAAAAAACATCATTAATGCATCAACATACATATGCCATAAGAATGGAACAAAAACTACGGCCATTGTTCTTCACTGAGTCTTACTCAAATCCAAAATCAATCGAAGTTTCAAAATTCAACAAAATTATAAACGACCCATTGAAGAGAAAACTAACCTGCAATTGCCAAAGACAAAAATTATGAATTATGATCAAGCTCAACTCTAACATGTTAAACAAAAGAAGGGAGGGGGGAAGAAAACCGATATAAGAAACCAGCCTTTTGGGGGGAAAAAGGCAAAACAGGGAAATGCAACGAAGTTTCTTTAGAAACAACAAACAAGCACACAGTCATACACTGTCAAATCATTATTTTAAGGCTCCACCGTCACTTTTCCAGGACATCGAAAAAGATGTTTGATGAAATGCGTCAGAGAACACAGAATTGTGGGGTTTGGCTAAAAATTTACGTTAAAAACATTATCATTCACGTATAAAAGAAAAAGCTTCACATTCACCATGAATGTATAGTAAACTTTTTTGTTAAGCTGGAAAGCTTATTAGCACCGCAAAGACAATGACTTAACAACAGCTGTTGAAATAGAGAGATTGTTGTTGCCTTTTTAAGTAATGCCTTCAACTACGACTTTTGATGATTTTTACACAATGAGAAGAACTCGACCATTAGACCAGGCAGACACACGTTAGTCTCGATTCTTGGGGCTTTAAGATTGGGTCAACGATACTGAAAACCATTCTTGACTTAAATTTGAGTTTGAACCGGAAAATTTTAGTAATAATTCCAAGGTTAAATTTCAATGTTTTTGAAAATTCACCGAGCAAACCACTGATTTAATCAGGTTCAATTGGTCAATAGTAGGTCTAACGATAATTAGTTAATTAATTAAAAAATTAAATTTATTAAACCTTCAATCCTCAATTTTTTTTTGGTTCAGAGAGATTCATTAAGGTGCCGGTTCAATCCTTTTGTTTAGATTAATATACTGACCAATTTTCAAATTGATTAGATGGTCCGATTTGCTGGCCTAGAACTATAAGATAGACATTATATCAGTTCTAATGCCTGAATACCGCATCCAGGCCCATCTACAAGGTTTCTTAGACTGATATATCTGCTCTCGGAGTGCCATTATATCAGTTCTAGGCCAGCATGGACGTGGTATTCAGGCATTAGAACATTTCAAGCAAATGTTGGAGGCAGGCATATTACCTGATCGGGTTACTTGCATAGCAATCCTAGATGCTTGTAGCCATACAGGTTTAGCTGAAGAGGGCCTGCATTTTTTCAGTTCACTGTATAGGGCTCACGGTATAACCTTAAATGGGCATGATTATGTCTATCTTATAGATCTGCTTTGTCGAGCTGGAAAGTTCTAAGAAGCAAAGGATGCAATTTCGTTAATGCCTGTTAGAAGATGGTCATCCATGCAGCTCATGCAGTAGCAAAGCAGCAGCAAACGTTCCAAGTCTTTCAAGCCATGCTGAAGGTGTTATTTCATGTGGAAACTTTTGTCATTTTGTTTATTTTGTAATCACTTGTCCATGTAATGAAGTTTAGTTCATTTGCAACTATGTTTAGCTAATATTTTATGTGACTTTGATGGTGATTGAGCTGATAATTCAGCTTAACCAAGTGTGCAAGTTAAGTTTTATGAGTTTCATGTAACTTAGTGGGATTAGGTAAGCATTAGGTGCAATTATGTTTGACTTTGTTACTTCAATTCTTTCATATATGTCATAGTTGTATGACATTAAAAATGTAATGAACTATCATTCAAAAAATTTGCTTCAAAACATCTCAACTTTCCTTTACATTTTTTTCTTTTCATTTTCTTTGCCGAATTTCTGCTTGTTTGCTCAACAAGCATCGAGGCTTGCTGTCCAAGCCAACGCCAAACCATCTGCCCTCTTGCTTGATAGCTCCAACAATTGGTATCTAGAGCCTTTGTCTTAGGGAACTTGTTGTGTGTAAACCATAATTCAGATGGCTTCTTCAAGTTTTTCTCCTGCAGCTCCACCAGTCTTTAATGGAGAAGGTTTTCATATTTGGCTAGTCAAGATGAGAACATACCTTCAGGCATTCGATCTGTGGGAAGTGGTGAACTCTGATGCTGAGCCAGCTCCTTTAAGGGCCAACCCCACTGTGGCTCAGATTCGACAGCATGCAGATGAGAGAACCAAGAGGCACAAGGCCATGTCCTGCATTCAAAACTGTGTTTCTGATGTGATTTTCACCAGGATCATGACATGTGAGACTCCAAAGCAGGCTTGGGACAAGCTTAAGGAGGAGTTCCAAGGCACTGAGAGGACCAGGCAGCAGCAGCTCTTGAACCTGAAAAGGGATTTCGAGAATCTGAAAATGAAAGAAGAGGAAACTGTCAAGCAATACTCTGACAGGATAATGGCTGTTGTAAACAGCATAAGGCTCCTTGGTGAGCAATTTGATGAAGCAAGAATAGTTGAGAAGGTTCTTTCCACTCTGCCAGAGAGATATGAAGCAAAGATATCCTCCTTAGAGGACTCGAGGGACTTGGCAAGGATTTCCCTGACTGAACTCATTAATGCTCTTTATGTACAAGAGCAAAGAAGAGCCAGCAGGTTGGAGGAGCACCAGGAGGGTGCATTTCAGGCCAAAGTCAAGTCTAGCTCGAGTAATACTGCCTACAAAGGCAAGAAGAACTGGAGGGATAAGTCCAAAACTGATGCTCCAAGGAAATGGGATAGACCGTGCAGGCACTGCAAGAGGCCTTGTCATCCAGAGGCAAAATGCTGGTTCAAGCCAGATGCCATATGTCAACATTGCAAAAAAAGGGGGCTATGTTGAGAAGGTGTGCAAAGAAAAGGACAACCCTCAGCAAAATCAACCACAACACAAGGCTGCTGAAGCTCGAGTGGCTGAACAAGGTAGTTATAATGAGGAACAGGTGTTTACAGTTTCATGCTTAGCAACAGAAGGGAAAGTTACCAAAGGATGGCTCCTAGACAGTGGTTGTACTAACCACATGTCACCAGATGCATCTATCTTCAAATCTTTGGATAGAAGCTGCAAGACTAAAGTCAAAATTGGAAACGGGCACTGTATTCAAGCAGAGGGCAAAGGTAGTGTGAAGATTTGCACTCCATCAGGTAACAAACTCATTTCAAATGTATTGTTTGTACCTGAAATCAATAGAAATCTGTTGAGCATAGCTCAGTTGCTTGAGAAAGGGTACACTGTGGTCTTTAAAGGCAATGAGTGCCAGATTAGTGATCCAACAGGATCTGTACTCATGACAGTAGCCATGGCAAATAAAAGTTTTGTTGTGGACTGGAATAAAGGTTCAGACTGTGCTTATGTTACTTCATTAGAGGAGTCCAAGCTTTGGCATCAAAGGCTTGGTCATGCCAATTTCAAGTCGTTGGCTCGGATGATCAGGAAGGATATGGTTGAAAACTTCACCAAATCTATTCAAAAAGAGGAAGTATGTGAAGTTTGTCAAATGGAAAAGCAAGCCAGGCTTCCATTTCCTACAAGCACAGCCTAGAGAGCCTCAGAGAAGCTTCAATTAGTACACTCGGATGTATGTGGGCCTATGAAGACCGAATCACTCAATGGCAACAGGTACTTCATACTTTTTATTGATGATAGTACCAGATATTGCTGGATTTACTTCTTAAAGAACAAGTCTGAAGTAGTTCAAGCCTTTTTAAAGTTCAAAACAGTAGCTGAGACTGAAACTGGTTGCAAACTCAAGTCTATAAGGTCAGATAATGGGACTGAATACACCTCAACACAGTTTCAAGTAATTTGTACAAAAGCTGGCATCAAGCACCAGCTTACAAATGTCTACACACCTCAACAAAATGGGGTAAGTGAAAGAAAGAATAGAAGCTTACTCGATATGGCCAGATGCATGATGTTCGAGAAAAATTTGCCCAAAAACCTATGGGCTGAGGCAGTTAACACTGCTGTCTATGTTCAAAATAGGCTCCCAACCAAAGCCTTAGAGCATAAGACCCCATTTGAGGCCTGGTTTGGATTCAAACCATCACTAGCTCACTTGAAAATCTTTGGTTGTTTGTGCTATGTACAAGTACCAGCTGTAAAAAGAAGCAAGCTGGATGAAAGAGCTCAAGTAGGCATCCTAATTGGCTACAGCTCAGTTAAGAAAGGCTATAGGATTCTAAATCCTTCAACAAGCAAAGTAATAGTGAGCAGGGATGTGGTGTTCAATGAGAAAGCAACTTGGAATTGGGAAAGAAGTGAGCCTGAAGTTATTTCTGAAGAACTTGTAACTGAGCAAACAGAGGCAGACCAAGATGATCCTGAAATGGACATAAATGACACACCAGTCAGAGGAACAAGGACCCTGGCTGAGATCTATGAGAGAGCAGCTATTGCACAAGTCGAGCCAAGCTGTTTTGAAGATGCTGAGGCAGACAAGGGATGGAAGCAAGCAATGGCTGAAGAAATTGCCATGATTGAGAAAAATAAGACATGGGAATTAGTTGAAAAGCCAAGCAACAGAAAGGTTATTGGGGTAAAGTGGGTCTATCGAGCTAAGCAGAATGCAGATGGGAGTTTAAACAAACTCAAGGCCAGACTAGTTATGAAGGGCTTTAGCCAAAGATATGGCTTAGACTATCTAGAAACGTTTGCTCCAGTAGCCAGGCTAGACACAATCAGGCTGTTAATTGCCTTAGCTGCTCAAAAGGAGTGGAAGATTCATCAACTTGATGTGAAGTCTGCCTTCCTCAATGGTTTCCTTGATGAAGAAATCTACATTGAACAGCCTCAAGGGTTCTTGGTGTCAGGCAAAGAGCACATGGTGTATAAGCTTAAAAAGGCTCTTTATGGCCTAAAACAGGCTCCTCGAGCCTGGTATGCTCGAATTGATTCCTATTTGATCAGTTTGAGATTTGAAAGGAGTGGCAGTGAGCCAACACTCTATATAAAGCAGGAAGAAGGTAAAGTTGAACTCATTGTGTCCCTCTATGTTGATGATCTCTTAGTGACTAGAGGGGACCAAGCCAAATTGGCTGACTTCAAGACTAAAATGAAGAATGTGTTTGAAATGTCTGACCTGGGACAAATGACATACTTCCTTGGAATGGAAGTGGTGCAAACACAAGGTGAGATCTTCTTAGGACAAAGATCATTTGCTGCAAAGATTCTAAGCAAATTCTCTATGAAGAATTGCAAGCCAACAAGCACACCTATGGCTGTTGGAATGAAGCTCTCAAGTCAAGGAAATTATGAACAGGTCAGTGAATCAGATTATAGAAGCCTAGTTGGATACTTATTGTATTTGACAGCAACCATACCCGATATCATGTTTGCCACAAGTGTGTTATCAAGGTTTATGCACTGCTGCAACAAACAGCACCTACAAACAGCAAAAAGAGTGTTGAGATACATTAAAGGCACCTTAAACTATGGTTTGAAGTTCAGCAAAGCTGAAAGTTTAAAGTTAGTAGGTTTTACTGACAGTGACTGGGCTGGTTCAAAGGATGACATGAAGAGTACCTCTGGTTATGCATTTATACTTGGTTCAGCTATGTTTTGCTGGTACTCAAAGAAGCAATCGATGATGGCACAATCAACTGCAGAAGCTGAGTATGTTGCTACTGCAAATGCTGTGAATCAATGTGTTTGGCTAAGAAAAATTCTACACGATCTAAATTTACATCAAGGAGCAGCAACAGAGATCTTTTGTGACAATAAATCTGCTGTTGCAATTGCTAAGAACCCTGTCTTCCATGGTAGAACTAAGCATTTTAGCATCAAGCTGCATGTTGTGAGGGAGATGGAACAAGCTCGTGAAATTGAGCTGGTTCATTACAATTCTGAAGATCATATTGCTGATATTTTCACCAAAGCTCTCAATGCAACTAGGTTTGCCGAGTTAAGGAAGAAGTTAGGAGTTAGCAGCATGGAGACCAAGGAGGAGTGTTAGAAGATGGTCATCCATGCAGCCCATGCAGCAGCAAAGCAGCAGCAAATGTTCCAAGTCTTTCAAGCCATGCTGAAGGTGTTATTTCATGTGGAAACTTTTGTCATTTTGTTTATTTTGTAATCACTTGTAACGACCCAAAATCCGTGGGCACCAGAAAAGTGTATTGTCGGGCCTCCGTCTTAGAAAGTTAAATTCTTAAATAATTATTAGGAAAAATCATGACTCTAGTTGTGTGTCTAAATAGGTTTCAATTAGGTGGAACTAGTTTAAATTAGAAATAATTAGTAGATAAGACTAAATTGAATAAAGTGCAAAAGTTTAATTATAAAATAGAAAAATTATTAAGGGATTAAGTTGGCAATTAACCCAAAGTAAGTGACATATGTATAAAAGAGAAATAAATACATGTGTATGTGTACTATTGGTCCAATTGTATTTTATGTGTGTATTTACTTAGAATTTAAGTAATTTTAATTATTTAATTATTTGATTTTAATTAAGTAAATATCTAATTATTTAATTATTTAAATATTATAATTTATTTAATAAATAAATGGAGACAAGTGTATGATAATAATTGGTAACATGTGTGTGTATATGTATGTGTACAAATGTGTGAAAATAATTAGATTTAATTAGATATTTATATTAATTAACTAATAAACTAAATAAAAGAAATAAAAGAAAAAAGAAAGATAGAAAAAGAATAGGGAAGCTCACGAAACAGAGAAAGAAAGGAAAGAAAGAAAGAAAAAGAAAGAAAAGGGGAAATAGGGAATTTGAAGCTTGGAGTTTAATTGGTAAGCTCAATCAAGTCCTTTTTTTTCATAATTTTGATGTTTTAGAAGTCTTAAAACAAGTTTTTTGATGAAATTAAGTTGTTAGTTTGGAAGTTCTTAGGTTTTTAAACAAAGTTCATGTTGAATAAAATGATGGAATTGGGGTTTATTTGATAGAAATTTTGATTTGGAGTTGAATAAAGGATTGAATTGAAAACTTAGGTATAAGTTTTGAGTTTTAAGGATTAAATTGAAATAAATTCGAAATTATGAAAATATGATAAAAATTTGATAGTTAAATGTGAGTTTAGCAAGGAATTGAGTAGAAAAAGGGTATGAATTAAGTTAAGAAAGTAAGTAAACTTAATTAGGATTAAATGGTAAAATAAGTTATAAGAAACAGTTTTGACAGCAACAGAAGCCTAACTTTGAAAAATCACCAAAAATTGTAGGAATTGAATTAGAGGATGAATAAGATATGAAATTAAAGCTTATTGAGTCTAGTTTCTTATAGTAGAAACGGTGTAGGAAATGAATTTATGAATCAAGAGATATTTGAAATTTTGTGAAACTGGTTTAGGATGAATTCGAGATACTCTGTTTTGAATTTGGAAAATCATTAAAAATTGTACAAAAATTATTATGGATTGTGATTTATATGTGTGAACTCCTTAATGAATCTAGTTTCAAAAGAAATAAACAAGAACCTTATTCAAGTTCTGTACAATGAGATAATTGATTTTTAGTAGAGAGAGGTCAGAACTGTCAAATGGAATAACAGGGGAGTTTTTAATGAATAAACTGTACTAATTGGCTAGACCAAAAATTCTGAAAATTTTATGGTGAGAAGATATGTGTGTATAGTTTCAAGGAAAATTTACGGATATTAATTTGGAGTTTCGTAGCTCAAGATATAAATAATTTAGTGACAATGACTCAAATAGACAGCTTAATGGTGAAAATATATATACCTTAAAAATGGTTAAATTTGCATGTTTAGGCTCATGAATTAAATTGAATTGTGTTATATTGATGATTATAAAATTTTTATTTTCGTAGTTAACAAAGAACCCGGAACAGCGGCGCACAAAGGAAAGGAGAAAGCTATCGAGGATTAAAACGAAAAATTCACGGTTTGTATTACTATAATTCAAATTACTTTTTATTAAATGTTTTATATAAATTCTATAATTAATAAGTGAGATATAAGGTAAGTGTTGATATTTGAGTTGAATGAAAATTGAATCGAATGGTGAATGTGTATGTATAATTGAATTATAAATTTATTTGAAGGTGAAATTGTAATTAAAAAGTGTTCTGGATTGGAAATGCAAGTAAATTGAGAACTGAAATACCCTATTAACTAGTCGGACGGAGTCGGATATAATTGGCATGCCATAGGATCTGAAAATGTACGGGATTTGCCGGCTTTACCGATCAGGCACTTTATGTGTCGTACATCAGGCACTTTATGTGTCGTATTTCAGGCACCTTGTGTGTCGTTTCAGGCACTTTATGTGTCGTATACTGATTAGGTACTATGTACCGTTTTAGGCACAATGTGCCGTACTGGTGTGTTTGGGTTGGAATCCGTGTATCCGTTAAAGTCCGAAATGTTAATAGGGTGAATAATTGAAATGAGAAGATCAAATGAATTTGATCGACTGTACCAGTGAATATGAAAGAAATTGAAATTGTGGACTGGAAATGTAGATTGGGGAATGAAATGCATGAATTTAGAATTAATATGGTGATTAAAATTTGATGAATGTGATTTGTGACTAGAATTGAAGAATAGCTAAAATGTTGTATTATTATTGCTATTTAATGAAAGTTAAAAAAAAAAAAGAATTGTTATTTGATGCTTAGTGTTATATTTTATTTAATTTTAATTATTGCCATTATAATTTGAATTATGGTAATACCACTGAGTATAGAATACTCAGCGTACGGTTGTTTCCGTGCGCAGGTTAATAGGAGTCTAATTTCCTGATCAAGCATCCGAACGATCCCGACTTCAGCAAAAAGATATTGGTGATGTTTTCTTTTCTTAATTGAAAGTGGCATGTACTAGGATTGTATAAGTTATTTAGGTATGCTTGTAATGTTGGTTGTAAGAATGATATACCATATTTTGTTATTAGCTTGATAAAATGGTAAAAAATTATAGTATATAATTAGTCTTAAATTAGAATGGAAAACAAATGAAATTATTTTAGTTTTGATTAATATTATGATTGTTAGACATTAAATTACTATGTTAATTAATTGATTATAATTTAGGTGTAATTAAGTTTAAATTGTTTTTTTTATTGTGCCATTGGTTTTGGACTGGTTTATTTTGGGTTTAAACTTGCAGGAGGTTTATGTGAAAACAAGCAGAAATGCTGCCGAAATTTTTATAAAACAAAAATGTATGAATGAAATTCAATTAGTAAACTAAAATATAATTTATATGCATTTATGAATATACTATAATTTATTGTTAAAGAATAATTTCCTTGTTTCTTGTTACTTATTTATTAAGAATTATCTGTAAATTGTCTGAATTGTCTGGTAATGCCTTGTAACCCTGTTCCGGCGACGGTTTAGGGTTAAGGGGTGTTACATCACTTGTCCATGTAATGAAGTTTAGTTCATTTGCAACTATGTTTAGCTAATATTTTATGTGACTTTGATGGTGATTGAGCTGATAATTCAGCTTAACCAAGTGTGCAAGTTAAGTTTTATGAGTTTCATGTAACTTAGTGGGATTAGGTAAGCATTAGGTGCAATTATGTTTGACTTTGTTACTTCAATTCTTTCATATATGTAATAGTTGTATGACATTAAAAATGTAATGAACTATCATTCAAAAAATTTGCTTCAAAACCTCTCAACTTTCCTTTACATTTTTTTCTTTTCATTTTCTTTGCCGAATTTCTGCTTGTTTGCTCAACAAGCATCGAGGCTTGCTGTCCAAGCCAACGCCAAACCATCTACCCTCTTGCTCGATAGCTCCAACAATGCCTTTTGAGCCAGGTCCAGCAGTTTTACAGGCTATTCTGACTGGATGCCAGATTCAAGGGAATGTGGATTTTGGGATTCAAGCCGCAAAACGACTCATTGAATGAGGCCGCACCGTGAAGGAGGTTATGTACTTCTGTCTAATGTGTATGCTACTGTCGGGCGATGGAATGATGTTGCAGGCGTGCGAATATTAATGAGAGACAGAGGAGTATTCAAGTGACCTGGTTAGATTGAGATCAAAGTTTGTTAACTCGGTTTATGACAACACCTAATCAAGTTGGTGCAGGAAATTAACAGATTAGATTTACGTGTAGGCAGAATTTTTGCACGCTTGTGGTGATTACGTGTGAGCAGGATTTTGGCACTCTTGTGTTGATAACTTGTAGGTAAAAATTTAGTGAAATATGATGGACAGAGGCCAACCTCTCACAATGGGTAATCTTATGATTGAACGAAATTGACTAATCTCATATCATGAGTGACGAGCTTGCATAAGATAATTTTTATTGAACAAACATGGAATATATTGGGGATCCAGACTCGTCAATTACCCAATCATCTTAAGAAATTATATCTTAAGACATAATTTTCACTGCAAGGAAACAATGTATGATTTCACTGTCACCTAGTATATAAGTTCTAGATATGCAGACATCTTGATCTCCTAATATATAAGTTCAGGATAACAACTAAAGAAGACTAAGTCTCGTCACATTTTTTTCAATCTTCCTCTTCAAAGAAATAATCCTTTTGGATTTTAATGACACTATTTGTTTTTTCAATATTTTAGATTCAAAATAAAAGAAATAATCTTCTTGGTTTTTGTTAAAATACGATGGTGACATAATATTTTAAATTTGTGTCCTTTGAAAATTTTAAAAATTTATATAAAATATAAAGAAACAAAATTTAATAAAAACCTATTTAAAAATTATAAAAAAAATATTTAGAAAAATCAAGTGGTAAGGTGTCACAATATTAAAGTATAATATTAACTTACCTTATTAGAATTCCAAGTTGAGAGATTAAATCGATAAAAAAAGGGCCAGTTTCAGGATTAATGTATATTAAAAATATCTTAGGGATCAAGGTGAGAAATGTTTCCAACTTTAGGAACTAAATGTTACTTCATTCTTAACAATAATGATATATTTAGGATTCAATTAAAATCTAAGCTATGATGTAGGGGCTTCCGTTAAAATTAACCCCAAAAGGAAAAACAAATTGTGTCGCGTTCAAAGAACGCAGCAGCATATTCCCCCTATAATAATTCCCACCATTCATCATCACCGATTATTACTAAAAATATCAACGGTTGAAGAGACCAACCAACCTTCACTCTTCCAAAGGATAATTACGAATAAAATTCAAAACATGGTCGAGTCTTTTCGATATTCGATAATTTCGGGTTCAATTTTTTTAACAGATATAATGTAATTAATAAAATAATTTTAACACTTGGACAAAATTTTGAAATCTCAAAATACAGGAATTAAATTTCTAAAAGTAAAAGTATAGTGACCAAATTCTAAATTTACAAAAAGTACACGAACTTATGTTATATTTTACCCTAAGTTTTATGTATAATTACAACCCGCACGCTTCTCTTCTCTTCCCAAATTTTCTGCTTTGTGCAAAACCAGAAAGTAAAAAGAACAGAGCTTTGATATCCTAAGCTAATGTCGGACGAGGAGCACCATTTCGAGTCCAAGGCCGACGCCGGCGCCTCCAAAACCTATCCTCAGCAGGCTGGTACTATCCGTAAAAACGGGTACATCGTCATCAAAGGCCGTCCTTGCAAGGTCCTCACTTTGATGCTCAGAATTTGCTATTTTGTGTGTTTTGGATGGATCTCTTCAATATTATCCTAAAATGAACTCGGAATTATATTTTTAGATTTGAGGGTTTTTTTTTAAATTTTTTTATATAATTTGCATTGAGAATCTGATGGTTCAGATCTGTTATCTTTTTAGTGATTTTAGATTAGGAGTGAGAAAATTCGATTTTAACTGATTTAGTCCACTTAACCGATAATCTTTGGACAAGTCGACTCGGCCCAATCGGTTATGATGGTTAATCTGATGTTATTGTTAGTTAAAATAGGTTAAGTCAGCCGGTTTAGCAGTGGAAGCCAACTAAGCAAAGAAAAAGGGCTATTCTATTATTTGATACTTGAGTTTGGTTTCGATTTCAAATTGGTTCTTTAAGGTTTTTTTTTCAATTAAGTACACTTGAGCACAAGTGTCAAATATTCATGGGGTCATATGACCCAATTTGGCCTAGGTATCAAATTAAATATCGAAATGAAACAAAGGAACTAAATGATATAACCCACAGAAATTTACAAGTTTCACTCTTGTTTTTTGAAAAAAGTGCGGCAAAACCTTATTAACTCCGAATTCAGAATCATAAACTTCACAAAACAAAACAAACAACTAAGAGCCTTTAGTATTAAGATAACTTTTGGTTGATTCTTCTGATGATGAGCAAGTTGATGATATAGCATATGGTAAATTAGTACTTCGACTGTTAATTTGCACCAGATATGGGCGCATTTGATCTGCAAAGTTTAGCTAACATGATTGTTGTTGTTTGATATTCAACAGGTTGTCGAAGTTTCCACTTCCAAGACTGGGAAGCACGGACATGCTAAGTGTCACTTTGTTGGGATCGACATCTTCACTGCTAAGAAGCTGGAAGATATCGTTCCTTCTTCCCACAATTGTGATGTATGGATTGTTCTTATCCTGGTTTCAACTTTAATCTGTTGTGTAACTTGGATTCCGTTAGTGAATGATTTCGTTTGTTTCTAACAGGTGCCACACGTCAACCGTACTGATTACCAATTGATCGACATTTCTGAGGATGGATTTGTAAGTTCATTTGATTCCTTTCTGCTTCATATTCTTTTCTTTTCGTGTGTGTTTGTTTTTGTTTTGAACCAGTTAAATA
This sequence comes from Gossypium stocksii, assembly GCA_020496765.1. Lineage (NCBI taxonomy): Eukaryota > Viridiplantae > Streptophyta > Magnoliopsida > Malvales > Malvaceae > Gossypium > Gossypium stocksii. Next base: position 82,555,681 of record CM035625.1, on the reverse strand, counting down.
TTTCAGGTGAGCTTGCTGACCGACAGTGGAGACACTAAGGATGATCTGAGGCTCCCAACTGATGAAAGCTTGTTGAAACAGGTCAACTAACTATTTTTTGATACATTCTTTTACACGCCATTCTTTTGCGATTGAATAGTGTTTTGTTTTATTTGATTTACCAAATTGAATTCAAAAAAAAAAAAAAAACACTTTATGTTCTAAGGTTGGAAGTTGACTATTTATATTAATATTTTCTGAGAGGCTTATGCCATTATTGATTTCCAAACCTCTCGATGCTGGCATCCCGATTGAATCCAAATTCCAATGGGGGGATTGCATGTTCAAACTGGCTGAAATTGTTTGTTCTCATGTTTCTTACTATTGATTTTACCGAACTTTGCGTTTCTATTTTCCTCTACGTACTCATACGCATGCATTTTTCATGATTAGTACCCGTTATGGTGCATATATTAGGACCGATGTGGTTGCATTATTGTTCCATAACAATGAAATTTATATTTTGCATTCACGTCTCTTCATCCTCATTAAGGATCGATTTCTCATGTTTATTGATTTCAAACTCTCTTTGAATTCCTACGAGTTGAATCCTTTCTGCATTAAAACCAGCTGAAATCGTTTGTTCTCGTGTTTCTCTTTCACGAAACTATGGTTGCATTATTGTTTCATCTAATGACTTGCAGATCAAGGAGGGTTTTGCTGACGGGAAAGACCTCGTGGTGTCTGTTATGTCGGCAATGGGGGAGGAACAGATTTGTGCACTCAAGGACATTGGTCCAAAATAGTAAGAGACTTTTATTTGCAGCCTGTTTATTGCGATTTTAAATGGAAAGATTTTTGTTAAAAAGCGTTTATAGTTTGTGCCTGATATAAATGGTGTTGGATTGTTTATCATGTTTGGTACGGATACCAAAAAAACACCAGCAGAAATAGTTGTTTGTTGTGCTATGTTAAAACTGTTCCTCTTCTGGTTAGGAAACCATCACGTGATTATATTGATATTTATAAAAATAAAATATAAATAAATTCGACACACTTAGCCCTATGTTTTCATTTTAATTGTTTTAGTGATCTATGTTGCTTTCATATTGTAATAATATATCACTTTACTTTATTCTTATATATTGCGTCACATATTTTTCTAAACCAATATATCAAATAAAAATTAAATTTATAACATTATATAATATTGTAGTGTAAAATCGTTTAAATTTTTAATAAAAGAAAAAAACATGTAAAATCATTAATATTAATTTTAAAATAACAAAGTTTATTATATATATATATATATATAGGTTTAAAATATGTTTAGATTAGCTATTTATAAATTAGACGAGCATAGATTGTGCTTAAATTTTATTTGACTAAGAAATATCTTTAAATTTTCGTTTCTTAATATAGACTTAAAATATGCTTAAATATTGTGCTTGAACAATAAATGCCTCTAAATAAGTCAACTTGAACTAATCAACTATCACACGTAGTAATTTTTACAAATGTGAATTCTTAAAACTTCGATTTTACCGATTATAATGACATGAAAGACTTGTAATGTTTGAATTAGATTGGATAAGTTGATAGAATGGGTTGGATTGTGTGTCAATAAGGCTCGTTGAGTCTAATTTTTTATTTTATTTTATTTTTATAATTTTTTTAATAATTTATTTAATTGAATTGGACAAATCGATTAAATCTATTAATTCCAAAATTTTGAAATTAATCCATAATAAGTTGAAACATCGTTTTTATTGATATGTATTAATGGGTTTAAAATTTTTATCATAGAACAAATAAAATCTATATAAACAGAACATGTGACATTTAAATTGTTAAAAATATCAGTAGGGTGTAAAATATTATTTATGCTATTTTTTATTTACATGATATTGAATTTATGTAGAACATGAAATAATAAATATTTATTTTATAATTAATTTTAAAAAAATAATTAATAACTAATAATTCGAGTTGAATAAATCCGAAATCGTCTAGAATTCAAAGGGACTAAGCTAGACTCGATCACCGAATATATTTCCCCTCTACCATGCTTCTTTAAGTTCGTTCTTCCCCCATTTATTAGACGGATGGAGATATAAATGCCATCACCAAACTAAATGGTTGACATTATGATCCAAGCTAATGGAAATTTGTTTTAAAATGTTGGTTTTTGTATTTAAATGATTGGTACCAAATTTTTTTAATTAAGTCATCAATTCTTAATTTGATTAATTGATCTGGTTTATTTAAAAATAAAAAAATTCGGTACAATTTGTCCGTATCAATTCTCAAGTTAGTCAGTTCAGCATCTTCCTCTAAATGATGTATTGATTGGTTTTCAATCTAACCAATTGATTCAATCTAATTTTAACAACCTTGCATGATACTCTATTTTAAGACATTTTGAAAAATGCTAACTAAAAATTATATAAAAATCAAATGAGAAATATAGAAAGTAGTAGTTTTTTTCTTAAATTAAAAAAAGAGAACATTTTAAAAAGGATTAGTTCAACTAAGTAGTCTTGGTTTATATGCTAAAATCACTAGCCGCGTTCTTCCAATCTAGCAATTATCTTTGCATAGGGGCGTAGCTGGGGGCAAATAAGGGCATTGCCATCCAACTAAATGGAATAATAACAACTTTAGTCCCTCCTAATTAAAAACAATTCAATTTAAACCCTTCCAAAATTTATTGATATTGTGTGATTTTCTTTAACACAACATATCCAAAATATTCATGAGGCAAGTACACGTGTTTTAAATACTTTTCAAATCAAATATTAATTAACATTTAACATATAAGCTAATAGCTATGTAGATAAAAAAAAAACTGGTTGAAAAATACTAACAAATTGACATTGAAATATAGGGATCAATGAGGAATATGGACAGTAATTTTGAGACAATTAGTGGAATTAATCCTTTTTAAAACGAATGAATAAATTACTTCTAACTAAGTGCTTGTAGTTTGTAGACACTAATATATATATATATATATATATATATATATAACATTCTTTTATATGTAACTTTTAAAAATATAATTTGTAAGAAAAAAAAAAAACTTTGTCTCTAATCTATGGATAAAAAAATTGCATAATTAAATAATGTTATTCAAATTCAATCATTAACAATATTGTAAAAGGTGAATCAGTACTGAATTAGTTATTTCACTATTTTTTATTTATAAACTGTTGAATTGTTATAAAATATTTTTTTTAAATACTGAAATAAGTTATTCGAGTTAGTTAAGATTAGGTTTATGCTTAATTTTTTTTTAATTTAGAAATCAACTCAATTTAGCTCAACATTTTTACATAAACATTCATTTATAAATTATAATAATAAATTTAAATACTTAAATTATTTTAAATCCAATTAAAACGAATTTTTTTTATTGATTTTGATAATCAAAGTTCGGAATCTCTCCTTCATATATATAAATATATAGATAGATACATGAGTGCAATCGAGTGTTTTTGATGTAGCATGGGATGGGGAGATATTTGATTAGATAATGGGAGACAGCAATTATGCCTTAAAATGAGAGTTTAAAATGGGCGAGAAAGCCCACATGCAATTTTATTATTTAGAAAAGCAAAAAAAAAAAAAAAAGTCATAGTTTCATTATTCAATTTCAAACCCAAAAATCAGTCAAATTCTATTTTTAAAAATATTTATTTTTTAACAATTTTATTATATATTTTGATCATATCTACTCTATTTGATATAATATTTAAAATTATCCATAGCCATAAATAGGAGGATAATACATTTTATCGCACTCGAACTCACGTCTTACTGCATTGACAATAATATTCATGTCCATCGAACTAATACTTAATCTACAAAACTACTTGTTTTTATATGAAAGAGTATTTTTTTTATTAAAAAAATCTTATTTTTATAATATTAATAGAGTATAATTACATAATATGAATAAGATTAACTTCTATTATATTATAATATAAGATATTTTTAAAAATTATATAAAAAATTTAAATATAATTTATGACACAATAGAATGTAGTTGAAAATAATATTGTTTATCTATTTGTTCTGTTTGATGATGACAAAAATAATGCAAGTGTTGTGGAGGGTGAAAGCCTTGTTTGGGGGGAGCAAATTCCCTACTGAACTTTTAACATAGTTTTGTTTATTTATAGCTACATAACATCTTTTAATGTCATAAAAGTGACACAAATAATTTCGTTTTGCAAAAGATAAGGAGGCTATGTCTTTAAAGTTGTGTACTAAACATACATAATTACCTACACACTTCTCAATTGTCATGCATAATTTAATTAATATATGTATACATATTTTTTTAAAAATTATGACCTTTTAGGAAAAATAAGAAGAAAAAAGAAATTGCATGATAAATGCGATAGTATTTTATTCAATAAGAGATTTCCTATTGCCTTTTGCTTTGTGTTGTCCTTATAGATATTAAATTTTAAATATCACTATGATGTTGAATGGATTAGAAGAGGATTCATAAATTTTTAAAAGGGTAAGAATTAAATTTTAAAATTTTTAGAGGTGAGAATATAATTTTATTATTTATTAGTTTATGGTTACATCATTTTTAAAGGGATTAAATAAGGGTTCAAAGTTTAATATTATTATATATTAACTTAAAATTTCATTATTTAGTAAGGGACTAAAATGAATATTTTTCATTTCCTAGAGAGACAAGGCCCTGATGTGTCTCCCTTAATTCACCTCTAGAATACATATATAATTGCAAGAAAGAGAGATGAAATATTATCCTGTATCCCTTATCAATTATGTAATGTCATTTCAGCATATTTTTTTATGTCATTGATACATTATTTTGGTAAATTTTTAACTTAAATATTTTTAAACTTATTGTATAATATATTATGATGCTGTATTGTTTATAAGTTAAATGTATAAAGGTAAAATAGTAATTTGAGACAAATCTCGTCTCTATTATTTCAAAAAGAAAAAAAAAACTTTTTAGAACGAATCAATTTGAAATTAATCGAGCGTTATAAATTTTGATGATATATTGAATATTTAGTCATTTTTAATAACAGATTAACAAATAATATAATTAGGATATATTTAATAAAGGTATAATATTTTTTTAGCTCTCAAAATTTATAATAAAAAAGTCATTTTAACAATTCATTTAAATTTTTGTCTCTTTTAGCCTTTAAATTTATATTTTTTATTAAATCACCCCTAAATAGATAGAAAATTTAACGTTTGGTAACTTTACTAATGTGATATGCAGGTTTATTGTCATGTGGATGACATGTAAGTATTTAATTAATTTTTTAAAACTTAAAAATACTTTTTAATATTTTTTTATAATTTTAAATATTTTTAATGATTTTTAATTTTTAAAAATATTTTTTATTTTTTAAAATTTTAAAAATTAATTAAATACTAATGTATCATCGTGGTAAATTAACATGTATATAACATTAGTAAATCTTAACTTTTTTTATTCATTTTGGGGTGATTTGAGAAAAAAAGATAAATTTAAAGATTAAAAAAATAAAAAAATAAAAATTATTAAAATTATTTTTTTAAAGTTAATAAAAGGGCAAATAAATATAAGTATTCAGATTTCTTTTTCAAATGTATTTGATAAATTATAGATTCAAGTATTTAAGTTCAATTTCGCTATTAAAAAATAAAACAAATATAAATAATAAAATATAAATATAAATATAAATTATCAATATTTTAATCAATAAAAAATCGAATATTCGTAAATATCGAAATCCGTATCTCATCACAAGATCCAATGGTAGATTTTCGAATTTAATTGTTTTTTCCAAATGCAGAATGAGAATATAAAACAAAGAAACATAGGCAGATCGGAAAGATTTGTTTAGCTGTTTAATAATAATATTAAAACTGTCAATTTCTGAATTTGGTCCTTCCACGATGCTCAAATCTATGATTTAATCCTATACTTTAATTACACATTTTGGTCTATCTACTTTTCGAAATTCAAATAGTTAACACCGTCAACGATAATTCTATGTCATTGTGATAAGTTGGAATGAATATTTTAAGAAAAAAACCAATTTAGTATCTTAATTGGAATAGTTAACTATTTAAACTACTCAATGATGTTATAAAAGTAAAGAGATCAAATTATATCAAATCAAAAGTATAAGTACCAAATTCTAAATTTAAATATGATAGAAAGACCTACCACAATTTGACCTAGTAAAAGTTAATTCACCCAAAAACATTACGTTTATGTCACGATTTGATCCTAATTTATACTCGTTTTTCCATTTTAATATCTAATTTTTTTGGTTCCATTTTATTACTAGAATTATTATTTTCATGCTACCCCTTAAGAAAAGGAAAAGTTACCAATAAGAATATGACATATGGTACATTTTTATCGGACATATATTTTTTGAGTAAAATGGAGAAAAAAAGTAGGTAAAAGTGTCGCGAAAGCCTTGTATTAAGAGTCATATTACACTTTGCCTTGTTTATTTAAAAAAAAAAGCAAATTAGTCTATATACATTAGGTTAAAGAGTAAATTGGTCCTTTTTGTTAAAAAAATTCATCTATCTGTACTATTAAAAATTGGTGCGACTGACAAAATAATCAGATAGTGACACTGTATTTTGTATAATGACCAATTTTTTAACAATAGAAATAGATAAAATTTTTAACAAAATGACCAATTTGCATATTAATCTAATATACATAAACTAATTTACTATTTTTTTGATAAAGAAGACAAAATACAACTTAAAGGCCTCTATTGTATTTTTATCAAAAAAAGTATAGGGGGCAAATTATGAATAAAGCCAAAATGTTAATATTAATCTAAGCTAATCATTAATCACTGCCCCGACAATAGTGGTCCCATTTAAAAAAGAGATCAAAGGAAAGAAGACCTTTCATTATCAGCAAATACCAAATACGAAGAAATTATGTACTTTTATCATGAAAAAAAGAGAAAAAAAAAAGGGAAAAAAAAGAATGTCAATGTCAAACTTAAAAAGGAAAAAAAATGTTAACGTTATGTTATTTTCTAAAAAAAAAAAAATCAATGTTAAATTAAATTATTAATGTTGCAGAAGGATTAAAATTATAATTTTTTTATTTAATCAAATGTTAAAAAGATCTAAATTGAATATTTTTTATTTTGGGGAGGGGTTAAAAAGCAAATTACGCATTTAGTCAAGGGAGCCAAGGCCGATTAGGGTTAAGTTTTGTTCGATTTAATTTTTTTTTTTGAATTTTTGAACAGTTAATGATAATTTGGTTTTCGATTTTTCAATTCTAATTTTGAGTTTTAGATTTCAGACCTCTTCTAATAATAGATTTTGTTTTATAGACTTTTGGATATTATTTTATAAAGAGATAAATATTATAATTTTACATTAATTTTTATCTAAAGTGTAATATCATACATAAATTTTGATTTTGTGTGATTTTATACATAAAATTTTGACTTGAGTTAATTTTTAAAAATTATTAACAATATTTTTTAATTAACACAATTTTACATTGAAATATTAAATATACAAATAATCATATTGATTTGATATAAAAAATAAATGTATATATTTATTTAAATATATATTTATAATTATTTTTTGAAGTTTTATTTTACTGTATAAAAAAATTATGTTGCCTACACAAACAAGCATAATATATTTTTGAAAAAAATAAATTTTTATAAAGAATTTGTAAATTAACTTTTATTATTTTAAATAAAAAATATTTATTTTTTCATAATAAATTTTAAATAAAAACGAAATTCATATTTTAACTTATATTTCGAAAACCTTATATTAATTTTAATTTCTGTGTTTTTCTCGCTCAATCATATTTTTATCCCTTAAATAAATAACTAATAATATTTAATATATTTAAATAAATTTCAAATTAGTGCCTTATTTTTATGGGTATTTCTCTTTCATCGCATGACCTAGAAGAAAAGGAATTTGGGGTCTCCTTTTTCTTTCTCCCTTTACTTTTGTAGGACACGTTCTTTTCTCTCATCCCATTCCCTATCCCCTACTCTTTACGTAACACAAAATTCAAAAAACTAAATAAATAACTAAATAAAGGGTAAATTGCACCCAAGTTCACTAAATTATTGGTAAATTTACATTTTAATCACTCAACTTCAAAAAGTTATAAAATAGTCATTGAACTATTCAAACTTTTTATTTAAGTCATTGAGTTGTTATTGTTCTTTTTGAAATTTGGTTAGCAAGCTCCAATTGATGATTCAACGGTCGATATGGTAAATCAGTATTCATCGACGAGTAAAAGAACATATCTTAGATCTAAGTCAATCTGACGATCACTGTTGAAGATCAAAGAAGAAAATTGTTTGAATTTTGGTTGGTAGATTCGTGATGATTAAAACTATTTCATGAAAAAAAGTTGAACTATAAAAGAGAAGAGGAATAAAAGCTTTCAATTGGTGCAGGTAGTGCGAACATAAAAGGCCATAAAATAATAATGATTTTAACAGTCCAATGACTTAAATTAAAATTTTGAATATTTTACTAATCATTTGGTAACTTTTTGAAGTTGATTGTCCAAAACATAAACTTAATAATAATTTAGTGATATTGAGTATAATTTACCCTCAAATAAATCTCACAATAATTACTAAGAAGTATTGGGTGGAGTGAAGGCACATTGCACTCCAATAGAGAATGCATGCTTGAACATTAGAGATAATATTATTAGTAGCACAGTTACAAATTTCAAATATGAACATAAAATGGATACGAAGAATACAAAAAAAACCCACAATTATTATTATTCTTCAAAATCAATCTCAATTAAAAAAATCTAATACAAATACACAAATTGTCATGTTATAAAGTGATGTTAAAATTAGATTAGATTGATTGAATTGGAGTTCGAGTAATCTGATCAGTTAAACAAATGATATGAAATATATCTAATAGATCAGTGTGAATTGATAAAAAAATAAAAATTGAAAAAAAAAGGACATTGAATCAATTTATGGATTTTTTAAATATTTTTTATTCAATGTTGTTGACAAATAGTTCATCCAATTGAACTAATAGACCAGTTCAACAATTGATTCAATTTTTATAATAATATTATAATCATATAAATAATACTTAATTATAATATATAAAACAATATAAAAATTATAAAATTAAAAAAATAATTTTATATATTTGATAAGAATTTCTCAACTTAATAATATTTAATAAAAACACAAAATAAACTTTTTTTTTAATTAAAAGTGTGAAATGCAATTTGCAACATAAAGTAATAAAGATATGTAAAGTAGATCTTAGTTCAACATTTAAAATTAAAAAAATAAATTAAATCAAAGACAATGGCCTAATTTAGTCAACAACAACCCAACCATCTTGAATAAATAAAACCAAAAATATCTTTCAAATATAAAATTAAAAAAATAAATTAAATATTCCAATCATAAATTTATTTACTCACTTAAAAAATGAATTATAAAGCTACAATATGTGTTTTATTTATATTAAAAAATTAAACAAAATTTATTAATAAAGTTATTTTAGGTTATATTAATAAAGGTTTTTTATTTCGACCCTCGGTGTATATAATTAATGTTGATATAAATATTTATGGTTTTTTTATTAATATTTTATAAAATACTTAATAAAAAAAGATAACACTGAACTGGTAAGGTAATAGTATGCCAGCCAATTTTTTTATCTGCAATTATTTGGTCAAATAAGAACAAAGAATCATACAAATTCCCTTAAAACAGAGTTCGAAAATAAAGTTTTTTTTTTTTTTACTTTTTACTTTTGTTTTTTTTTTTCACAGACGAAAACAAGAACAAAGAATATAAACTCACCAACAAAGCAGGGTGGGAACGTATTATTCTTTTTTATTTTCCATTTAATTTTCTCAAAATTTTCATTTGAAAAACTGTTTTTTTTTTTCTTACTTTTTTTTTCTTTTCCATTTCAATCTTTCCGTTGATTTCGGTAGCTTCAGATTCTTATGTTTGTAAAAGAACCCATTAAAATCTGTGCTTTCTCCTTTCATCTTCTTCGGCCATTGTTGCTAGTAAATAAAATATATATACATATACATATAGATATATATACATTTTTGTACAAAAAAAACAAAGATGCTCTATCTTTGAAAGAAAGAAGAGATGGGGCGCAGCTGAAAGGTTGAAATTCAGTTCACAACTCACTTTCTCCACTGTTTTGTTGATTCTTTAATCGGGTCGGGTTGGCGCCAAAGAAGGAAAAAACCCCGGAAAGAAGGTCTGGGATCTTTGTGTTTTTTTTTTTTTGTCACATGGTCAACAGCCATTGATGGGTTGTGTGAGTTCGAAGCAGACAGTTTCGGTAACGCCTGCTTTCGATCACTCAGGCGCTTTACGTGACAATGCGGGTGCCGCCGGTAGCTCCGGGACCAATTCGGGTCGGTACCGGATCGGGTTCTCGGAGTTCGAGAAGAAGCGGAGCAGCGGTGGGAGCAAGAGGAAGAAAAAGAATGGTAGTAACAGTGGGGGTGTGAGTGATTTCGGTGGAGGTGGGTTCGGACTGAGTGGGAGCGACTTGGGTGAGTCGGGCCGGGCGAGTTCGAGATCCGACTCACTGAGTTTGAGGTTGGGGAATTTGCAAAAGTATATAGAAGGTGAACACGTGGCAGCTGGATGGCCTGCTTGGCTTAGCGCCGTCGCCGGTGAAGCTATCCATGGTTGGGTTCCACTCAGAGCTGATTCTTATCAGAAACTTGAGAAGGTTATTTTGGAATTTTCTTTTTCTCTTTTTATATTTTTCTATCAAAATTTTTTGTCAGAAAACTTGTTTGTTTTTGAATTTTTTTTTCACTTTAATGCTTTTATTTTGTCGCTTTCTTGATGTGTATAGTTTCACTTTCATGGAATTTTGTGTTTATTTTTTTTTTATTTTGCTTTAAGTGTAAATTTTTATTATTTACAAACAATTACTTGCTCTTTATATGCTCTTTGCAAATCAAGAAGAGCCTAAGCATTTACAGCAATTTGTACATGTAATTGATTAGAGTGAGTTTTTTTTCTACTGTTGGTATACCAGAGGCCTTCTTTACATTATACATAAATATGTATGTATGTATGTATATGCCATGTATGCTGAGGATTTTGTGATGCCTTTAACCTATGTATGAATATGTGTCCGACATGGTCTATTCATTTTTCCCTAAATCTTTTCATATATGGAGAATCATATTTCATATCAGTGTCTGAATTGGTTATAGGTACATATATTATACATATGTATGTATGTATGTATGTATGCAGAGGATTTTGAGATGCTTTTTCCTATACATGGATGTGTGTCGGATATGGTTTATTCATCTTTTTATGTATGTATGTATGTATGCATGCATGCAAAGGATTTTGAGATGCTTTTACCTATATATGGAGGATCATACATCGTTAGCCATATATATATGTGTGAGTGTGTGTGTGTGTGTGTGTTGGACATGGTTTATTCTTTTATAATGATCTTGCACAATTTTAACTGTCTTAACAGATAGGGCAAGGTACATATAGCACTGTGTTCCGAGCTCGAGATCTCGAAAGTGGAAGTATAGTTGCTCTAAAGAAGGTGCGATTTGACAATTTTGAGCCTGAGAGTGTTCGATTCATGGCAAGAGAGATACTGATTCTTCGGAGGCTTGACCATCCAAACATCATAAAATTGGACGGGATAATTACTTCCCGAATGTCGTGTAGCATATACCTTGTATTCGAGTACATGGAACACGATATCACCGGACTTTTGTCTTGTCCTGACATCAAGTTCAGCGACTCGCAGGTGCGTTCCCTTTGCCTCTGTGACTAAGGTTAGTCTAATGTTCTATGATGGCATGCATACTGAACACATTGATGTTGAAATCGTATTTGGAATACCAAAATCTATTTCTTTTTCCTGAAAACTCGAAGATGAATGCATTGTAATGTGAGAGAAGTAGTGAAGTACTGTTTAACAATGAAAATGATTTTGTTTTGTAGATTAAATGCTATATGAAGCAGTTGTTATCTGGACTCGACCACTGCCATTCGCGGGGTATAATGCACCGGGACATTAAAGGATCAAATCTCCTTGTGAATAATGAAGGAATCCTAAAGATGGCTGATTTTGGTTTGGCGAACTTTTACGCTCCTGGGCGCAGGCAACCATTAACAAGTCGTGTTGTAACCTTATGGTACCGTCCCCCAGAACTTTTGTTGGGTTCTACGGATTATACTGCAGCTGTGGATCTTTGGAGTGTTGGCTGTGTATTTGCTGAACTTCTTCTCGGGAAACCTATTCTGCAAGGGAGAACAGAGGTAAGCAAGCAACCTGCTAAAGTACATACTTTGACACGAGTCTCAATAATATTTGTGGATCTTTTAAAATGCCAGTCCCATGTGTCTGTTTATTGAGTATTTCTTTCAAGAATGTTTGCTACTGCGACTGTATTAGAGTTGTTTCATCTGATTATTATTGCTTCACTTCGATCGATGATGGACCGAAAGATAAATTCTTGTTTATGGTGTTCTTGTCCAGGTTGAACAATTGCATAAAATTTTCAAGCTTTGCGGCTCCCCACCCGATGATTACTGGAAAAAATCAAGACTTCCTCATGCCACAGTATTCAAACCACAACAGCCTTATGATAGTAGTCTTCGTGACGCTTTTAAAGATTTACCAGCAACTGCTGTGAATCTAATAGAAACTTTGCTTTCAGTTGAGCCGTACAAGCGTGGGACTGCTTCCTCGGCTCTTGCTTCAGAGGTAATTATGCCAGGCACCATGATCGTTCACCATTATTAAGCATCTAATGTATATTAATAGACTTCAGGTGTAGCACCCCCTACCATGAATATTAGCCCTCCACAAACGCCGAATTTAAGTAAATACTTAGGTTAATTAAAACACTTTTACATTTAGGTCCAGTTCCAACAATTGAAACAATCGGTGTCTCGTACAACATAGACAAGGCACATGAGAAATGCTTTTTCGCTTCATTTGGCTGCATGTTTGGTGATTTCTAAAATAAAAGTGTCTGATGGTGTTCATGCTATGTTCTGTGTATAATTAATCCATAGTATGGCAACAAATAACCCGAGCTTTAATACGATGTAACTCGTCCATCAAAAAGCTATAAGCCGTATATAGAGAGGCCCAAGTTCCATTGTCATGTAACTCGCCTATAAGTAGATTGAAACATTCAATGCTATACACATGCTTTGTGCAAATCTTATACTTCAAATTAGCTTTATTTTTTTTCTGTCTGCCAGTTGCAATATTCTGATTCTTAATTTACAATTTTCAGTATTTCACGACAAAGCCTTATGCATGTGATCCATCGAGCTTGCCGGTTTATCCACCCAGCAAAGAGATAGATGCAAAACATCGTGAAGAGGCAAGGAGGTGAGAATTTTCTTCAAAAATGTGTGTATGAAGACAAAAATTTAGATAGCTTTTGTGGAACCCGTAACCTTGTCCGTGCCATCTGCATTGAATACTGTCACATTCCACTCCATATTCTCACAATTTTTTGTTCCGTTCTTTTCCCATTATTCCTTGTATTTTTGAAGGTATCATATCATTTGCATGCACAAGCCGGAACCTAGTAGGCTAGTACTCACCTGAATGCTCACACGGCAGGATAAATATTGAAAAGAAAGTAATATGATTTAGTTTTTAAGATGGCTTCCCAAATTATTGGGAACCTCCACTGACATTGAATGATTTGTTACCATGCAACACGGACATGCTCGATGTTTGTGTACATGATTTTCTTCTTTTTCCAAGGTTTTAGAGAATATGTAAACTAATGCATGTTATAATACTTGACACAATGATTATCATCTGCAAGTTCCACTGTTAATGCACATACTTAACCGCTTAACACCGTTTGACATCTTCGGCGATGAATTCTCAGGAAAAAGATAAGTGGAAGGGTTCGTGGGCCTGAAACAAGAAAGCCAATAAGAAAACCCCATGGCATAACTAAATTGCCTGTTGAGGTCTGTTATCTCTCTCTTTTCCTTGTCCCCCTTTTTGTATTTATCGTTACCCGGAAAACTAATTTATTTTCCGTATGACATTCACATGCAGGATGCTGCTGCGCAAGCTCAAGGTTCTCAGAAAATTAATGGTAACCGTGTGCACAAAGTGAAGCAAAGAAATGCTACTATCACCGAGGGATTGACGAATCCATCTACTGATTCAGTCGAAGAAGCTGCTCATATAAAGCATGCATCCCAAGGTGATATTCCATTCTCGGGTCCATTACAAGTTTCTACATCAAGTGGCTTTGCGTGGGCCAAAAGACGAAAAGACGATGCATCCAAAAGATCTCACAGCAGATCTATATCAAGAGGTCACCTTTATAATTCCTTAGAACCTTCTGCTCAGTTACACACACGAAATAATTGTGATTCAAAACGACATGAAAACGGGGATGTAATATATGGAGGTCGAACTGATTCTAAAGGCCATGATTCATATGAAGCTGCCAAGCGTGCTATGCAGAAACAGTGGAGCCAGTTTGAGCGACCGGATTCCTTTGATGCTTCTGACGAATACCACTCACAAGAGTTATCATTGGCACTTTATCAAAGAGAAGAAATGGCGGCCAAGAGAAATAATTTGGTATGTCTGTAAATATTAGAACCCAAAATTACATCAAAATTTTGTTCTCGACATTGTTGGATTACTGCATTGAAATTGAATAAATTGGAAGCTTGAAAAGTTTATATGTTTGGCCTTATTGATATCCATTCCATCGGTAAAAGTGCCATGTAAGCCCTTGGACTAGGAGTAGGATTGCATTTTGCCCTTTCTACTAAAAAAAAGAGCAAACTAGTTCTTGTACACTGGATTAAAGGGCAAATTGGTCCTTTCTGTTAGAAAATTTATTTTCATCCATTTTATTGTTAAAAACTGGAGTGGTTGACGGAATAATTAGACAATGACAAGTGGCATACCACGTGTACCGCATTTTGACTTACATGGACCAATTTTTAACAACAAAAATAGATGAAATTTTTAACAGAAGGACCAGTTTGTTTTTTGATCTAACATATAGGGACTAATTTGCCCATTTATTGAGTAGAAGGGGTAAAATGCAATCTAATTCTTAGTACAAGGGCCTTCTTGGTACTTTTACCCCATCACATCAGTCAAGTATGGCAACTGGCATGCAAGCATAATTGACTATTTTGAACTATGTTACCTATACTCAGAGTGCGAGTGTTGGATGTTAGTATAGAAAAAAAAGAGGTTTATCCGTGTACTTAAAGGTCTTTCGAGGGTCATATCCCATACCCATGTCTGTATATGCATGGACATGAGCGCTGCACACAGTAACTTCAAGAAAAGTGGAGTCTGAGCAACATAGATTTTGAAAATTTTATTTTAATTAAATGGAAACATTGGTTTATTTCCATAATTTAACAGGAAACTACCTTTCATACCTATCACACAGAGAACAATGTGACTTTTGTAAATGTAGTCCTCTTTATTTTTCATGTTGTTCGTGACAGGATTACCAAGATGAAAGGGAAAAGGTCGAGTTCTCGGGTCCCTTATTGTCTCAATCACATAGAGTTGATGAACTGTTGGAGCGAAACGAACGACAGATTCGCCAAGCAATACGAAAGTCATGGTTCCAAAGAGGTACGCGAAAAATAAAAACCGAAACAACTTTTCTTTACCAATCTCTTTTCATCTAATATAAATGATTTCTGTCGCCATTGTTGTTTGCTGCCTTTATGAAATTGGTTGAGATTTATATGCCACTGATTTAGGTCCATTAAAAGAAGAAAGTGATGATAATTATTGTTGGTTTTAAACCACTTTATGGTTGACTTAAATACACCATTTAAAGCAAACCATAAGATAGAAGCTGAATAATGATGAAAGTTGTATGTACTTAAAATTTATGAGTTGATGTTGTTGAACAATGATTATGAAGCCAACATTCATTTACTTATGTTGCTCTGACTTGGATGTTAGTGCCGAATGCGGATATTTTCAATATTTTTATTTAGGGATAAAACAACATTTAGTCCCTGAACTTGGCACCTTTTTCCATCATAGTCTCTGAGCTTCTTTTTGGTCCACATTAGTTCTGAAACTTGACTACTTTTCCTAGTTTTGGTCCATGTGATGATATGGCACTCCGATATTGTGCCACATCATCACCTAATAACGATAGTTTTTTGATAAAAAAAAATTAGGTGATAACATGGCACAATCTCAAAGTGCCACGTTCAGGGACTAAATGTTGCATTATCCTTTTTATATGTATTCAAGAAGTACTTGGTATGTCATATCCCTAAACTCGTGTCTTGATTTGTGTTGAATGGGTGTCGGACATGGATATTTTGCATTGCAGGTAAAAAACATGGGAAGTAATAATTCTTCAGACATTCCCAAGTGCAAAAAGCCATAAGTTGCTGCAATGGCCCTGGCCCTGGCCCTGGCCCTTGAATCATAATACCAACAACATCATCAACATGAATTTTGTCTGAAAAAGACAGAAAAATGGTGAAGACAAAACTGGGAAACTGCAATATGATATGGTAAAGCTGTTCATATAGAGCTTTTAAATGAAAGAGAAAAAGGGAAATGAGGGCCCTGGATAGTTAGCTATGCTAATAAGTCTCTTTTTTGCAAAGAACCATGATTGATTTTTTTTCCCTTTAAATTGAAGTTTTCTGCTCACTTTTTGGATTAGCAATTGATTGAGAGAAGCAGTCTTTTGTATATTATAAATCATGATTAAGGCTTATTTAGTGTTACTTTGGTGTTCACTTTGGGGGCAAATGTAGTTTTTGGCTTCTAAACTTTGCAATTAGGTCCACTTTGTGTTTCTTATATTTTTTCTGTCCATTTTGGTACATGAGCTTTACAACTAGGTTCATTTTGGTTCTTAAACTTAGAAAATGCAAAAGTTTTATAATTTGGTACTTTGATGTTATGTCACATCATCAAAATTTGGATGCAATTCAAGTTTCGGAATCAAAATGAATCAAGTTACTAAGTTTAGGCATCAAAGTGAACATAATTGTTAAGTTTAGGGGCTAAAAATTATGTTAATATTTTTTTTAGGCCTTAAATGAATGGTTTTGGAATGTTATAGGACCGGTGATTGAAAAGGCAGATCAAGAGTTGGTTCGATCATATATTTTGGATTTAAAAATTAGTGAACCGGTTAGAACAAAGGAAAAATCGGAAAGATTGGTGAAAAACTAGAAAAATCAGATTTTTTTACTTTTAATTAATTTTGGGTTGTTAATAAAAATTTCTTTTTTTTAAAAAAAATTCTGTGTTAGAGCTTGTTAAACCCAATTTTAGGTTCTTTTATATCGTTTTTACTTAATTTAATTGATTTGTGCAATGATAGTCATTTTTTTAAGACAAATTTTCTTATTTATTTATTTGTGTTTTATTAGTTTTTCTTAATTATTTTAATTTTAAATTTTTTCTTAAGAAGATTGAAATGTTTAGTTGGATTGGAAATCGAGAGTTAAATTTCTAATTTGATAAAAAAAAAATCTTTACTTAATCGAATATTCACGTAGAAGAAATATTATTACTCAGTAAATTATTCAAGTTGGTTAATTATTGAGTTAAATTCGAACTATTAATTAAGTTTAATATAATCACCTTATAACTTATGAGTGTAATCGTGAACTTTTCATTTTAATAGTTTTTTATATTATGAAATTACAATTTTATTTTTTTAATACAAAAGAGAGTTTGAACTAAATTTAAATGGATTACAAAAATTGATAAATAAATTTAATTGAATTTGAGTTTGAGTAATTCAATTATATCTCAATCCAAGCTCGAACTTAGAAATTGATATGCAATTGAGTTTGAATGAAACATAAATTTCAAAATTGAAAATAAACTCGAGCTTGTAAGTATTTTGGTTCAGTTGGACTTGATTCGGTTATATGATATTGTAGGAAATAGGTGAATGTATTTGAAAGATAATTCTGTCTATTATTAAATAAATTAATTTAGCCTTTATATTATTAAAAAGAATAAAATAATACTAAATTATGACCGACCTCATATTTATTGCATAGAGATTAAATTGATTTATTTAATAACAAAGGACTAATTTGATCCAATTACTATAATACAGGGACTTCTTAAGTAGTTTAACAGTAGGAAACGTATCGAGAAGAGCCACGTAGGCTGACTGTGATTGTCGTTGGAGGAGTTTTCTAGTTTAGTTTGTCAAACGGTGGTCACTTTGTCAATGCTAAGGGATCTGCGGCCGTGCCGCCGCCACCGCCGCCGGCGGCGCTATCGATTTTCATATAAAAAACAGGCTGGCATTTTCTTTTCAAGTACAATGCGTATCATCACGACAAATGGCGATCGGATTTTGAGATTACCAGATAATATCAGCTGTTAATCATGTACGTTGTCAGATTTGGAAAGTTGGCGGTTCAAGGAAGTTAATCGGCGTTGATTTTTAGTTAAAATTAAAAATCTAATGAGTTGGATAAAAAAGAAAAAAAACAGAACGCCTATCCTTATTTGATTCTAATAAAAGACGGGGAATCAAAATATCTAATTTACATAATTTAATTTCTTAAATTTTCAGCTAAATTTTTTGTTTTAAGATTTTTCCTTTTTTTCTCTTTTATCTGTCTATATATATTTTTGTTACCGTTCCGTTTTGCATTTTGGCAAAGAAATTTTTAGTAAATTGAATAATTTGAGATTGGAGAGCGGATCGACGGAAAATTTTTGTTTGATTTTACTGTGGAATGGAATCAAATGTTGATGAGGAACACAATTCGTAATCGAATTTGATTCGAATTTGAAATCCTTGTTTTTTTTTTTTTGTTTCTTTTTTGTTGAAAGAAGCGGAGGATCAAATTAAAAATGTGATCTGGTTGTAGGTAATAGGGTTTTGGATCCCATTAGGGGAGAAACAGCGCCATTAGATGGCGCTGTTCAAACGCATTTTTTACCGTAAACCTCAGGAACGACTTCTCGAGATTTCCGACCGTATTTACGGTGATCTTCTTTTTTTTTCCCCCTTAATTCATTGTTTAATTTAGCTTAAAATGTCGAAATCATCTTCATTCGAGAAGTATTTTGAATTCCATGATTCTGTTTGGGAATATTTATTTTCGGAATTCTTAGCTCGATTTTTTTGGGTTTTATGTTAATTCTGTGGACAATGACTGCTTAATTTCTTGATTTTTAGGGTTTTGTTTATTAATCTTGGACTAATTTATTACAACTAAGGAACGAAGTAATTTTAGGTTTGTTTATTTTCATAGTTGTTTGTAAGATGAGCTTGAAAGAGGGCGTTATTGTAGTTACCTTAAAGTTGAATAGCTGAATACATTTGCCTTTGAACTTTCTTAAAGTTGAATAGCTGAATACATTTGCCTTTGAACTTTCTTAGATCATTTGGAGCTTAGGAACTGTTTATTCTCTCTTTCTTAGCAATGCATAAAAGTTTTTGATACAATTTTAATATAAATGTTTCTGTTTGAAACTATAAGGGATAATTCTCAAAATTACATATGAACTTTAATTCAATGTATATTGTATAATAAGATATATAAATTTTGATTTAGTATAATCATACACATGAAACTTGAGTTTTAATTTAATTGTACAAGTTTAAGAAACCAAATAAATCAGTTGTTTTTAAGTTGGATAAATATTATGTGTATGCATTCGATATTAGTGGTTTCCGAAAGCTGAACTAAAGCCAAAGTTTCATGTACACAGTTGTAGAAGAATCAAAATTTATCATATTGTACATTTCATGAATAGTGTTGAGACTTATTTAAGAACACAGTTATGAAGATCATATTTCATTTAGAGGCACGTGATTATTAAGTGTTGGTAATTTGATTTGATTTTCTGCTGTTTGTTTTGCAGTATTTGACTGTTGTTTCTCCACGGATGTATTGGACGAAGATGGGTACAAGGTTTATATGTCTAGGATTGTGGGACAGCTAAATGACCACTTTCCTGAATCTTCTTTCATGGTGTTCAATTTCAAGGAAGGGGAGAGGCCAAGCCAAATATCAGACATTTTATCTCAGTATGAAATGACTGTTATGGATTACCCATGGCAATATGAGGGATGTCCACTGTTACCACTTGAAATGATTCATTACTTCCTTCGATCGAGTGAAAGCTGGTTGTCATTGCAAGGACAACAAAATGTGCTTTTGATGCACTGCGAAAGAAGTGGATGGCCTATGCTCGCTTTCATGCTTGCCAGTCTTTTATTATATCGAAAACAGTACAGTGACGAGCAGAAAACTCTTGACATGGTCTATAAGCAAGCTCCTAAGGTCCTTCTTCAGCTTCTGTCTCCTTTGAACCCTCAGCCATCCCAGTTGAGGTATCTCCGGTATATTTCTAGAAGAAACTTGGGTACTAAGTGGCCTCCCTCAGACACACCTCTATTTATGGATTGCCTGATTCTTAAAGTGCTTCCAACTTTTGAAGGGGGAAAAGGGTGCAGGCCAGTTATACGAGTTTACGGACAGGATCCGAAAGCACGGAATAATAGAAGTTCCAAGCTTCTTTTTTCAAATGCAAAGACAAAAGCACCAATTCCCTACTACCGAAAGGTGATGCCTAAGTCAAACAATTGAAACTAGAAAGATAAATTAACCAAAAAATTGGGATGTTCTAATAAGGTTTATCTACAGGAAGAGTGTGCATTGGTGAAAATAGATATTCATTGCCACATTCAAGGGGATGTTGTGCTTGAGTGCATCCATTTGAATGAAGATTTGGTACGTGAAGAAATGCTATTTAGAGTCATGTTTCACACAGCGTTTGTTCAAGGAAATATTTTGATGTTTTACAGCAACGAAGTTGATAAGTTGTGGGATGTCAAGTATCAATTTCCGAAGGACTTCAGACTCGAGGTAGATTTAAATTATAATTCTGTTAGTTTTTCTTTTCTAAACTGTAGGAGTTGAATGCATATTCATCTGTATCAGGTATTTTTTATGGACCCTAATGCCGTCATCCCTCCTACCACTGATGTTTTTGCAACTGGAGATGAGAATGAGATAGAAAGTGTTTCAAAGGAGGAATACTTCGAGGTGCAAGAGATCTTTAGCAATGCAGTCGATGCACCAGAAGCAATGGTGGATGATGAGAGTCTATTAGCTCATGACAAGCCAGAGCAGAAAGATATGTTGTGGGAGGATGCAAATGGTCTTACAAACAAAGGTTGGGTGTCAGATGACGGGAAACTCAAACAGGATGTCAATGTTGATTCTAGTATGGATATGGTGAAGGGCTTATTTGTGGATGATGTGAATTACAGTATAGATAAGAAGATGGATTATGGCACTAATGCAGTGAAAGAAATAGTTGGTGATAATGGAGACAATCAGGTCGATCCATCAGTATTTACTGTTGACATGCTGAAACAAAGAGAAACAAAGGAAATGACAGATGTGCTTGGAAAGCCAGAAGTGATCCAAGATAAGGGTCACAGAGAAGACACCATTCAACTGAAGAATTTGGAATCTAAAGTGTTGCAGCAAACGTTGGAACCTGGGGTTTCCAAGCCTAACTTTGAGGAAGTATTGCCTGCTTTAGACAAAAAGGCTGGGACGGGCTCAGAATCAACTTCAGATCCTGTTATGGTGAAGCCAAATAGCAACCAATTAGTATCTCAAGGCTTTCTTGCAAGGCAGGCAAAGCCAAGTGTTGTATCTCAGTTGATCCCTTCTAACAAAGGCTCTTCAACTGCATTGCCTACACTTTCCAGTGGTCTAGCTTTAGAGGAATCTAATTCAGGCGCCAATCTAAAGGGCTCTAATGCAGCTGTGGTTTCAAATGATGTTTCATTTGAGCAAGGAAGTCAGAAGGCTGACCTTACAGGGCCTTTAGATTCCCAAACAGAAGTTTCTACAACTCCAATAGTTCCAACATTTCCCCCTGGTTTGCAGCAATCGGTGTCTATTCCATCTAGCATATCTCCACCATCACCCTGCACACCAACGACACCACTTCCTCCCCCACCCCCACCCAGATCTACTTCGTTGGTTTCGCGGCCTGTTCAGAAAAAGGCAACATCTAAACTACCCGTAGCACGACCTTTCATGGCAGCTATTGGAAATGCCATTACTAGAATATCACGTGCAGTACCACCTCCACCTCCCCTTCCACACAATCGAGCAAAAAATGTACAAAATGTTGGAATGGTTTCACAAAGGACATCAGCATCTCCTGATATATCGAATAACCAGACTAATGCACTGGTGGTTCCTCCACCACCTCCACCACCATGGACGGCCCAGTCTTCAACTGCCCGTACTATACGGCATATTCCAACTTCTCTTCTATCCGCAACTCTTGCTAGCTCTTCAAAAGGCATATCAAAACTTAATCAACTTTGTTCTCCATCTCGCTCCACATCAACACTTCGTAATTTTAGTCATCCCCTTACCACCACATCAGAACCTGGCAACTTTCGCCCTCCCCCTCCCACCACACCAATTCAAATTGCTATGGCTCTAGCATTTATCCATGGAATGCAATCAGCTTCTCCTCCTTCACGCTCTCCATTTTCTGAAGCTTCATCTCTACCTCTCCCACCATCATCGCTGCCTACTGGACATGGCACTTTGCCACCACCACTACCGCCTACTAAAGATGGACCTTCACCACCCCTTTCTTCTCCTTTGCCTCCTCAAAATGGAGCTTTCCCGCCTTCATCACCATCAATGCCTTCTCTTGGATCTTCTCCTCCACCACCACCACCACCCCCTTCGAAGTCTGGTGCCCTACCTCCTTCAGGATTTGATGCCTCTCCTCCAGTGCATGGAATGACAGCTCCACCTACTGCATCATGTGGAGCACCGCCCCCGCCTCCACCTACCCTTGGAGCTCCGACACCTCCACCTGGGGCTTCACCTTCTCCACCCCCACCTCCGCCACCACCATTGCCTTCTCTTTCTTCTACTTCACCACCACCTCCACCACCACCCCCAATGTCTAGTGCCCCACCTCCACCTCCTCCCCCATTTGGAGCCCCACCCCCACCTCCTCCTATTCCTGGAGCTCCATCACCTTCTATGGCTGGCGCACCACCTCCACCACCACCTCCTGGAGGTCGAGCTCCGGGACCTCCACCTCCACCTGGAGCTCCTGGTGTTGGACCTCCTCCACCTCCACCATTGGGTGGCAAAGCAGCTGACACGAAAGGAAGAGGGCGTGGACGAGGAGCTGGTGCAGCACCAAAAAGATCTTCTTTAAAGCCATTACACTGGAGCAAGGTTACAAGGGCAATACAAGGAAGCTTATGGGATGAATTGCAAAGACTTGGAGAGATTCAAATGTATTTTGTCTTCTTTTAATGATTTAGTTTTTCTGTAGTACTTTGTCATAAGTGATAAATTTATGACTAAATATTTAAGCTAAAATTCCATGGGATCACATGTTGGCATTACACTTTTATACTGATATTTTCCTATATATATTTGCTGACATTGCCTTCTTTCTCTCAGATCGGCAGAAATTGATGTGTCAGAGCTTGAGACTCTTTTCTCTGCAGTTGTTCCTAAACCTGCTGCTAAATCTGCAGGGAAATCCAAGGCAGCTGGATCAAAACCTGACGTAGTCCATCTGGTAATCTGGAATCGCATTTTATAATAAACCCTAGACATCTATGTTTTATATAGGCAATTGTGATACTATTTTTTGAATCGCATTACAGGCTTGAATGAATACAAGGTTTGCACTCTTAAAAGTCTAAGGTTTTGTAATTTTATGACATGTTGTAAAAGATAACTTTCTAAAATTTTATTAAATAGTTTTATTCATTTATAAACTACAAGATCTTATGACTATTACTAACAAATTTTGTTTATTACACTGTAGGTTGACTTGAAGAGGGCTAATAACACCGAAATTATGCTCACTAAAGTTAAGATGCCTCTCTCTGATATGATGGTATGCTGGATATGCTCTTGCATTTATTAGTGTCTTTTTGTACAGAACTAGAGGAAGTGTGTATGGTGTTCTCAGTTATATAGATGTGGACTTTGAACATAGAAGTTTTTTCCATAATATGTATGAAGAGCATAACAAGGTTATTTTACTCGTGTTGTTTTGATGATGGTTGCAATTAAGTGGCCAGAGATGTCTTTTCCTTGGGCCACTGGCTTTTCAACCGATTTTTCTGGTGTAGTGCTAATCTTAGCATCTCACTCTATATCTGACTGAATTTGTGGGATGCATTGGGGAAAATTAGATTATTGATTCCCTTTTTATAAGGTCATAACGGTTCAGTTCTAGGAAAAAATAAAAGGCTTATGGTTCATGTGCAGTATTATGGTTTTCTAGAAATTGAACTGAAACTAAAGACTATAGATAACTAAACCGATGTTAACAAATAAATTTTTTTATAAAAAAGAAAGTATTTTCTTAAAGGTTTTTTTTCACTAATATATTTGGGTCAGTTCGAATAATTGCAACTTCTAAACTTATGAATTGAAAAATTGAATCGAACCAAATATATTTAACTATATAGAAATTGAATCGAACCAAACTGGAACTGGATACAGTTCGAATTGATTTTAGATTTTCTCGATGTCTTTCTTGGAAATTCTCTCTTCCTTGGTTTTCCTTTTAACTTCTTAGTTTTAACTGAAGGTTGTCGGGTTTATTTGTTTAGTAACCGTATACGGCTTCATGTATTTTCTCAGGCTGCGGTGCTAGCTTTGGATGATTCTGTATTAGATGCTGATCAAGTGGAAAATCTCATAAAATTTTGTCCAAATAAAGATGAGATGGAACTTGTCAAGGTGAAGCCTTAGCACACATACATATAGAAATACAATATGTTACTCGGACTCCGGAATGAGAGTCGGGTAGAGATATGTTTCATATATTTGGAGGTCATATCCCCTTACTCATCCTGATATATGTCAGACATAAGTGTCAAACATGACTACTAAAAATAAATAAAAAAGAAGAATTGGAGCAACGAAAAAAAATATTTAGCATTGGATTTGAAGTCTCAGAATTGTGTTTTATCTATATATGTGTGTGTAGATATCCATTTACCATTACAAGTTTGTCTTCTGTAGTTTGATTCAATGTCCGTGATTTTTCAGGGGTACACTGGTGACAAGGAGACCCTAGGGAAGTGCGAACAGGTACGCAAAATTTTCTCTAAATCATATATTCTAATGTTGTAACTCATTATACTTGATAACTTTCTTACCTTAGTAAATTGGTAGAATATTGCATTAACATTGACATGTTACAAGCGAACTTTTGAAAACTAATTTGTCTTGTCTTTGATTTTTTTTAAAATTTGACTATTTTATACTATGTTATTTGTATTCGGGTTTGTGTGTCTATCCGACATTAGCAAGTTTGACTTTTTCTAAGGGTTTTCTTGATGTACTTTGTAAGTATATAATAACATCATTAGTGGCTTCATTGAGAAAATACAGCATTATTCATGACTGTGCATACAATTAAAATCGTTGCCCTCAAGTTTAGTGATGTAGGTCACTTTTTTCAAGTTTGATTATTGATCAAGTTTGCAGGCCTCACTCACTATTCATAAAATAATAAAATACTAAAAATTTGTTTTTATATAAATATTTATATATTTTTGTTCTTAAATATCAATTCAGACCAGCCCGAACTTATAAGAACCTGGCCTATACTGTTATTTTCTGGATACTTTTCCTGTACACCTTTGTTCGATCCATGTTTGCAAAAACTTCAAATTGACTAGCTTTTGATTTTTCATGTTCAGTTCTTTCTGGAGCTGATGAAAGTGCCACGAGTAGAGGCAAAATTAAGAGTGTTTTCTTTCAAAATTCAGTTCAACACTCAGGTTTGGCAGAATCCCCTTGGATATTCTGATTTGATAATTTACATGATTGTTGAATAATTAATCTATTGCTTTCTTTTTTCCCCTTTTGATTTGTTCAATCATCTGTTTTACTTGTGTTTTGCAGATTTCTGAATTTAAAAAGAGCTTAAACATTGTAAATTCTGCATGTGAAGAGGTATATCATAATATTGCTGAATTGACTTAAGAGTGGTTTTTATTATTTGTTTGTATTTCGTAATTCTCTTAACTACTTTTGTATTGCTTAATTTAGGTTCGAAATTCCCGTAAATTGAAGGAGATCATGAAGAAAATCCTTTGTCTGGGAAATACATTGAATCAAGGAACTGCAAGGGGTAAATTATATATTCAATTTTCCTTTTTGCTTCAGTCTTTTATGCCAGAACCTATAATGCTCTGACTCTCCATGTTTTTTTAATTATTTTAAGTACTTGTGTCCAAACCTGTATCCAATGCATATCCAGGCATGAGGTTGTGGATATGATCCTTAAAGACTTAAAATAAATGAAGATCTTGAAAAAAAAAAATTGAACATACCCGTGTAAGAGCTATGTTGTTCTTACTCTTTGTTTTGCTTGAAGTACATGCTTTCGACACATATTCACTTAAGAGTATGGAGATATTCCCCTAAAAACGCCCTCCAAATATACGAAAGAACTTTGAAAATACTAAACATTCTTGTGTCATATATATAATCGTATTTGACACTCATTTCTGACTTCTAGCACAGGAGAAGGGATTTACTAGCTAAACCACATATGATGTATTACTTAGATTATTATCTAGACTATTCCGGGTGAGGTTAAGTCACATATTTTGAGCAGTATTTCTTAAACTGGAAAGTGGAAACCTTGTGTTATGTGTAGTCCTGGAGTAACAGATTCAATGTTTGAAGTATTCTTTTCATTTAGGATGGTTGCTATCAGAGACGTAAATCATGCCACCATACCCGTTAAATATGAGTTGGAAAACTGGTGCTTGAGCAATGTGATTCGTAAGGATGTGTGTTCCTTTAATATTTTCAAAATTATTCTTATAATACAGGTTCTGCTGTTGGATTTAAGTTGGACAGTCTTCTAAAGCTCTCAGAGACACGTGCTTCTAATAGCAGGATGACACTAATGCATTACCTTTGCAAGGTTTGGTAATTTTATTTCCTTCTTCCTCTTTGGTGTTATTAAGGTCGCTTTTCTTGTAAGATTTGAGTTTAGAGAATAACTTGAGCCCATTAGATCCCAGCTTGACCGTACCCTATAGATTTTTTTCTTTCTTGAAAATTGGTTTCAGGGATTGAAAGTTTTAGGGTTGAGTCAAGGGCAGTTTAGATAAAATATATACCGCCTTGGCCAGCGATATTTTCTAAAATATCACACTTTTAGTTTCATATACAGTTTGTTAGTGTTTACTGGACGTTATAGTATGTATTGGATTTAGTTGGTAGATTTTTGAAAATACAACTTTAGTTTTGAGGTGGGGCAGTTTGAGGTCGGGTCCAAGTGCTAGAGCCTAAAGTTAAGTTCAAGTTCAGGGCAAGTATCAGGTGGAAATATTTATTGGTTGGTCAAAGGCAGGACCGACAAAAATCCACCCACTGAACCCGTTACAAACCCTTTGACTGAATTATGTTTTATACCTACTTTATATGTTATATTACTTCTAGTCACTTGTTTCTGATGCAAAAATGAACTGTCAATTTGGATTGATATCAGCTGTGTTTTATTGTGGCTCAGGTCCTAGCTACCAGGGCACCAGAACTTCTTCAATTTCACTTGGACTTGGTCAGCCTTGAGGCTGCATCTAAGGTTTCCATTAGTCCTTTAGCATATGAAATTTGTAGTTTTTTAACCTATGTTATTCTGAAACTTTCATTTCTCTTAAAATTATCCTTGTCCAACTCTTGTTGGTAACAGTATGTTGAGTTTTATGCCTTCTGTTCTTGCAGGTACAATTAAAATATTTAGCAGAAGAAATGCAAGCTATAATTAAGGGATTAGAAAAGGTTAAGCAGGAGCTGGCTGCCTCAGAAGATGATGGTCCTGTGTCTGAAGGTTTCCGGGAGGTACATTATTGTTTCACTGCTCTTTATTCTTCAACATTCGTATTGAACATTTGTTGCAGTGTGTTTGACCACGTGTCAAGTATTTTATTCCTATGTTACACCGATTCTTTATTTTCCCTAAAGTGTTTCTGTTCGACTCTTGTATCCAAAACATATTTAGACATAGGTAAAAGAGTATGATCATATCCAAATATACAATAAAAATAAGCATATCTGTGTTGAAAATAAAACCTTACCTGGCACTCATTACCGAATCCGACAAACATACGGGTTTATTCAGTTACATTGGATTTGTTGATTCTCGTTTTCTCATGCAATGGAGTGAACATTTGTTATAGCTTTGTGACCTACACCAACCGCTATCATCTACTTTATTTACCAAGGGAATAGCGTCATTGTTCTAACATTTTTTTTTTTTAAATAGACATTAAAGGATTTCACTACTGTGGCTGAAACAGAGGCAGGATCCCTGCAAAATCTATACACTGTGGTGGTAATTTGCCAAATGTTTGACGTTCTCTTTGATACTTCATCTAATGTCTACGTTGCTCAGACTCCTCGTTTTTCTTAAAGCTTCCATTTCTAGCAGATACGATCTTCCAAGAACCCTCCAAATACATGGATAACTTGGAAGAATTTGAACATACCCATGTCGGGAAGATACCCCATTTCCAAGATTCAAACTTGAGTCCGAGTAACATACTCTGATGTTATCTGACTCTTTTGATTATGTCATCAATAGAGATGTTTTTGGGCCGGGTGCGGGTTGGGTTTAGGCATGATATTAACACACTTTATTCTTAATCAAGCCCAGCCCAGTCCAAAATATGGGTCTAAAATTTTACCCAAGCTCGCTTATATTTATAAATAACTAATCCAAGCCTATTTTAGGCCTGCTCATTATTTTTTAAAAAACTTAAAAATTTATATTTATATTATCTTAAATTTAATATTTAATGATTTTATATATTTTTTAATATTTTATATTTAGTTATCTTAACATTTTTTTAATGTTTACATTATAATAGTATTATATATTACTATAAATTTAATTTTTACGTGTTATAAATTATATGATATAAAACATTACAAACTTAAAAGCAGGCTGGGCTAGGTTCAGGCCTTGCATGTTCAAGCCCAAGCCCAGCCCATATTTTAAATGGGTCTAATATTTTTTTGCCTAAACCCTCCCAAATTTTGAGCTTGTCTTCGGGCTTGGACAGATAACTCGGCTCATAAACAGGTCCAGTCATCAATCATTGATATATAATATCTTTTTGGTGGACAGGGTAGAAATGCAGATGCACTTGCACTCTATTTCGGTGAGGATCCTGCCCGATGCCCGTTTGAGCAAGGTACATTGTGGATCCATACGTTCTGTACATGGAAAAGCTTATACCTATTCTAGGACACGTATGTGTATCCAGTGTTAGCACTTGAGCTCATAAGTAATATAGCTAGTTAGAAATATATTTATTTCAATCTAAAATCAACACATTCCCTCACAGTATAAATGGTTTTATTTGGTGGTTTGAAGTTGAACCGACGATTCCAGGATCCTGATGCTGTGTGTTTGACAAATGCAGTTACCGTAACAATCTTAAAATTTGTGAAATTGTTTCAAAAAGCATTGGAAGAGAATGTGAAGCAGGATGAATTGGAGAAGAAAAAAGCTTTGAAGGATGCTGAAATGGAGAAGGCTGCTAAGTGAATCAATTTCTCTATTCCCAAAGGTAATATGCTCCTACAAGCTTATAAGTGTATCTGCTGATTGTAAACAGAACTCATACTCGTATGATATATAGGTTAGGCTCAATAAAACTCAAATGCCTTTCAGTCATTGTCGAATTGAGCTCAAGCTATTGAGTGACTTGAGTTCGCATATTTTTATACTTAACTTGAGTAGCTTTCTAACCTAATCGAGCTCTTTATTTTAGAGTAGTTTCGAAAATTTTAAATCTGAACTCGAACTCAAGTAAATATGATTAAGTCTAAAGTTAAAAATTGAGCTGATTTATTTCTTGAAAAATGAGCTTAATTGAGCCTATTCGACCGAGTTTGAGTAGTTGAATTTTTATCTTGAATTGTGCTCGAATCAAACTCAGATCAAGCTTCAAATTTTGAGTGGAATTGAGCTTTGCTTGGCTTGATTGCTTCTTAGTACTGATGAGTTTGATTGAATGACAGGAAAATGCCGCTTTTGAGGAACTCGAATTGAGCTTCAAGCCTTGAATTTTGACTGGATGGCAGGATATGCCTCCAATTCTCTGGTGTTGGTGCAATTTTATCCCTTCAGAGATGTCATATACGAGGCAAGGGCCATGTCCTGGTGGCTTTGCCGGAATTGAACTCTGCGCATAAGGCTTCAGGAAACAATTTTTATGGGAAGTGTTCAACCCCATTACTCGGTAAATGTCAGATGAACCAAACTTCCGTTGCAAATGTTATTTTATTGTTTCAGCTCCTCTCACTGTCAATACCCATTGCAGTTAACCACAATAACATTGCAATACGACATCTCTGATCACCGAGTTACAATCAGAACAAAGTAATTAGAGGTTCTCTAAATGCAAGTTATCAAGGTCAGTGTAGCCAATCTAACACTTCTCACTATGATAAGAGCGGTTTTATTTTCAATGTCCGCCTTTCATTTAGCATGTTCCTTTTTTTTTTTTTAGTTCGGCTCTCCTCCATTAATGAATAGGATCTCAACCCATTTTTTTCGGCATGCGAGGGCCGAGTCCATGCCATGTGGGATTGTATTTCGTATCATGTACAAAAGTTCTAACCATCCACCTACAATAGAATTCAGTTCCTTGTAATACAATCTTTTCTTCCTTTTCCATTCATGAAAATTGCGTCCCCCCCCCCCCCCCTTTTTGACAGTAGCCCATCGAATAGAGGAGGTTGTCTAGGTTATTAGGGTTTAGAGATAAAGAAATTAGAAGATGGGCTTGTTTTTTTCTTAGCCTAATTGTAAAATAGCTCTTTGGTTCTTTATTTCAATTTCTTTCTTTCATTCATTTGATTTGATTCCTTAATCAACAAGTAATTCATGAAATTCTTTGTTCCTTCTATTCTTGTTCTCACTTTGTCATTCAAGAATGATAAAATTCGATCCGTTATACAAACTTCGTACCATTTGTTTCGAATGGAATATGTATGTATGTATGTATTTGAAATAGTGGAGGTGGCAGGTTTGACAAATGCTTGTTTCATCTCTATTTTCTAAAAATGATTTTACCTAGTATGGTATTTTATTTTTTTTAGTATATATTAGCATTTTGGGTTTATCATAATGGTCCTTTTTGTGATTGTTAGATGTATTTTGAAAATCATGGAATTGTCTTCAATTTTTCTGTGACTAAATAGAGTTGATAACTTTTAAAAATTATTATTTTAAGAAATACGTATGATCTTTGATTTAATGTGTAATATTATACGTTACCTTTGATTTTGTGTAATTTTATATAAAAAAATTTTATTTGATTCAATTTTCACAAATTACTAACATAATTATCAATATAGCGTCATTTTAAGGTTACATATTACATATATAAATACTTATATTTATCTAATTTAAAAATAAATCAAAGCAATTATTTTTTAAAATGTGTACATTTGACTTAAAATTAAAATTAAAAATTCACGTACACTTTTGAACCACAATCAAAGTTTATATATCAAATTATACATTCGATTAAAGTTGTGAGAATTATCCCTTTTTCTTAAAAGAGTTTTTGTTTTAAATCTTTTTTAAAAGACAATTTTAGGTATATCGATAGAGTGGTTACATGCAAAGAAATATTATACTTTTTAATTACATGTTTATTAAATTTAAAAAAAAAATAAAAGTTGAAATTTTGATATTAAGTGATTGACGTTTTAAAATTTTACGATAAAAATTAATATTCGAAAAATAAAAGGAAAAATCTCCCCAATTCCCCGATGATTGGTTGAAGAGTGAAAGCATTGGAAGGATAGAATTAACGATTTGTGATTAGACTTGGACAAGAGTGTTGAATATGGCCATGTTTTTATTACAAGTATATTTATATTATTTAAAAAAAATCATACATTTAAAAGGTGGTTATATCTCAGGTAAAACCAAATTTTATTTGCGTAAAATATAAGTGATTTACCATTCCAATGGGAATTGATAATTACCAATTACAATCTAAAAGGAAATAATTCATACTAAAACAAATGAAAACTTTTGAAACAATTTAAATAGTTATGACATTACACCAAACTCATCAAACATGTTACAAGCAAAGCTGGTTTTTTACCATACAGTTATGGTGAGACATATATATATATATATATATATGTATGTTTTATTCTTCATCTGGAGATGGAGCAATGGCAGATTCTGGTGCAGGGACAGGAGCACTTGAATTACCACCACCAAGGAACCCAAATTTTTTGATAAGCTCATTAGCAATCAGCTGGTTGGCACTATCTGATGGATGATACTCATCCCAAAAGACATACTTGCTTCTATCACT
The DNA here is from genome assembly GCA_020496765.1 of Gossypium stocksii. Lineage (NCBI taxonomy): Eukaryota > Viridiplantae > Streptophyta > Magnoliopsida > Malvales > Malvaceae > Gossypium > Gossypium stocksii. The sequence continues at coordinate 82,523,223 of CM035625.1, read as the reverse complement.
GCACAATGTTGATGCCGGTAAGCATGTGAGAGCTGGTCGAATTCTTCCCAACGAACAACACGGCGAATCAGCATTATCAAACCCTACAAAAAGAAAAAATTCAAAAAAGTCTAAAATCGATTGTGATAAATGCTTATAAACAGTGATGGAACGTGGTATTAAGTTTTATAAGGCCAAAATTAAAAGTTTCAAAAATTTTGGGTTCATGGAGAATTTCAAAAAAATAAGGGGTCTAATTAAAACTTCAAAAAAAGCTTTGAAAAAACTAGTGAAAACTTTCGAAAAATTTTAGAGGATTTAATTAAAAAAAGCTTAATGTTAATCTTCTAAAATTTTTCAGGTGTTAATGCCTCCTCTCCCTCCTCTTACGTTCCGTCCTACTCATAAACTTTTTCACCAATAAAAGATTGAAGTCGTTAGTTTTTCCCTTAACACGGACTCACCATAATTGTTCGGATTCCGTATCACATTATCCACAACATCGTAAGCGTCTCCGAACTTGAAGCTAGCATTGGGGAGTCTACTATCCAAATTGGCTAACAATTGGCTTGCAGCTTTGTTGAAACTTATAGCCAACTTGTTTGCTCTTTCTTGGCATTGTCCTGTTGTACTTAACACCCTTTGTAGCGGTATGCAACCCATCGGTCCGAGTCCAAAAACCATCAATTTCCGTGCTCCTAAGTTATGCAAAACCTTCGGAAAAAACCCCCGAAAATTGAGCTTTAATTAACACTACAAATGAAAATAGATGTTATAGAAAACAATCATTTGATCATGGAAAACTACAATGGAGGTCACCTGATTATTATTTTGTTTTATCACTTAATTATAAAAAGCTATAAAATAGTGACCCAATTATGAAAAGTTACAAAATTATCATTCAAATATTTAATTTTATCTTTGTTGATCTCCAGCAGGCTAATGTAAAAATAAAAACACTCAAAAATCTAAGATAGTTTGGTGACCAAAAAGGACAAAATTAAATAGTTAATTGACTAGTTTGTAACTTTTCGTAGTTAAGTAATGAAAAAACTTTTACTAATAGTTGGATGAAAATTTTGTAACGATTCATAATTGAGTGATAAAAAAAAAGCATAATTGATGATTAATGTAGTTTAGCCTTTGATCATTTAAATGATTTTTACCAAGAGTTGTTTTTGAAGTGTTTCCATCAAGTATCGAACAAAAGTTTGGTCATTGTATTTCCAGGAATCACTATAAACTGGCATCAAGTAATTGTTGATGAAATCATTGCTCCCTAATGCCACCACAAAGTTAGCCTCTCCGATAAACTTGTCGGTCGCTTGTTTGCCGAGTTTGTTCGTAATCAATTCTGTCGTCCCTCGGAATAACTCGATTTGTTTCCAAAGGGAAAACCTCTGAATCTGAAACAGGTTAAAGATATCGGGTCTTAGAGCCGGGAAGATATTGCGTCCGGTTTTGGTCAAATTTGGTTTTGGTCCCTATACTATGATTAAATTTGAGATTTAGTCTTCATATTTTAAATTGGCATAATTTGATCCTTTAGTTTATGTCATTTGTTAGTCCAAATAGCTAACAGAATTAAGCATTTCAGTGTCGATTTTTTTTCCTGAAAAAATTATCCCTTTTAACTCATCATACTAACACTGATTTTTGGGATCGGACGGGATTTTTTAAGAAAAATACTCAAATCATCATTTTTTATCGAAATATTTAAGGATGCTGTTTTTTAGGCTAACTAATGACATTATAATAATATAGGACCAAATTATATAAAAGTAAGATACAAAGATTAAAACACAAATTTAAGTATAGCAGAGGGAGCAAAAAGTAGAATTTGACTTTTTTTTCATAGGGACAAAAGTTGCAAGAAAACTTACAAAGTAACCTCCTGTTTCATTCAAAATCCCACCTCCTCCAGAGGCATAATTTACTCCACTTTCCAATATCACATCCTCGGTCAATGATGGATCCAAAAATGCTGGTGGCCTTGGGAGACCAGTGTTGTCACCTGTTGTCAAGGGCAAATGTAAGAATTCAGTATCGGGAGATCGAAATAAAATTTTAAAATGTAGAGGGGCAAAGGTAAAAAAAAATGTCTAAAAAGGCTTAAATTGAACACTTAAACAATTAGAAAGGACTAAAACTGTTATTAGTCCACTTAAACAAGGGAGCGAAAACTCTCCATGTTGTACCAAACATATAGGGCAGCATGTCAAAAACCACGACCGTGACCACAATTTAAAGCCTGAACTCCTTAAAATTTGAGAGGCAAAGATAAATTTGGTAAAAAAATAAAATAAAAAGCTTCATTGAACATTTAACAACTAGAAGGGACTAAAGCTGTTATTAGTCCACTTAACCAAAATGGCCTACACCTTTCCTGTTGTAATAACCAAACATATAAAGCAACATGCTAAAAATGGCGACCGTGACCACAATTTAAAACCCAAACTCATTAAAATTTTGTCCAAAAAGCTTAAATTGAACATTGAACAAGTAAAAAGGACTACAACAGTTATTAGTCCACTTAACCAAGGAACCAAAACCCACCTATGATATCGGCAACGGTTCGGCCATTGGTGAACCTTCCATTAGGCAAGCCCTTGCCAAAATCAATACCATAAAAAGGCAAGTTTGCCTGAGCCAAGCTCTTTGAAAGGTACATGTTGTTGCCCACATCCGACAATGAATCCCCGAAAATAAACTGAACCACCTTGCATTGAACACCTTCAATGGCGATTCCTATAAGGACCAAACACAGTAAACAACTCCATCTCACATTGAGTTTCATGTTGAGAGAACAAAGGTGATGGTGAAATTTTCCTTGTTCAATGGAACATGTGTCAGAGCTTATATATACATTATGGGTTTTCATTTTTATTACATTGTCTGTCTGTTTGGCGAGTTTCAGACCTAACTGCAACTACCCCTTCTTCTTGTTGCAACCATGTATCCGTAATATGTGTATATTAATCAAAATAGGACAACATTGGAGACGGTTTGAAGTGCTAAAACAGAGCCTTTATTGCAATGGTCAAGGTCAAAGATGTCTAAATCTAGATCAAGAAGGTGAGCTGATTTTCTTTTTCTTTTTAAAGAAAGATTGAGCAGTTAAAGTGAGTTTACCTAATATAAATATAATCAAATGTATTAAATGGGAACATTGGAGCCTTCCTATTATTTTCAAATGTTGGACAACAACACCCTTACAACTTTGGTCACACAATACATATATATTTTATAATTTTAATCTCCTTTTCTTATTTGTTTTAACTCAATTAATTCTTCAATGGAGAATATATATATATATATATATATATAACGAGTTTATGTATTTTTTTAAACTATTTCGTTAATTCATTATTTTAGATTTCATGTTACTAAAAATGAGATTTAATTTTTGTTAGGATATATTATTACCAACGGTCTAAAATTTATTTGGGTTTGGGTCAGTATCAGTTTAAATCCACGAGGTCACAGACTGAGCTCGCATGATGGGATCATGGACTGAGCTCGCAGCTCACTTGTTGAGCCTATTCCCCTACGTTGTTATACATGCATAAAAACACATAACACATGTTCAATCTAAGTAGGGCATGTGTTTGTATGCATGGAATCTATTTAACCCGTCATCTTAATTAACAGTACCCATATTATATAAATAGACAAACATCACTAAAAAAAAAGGATAGAGAAAAAAATACTTCAACAATTTTGAATTGGATCAAAAAAATATTAATTAAAAATTTATGATGGTTTCTTAATAAGTTTAAATTTTACTAATGTGTAAATGAAATAATTATCCAAAATTGGCTCAAATAAGAAAAAAAATTAAACTATTACTTAATAAATTGAAAATTAAATGCTTAAAAGTGTTAAATTTAATAAGTATTAAATTTGAATTATAAAATTATTCAATATTTTATTGAATATTAAGCGTTGAATATGAATAAACATAGTTTCTTTTTTCGGCTACAACTTTCTCGTAAAACCATTAACAACTCTGTCGCTATATCAAATAACAATTCTGTATTAATAATATTTTGGTTAAATTTTTCTATTAGTCCTTGTACTTTACAAAATTTATGGATTTAGTCTTTTTACTTTAATTTGATCAATTCTAGTTCTTGTACTTTTTCGAATTGATCAATTTTAGCCCCTATGCTTGCCTAATTTTGAAATTTTAGTCACAAACCAAACAATAGCAATTTGATCCATCTGGTTAAATTTAATTACTAGTCCTATACTATACATACAATTGTAAATTTAATCCATATTCTCTAATTGGATCATTCTAAATTATTATATTTTTTAAAATTTGAAATTTCAATCTTGACACAAGACCATCATTAATCCATTAATTGAATTATTAGTAGGTAATATGTGAAAATAATAAGTTGACATGATATGGTATTACACACGTGATAATATGTTTACTACATCAAATTTTGAAAATAGTGAAACTTAATGAATTTAACAATTTATTGCTTGGTGAGCATTGAAAATTTAAATTTTGAAAGGTACTAAGACAAAATGACCAAATTAAAGTATAGGGACTAAATCCACAATTTTCACAAAATACAATAATAAGAGAATTTAACCTAATGTTTTCCTCTGAAACATCAAACACGAAAGCTTAGGGTGCAAATGACAATCAAAATACAATCAAATCAACATATAAACAAAATCTTCCTATTCAATTTCAATCATGCCTGAGTATGGTTTTCTAAGCCATGCTTTTTGGAACAGAGTCAAGGTTTATGATGGCTTACATGATTTCCTATCTAGTTCTACAATATAGGCAAAATTGGAGGAGAAGACATATTAAACGGAATCAAATGTGAGTGTTGGCCATGGATATATATATATATATATATCGCACAGATACCTGTTCTGTACTCCGTACACATGTCCTAAGTATCGGACATGAATGATATGAGTAATTCAAATAAAAAATGAAAAGTCGGAGCAACCTAAGCACTCGGGTTAGCACTGGCAGTTCTTTTGTTCAACTTTTCTACCAATAGTCATTACAAGAGCAGTGTCCATCTCTGAAATGATGAAACCTGGTTCGATCTCGGATTATTAACTGCCTGTTGTAGACCCCTGAAAGAAACTTTGCGAAATTGTGACAATCGATGCAAATCCGAAGATTCTTGGTAACTCGTAACGTCGTGCCGGGTCGAGTTACCAGAACCCCAAAAGCAAGGGCTAGTTTCTCGCTATGATAAGAGAGTGCATTTGCTTTTTCTTCTGCACCTAAATCATGTAATTCAGATGTTGTTTCAACAACATAACCAGCAATCTTCAATTGCTTATTAATCTCGTCTAGCTTATTGTAAATCTCGTGTTTTTGTGGATGCGAAACGTCATCCACAATGAATTCGTGTACAATTCCTTTAAGCTCGATCGAACTACATCCAGGTGTTGTTTGAATTCCTTTATCTTTCAAAAACTTCCTCAGTTCACTCACTTTCTCCCAGTTACCAGTTGATGAATATATATTCAACAGCAAAACATAGTCCCCTGCTTCTTGAGCCTTGAGTTCAATCAAATGTTCGATCACGCGTTCACCAAGCGTAAAATGACCATGAATTCTACAAGCTCCGAGCAAGGTCCTCCAAATGGTTGCATCAGGCTTAACCTTCATTGACATTATAACTCGATAGGCTTGTTCGAGTAAACCGGCACGGCCTAAAAGATCAACAACACACCCATAATGATGAACATTAGGCATTATACCGAATTCTTTGCTCATTTGATTAAGAAACTCCATCCCTTCATCGACTAAACCACAATGGCTACAAGCCGAAAGGAGTCCCGTAAATGTTTGTTCATCCGGGATGACCCCTGTTTTCCGCATCTCTTCGAACGCTAGAATAGCATCTCTCCCGAATCCGTTCATTGCTAAACCAGATATCATAGCACTCCACGAAATAACATTCTTCTCTCCAATTCCCTTAAAAACATCATAAGCCTTGTCTAAACATCCACACCGAGAATACATTGATATAAGCGAATTGGATAGGTTACGAGCAGTACCGTAACCACGTTCTTTAATATAACGATGGACCTTTTCGCCAAACTCTAACGCACCTAAATTAGCACAAGCTTGTGTCACAAGGAGACAAGTAACATCGTCAGGTTCACAAACGCCCTCATTTTTCATGTTATCAAACAACATTAACACATCCTTAGTCCTCCCATTACGTAAATAACAAGAAATCAATACATTCCACGCAACAGTGTCTTTTTGAGACATTTCATCGAACACTTTACAAGCATCATCCCGGCTTGCGAAACTCGAATAACATTCTATCAAGGTAGTAAGTAAAAGACAATCTGATAAAAACCCATCTCTTATAATCCTTCCATGAACCTGTAAACCGCAAAAAACCGAACGAAATTTAACGCAAGATTTAATGACGAAAGAAAATGATATGGGGTCAGGCTTTAGGCCTTTTTGTCTCATTTCTCTGTAAAGAAAAAAGGCTTCTTTAGGTGAATTGCTGGAAGAGTAAGCTCTGATGAGAGTGTTGTACTGAGAGGAAGATGGGTTCTTGATTTGAGAGAAAAACAGACGTGCATAGCGAAGATCACGAGAAGAACAAAGGGAGGATAGAAAGAAGAGGGAAAATTTTGGGTTTTGAAGAAGGGAAGAACGGGTAAGGTGAGCTTGAATTTGAAGTAAATGGGGTTTATGGGTGCTGGATTTTACGAGGGAAACAATGGCTTGTTGTTGTTGATGTCTTGAGGTGGATTTGAGCATTGGCTTTGGATGTTGATCGTTGTTTGGGCATGTTTCTTGGAAGCTTTCGAGACTGAAATGTCGATGAATTGGGATCGTTGTGCTTGTGAAAGAAGGAATAGAGAGCTTGAGGGAGAAGAGGATGACGGTGATGTTCTTTTTGTTGATGCATGCTGAAATTTGTGTCATTGTCAGAGTTGTTTGCTCTTTTGCATTTCCTTGTTTTATAGCCTTCGAAAGAGGGCGGGATTCGTCGGGTGTTAAAGGCCTCATATTTGAAATTTGTTAATTTATTTAAGTCTTCTAAGTAGATTTTGGGGTCTAATTTTATGGAGGGAGACTATACTATCAGGGCTTCAAATATTCGGTTAACATTTAAACTGAATTATTATTAATCTAATTATTTGAAATATAAAATTAATGATTAATTAAATTAATTTTTTTAAATATATTAATTGAATTAAAATATTTTAATTAATTTAATTGGTTAATCAAATTCAGTTAGTTAATCGAATTAATCAAATTTATTTTTATCTTTTAATTAAAATAAATAGAAAACATATAAAAATATATTATTAATGTTTAATTTTTATTTAATAGTTAAAAGATACTTTAAATAAAAATGAAAATAATAAATAACACATTAGAAACACTAATAAGCCTTGAAAATAACAAATATTTCGATTAATTAATTAATTCAGTTAATTATTCAGTTTTAAATCGAATTAACCAATAACTAAAATTTTAAAATATCATTAAAAGGATCTCCAACCGAATTAAATTTGACCATCGATCGATTAACCGAATTAAATCAATTATATTTTGGGTTTTGATGAAGGAAAGAACAAATGGGACATGGTACGTGTATATATATATCAAACATCAGAACAAATACATATATATAAACCTCGAAAAGATTAGACGGTAATTATAATAAAACACACACATATATATAAACGGACATCTATGACAACATAAGAGACAAAGATCAATACTCATAGTGTATCTGTGTACATAAAAACCAGCAAATTGTTCTAAAGATGAAAAAAAACATCATAAAAGCCCTAGATCAGTTGATGAAAAAGAATCAGATAAAAGATACTTGATTTCGTCATCATCATCTTCTTCTTCTTCTTCATTTCTTCTGCTACCATCATTATTACTACCAAAAGCTTCCGCCGCCAATCGTGACGGCTCCTCCTCCACCATCATCATCATCATCTTCCTCTTCTTATAATTAGCCTTAAAACAAGCTTGTCTTAACCTCTTAGTTCTGTCATCCAATTCCATATTTGGCATCTCTTCCAACATTTCCCTCTCTTTCCTTAAAGCCTCCATTGCTTCCCTCAATTTCCCTTCACTTCCCTCTCTTTCTTCCCTGTCCAACACCTGCAAAAGAAAACCAAACCAGTTCATGTATTCATGTCATGTTGGTATTTTTTTATGGTCGAAAAAGAACAACCACCATATTACCTGAAGATTCTTGGTTAGGGTTTGTAAACTCATAAGTTTACGATGAGGCCACCTACGTATTCCAAGTTCCCTACACCTTTTCTTCAATAATGTTAACCCTACCTTAAGCTCTTTAGCAGCTTTTGTTATTGGCATATAAAAATATTGTGAAATTATTTCCCTTGACAACATTTTTGCATTATTGAAATTTTTATTCTTCTTCTCCCTCATTAATCTCTGCTCCCCATGTCTGCCATTGTTAACTTTCAAAAGCTTTTGATTTTCTGGTTCAAATAATATTCCCAGTTCATTCCAAAAACTATTCTCTACAAAAAAAAAAGGAATTATATAAATATATATAATTTTAAATAATCAGTTTATGAATGTAAAAAAGAATAGTGCACCTTGGGTTATGTTTGGATTTTGTTCAACATCAGCATATAAACAAACACTGTTCATCAATGGAGAAGTACCGCAAAAGCTCATGTCTTGTACGGAAAATTCATTGTCCACCATTGAATTATAAAATAAACTGAAAAATAAAATAAAAAATTAAATCATGATTGAAAATATAATATATACGAAGTTAAAATTTACCTTGAATCTAGAGGTTGAGGGAAAGAAGATGAGCATCCTTCATTAGACCAGCCATTAAAGGAACAGTTGCTCCCCATTGTTTTATTTTTTGGAGATTATGAGAGAAATTATGGCTTTGGAAATGTGAAGAGCCAGTAAATGGCTCTGTGTGTATATATATATGAGAGGTAATTATTGATTTTTTGGGGAAGATGGTGCGCCGCCATGGATGGATAAAACTGGCCATGCATGCATTAACCAATGAATACCTTTGCTTATTTAATGCTGTTTTTTTTTTTTTTTTTTGCTTGTGAGATTAACTACGTTATTGAAAAAAATACATATTTTTAACCTTTTTTTTTTTCACATTTGATTGAATAATTTGTAAATTTTGCCATATTTGATTTTACGCTAATTAAAAATATATATTTTCCCTAAAACAAATTATATTTGATACATATGTAATGGGTAAGTTCATATACATTCTCAATAAATTATAAAAAGTCACTTATTAAAAATATAAGAAATTTTACAATTTCCCATTAATTTATTGACAGTGTGTCTTAAAATAGTTTACAAACATGGATTGAGTTTTAACTTTATCGGTATGGATATTCTTATTAGTGCAAGAGGATATATATTCGAGAATGCTTCAGAATGCATTATTATTTTATTTATGAAGTTAAACATTATTAACATTCAAATAAAAATCTAAAAAATTATAATTATGAGTGAATAATTTTAATTTTCATTATATACTGTTAATATTTTAGAAAACAGATTTTTTTTATTCAGATGATTAATCCATGAAAATATTTTATAAGATTTAAAATAAAAAATAAAAAATATTAATTTCTATATATATATATATACACATATATATAACTAATACAAAGAAAAGAAAACCAATTAATATTCTTTAAAGACTCATAATAAGGTTAGGTTAATAAAAAAAAAAACGATTTTTTTACCATTTAAGTAAAAGAGTTAATCTTATGTAACTGCAAATAAATGATTATAATTAAAGGGAAATTATGAGCTAAGATGTAACTCCCTCGTAATTAAAAGCTTATTAATATGTAAATCCATGCATCAATTTTAATTATCCAATATTTTTATATTATTAATTACCAATATTAATTTTAATATATATTTGATAATTATTAGTTATTTACTTTGAATACATAATTAAATATTTTAACCTATTTTATGAACTATATATGATTTGTTTGAATTAAATATAAAATATAACAATGAAGTTAAACAAATATAAATTGTATAAAAAATTAAAAATATATAAAATTAATTTTTATATATAATATATATGTCCATGCATGAATCTCATGTACCAATAATACGTAATGACTTCTTTCAAATTTAGAATTTATGGCGCAGAAATTTTAAAGTGATAATAAAAGAGATAAGAAAAATATAATATTATAATTAATATTTAATTGTGTTGAAATAAAGTTATTAGCATCTATTTATAAGCTTTTCTCTATTTTTCTGTTTTACTATAAAATGATAATGTGTTATGTTATTGTGTTAAAAAAAAAATGATTTTTTTTAATTAAGTTTTAGTTCGATTAGCATGGGCATTGTTGCCAATGCAGGAGGACGTGAGTTTGAATGCGTTGAAGCGCATTATCTTCCTATTTTATGAGTTGAAGAGAGACTATGGATAATTTTAGGTATTGTCTAAAAAAGAACAAATATGATTAGAACATATAATAAGATTATATAAAATTCAGCTTGACCTGTTTAAGAGTTATATTTTAATAATAATGTTTATATATTTTATAATTAAATTTAATTATTTTTTATTTAAATTTGAGTCAGGTTGATTCAAGATAATCTAAGGTCTGATTTAGGGAAGTAACAAGAGAGTGATTTTCAAAACTGATAAATTTTTAGTTACATTCTTTTAAAAATCATAAAATTATAAATTAATACAATAATAATTCAATTTTAACGTTGAAGTTTAAAAAGAAAAAACACAAACGGACAAACTCTTTCAAAATTTATTTACTAACAAATTTTAAATAAATAGATAATAATTACATCTTTATAAACTTCAATCATGTATTTTATTTATTCCTATCCATAGAATAATGTAATCAATACAATACATATTATTGTTTGCTACTCCAAATGTTGTACTGATAATCCCATCTCAATGAGGAAATAAAAGCAAAAAGAAGTACAACGACGAAATGGAAAGAACTGTTTAGGAAAAATAAAGGATAAAATTACTCTCAAAGTCACTAAACTATTAATAAATTTATATTTTGATCACTCAACTTTTAAAAAAGTTATAAAATATAGTCACTGAACTATTCAAAAATTTCTATCTAAAAATTTTACAGCCCAATAACTAAAATAAAACTTCTAAATGATTCAATGATTATTTCATATCTTTTTGAAATCAAGTGACCATAACGTAAATTTACTAGTAATTAGTAACTTTGGGTGAAATTTACCCAAAAATAAAAACAATAGAGCTAGCTATAGTGACTAATTAAACAGCAAGGGCTTGTCTCTCAGGGTCGGAAACTCGAGTCCTGAACCTGTCAATAAAGGCCGAAGCTTTACGATCAATACCCGGTTCGGCAGTCCAACGCCTTCCGTCTTCGTCACTCGGCCACATCCTCCTCACATAAATGCCGTCCTCGCTCACGTCGTCGCCTCCGTTGTAACAACAAGCCGAGAATATGCTGAAAAATGAAAACGAAGATGATTTCCTATGCCTAGTGTAACCTGAACCCATGTCACTCTCTTCTTCTTTTATGGGCAAGCAATGGTACATGAAAAAATCATAGGTAGCATATATGTATATATATAATATTTGGGGGGGGGGGAGAAACCACTTGGATTAAGCAAATGGAAGGGGGTGTCTTTAATTAATTTAAAAATGCATATATATCATGGCTGTAAAACTTGAACAAAGCCAAGCAATAAGCATATATGTTTTGGTCCTCAGCTTTATTTTTTCCCCATTTTTGTATGCTTTTTCGTTGTTTCCCTCAGTGGTATCGTATCTTACGATATATACCTTTTCTATTTATTATTATATAGTTACTGCTATTCGACCTATTTCCATCGTTTCCTTTCCTTTTCAATCCTTATATTATATATGTACTCTTATCCATGGTAGGCATACTGGTAAAACCATAGGGGCTTATCTAGACTTTTTTTTTGAAGGACTAAACAATTCTTTTTCATTTTTGAAGGTGAAAGTGCAATTTTATTATATATTAGTTGAAAAGGACTGAATTGAATTTTTTTTATTTTTTTGGATAAATTCACCCCTAATCTCGTATTTATTTAAGGTTTAATAAAAATTATTATTATTAGGCATACTAGTGGAATTTTTTTAACTAGATGAGAAGGATACTAATGTGTGAAAAAATTTCACCCTTAATATATCAAATAAAATTAAATGAATGACACATATATTTTCAGAGTGTAATAAGAAAAAAATTCACTGAAAATGAAGTATATGTAGTTTGACTGAAAATATATATAATTTTTTTTCACTGGAAAAAAACATATATATAAAGTTTAATCGGAAAGATGAATCGATACCCCCTATAGCAAGCTGTTTTCTCTGAAGTATTCCATACTACGGCTGCCGAACTTGTTTCCTTTTTACTCGGCTACTTTATTCTTAGGGTCATTTTCACGAAATGTCCTTAAACTATCACTCATATTCTAAATTGATCCTTATATTTTAGAATATTCTAATTAAATCTTCAAAGTACTGGTATTATATCAATTAAGTCCATTCATTACATGCATATAAATTACATAGACAATTTGGATCTAACATGTTAAAAACTATGCCATATAATATTGACACATTAAGGACTTAATTAAAATATTTTGAAACTTGAATACCAATTTAGAATCTAGATCGTAGTTTAAGAACATATAATAGAATTAACCCTTAGTTTTAATCTTCTATGCTAAGTTATCTTATATATGTATATATTAAATTGATTATAGGAAACATGAAGGAAAGCTCATAGAGAGACCTAGCTCGTTAAGCAAAGTAAGCAACCCCTTTGCACTTAATTTGTGAGAACTACTAGCTCGGACTCCTTCAATGTTGCCAGCTTAACTACTACTATACTTTATGAATTTCAATATTTTTATAATATATACATTATACTATCTTAAAGTAGACTTAGGAAAGGTTCATGAACTTGTTTGTATATACATGTAAGTATATATATAATATACTTAGTTGTAGATGCTGCAAACTCTTTATCAATATTAAATTATAACACACTTACAATAAAATTAAGGTATATTGAAAATTATTATGTTGTTGGCTCAAGTCTCACCATTTATGGGTTCAAATTAATTTTTGTACATCTTATATATAAATATATAATAAAAAACGAAAACATTATCATATTTGTTATTTTATAAAAATAATGGGGTTTTAATAAATTTTTAATTAAATTAGTGCCCAGAATCAAAATACCAACTTAACCATAACTAATTTATGGCATAGCCATGATGTGGGTGAAAACAATTATCTAATAAATTTATAAAAGATTTATATAAATACTAAATATGTCTTTAGTTTAGATTATAAATTTGAGATATTAGAGATAATGATGTTTTGGGTTTGAAATACATTATGTGTATGTATTTTCTAAAATTTATATAAAATATAAAAGATAAAAATATCCTTAAAATAATATTTAAAATTTTTTTAAATAAATTTATAATTAATTTGCAATTCAGTCAAAAGTAACACTAATTTGATCACGACTTTGGATATTAGTAAAGATATTATATATATATATATATATATATAGTATATAAGATTTTAGGCTCTCAACTGATGTGGATAGCTTTTTTTTTCATGTGAACTACGTAAAATTTAATTATAGAATTTAATTATTATCCTTTTTAAAAATATCACATTTTAATTATTATTTCAACAATTAATTTAAGTAAAATTTCAATGAATTAAAAAAAAATCCTTCAATTAAAAAAATTAAGTGATTTATCTAATTTAACATAAAATTTACAAATATTTTAGTTTTTGATTATACTTAAGTTTTTATATATTTTTCGTTGAGCTCTTTTAAACTTTTATAGTTGGAAGTTGTTAATCTTTTTATTCTATTTAGATTTTATTGTACATAAAATTATATATTTAAAATATTAAAATAATAATTTTATTCAGTTAAATGAAAACCAAATGAATTAAAAATATTAAAAAATTTATTAAATTAAAATTATATATTTAAAAATGTTTTTGAATAAAATACGAATCTTGGTGTTATGCAATATTTTTAATTAATAACAATTTCCGAAATATTTTATGTCGTTATTATTGTTTTAAGTATAGGAGTAAATCATGCATTGCACAGTATAAAAAATTAGTTAATATTTAATATTACACCCGATTGCTAAGAATTTGAGCAGAAAGGTGACACATGTATTTTTGTAGGACCTGTTTTATTGTGACATTATACAAATGAATATTTTTATTTTCTGAATTTATCTTAGGGAACAATGCCATAACATTTGCTTTTTTTTGTAATAAAGTGCAGCCCTCGTACTTTGTACGTGGGATATTTTGTAATAAAGTATAGCTTTTAATATTAAAAAATTTATGGAATATAACAAAATCCGAGAAAAGAAAAGTAAAAATTAAAAATTAAAAATTAAAGTGAAGGACTTTTGGATTGGCATCGGCCGTAATTGGTATACGTATATTTGTGGTCAAATTTTGGTAAACTTATTCTTTATATTATGATTTTGTTATTATAATTAGTATATTTTTTTAATTTTAAAATTTTAATCATTGATGTCAATTCGAATTGCATATTTGAATATTTAATTTATTTTGTTACGGTTTCAAATATTATAGACTCAAATTTTAAAATTATTATCTGATGTAGATTCAAAATAGGTATGATTAGATACTGTGGATATTCAATGGATAATAATGTTTAATTCCAATTTGGATAATTGTTCTTAGATAATTTTTGCATTAACAAACAAATTTTAAGTAGATTCGTAGATTCAAATTCAGATAATTAAAAAGATGTAGATATCCAACCTGCTAGCAAATATTATCTAAACAATAATCATTAAAATTTAAATTTTATGCGACAAATATATCATCACATGTATAATGTCATGTTAGTTTGTTATTTACATCTAATACTCACAAAAACATCACATTTGTTTAGTTAATAAAATTAATTGTTACCGTTTGCATTAGAATTGAATTTGAAATGTACAACAACTAAAAACGACTAAATTGAAGATTAATAGTAAAAATTTACTCAAGGAATTTAATTATTATTGTTTGAATTATGAATAAAAATTAAAAAAAAGAATAAAATGAACCAAAATTGTTTAACCTATATTTACAAAAGAGAGAGCATTTTTTAAATAAAACTGTTTTTTTAATAATTTTAGTAATAATATAAAAAAATGTTGAATCAATCCAATACTTCTATTATATTTACCAATAATTGTACGATAAATGAATAACTCTCACATTCTTAATTTGCTTAAAAGTTATGATGCATAACTGAATATAATATAAAATATTATTTATATAAAAAATACATAATTTATTTTAATTTTACATTAATATAAATTAATTTGATTCCTTCATTTACATATAAAAGAAAATCATACTATGTACAATGTGCATCCAAGCTGTACAAACTTTTGGCACATTGAAAATGGGCTTTGGATACGACACCTCTTTCATGTATATACTCGAAGTCAATTAAATCGAAAAATTGAAAATTGATTCCAACTACAATGTTTGAATGGTTTTTAAAAATTGTTTAAAAAAATAGTTTTAAAAATATTAATTAATAAATTTTAATAATCTAATTCAAACCAATTTTTATTAGTGAAGACTTAAAAAAATACATATTTCATTTAATTTTAATTAAAAATATTTTTAATATTATAAAAAATCTAAAGTTTTATGGGTATAGATTGTACCCTGGAGAACAATTTGTTTTGCAATAGTTGAGTGTAAAAATAAAACAATTATAATATTGAAATAAAATATTTTGATTTTTAAATATTAAGTAAAATTCATATGTGAAATGTTTATACAAATTAAAGTTTTGTTATTAAAAAAATATGTAGTATGGTCGACTAAGTCTTAACTTGATTGATAACGATATTATTATCGGTGCAAGAGGACGTGAGTTCGAGTACACTGAAACATATTATTTTTCTATTTATAACTTTGAGAGGAACTATAAGTAGTTTTAAGTATTATATAAAAAATAACAGATATAATAAGAATTTATAACGAAATTAATATTAAAAAATATGTAGCATTAAGTGAAAGAAGTAGAATAAATATATTTCACACTATAAAATGGAATGTCAATTTTATAAGATTAAAGTTACCAAATTTGCTATTTTACTTTTTTAAAAGATTTAATTTTTTTTGAAAATCAAACAAAAAAAAAAGAGAAGGAAGTTGGCTAATCAACCCTAAATTACTATAATGTTAGAGATTTATTTGGTCAGCTAACGCTAAGCTAGGGTAGGCAGGTAGGTTTATCTAATATTCTCTATGAATTATTGAAATTAGTTCCCATAATTAAGCGGTCTAACAGCTTTAGTACAAAAATCTACAAAAAAAAATATTTAAAAGAAAAAGCCGAAATGTGTTTGGAGTAACGGTGTTCACGAGTCAAGTTTAACTGGATTTAAAATTGATTCATGATTAATATCAATATTCATAATTATTTAAATTCAGCTCAACTCAAAATATTAAATTTTGATTTTATTTATATTTATAAATAATTAATTTAAGTCCGTTTAGATTCATCCATACTATCATTTAAAATTAAGAATGTACGTTTAACTATTATTATATACATTTCTTTTATTAAAATTTTAAACTTAAACAACTTAATCATTTTTAATAGTTATTTGTATTATAATGTACAATATTTAATCTTCATATAATTTAAATTATATAATATACAAAAGAAAAGAAAATATTTTATAATCTTAAAAACAGGTTGGACTTGGACTTTGAATATTGAATTTGAGCTTGACTTATATCTTATATTATATAATTTATATTAAAACAAAAATTAAATCTATTATCAAGTTGTTTATGTTAAAAAAATAAATAGAAAATATATACGTAATTGGTAAATATAATAACAATAACTATGTTAGAAAAATGATAGGGCCTTAATAGACTTGAATTAATCATTTATAAATACGGATAAACTTAAGTAAAAATTAAAATTAATATTTCAAGTTTGACCAAATTTATGCAATTATGTATGGTATGTTTAACTCGAACTTGACTCGACTAGACTAACAATAGCTCTAATTTCCATGTTTTGTTTAGTGTTTTTTTTTAAAGTTCAGTTTATTTATTTTCTCATAGCTGTATCATAAATTCTTTCTAAAGAAATTATATTTTATTAATTTATGTTCAGATTTGTATATAATTATTTAAAAGTTATTTAACCATTTATAACGTAATAAATATATATTAATTATTAAATAGTCACCTAATTATTAAATTTTATATTTTTTGCTCTTATTTGATAAACGTACAAAAAATAGAAATATCAAAAAATTAAAGATAATTGGATGATCAGAAAAGATGAAATTGAATAGTCGAGTGATCATTTGTAACTTTTCATAGTTATTAGGTGATAAAAATGACAAAGTTGAATAGCTAATTTACTATTTTGTAACTTTTCATAGTTGGGTCACCCAACTATTTAAACTTATATTTTTTGGTCACCACTTGGCTAAAGTAAAAATATAGACACCCTAAAATCCAAGATAGTTGGGTGACCAAAAAAGATAAAATTGAAAAATTGGGTGACCAAAAAGTAGAAATTAACAAAGTTAAGTGAGGAATTTATAAATAACCAAAAAATTAAAAAAAAAAAAACATAGTTAATTGACTATTAATTTAGTTTACCCTTATTAAATTGAAAAGGAGGATACCATGTACTATACCACCGGGCCATACAGTACGCTGCGTATTGTGTTCAATTCTATTCTTTTCATGCATTTTTTGAGTTTCAGGCAATTGGCATTTGGGTTTTCTGTGGACTCTCTCTCCGTACTCTTCTCGTCAAATTCAAGGATTCAATCTCCCAATTAACAACGAACCCACAAAAAAAAAAAAAAAAAAAAACTACAAAAGTTCTCCCTTTCTCATGTTTCTCCATTAAAGGTATCATCTTTTCTTTTCCCTCTTTGAATTCAAACTTCATAGATATTAGGGTTTCTGAATCCTACTATACCATGCATTGTCCCCTTCTTTTGTGGGGTTTTTCTTTGTTTTTTCGATTTGGGTTTTTAGTTTTAGTAGGTAATTTCTCAATAGATTAAGTTGGAATTTTATGCTTTCTTTTTAAATTATTGTGAGTGAAAAAACAAAAGATTCTGCTATGCATTTTCCCCCTTCCTTTTTGGGCTTTTTCTTTGTTTTTTTCGATTTGGGTTTTTAGTCCCAGAAGGTAATTTCCGAATAGATTAAGTTGTTTTAACTTACTGCTTCGCTATTGAATTTTATGCTTTTTCTTTTTTGAATTCTTGTACGTGGGAAAAAAAATAAAAAAAAGATTATTATTATTTGATATTTCATGTTTTGTTTAATGTAGTTTCTTTGTGGTTGATTTGGGTTTTAGGCTATGGCTGCGAAGAAAATTATAGCAATATGCCAGTCTGGTGGCGATTTTGTCACTGATAAAGATGGTTCATTGTCCTATAGTGGTGGTGAGGCCTTTGCTATTGATATTAATGAGCAAACTAGTTTAAGTGATTTCAAGTCCGAAATAGCAGATATGTTTAGTCTTAGCTCTGATAACATGTCGATCAAGTACTTTCTCCCTGGAAACAAGAAGACCCTTATAACTATCTCGAAAGACAAGGATTTGCAGCGGATGGTTAGTTTTTTAGGCGACTCTCTCACTGTTGATGTCTTTGTTGCATCGGATGAAGCGGCTGCTCGTAATGTTTCCAACATGCCTGGTAGTAGGTAGTTACTCAGTTGATCTTTCTTGTTTCTGAATTTACTGTCTTAAGTTCTGTCCTTGCTGTTGCGGTTATGTATGCTTAAATGTGCAGGTCTAGCAGGACGACCGTCTCAGAAGCTGTTGGGGTTCCTATTGTTGCTCCTGCCAATGCTGTTCTTGGAATGACCGATGCCATTGATGATGTTGACATGGACATGCCGAATGAAACTCCTATAGACTGTTTGCCTATTAATATCATCGAGCATCATAAAGCTGCACAAGTGTGGGAGAATACAATCACTGGCGTTGACCAAAGATTTAATAGTTTTAATGAATTCCGAGAAGCCTTGCATAAATACTCGATTGCACATGGTTTTGCTTATAGGTATAAGAAAAACGATAGTCATCGTGTTACTGTTAAATGCAAAGCTCAAGGCTGTCCCTGGAGGATATATGCATCGAGACTATCCACTACTCAATTGATTTGCATCAAGAAGATGAACACTATGCATACGTGTGGAGGAGCTGCAGTAAAAGCTGGGTACCGGGCAACAAGGGGTTGGGTGGGAAGTATTATAAAGGAGAAATTGAAAATTTCCCCCAACTACAGGCCAAAAGATATTGCCGATGATATCAAGCGAGAATATGGAATCGAACTGAATTATTCTCAGGCATGGCGTGCAAAAGAGATTGCTAGGGAACAGCTTCAAGGATCCTTTAAAGAGGCATATAATCTCTTACCTTTTTTCTGTGAGAAGATAAAAGAGACTAACCCCGGCAGTATTGTCACCTTTAATACCAAGGACGACTCAAGCTTCCATCGACTGTTTGTCTCGTTTCATGCCTCGATATCTGGTTTTTTACAAGGTTGTCGACCCCTAATTTTTCTCGACAGTGTTACTTTAAATTCTAAATATCAAGGAAACTTGTTCGCTGCAACGGCTGCAGATGCGGAGGATGGTATTTTTCCTGTAGCTTTTGCTGTAGTTGATGCCGAGGATGAAGACAATTGGACTTGGTTTTTACGGGAACTCAAATCTGCTGTTCCTACATCTAGCCAGTTAACATTTGTTGCAGATTTTCAGAATGGTTTAAAGCAGGCACTGGCTGATGTATTCGATAAATGCTACCACAGCTACTGTTTACAACATCTTGCTGACAAACTTAACAGAGAGTTAAAGGGGCATCTTTCTCATGATGCAAGACGGTTTATGATCAGTGACTTCTACTCTGCTGCTCGGTCACCACGACTTGAGGGTTTCCAGCGTGATACTGAATTAATAAGAGCCATTTCTCCTGAAGCTTACGACTGGATAATTCAAAGTGAACCAGAGCACTGGGCAAATGCCTTTTTCGGAGGAGCTAGGTATAACCACTTGATCTCAACCTTTGGGCAGCAGTTCTATAGTTGGGTATCTGAAGCACACGAGTTTCCTATAACACAGATGATTGATGAATTACGGGGTAAGATGATGGAGGCGATCTACAAACGTCGTGTGGATTCCAGTCAGTGGATAACAAAATTAACTCCGTGTAACGAGGAAAAGTTGCAGAAGGAAACTGCAATGGCGAGGTCATTTCAAGTGTTACTCACACAGGGTAGCACATTTGAAGTCCGTGGGGAAAATCCCCAGGTTCTTGCGGTTGTTAATATAGATCATTGGGACTGCAGCTGCAAGGGCTGGCAACTTACTGGTTTACCTTGCTCTCATGCTATTGCTGTCATTGAATGCATCGGTAGAAGTCCATATGACTATTGTTCTCGATACTTCACAACTGAGAGTTTCCGCTTAACATACGCCGAGTCCATTCACCCTGTTCCAAATGTAGACAGACCAATTGAGGATGAATTACCTGAGGTAACAGCTGTTGCTGTAACTGTAACTCCTCCTCCAACTAAACGTCCACCAGGTCGGCCAAAGAAGAAGCAGCCTGAATCGATAGACATGATGAGACGACAGCTCCAGTGTAGCAAGTGCAAAGGTCTTGGCCACAACAAGAAAACTTGCAAAGAATCCTAGTTTAGGCATAAGGACACTGTAAGTAGGCACTTACTCTTCATGATTTTACGGCTATATTAGATTAAATAGTTTGTTTGGCTAACTAGACTTTTCTTCCGGGTCTTTTTATGATGCCACTACTAACACTCCTGAAAAACTTGGTCTTTTAGATGAAACTTTGAGAATTAGACTGATTTGTATTATACTGATTACCGTAGTAATGATCATTGGTGGATGTTTCACTTGATAATCTTATTCTGTTAACACAGATTCCTGGTTATAGTGAACCCTGTGTCTAATCCAAGCATACATTACGTAGTCTGAGTCAACACTGCTTCATTAAGAGCTCCGCTACCGTATGCTCCACTTGGTAACCTGCTTAGGGTTGAATGAATGATAAATAATATAATTTTATATGACCATATAACTTGTTTGTCCTTTATTTCAGCTGCTATTTATTGAGTGTTCATAAGAAGTGAACAACTTGTTTTAGTTGCTCCCGCATCATTTAACACAAGATTCTGTGGAAGTTGGGGTCTCAATTTCAAACTTTTAACAGCTTTGTTGTTTGTTTCAGTTAGAACACTATTCGTTCTTGTTTTATTTTTGTACCTCCATAGCTGATTTTCTTTATTCTTGTTGTGTCCCGTTTCTTCTCCTGTTGTCTTTTCCATGCTAATAAAGATATTGTATGATCCTACTGAAATTGCAATGACATTAATTTTAAGATTGTTCCATGGCAGGGTTTGTTTGTAAATTAAGTTTATGAAACCACCATATACACATATATATATCGAGCTTGTGTTGTACAAATTTTGGATTATGTGTTTGATTCCCGGTTTTTTTAACAGTTCCGAACAACGTTAGATGCTGAACAATAAGTTAGCATGCTTGTCAAACCGTAATACTATTTCCATTCCTGGTGATGTTAGAGCAAATAGACTTTCCATAGGTAAAAGTACTATAAAGGCCTTACACCCTCTACTCAAAAAATGAGAAATTAGTCCTTATACATTATATTAAAGAGAAAATTAGTCCTTTCTGTTAAAAATTCATCTATTTGCACTATTAAAAACTCAGACAGTGAAATGCGGCATGCCACATGGACATCATACAAAGACCAGCTTTTAACAGTAGAAATGGATAGAAATTTAACAGAAAGACCAATTTATTCTTTGATCTAATGTATAGGGATTAATTTGCTCATTTTTTGAGTAGAGTGAGTAAAATGCAATCTGACTCTTACTATAGGGGCCTCCATGGTACTTTTACCACTTCCCATATCATATTGCTGTATGGTTTTTCCACTTTGCGCTGCATTTGCTGTTGCATTTGTATATTCTGCCTATGGTTATGCGGTTTGTATATTCGTATATTTCTCTTATTGCTTTCTGTTTATTGAATTTAGCTTAACTGTTATGTAGCTTATTGGGATTTGCTTCTTGGTTCTTGTGTGTAGCACCGTAATTCATCTCGTATACATAAAATATGTTATCTGTTTAGGCACTCTCTTTATTTTTCATGCTAATATGATTTGGTGATAAAAACATTCCATTGCTAAATATGTGTTCTATGTTGCAATATCAGTTGCATATTTTGGATTTCTTGGATCCTTCATCACCATTTTGAGTGCTTACACCTGACAATCCAAAAATGAGAGCATATGCGCTTGCAATAACGGAGTAACGACACCAATGCGATGTTCTAATGGCGACTGCCCTCTATTTGCTTTAATTTATACATAAAAAATGGAAGAGCAAAAAATTGTGGTCTCATTTCTTTTAATTTGGTGATTGAGGTAACTAATAGTAGGAGCAGGGCTTAACTTGATGTAACAGTTTTTTGTTTTGGTTGAACTGATATGTATTTCCCATATTTGATTAATTGATATCACTCTGCATTATCTACCATATTATAAGGACTGTTGTCAATGATGCTTGCTATCTTGTTTCCTTATATTATGCAGATTTATTTATTTTTTTACGAGGGAAGGAGATAGGAGTTATTGGTGATACTAAAGATTTTATTATACAGACTTTGTTGTGTGAAAAACTGTAAATAGAGTGCCAGTAAAGTTTAAAAGGAACATTTTGGATTGAGACATATTTGTAGTGATAAAAGACTTTATTCTAAGTCCACAGTAGTTTCGAGTTCAATATCTAAACAATTTTTATCCCTTTATCTTTGTTAAAAAAACTCAAACTCTGTTTAAGTGTATTGATACAAAATCTTAAAATTGTTTTGATATTTGAGATTTGGTATCGTGGAGGGGAGGTCGAGTCAGTCTGAATGGGCTTCTGAAGTGTCATCTGTTGAGAATTGATAAATTGTTTAATGTGTCATTGGTGGAAGTTTTATCTTTTAATTTTACAGAGAATTTAAGTGCTTGAGAAAGCACGAATTAGAAAGGTTGTAAGCCATAGAATATGAGCGCCTTGTTGAGTGCTTGAGAAGACGGACCATGCAACAATGATTAACAGTGTTTTTAGTGGGATTTTGTTTCTCGTAACTTTGCCGAGAATTTGAGAAAGCACGACCTGAAGAGTAATCGTACGCACACACGCATGGTCCATCTTCTCATTTACGTGATGATGTTTTTTTTATAAACTCGCACCTCTTCGAGTTGCACATTTTCATTTAGTAAAAGTCAAGAGATAAAACACGGTCAAAGACTAAAGCCGAAATGTTGAGGGAACTTTGCCAATCCCTTGCCTTAGCCTTACCCTTCGATGGTGGCCACCTATTGTTGCTACAGTTCTTTCAGATAATATTCAACAGCACTGCCACTTCAAGTTGGGTACTGCAGGCTAATTAAATCAAGTTTTTAATGAGAAATGAGCTCGTTGCAGACCCTTTTAGCTCCTCCACTCTCCATTTCTTTCTCATCATCGAACTCAAAGCCCCGTTATTCACCTCTCGAATCCCTAGAAACATGCTCTTCCATGGCCCAACTCAAGCAAAATCATGCCCACCTCACCAAACTCGGCCTTTCCTCCGATAACGATGCCATGGGTCGCCTCATCAAGTTTTGTGCTTTGTCTAACGACGGAGATTTGGACTACGCACTCCACCTGTTCGATACATTGCCTCATCCGGATGCTTTCATTTACAATACCCTCATCAGAGGTTACTTGCTACGGAAACAAGCTGCCGACTGCATCGTTCTCTACTTGCGGATGTTGCAAGATTCTGTTTTGCCTAATAAGTTCACTTTCCCTTGTCTCATAAGAGCTTGTTCGGTTGATGGTGCTGTTGAAGAAGGGGCTCAAATTCATGCCCACGTCTTCAAATTCGGGTTTGCTAATGATGGCTTTTGTCTGAACAATTTGATTCATATGTATGTGAATTTCAAGGCTTTGGAAAATGCTCGGAAGGTGTTTGACAAAATGCCAAGGAGAGATGTTGTTTCATGGACTACTTTGATAAGCGGGTATGCCCAATTGGGTCTTGTCGACGCCGCGTTTGAAGTTTTCGAGCGGATGCCGGAGAGGAATTCCGTTTCTTGGAATGCCATGATCGCTGCTTACGTGCAGAGCAACCGCTTTCACGAGGCTTTTGCTTTGTTTAATAGGATGAGGGCTGAGAATTTGGCGCTGGATAAGTTCGTGGCGGCTAGCATGTTATCGGCATGTACTGGGTTAGGAGCTCTCGAGCAAGGCGAGTGGATACATAAATATATCCGAAACAAAGGGATCGAACTAGACCCGAAGCTTGCTACAACCATTATTGATATGTACTGCAAATGTGGGTGCTTGGAGAAAGCTTATCAAACTTTCAAGGGTCTCACTTATAAGAGTATTTCTTCATGGAATTGCATGATTGGGGGCTTTGCTATGCATGGAAAAGGAGAAGCTGCCATTTCCATTTTCAAGGATATGGAAAAACAAGGGATCGTTCCCGATAACATCACCTTCGTAAACATCCTTAGTGCATGTTCGCATTCAGGGTTAGTTGAGGAAGGTCGCTATTATTTCCAGTACATGACTCGAGTTCACGGAATTGAACCCATGATGGAGCATTATGGATGCATGGTTGATTTGCTTGGAAGGGCTGGATTACTAGATGAAGCCAAAAAGCTAATTGATCAAATGCCAATGACTCCTGATGTAGGTGTACTGGGTGCTCTTTTCGGCGCATGTAGGATCCATGGAAACATCGAGTTAGGTGAACAAGTAGGCAAGAGAGTCATCGAACTGGAACCAAACAACAGCGGACGCTACGTGTTATTAGCTAACTTATACGTCAAAGCCGGCCGATATGAAGATATGGCTAACGTGAGGAGAATGATGAACGAGAGGGGAGTGAAGAAAGTCCCTGGCTTCTCTGTCATTGAATTAGAAGGCGAAGTTAACAAATTCATAGCAGGAGGAAGAGACCATCCCGAAAGCAAAGAGATATATGCCAAACTCGATGAGATGCTGGGCCGTATTCGAGCCCTTGGGTATGTTCCTTGCAGTGCTGAGGGAGTGGTAGAAGAGCTTGATGAAGAGGAAGAAAAGGAGAATCCTTTGAACTATCATAGTGAGAAGCTTGCCATTGCCTTTGGTTTGTTGAAAACAAAAGCAGGGGACACTTTCAGGATAACGAAAAATCTTCGAGTTTGCAGAGATTGCCACCATGCTAGCAAACTTATCTCAAAGGTTTTTGATCGCGAGATCGTTGTTAGGGACCGGAATCGGTTTCACCGTTTCAAAGATGGGGAATGTTCCTGCAAGGATTACTGGTAGTACTAGGTGTTGTGCTTGTGGCTGTTAACTTAGGTGTTAACAGTATGTGTATATAAATATATTGTATCAATCTGATTCGATCTCTTATGTGTTAAAAAAACTCATTTGAATTTTATGTGGAGTATTATATATATATAGATATATAGATATCTCAGTTTTCACGTTGCTTTTCTAAAGTAGCATCGAACAATTTTACACCCAAAATCAGAAATGGAAGGGAAATCTGAAAATTATAAGGTCTGAGAGCATAATTAAAATTAAAAAATAGGGAGCGATCCCACTTGTTAACAAACTAGTATTCCTAAAATGACATTCTTTGGTTTTTACCTAATAAATTTAAGTTGTTATAAACATGTTTTAGATACATACATTTTACATCTAACAGTTAAATATGATGGATATGTATTTGATACTGGTCTTAATTAAAACATTTTAAAGTTTAAAATTTGATTTAAAATCTAAACTATACAAAACCCAAACAATATTCACCCCAAACTTGTTGGTATATGTGAGCTGAAGTCAATCATTAGCAATTCACTCTTATTTATTTTAAATCTTTGAGTAAAACAAACACATAAATCAAAACTTTCAACTCCAGTTGTTTCCAATAATACTTATTATATTAAAGGAATAATATATTTTTTATTTTTTTATTTAACAACTAGATTTATTTTTTTATTTTTAGATTTAAAAAATATAAAAATTTGATGATATGTTATTTTAAGATTGTGCCTTATCATTATTTAAAAATTAAAAAGACTATATAAATTTTGGGGTTTTCCTAATATAATTTTAGATTGTTACATGTAATGCTCTTGATTTGATGGTTTGATTGGTTTAACTTAGAGGTGTGCATGGGTCGGGCCGGGCCTAGACAAAATTTTAAGCCTGTTTTCTAGGCACGGGCCCGGCCCGACCCGAAATATGGGCCTAAAATTTTGTCCAAGCCCGGTCTAAAATAAAATTAAGCCCGAGCTTGGCCCGGCCCGGCCCGGCTCGGCCCATATTAAATTTTTTTAGCTTATTTCATTAAATAAAAAAATTTAAAATATAATAAATCAAATACATTTAAAAACATAGAAATAAATATTAAAATAAGAAATAAATAAAAAATGAGAAACAATTCTTAAAACAATACACAAATTAAAAATATAATAAAAAGTGGTTATATTAAAATTAAAAATAAATATATATATTCAGTATATAATTTGGGCCGGGCCGGGCTCAGGCCAAGAAAGGTTTACCTGAGCCCGGCCCATTTTCTAAACGGGCTTTTTTTTGTCCAAACCCATATTTCGGGCCTATAATTTTACCCGAACCCTCCCATTTTTCTGGCGGCCCTTCGGCATGCACACCTCTAGTTTAACTGTTAGATCAATAATAAATAAACAATTAAAAATTTATAGAAGCTTAAAAAATTAAAGAATTATTAAATTGGTTTAACACGTTCTTATGATTTTTGTCTCTAATTTTTTTTTTTTTACTAATTTCTAATTCAATCGATTCAATTCCTTTATTTAAATTAATATACCTGTCAATTTTTAGTCCAATAGGTCTAACCACTTAATCCAGTCATATTGCAAAAATATTAATTATATCCTCAAATCTTGATAAAATTTAAATTTAGGAGTCAAAATTGATTTGATTGCTAAGTTTAGTTGTGTATAATATAAAAAAAAAAAAAAAGGAAAAAAGGCAAAGGAATAAACAGCAGAGCGGAGCAATCTTCCCAATTGAACATTAAATAGTAGTATATAAAAGCTTAGCTGCTTCCACTTCACACACTGTTAAAATTTCCAAAAGGCAACAATGTCTTTCCTTCATTACCTACCTCTCTCAACTCCACATCTTATTTCCCAATGCCCCAAAACCCAATCCTACAAAACATGAAAACCCTAACAAAATCCCTTCTGTTTTTCAAAAATGCTGCACCACCACCCTGTTTTGTTTTCCTCTCAATGTGCTTCCCCCTTTGGGTTTTGGGTTTAGCCCTTTCTTCTTTTAAACACACCTGAAGTCCCAAAATTCCCTTATTTATTTTTTTTTTATTTTTGGGTGTCTTGCCAGCATTACTTGAACAGGTTTCTTCTGATTCATATGTTCTTCATCTAAATGCTTCAAAGTTTTGACTTTTTTTTTATTTGATCCAGTCAAAATGATGCCTGATTTTATTTTTTTGCTTTTTTGTTTGAAATATGATATCTGATTCCATTTGAAATGTGGGTGTTTTTTTTTTTGTTTGTGTTTATGGAAATGTGATGATTTGATATTTGTTTTAGGGTTTGGATAAGCTATTTACTTGAAGGATCTTAAGGTTTTTTTTTCCTTGGGAGTTTGATTGTGGTTAAAGGGTAATTTTTTTCTTTAATTGCTTTCACACTGCATTTTTTTTACTGTGAAAATGAGATTTGGTTGTAATATGAATTGATGTTTGAATCAATGCTAAAACATGTTGCTCTTTTAGATTATTAGATTTGGATTATGATGTTTTTAAACTGTTTTTTTTTTTTTATTGTTAGGTGTATCAGTGTCGGCGAAAATGGCGTCTGATCTGAACAAAACATTGTCAAAAACATACATTGGTCTACAGTTATGGGTACTTATTGTAATTTGTTTAGGGATAGTGTTTTTAGTTATTCTTGGTATATCTTTGTGGCTTAGCTTTCGAAAGAAAACCGGGAGGCATAAGGACATGCTTACGTCAAGACAAGCACCTTATGTTTCGGAGGAAATTAAAGAAATAGGAGTCGATGAAGTTTCAGCGAACAATGGCAGTCCGAATACTCTTAACTATAAATTCAGTGATAGAGATTCAGACAAGGTTTCATATCATGTTGGTAATGGAGATGACAGTGGCCGGTCTGGTTCTTTTAATCATTTAGGGAAAGATGTTAAAGGATCTCAACCAGCTGAAGAGAAAGGTGTCGGAGTGGTTTCTGTGTTCAGGCCTTCTTCGCATCCGTTAACTGCTCCTTCACCTTTGTCTGGTCTACCCGAATTTTCGCACTTAGGATGGGGTCATTGGTTCACTCTTAGAGACCTACAGCTCGCAACCAACCGGTTTTCTAAGGATAATATTATCGGTGATGGTGGATACGGAGTTGTTTATAAAGGCAATCTGGTTAACGGGACACCCGTAGCTGTCAAAAAGCTCCTTAACAATCCGTATGTTGCATGAAATTATCCCTTTTGTTGTTCGTGTTTTGCTGTTTATAGCTTCTAACTTAGCTCATTGTTGTTCGATGTTATTTTAGGGGGCAAGCTGACAAAGATTTTCGAGTCGAAGTTGAAGCTATCGGTCACATGCGACATAAAAACTTAGTTCGACTTCTTGGGTATTGCATCGAAGGAACTCATAGGTAGGCTGTTGTTAATAAATTGTTATATTTACGTGTCCACGTTCTTATAATCTGGGTTTGCATAAATGTGTTCTGCTATAACTCGTAGGATGTTGGTTTACGAATATGTCAATAACGGCAATTTAGAGCAATGGCTTCGTGGAGATATGTCTCACAAGGGATATCTTACTTGGGAGGCTCGTATAAAGATTCTTCTTGGTACTGCCAAGGCGTAAGTCCGCTTTTAAAACTAAATCTTGATTCTTGGGTATTAATGCTTTAAGTAACTTCGGATTTAATCTCATTTTGTTTCTTGAAACTACATTTTGCAGGTTGGCTTATTTGCATGAAGCTATTGAACCGAAAGTCGTGCATAGAGACATAAAATCGAGTAATATATTGATTGATGACAACTATGATTCTAAGATATCCGATTTTGGTCTGGCCAAATTGTTAGGTGACGGGAAAAGTTATATCGCAACAAGAGTTATGGGTACCTTCGGGTGAGCAGTTTTACTGTAGTTTTTTTGTTTCCTTTTGTTTTTACATTAGTTAACTAAGTCTCGTGTTCGGCTTGCACGATTTTACCAGTTATGTTGCTCCGGAATATGCCAACTCGGGCCTCCTGAATGAGAAGAGTGATGTTTATAGCTATGGTGTAGTGCTCTTAGAAGCAATTACTGGAAGATACCCTGTAGATTATGGTCGCCCTCAGCCCGAGGTACAAACTCGAAAAGGCATTTTTATGCTGTGCTTGTTGTGAGAATTTTCGTTTTTTAATGTTTTTTATTGGTAATGTACATTAACCGAATATGGTAAACTCTCAGGTAAATATGGTCGAGTGGTTAAAGATGATGGTTCAACTCCGCCGATCGGAGGAAGTAGTTGACCCTAACATAGAGGCTAGACCATCAACTAGCGCTCTTAAACGAGCTCTTTTGACCGCTTTGAGATGTGTCGATCCTGATGCAGATAAAAGACCGAAGATGAGTCAAGTCGTTCGCATGCTTGAATCAGAGGAGTATCCTATACCTCGAGAGGTTCGATTTCAATGCTTTAAAATCATTTAATATGAATTACTTGGTGTTTGTGGAAGTTGCATTATAATGCTGGAAGTAGTAGGCTCGAGGATAACAACTTCTTGCTTTTAGATAGATTGTCGGTCTGGCCATGATTTTAGTCCATCTACCATACTGAAATTTGTAATTTGGCATAATTTGGTCTCATTATTTTTATAATGTTATTAGTAGGTTCAAATTGATAACATAGATAATTGCTGCCTACCCATGATTTTAGTCCCTCTACTATACTGAAAATTATAATTTAGTCCTAATTTGACATAATTTGGTCTCGTTACTTTTATAATGTTGTTAGCAGGTCCAAATTGATAACACAGGTAATTGCTGCCGTTAAAGTGGCGGTCTAGACATGATTTTAGTCCTACTATACTGAAATTTGTACTTTAATCCCTCTAATTTGACAGAATTTGGTCTCATTGCTTTTATAATGTTATTAGTGTAATTGCTTGCTGCAGTTAAATTGATGATGTGGATTTATCAATTTGGACATACTAATAACATTATAAAAGTATTGGACGATATTATGCCAAACTAAAGTACAGAAATTGAACTAAAATTGTAATCAGAACATAGATTGTTTGATAGGCAATGTTTTTAGAACTAGATTGGTGGTCGAACCGGTCAGGTCACTCATTCGCCGGTTCAACCTGTTCGCTTAAAAAAATTATTAAAAATAAAAAACCTGGTTCAACCGGTCCACACCGGTTCCCGGTCTATTAAGTTCAAAGCTATTCTTCGGATTGGTACCCCGGTCGGTTACTGGTCCAACCGGCCGGTCTGTTTCAGTTCAAACATCATTGCTGATAGGTGAGTTTCTGGTTTAAGGTTATAACCGTGTGTAAAATTTTCAGGATAGAAGACGCAGAAGGAATCAGACAGTGAACTCAGAAGCTGAAATGGGACCGAGAAACTCTGATGCTGATAGGAGTGATGATACGGATTCAAGGTCAGACAGCCGAATCTACCACCGTCCCTCCTAGACATTTAGGGTAAATGGTTTCAAAAGCCACCGATGCTTTACTTTGGTCAAACATTGTGATACTTCGGAATGGTGTATACGAGATGGCAAATGTCGTGCAGCGGATACAGGCAAACGATTAATTTTTTTTTTTTTATATGGGATCTTTGAATTACATAGCTAGTTGTAGATTCTAGAGAAGATTAGTTTGTTTTTGGTTCCAGATATGGCGTTCTCGGTCATCGTTGTGCATTGTTTGCCTTGCCACAAGATTTTTCTGTACAGGTCTATTATATGGGATTCTATATAAATTTTTTTAACTCCATTGGGTGCTTCACTTTTATGAATTTGTGTTGCAGTGCTAAATCTTATATATATATATATATATATATGCACACATGCACATTCACATCCATACATTCATCTTATATATGGATAGTTGTGATTAGGAAGTATATTTCTTGGTTTGTTTGACTTAGGTAGCGATAATTATTGAAGCTGAAAATTATGAACATGGTACTTGCCTCCTTATCCCATGTGCATATGGGTTGGCTTTGATGAGATGAGTCCAAAAAAACCTATGTTTTCTTTATTATTTTGGGTTAATTTCACCGAACGTCCTCAAACAATTGTCCAAATTTTACGTTGGTTTCTAAATTTCAAAACTTTTTTATTGTTATCAAAATATCGATATTGAATCAATTAGGTATTTTCACCAGTTTAACTGTCAATTTGGTGTTAAGTATCACGTGGAATGTGCATGTGATAGAAAGACATGTTTGATATAATATTATATTGATATTTTGAGGATTTGAGTATAACGCTTTGAAATTTGAGATCAATTTAAAATGTTAATCATAATTTGAAGGGGAGGGGGTTGAAGGAAATAATCCTACTAGCTTTCTATTGTCCAAACCCTAATCCAAACTTGAAAATGAATCACGTACCATGTGGTGGGGATGTCCATCACATGGCTTTAGGGCAAATTATGGCATGGGCATCCACCCACATCAAGTATTCAAACTCTCCAATTGTCTTTTTTTTTTTTTTATCAAAGGAAGGTAGAATATAGACTTTAAATTGTTTGTGACTGTAAGTTGATCAGTTTAAGCAATTTTCAAAATTTAAACAAGGGAATGTAATATTTTGTGCATCTTACTTATAATATGAAAGTAAACTCGAATATCACTATAAATTTCAATGAGTAATTGATTAGTTCTAGTTGAAAAATCGACTTAACTGATTGATTGACTTAAACCTAATTGTCTCCAACCTTGTAAACGCATCTACCTCTTACCTCACTATATGTGGCAGAAGTGCGTTATCGTTGTAAAGGCAAGGCGGGGCAAGATGTTGTTTCTAAAGACAATTTCCCAATCCGATATTTTGAAATTAGTATTTTACTTTTATATATTTAGCTTTCAGATGATATAAATATAATTATATATTATAGAAAAAACACTAAAATATTCAAAGAATATTCTTTTCATTTTATATGTAAAATGCATAAGCTTTGGACAGTTCCGGAATAATCCAAAATCCAAGATGGTGGTGATATTTAAGTTCTAACATCCACAGCGAAATGAAGCAATGATGGATTGAGCAATATCTACCCACCACGCTCCATTATCATCCCTAGCTTTACCATTCAAGTCTAGGTTTCCAAAGATTTGGCATTCAATGGTGGTAAGTAACATCAACAATCTGAATGTTTCAGCTATGACAACAAAAGCGATATAATAAGTCCGGGTCATAGCAGGACTAACCAGCCTTAAGCTCAACGTCAAACATAGAATCAACCACAAAGGAAATTACTAGAAAACAATGTGTGCATTAGCAAGTCCAAACTTGTCTGTTTATGATATGAGAGCATCCAATGGGGGTAAATAATATATGCTTGCTACAGTTTTCATTTTGCAGCAAAAAACTGGCATCAGTGTTGGTAAATAACCTATGCTACAATAAAAGCATTGAAATCCAAATTCAGGGCATAGCAGGGTTAACCAGCACTAAACTCAACAGCAAACATAGAATCAACCGCTAGGAAAATAAAAAAAAGGTGTGCATTTGCAAGTTGCAACCTGTTTGTTTATGACATGAGAGACAATTCACACGACATAACAGAAAAGCTTACAGCATCGCTTGTCTCACAGCTAGGCGCAGTATGTTTTACCGGTTAAATTTCTGAACGAATACGATGATTTAAAAAGGATTCCATAACTGATGCTACACTGAAGACTTGTATGGTCTACTTATGTTTTGCCGGTTAAATTTCTGAATGAATAAAATGATTTAAAAAGGATCCCATAACTGATGCTACACTGAAGACTTGTAAGGTCTACTTGCTTGCTGCTACAAATGCAAATATGAATCACAGTTTTTTCACTATGAGTAAGACAACCCTGGACCTGAAGATTGGGATTTCGACCTCGAGTACCCCAAGGCAATTAGCTTCTCTATTAACTTCTTTTCAGCATTTGCCTGTGAGGAAAAAAAGGGAACAAAATGATGATATAAGCACAAAATATTAACATATCAGATCTTTGCTTGAATTCAAGTCTAAATATCAATGAATAAAAAATCAAACCTCAAGCATGGGGTTATTCTTTGGGATATTGCAAGCCACAATTATGTTAAGACCAGTCTTTAGCACTGCAAAAGAATCAATTTGCTTTAAATTCAAGCCAAAAAGACGAAAACAAAAGTCTAATTATGATTTTAGTCCCTCTGCTATATCGAAAATTAGGATCTAATCCTCTAATTTGGCAGAATTTTGATATATCTACTTGGTAACACCATTAGTTCTTGCCGTTAAAATGATGACAAAGAAATTTTTTAAAACAACCTTAAATATTTGGTTGATATATAAATTTATTATTTGTTGAACATGGTTGACAAGACTTCCTCATGACCTAAACTATGTGAATAATGGGAAAAATGGTTTCAAGGCACTTTTTAGTACAGCAACTAACAACATGACAAAATTAAAGGCACCAAATTATGTCAAATTAAAGTAGAAGGATTAAATTGAGAATTTGAGCATAGTAGAGTGACTAAAATTATAATTAGACCAACAGAGATATAGCATTAAAATGTTCGTAAAATTGAAGAAAGACCTAATCGTCGAGCAATTCCAGAGCCAGTGTTATCTGAAGCACCTCCAAGAATTGAAGTCACGCTCACCGTATTATTCTATTCATAACAATGGATTCTTTTACTAACAATACAAAATAGTATTATAATCAATGATAAAAAAAAAAGTAATCAATTGAAGAGAAATAACTTACAGGTCGTGTAGGAGCAGCAGCATATAAATTTCCCAAATTAGCAGAGTTAGAGCCGATCCATACGTATATCTATGAAAAATTCAACAGCGACTATGAAATTTGGGAAAGACTGACAGAACAATAAACATTTGTGCTTTAAAATAAGTTACGAAATTCGAGTAACCTGCTTGGCGAGACGAATGATTTGAAAGTGCAGCGTCACTTCATCCACGATCTCCGAAAAGCTAGTGACCTGCACGCCGCCGGCGATGTCGTCTTGCAGTTTGAATTTGAGGGACTCGACAGAAGCAACGGCTGATTTTGATGCGGCTTCAAAGTCCAATGCTTTAGCAGAAGAAGAGGAAGGAGGAGAAGACATGTTCTTCGTCGTTGTCTTCCTTCCGTTCCCGTATACGATTTAGCCTTTCACTCACTCACTCACTGAGTCTGATAAATCTCTCAAGTTTTTCGGTTTCACACTTTCACTGTTGCTAGGTCGCGATTTCAAAGAGGACTCGACGACTCAGAAACACAGGAAAGGATATCGAAGAAGTAAAATAACAATTAAAATGAGGGTTAATTTCATACGACATCCCCAAAATATAACTCAAATTTTAAATCACCCCAAATTTCAAAACGTTATAATTGACAATTGAGTAATGAAAGTATCAAAGGACTTTATCTGAATATCACTTCTAGGATCAGACTCAGATCCTAAAATCGGATCCTAAAATCAATCAAGACACTTATAGTTATACTAAAAAAAAGTATTAATATTTTATTTATCAGATTATTCTGTCAACTTAACACAATCAACATAATCACTAAATGTTAATAGAATAATTTTTTAAAAGTTTTTATCTTGTTTTTAAAATTATTTTAATATCTTACATGCTAGGGAATTAGTTATAATTTTATTGAATAAATATAGGTGATCTTCGAGTTGAATAAAGTGTACATATAGCATGGATGGATTTGAATGTAGTGGGTTAAAAAATAATCTTTTAAATATTTAAAATTTAATTGTTGATTGACTCTTAATTTGATTGGCATCGGCATTATTATTAGTGTAAGAGGACGTGAATTTGAGTATACTGAAGCGTATTATCGTCTTATTTAAGGGTCGAAGAAGAGCTATGCTTAATTGTAAACATTATAGAAAAAATAACAAATATGATAATAACCTATAATAAAATTAATGTTTAAAGAGTTACAAAATTTGGATACAAACCAATCAACCCTCCACAAGAATGGCCTGGTCACTTTCTTTGGAGCACCAGTAACAGTAACTATAAGAAGAAGAAAACATACAGCCACTATATTCATTGTTCATATGAATATTACAAAGTAAATAAATGCACCCACCACCAAGGCAAATGCACGAAACTTTGTCCGCAGTGCCAACTTTTGACCACCTCCTATATCTCCATTGCTGCCTGCAGCTAAAATATAGCAAGTAATCAGGATAAAATTAATGGGCTAATTTAAAAAAAAAATGTTTTAATTAAAATTTTGAAGAATCAACATTATATTAATCAACTCAAATTTTACAAATAGAGTATATTTAAAACAATTGATCAATTTAGTCCTTTGTACTAGTAAAATGAATTAAATAAAGTTAAATAATAAATATAAATTTTAAACAAAATATTTCATTTGTAGAATTATAGAAAAATTTTAAAATATAACATTGTTAAACGATAATGATATTTTTTAAACAGTAAATTAATGTATTTAATAATGAAATGACTAATTTAATCCTGTCTCTATAATAAAGGAACTTGTATCATTCCTTGTTTTAAATATGCTCTATCTCATACCTAAATTGACATTTAATGTCTAAATTGATAGTTAGATTGATATAATATTAATACTTTAAGGATGAAATTAGAACATTTTAAAATTTAGAGATCAAATTAGAATCTAGACAATAGTTTAGGGACATTTAGTTAAATTAATCCAAAATTAGTTTCTTACCACATTCTCTCGTAGCATTCATGGAAGTAGAGCAAAGGCACATCATGACACCAGTCTCGGTATCATAACCACAAGCACCGCCGGAACGAGTACACCTCCCACAACCGGTGTCTGGCACGGCGTAAGACAATTTCATCCCGTAAACCCAATCCGCCGGTCCAATCCCCTTCAAACCATCAACGTTAATAAAACTAGTATAATGCGAACAATCCAATATATTCATGCTCATATACTTCACCGTATCGTACCCCGTGAAACAACACGGCGGCGAACTATTAGTAAACGAACGGAACACCCTAAAAGCATTACACGCACCGTAAAGCTCATCACACGAATGCCCTGAGAAGTTAAAACAAAGGTTCTTGTACCGGTTAAGCACCGGCGAGTCGATAGAACAATTGAGAAGGGCAAAAACGGTGTCGGAACTAGGCGGTATCACGACGGATTCAACGTCCGTCATAACGAAATCATGGTGGGGTTGAAGAATGGAACATGTCGACATGGCAGGGTCGTAAACCACCATGGTTTGTTTGTTGTAGTCGATTGATTGGACTTTGTACCGCCCCGAAGTGGTCATGAAAAACAGGTCGGTACCTGTGCAGTTCAGCATTGAGCGGTATTGTGGGGAGCCACAGCCGTCGTCAATGCTGAAAGGGTAGTTTATGGCGGTGGTGCCACATAAGGTGCGGCATGGGGTGAGGGGGGAAGCTGGTGGGAAGTGAGAAAGTAAGGTTAATGCTAAAAGGGTGAGGGTAAGGTGGTGTTTTAGAGGGTGCTGCATTATGTTTAACAACAATGGTGGTGATGAGCTTTGTTGTGTTGGTATGGTATGAAAGGGAAATGGGTAAGGGAGAGGGGATCGAGGAGGGGTTACAGTACCCGAGATTTTAGTGACTTTTTGACTAATAGGCTGAGAGGTGGGATCCATAAGTTTGAAAAAAAGAGGTGAAATATGCAGTGCAGCTTGCTTTTGTTCTTTTTTTTTGTTTTTGTTTCAAACATGGCTCTGGTCCCTATGTTTATGCTTGTTTACAGGGTTTTATGAGTGGAGGGGAGCAATGATCTGGCAAGCATCCAATTTAGGGCAATGTCATCGAGGATGCTGAACGATAAAGCCGAAAGAAAAGATTCGGTGCTTGGCGCTGGCCCTCTTTTACCTCTGCATAGGTGAGATTGCCGCCTCCCATCCCATGCATTACCTAAGAGTAAAAGTATTATCAACGCATTTGTATTAGTAGGGACTGGAATGAAAAATGAGTGAATTAATTTTTTATTAATTTTAATATTAAAAATCCATCCTTATATGCCAAAATGGCGTTATATAATATCTCCGAAAAGGATGGTGGCCTGCAGCTATAGCCATAATTTTGGCCTTACTCATATACTCTACGTACCCGAACTTTGTTGTTAGTCTAATTAGTGGTTTTGCTAAAAATATATGTATATTAGAGGGACCCGTAATTCTATTAAGGAAGGCAATTATCCTAACTGGCCAATATATTAATTTTCAACCATAATTCAAAACGAAAAACCATCAACTGTAAAGCTTAAGATGATATACTATTTATTTTGACACTTAACAACAAGCGTTTGTAGTCCAACGGTTAGGATAATTGCCTTCCAAGCAATAGACCCGGGTTCGACTCCCGGCAAACGCACATCAAGCGTTGTTTCTTCTTGTTAGGAATTTCATCTTTTTTGTTTCTTAGTGATGACAATGCCGGTACAGATGATTGGAGATGCTTATATGAATGTTATAGTTGTGTTTTTTTATGGGAGAGGATATAGAAGAGGCATTTGCTGATAGGATCAGCCTCAAAAGGACTAGAACATGGCGCTATATATATATATATATATTGTTGAACGCTGTTTCACATGATGGTTAGCCTGCAGCTAGCCATAGTTCTGGCCTACAGTTGAAGCTGCTACCCTACAGCTATGGCCACTGCCCCCATTTTTTCTTGTTTGGCTATTAAGGTACATTGCATTCACTTCATATCATTCAAGATTTTGTGTTAAATACAAGTTTCCTATATGGTTTTTCTGATATATTCATTAACAACTCTAATATGGTACTTTGTCCCATACACAGGTTAATGCTAGTGGAACATCATTAAAGATGTTTCAAAATATAGCCATTTGGAGACATATACCATATCAGACAACAATCAAAACAAAGCCAGTGAGGCAGTGATAGTAATGTAGTTTGTCCTTGTTTCTTACAAAATGTGTTATGTTTGATCAGAAAACTGTTCCTTCATCTAGTCATTTCAGGTTTCTGCAGATTTTGATAATGTTGAAAACATGATGAATGAAAGTGTGGAGCTAATTGAAGGTGAAGTTCACAATGATGCAATCTACTTTTAAGACATGTAAATGTCTGTCACACCGACGGTGAACCCCCTCGGCCGCCACCAGCGATGAAAGCAGAAAATTGTTTTAAAGGGACCAAAGATGACCGGAAAGGTCAAAGTGAAAATTTATCATTATACTAACATGTAATTTTATAAAAATTTAAGCATTAAATGGAAAATCTACCATTTGGGGCAAAG
Organism: Gossypium stocksii; assembly: GCA_020496765.1. NCBI lineage: Eukaryota > Viridiplantae > Streptophyta > Magnoliopsida > Malvales > Malvaceae > Gossypium > Gossypium stocksii. Next base: position 82,484,558 of record CM035625.1, on the reverse strand, counting down.
ATGAATCATAAATTATTGGGAGGGTCAAAGTGACATCTTATCATTATACTAACATGTAATTTCATAAAAATTTAAAGGATTAAATAGAAAACTTACCATTTTAGGAAGTCCAAGGCAACTGCCCCCACTTTCAGACTTTGACACCTCAATCGCTGGCCACTAACCCTGTTTCTAGCACAAGGTGTCTTCGTTTTATTATTCGGAATAATAATTTTGGCATAGGGTTACACCCTTCGCTCCTCCCATGAATTAGGTTTCTGCGAGGTGGTGAAGACTTGTGTCTTCTCTGACTCCATTTTTTGAGTTGAAGTTAATAAAATTATTATTTATGTTTGATTTGATGGATTTAATATTTACGAGAATTCGTAAATTTTCGATAGGAATAAGACCATTTATATTAAATTTAACTTATTGGTTTGAGTGATTTGTTTCAATAATTAAGCATGTAATAACGTTTAATTTTTAGGATGATATGTTTTTCTACTATGACTTAACTTACATTCTAATGTTCATACCATTTTCTTAATATATTTTTTAATATTTAATTTCTAACGTATTGCTTTGAATCTTTATGATTTTTCTAGTATGAATTTTTTTTCTTACATTATATTTTGGAGCATGCAACAGAACCGGTCTAATGATTGAGTGGACAATCCACCACAAAAGTTTCAAATGCTCTTCTTTTAAAAGAAAACAGAACATCCTTCACATTGGTTACAACATCAAAGTTCCTTTTTTGCTTCTCTTTACAAAGTGATGTGAAATATGTCTCTCTAAATCCAACATTACTTAGTGGGTTCAACCTTAATAATATCTAAATTTCATTTTCTATTATAGTGGTTGCCAAGTGTCATAGTTCTAGGCCGCTAAACAAGTTGGGCATAGCCAAATGCTCCATATTCACAAAATAATGTACAATTCCTCTGTCACAAGGTGTGATTACATCACTAGTTTTTTTTATCTAATCGCTTCAAATTATTTAATCCACCTTTTGCAATTATTTATTTTCTATTCAATTAATTATATTATTTTGATTTTTAAGATGAAGTAATAAATTTAATCAACTCTTTGAAAGTAACACTTATAAGAATTTTACTTATTAATTATATCTTTAATTTTAATTATTACGTCTCATCTAAAATGATTGAAAGTATCTAATCACCATATTACATAAGTCTTTAAGAACTTAAAACGTGATGCATTGAGACCAAAGCTAAAGGTATATAAAGTCCAAAACTCCCATAGGATAGAAGGTTCCCCTCAACTCTTCTCGTATACAAGGTTGTTTTAGTTGGACTAATGTACCAATACAAAGTAGGGCATTGCACCGGTTAACTTGGGAATTAGTATAAATTGATTAAACCAGACAAAAAATTAATTGAATTAAAATTTTAATAATTTATTCAATTAAATTGATAATTTAACTAGTTCGACCACCAATCTAATTTTAAAAACTTTGCTCATATATCATTCTTTCCTTACCTATTCTTCCCCGATATTCTCCCTCCTTTTTCCTATGACAAGATTCCTCAACGTTTCTCCACCTTGCATCAAGCGAAGTAAACCATCCATGTCTTTATCTCTTTCTCTACCTAATTCTTTGAGATCCGATTCTAACGACAATGATCATAACCGCATTTATTAACATCATGAAAAGTATGGTCATTTTGAGCAACCCACCTTTCCGGAGCTTTATAAGGGGGATGTATACATGAGCTTTTTCATATTATATCCACTGAATGATGCAAAGTAGAGCTTGCGGGAGGCAAAATCATAAAGAAAGGAGCCCCTTATAAAAAGCCACTTTGTAATTTGCATTTACTTCATGTCTGTCCATACGTCAAAGGATGGCAGAATCAATCAATGTCGTCGTCGTCATCATCATTATCATGCTCTACAGTTAGAGTAACATTCCCCACATCCTACACTCCATTAATAATAACATCGCTTAAAATTGCTTTCAATTTCCATCATCTTAAATCATTATATAACCGGTAAAAGTATCGCAAATGTCATTGAAAGATAAATTACATTTTATTTAATGTATTAAAAAAATAAGTAAATTGGTTTATGTACATTAAATCAAAGAGTAAATTATTTATTTTGTTAAAAACTCGATACATATTTGTTGTTAAAAATTGATCCTTACTAGTTATTTTATTAGCCAGATTTTTTTTTTTTTATTTCCTGAGGTATCTATTGGAGCGAGCCTAATGACTAATCTTTCACATTCTATAGGCCTATTAAGGAGGTAGACTTTGACCATGATTTTTAAAGTTGCTCCATACCCAAGTGAGGATTGAACCATCGACCATTGGTTAAGGTAGTAGAAACCATTATCATCTCACTTAACTCCCATTTTTTCAGGCACATCAATTTTTAATTATAGAAATAAATGAAATTTTTAATAGAAAAGACCATCTTGCTATTTGGTCTAATGTACATAGATTAAATTGTCTATTTTTTTTTAGTAAATGGAGCAAAATGCAATCAATCTTCTAATACAAGGGTCTCCATGATACTTTTACCAGTTATATAACCTAACTAAGGCAACACCATTTGTATATATATGGAAGGCCGTACGTAAGCATGCATGGATTGCTTAGATATTATGTATTAAAAAGAATAGAAGATATCAATAAATTTTAAGGCAAACTACAAGTATGGTAGATTAGTACCCATCGACGAATAGAATAACATATCTTAGATAAAAGTCGATTTATCAGTCGGTGTTGGAGATCATAAAAGAAAACTGTTTGAATTTTGGTTCAAATATTTGTGATGTTCAAAATTGAATTGTAGAAGATAAGGAAATGAGAGATTTTGATTGGCGCAAGAGGTGCAAACAGAGAATGTCATATAACAACGGTTAACAGCACAATGACTTAGATGAAAACTTTTGAATAGTTTAGTGACCATTTTGTAAATTTCTTTAAGTTGAGTGATCAAAACGTAAACTTACTAATAGCTTAGTGACATTGGGTGTAGTTTACCCTTAAATGTAAGAGGTTTTCTTTTTAAAACACGACATATATACATTATTAATGCAGTTAGTACGTGTATGCTTGTAATTTGATACGTGCGTTTTAAATATACTCCATGTCAAATTTGAGATAATATTTAACATCTAAATTGGAGATAGACCTAATTGGTGCAATATTAATATTTTAAGGACTTAATTAAAACATCTTGAAATTTGAGAACCAATTTAAAATTAAATCATAATTTGAAAGTGTATAAAAAGAAAGAAGCAAACCAATAAATTTTAAAGCATGAAAACCCTTTTGTCTTTCTATAAACTATTATATAATATTGAAATCAATGGATGAAAATAATGAATGATGTTTTAGTTAGGATTGGAGATATACCACTAACAGTACTTAGGGCAGGGGCTTTGGTTTCATTGCTTAAATAATATAATTACAGTTTTAGTACTTCTAAGAACCAATAATTCAATTTAATACTTTTAATCCTTAATTTAAATGAAAAAAAAGTTGAATTTTTAGTCATATTAACAACTTAGTTATGCCATTTTAATATAAAACTTTTATCTTGACCTCTTTACAATTTTATAATTATTTCTCGGTTTCGACATAAATTTTTTTGATTAATTATGTTATTAGTTTTTGTACTCTTCATACATTTAGAATTTAGTTTTTCTACTTTTATTTTTAGGAATTTAGTTCTTCTGCTTTTCAGGTTTCAAATTCCAGGCTCAATTATTAAAACTGTTAAATCTTTCTATTAAATATGTTGGTGTGACATTCTGAAATAAAATAAATACTCATCTAGTAGTCGTGTAACAAAAGAAATGACATTGAATTGAATTTGAATTTAAAATTTTTTTTAACTATATCAACAATTGGACTTGTATTTTTAAATTAGAAAAATAAATGGACTAAATTGCTTAAAATAAAAGTAGATAAACTAAATTAAAAATATGCAAAAAGTAAGGGACCTAAAGCATATTTTAACTTTTTTTTACATTGAAACAAGAAAATGAAGTTGGCTTCACAAATCTCATAATGATTGAATAAGATAAGTATTCATTCCCTATGTTGAATGATTACGGACGATGTCTAACAATAAGTGGTTTGGTGTAATAGTAAGATATATTACATTTTTAACAAGAGGATCTAAATTTGAGCCTTGGAGATAATATTATTGAGAGGGCAACCACAAATCTTGAACATGATTGTACTGAGGGACAATATAGGAGATTGGAGAAGAACGATGCCTGGATTTTGGTTTGCAGATTTGTGACGTTTAAAGTTGTTTCATTAAAAGAAATAAACTATAGAAGAGAAAGGGAATAAGAGTTTTCAATTGGTGCAAGTTGTTTCATAAAAACTTTCAAACAATTCAATGATCATTTTGTAACTTTCTGAAGTTGAGTGACCAAAATATAAACTTACTAATAGTTTGATGACATTAGGTATAATTTACCATTTTCCAAACTGTGAATGAGAACTTATAAATGAGTTTTATATTTGCTTCAATTCTACCGTATATTTTTAAATTATGATTGATATTTTAAATTAGTTTTAATTTTACCGATATTGTATGTATCAAATCTTTGAGTAAATTTAATCATTAGTTTAAATATTAAATGTTAATTTAAATTTAGCATGAAATATATTAAAAGACACGTAGGGTTAAATTATAAATATTTGTGAACAACCTCAATATGACGTCTTGAAAAATAACCTTTTTAATTTTTATTAACACTAACTATTTTATTAACCTGTTAGATTCAAAATATTAATGTAATAAATATATAAATATTTATAAATCCATAATGCAATATTGTGGGAAAATACATTACCATAGATTTTAAAGTATCTCTGAAGTAAACAACAACTACCAATAATTTTGATTAAAAATCGAATGTAGTACAGTTTTGATTAAAGGTGAGTTTGGATGGGTGGTGCATTTATCTGCGGTTAATGTAAAAATAGCAGTAGCTGTGAGATTAGATACTATAGCGTGAAACAAAAAGTAAATTAAACGCACCGCACCCAATCGCCCATCCAAACCCTAAAAATGTCAAGAAAAAATGTCATCACTTCTCATCATAATTATGTATTTTAACGGTGTAATTTGAAATTATATTTGGTTACCATATTTTTTTAAAATTAGAATTTAGTCCTTATAATTTTATTTATAAGAATTTAGTTTTTTTTTTATTTTTTAGATTTAAAATTTATATCCAATTGTTAACATTGTTAAAATTATTTTATTAAATTCAAGTTCGTTACAATGTCATTTCTTTAATTACATGGTTATCAAGTGAATATTATTTTTATTTCAATATGTTATATAAACAAATTAAACAAAAAACTTAATAAAGTTAATAACTTAAGTTAAATGTTGAAATCTAAAAAATAAAAAAACTAAAAATATGAGGACTAAATTCTAAATTTATAAAGAATACAATTTTTTATATATAAATAAGAGTTAGTTTGCCATTTATTTGAAACAAACAAAGAGGTTTTTGGATTTGCAATTAACCATCAACATGAAAGAGGGATCCAGTCCCAAATTCATGAAACTCAAAGCTTAAAAAAAATCATATGCAACTAAAAGACAATGGTACTAAATTACAAAAAAAAAAAAAAAGGAACCCAAATCAAAAGAAAAACCAAAGACATCAGTAATTATGATTGTCTTAATGTACCATTTCCATTCCAACAACTACGAACAACTTGTCCTGTTTCATATGCGCATGAGTTTTATTATGGAAAGCCCCTTTATTTCAATTTACCTTATGGTGAGCAAAGATTAATTTCTTAACCCCATGGTTATCAGTAAAAGCGCCACCATGTTATTTGGCTGCTGCTGCTTCAACAATGACGTATATACAACGTAGATTTCCTTTTAAAAATTATTTAATGGTTAACAGCGATGAAAGTATAATGATTTTTTTTAAGATATTTTACTTTTTGTTATTAAAAATAAGTAAATTAGTTAGATTAAAATGTAAATTGATATTATCTGTTAAAAAATTTATCAATTCATACTATTAAAAACTGGTATATTTGATGAAATAACTAGAAAGTGCGTATAGCATATCACGTGTACCTCATTTTGATGAACAATGATTAGTTTTTAACTGTAAAAATGAATGAAATTTTTAATAGAAGAACCAATTTACTTTTTGATTTAATGTATAATGATTAATTTGCTTATTTTCTAGTAGAGAAGACAAAATTCAATCTGATTCATAGCATAAGGGCTTCTATGGTATTTTTAAAAAATAAACAAATTAGTCTCTATACATTAGACCAAAAAGTAAATTAATCATTTCCTTTAAAAATTTTATAAATTTATACTATTAAAAACTAATGTGGCTGATAAAATAATCAAATAAAGACACGTGTACAAGGACTAGTTTTAATTTCATACATTAGTTATTTCCCTTGAAAATTTCATCCATTTGTACTATTAAAAGAAGTGGATTAAGTTTTAACAAAAGAACCAATATTCTCTTTGTTCTAACATACATGAATTAATTTAATGAGGATAAAATACGACTCGACTTCTAATACATAAACTTCCATGCTATGATAAGATTATTGTTTTTTTCATATCTTAATCATGAGGTCGGGAACTCCATCCCCATTCATGAAAATAAAAGAGATTTCATGACCAATTATTTATCTCTATAATCACTTATTACCCATGATAAACATAAAAAATTAATAAATAAATAAATAAAAACCCTGCTAACTTGGCTCTTTGCACTACAGCTTCTCATAGACTTACATTCTCTCTCTCTCTCTCTTTCAATGAAAAAAGGCACCCTTTTTTATATAAGTTATATCATTTTCATCATACATATAATGGTAATATCATCTCTACAGACTCTTTTGTTTCTTTTTTTTCAGGTAAGAGTATAAAAAAAACCCAACTCTTTTTTGTGCTCTTTCCTTCTTTAGCATTGGTGGTGACAGCTGAGTATACACAATAGTGCTTCTATATTGAATCTCCTGTTTCCATTAACCATTATCTTTGTTCTTCAAAGTTACTATCTTTTTGAGCTTCCTTTACACACACACACACACACACACATATATATATGCAGTTTTGTTTGTAGTATTTGTTTTCTTGCTGTTGGGTACATTTTTTTTTCACAATTTGATCCACACTTTCACGACCTTATATATTTGGACCTTCCCCCTTCGCAACTCTTCATCTCTCTGTATCCACATTTCTCTTAAAAAAGGTAAAATCTCCATTACCAACTTAATGTCTTTAGTCTTTTTTTTTTTTTTTTTGGATTTGCTCACCATTCTTGTTCTGGGTTTTCAAACATTGATGTAATAATGCTGTCAAGATTCAAATTTTACTTCATTACATGTCTCTAAGGTTTGACAACTGTTTTTTTTTTTGGTTGTGTGTAACCTGAAATGACCAGCTTTTATTCATACAATGGAAGAGAGCTTTGTACCATTTGGTGGGATAAAAAATGACATTAAAAGGAGATTGAAGTGCTACAAGCAAGATTGGAGCAGTGGTCTTAGTGCTGGTTTTAGGTACTTCATTCTATTCTCATGGCAAAAAAAAAAAAAAAAAAACATTAGAACTCACTTACAATTACATACAGCTATAGATATAAGGATTTGTCTGAATTATTTTTTATTTATTTGTTAACTAACTTTTTTGCCATGGATGATCTCATTGTAGGATTTTAGCCCCCACCACTTATATATTTTTTGCATCAGCAATTCCTGTTATTTCATTTGGTGAACAATTGGAAAGAGACACAGGTTTGTTGCGTTTGATACTAAGTTTTTCGTGTATTTGGAGTACCTTTAGAGTTGGTGTACTAAGATTCAGATTGCATTTTGCTCTATTTTCTTAAAAAATGAGCAAATTAATCCTGTATGTAAAATTAAAAAGCAAACTATTCTTTTATGTATTTTTACTGTTAAAAGCTATCGTGGCTAACAAAATAACCAGATAGTTACACCTGTGTCTTGTGTATCTCAAGCTGACATACACGAGCTCAGTTTTTAACTGTAAAAATGGATGAAATTTTAATAGAAGTACCAATTTGCTTTTTCATCTAACGTACAATGATTAATTTGCTCATTTTTAAGTAATGGGGCAATATGCAATCTAACGTGGTACTTTTACCGGTCATATTCCGTATCCATGTGCAAACACGGTCCGGTCTTTGATCATTTCTTTTGTGTTGATCAGATGGGGTGCTCACAGCAGTTCAAACATTGGCTTCTACTGCACTATGTGGAATTATACATTCTATCATAGGAGGTCAACCTTTGCTGATCCTTGGAGTTGCAGAACCAACTGTAATTATGTACCGGTTTATGTATGATTTCGCCAAGAACCGGCCTGATTTGGGGTCACAGCTCTTTCTTGCATGGAGTGGATGGTATAATTACTTGTATCTCAAGGCATTACAAAATTATGGCATTCACTAAAAGCTTTAATGGAACATATGCAGGGTATGCGTTTGGACAGCGATTTTGTTGTTCTTGTTGGCTATCTTAGGAGCTTGTTCAATTATCAACAGGTTTACTCGTCTTGCCGGTGAGTTGTTTGGTCTTCTTATCGCGATGCTCTTCATGCAGCAAGCTATTAAGGTGACAAATTTGTGTTTCGAATGTTGTTGATATGGAAGTACACTGCAAGTTATGTTGAACTAATTTCAAGTTTGGTTTACAAGGGACTTGTGGACGAGTTCCACATACCTGAAAGAGAAAATCCAAAGTTGGTCGAATTTCAACCTTCGTGGAGATTTGCAAATGGGATGTTTGCTATAGTTTTGTCATTTGGACTTCTGTTTACTGCATTAAGAAGCCGGAAAGCACGATCTTGGAGATATGCATGCGGTGAGTTTTGTTCTGTTAGTTTCCTTAACATACTTGTAGTCATAGATATTACAAGTTCATAACTCAATTATCTTTATATTTCTCGAAGGATCATTACGAGGCTTCGTAGCTGACTACGGTGTGCCATTGATGGTTCTGGTCTGGACTGCTGTTTCTTATATACCAGCTGGAACTATTCCGAAAGGAATTCCACGGCGTCTCTTTAGTCCTAATCCATGGTCACCAGGTGCATACGAAAATTGGACCGTTGTGAAGGTAAGTTAACCGGTTTAACTTGACAAAGGGCTTTTACTTTGTTTTCTAATGATTGATTTGTGAAAACTAACAGGACATGCTAAAGGTTCCGGTGCTCTATATAATCGGAGCTTTCGTTCCGGCTACAATGATCGCGGTCCTATATTATTTCGACCACAGTGTAGCTTCGCAACTCGCTCAACAAAAGGAATTCAATTTGAGGAAACCACCTTCTTTTCATTATGATTTACTTCTTCTCGGATTCTTGGTACCAGTTCCCTTTTTTCTCTGTTTTTCTATATGCACTTCGGTTTTTATGCTAACGTTTATGTACCGATGGCAGACAATACTATGTGGTCTTATTGGTATCCCACCAGCAAATGGTGTCATCCCACAATCTCCAATGCATACTAAAAGCTTAGCTACATTAAAGCACCAGGTACTTAGCTTGGCACCTCGGCCTTGTTTTTCTTCATGTCATGGCCTTGAATGTTAATAGTTCTTTTTGTTTTTGCTCCGTAGTTGCTCCGAAATGGACTACTAACAACAGCTCGCCAATTCATACATAAGAATGCAAGCTTAGGACAAGTGTACGAAAGAATGCAAGAAGCTTATCAACAGATGCAGACTCCGTTGGTTTACCAAGAACCTTCGGCTCGGGTACGGACTTATGTTGCTTAATGCTGATGCTCGAGTATCCCAGCTTAACTTCTCTTTTTTTTTTTTCTTTTTTGTTTCTTTTTTTTTTTTCTGAATAGGGATTAAAGGAACTGAAAGAATCAGCCATACAAATGGCTTCAAACATGGAAAATATTAATGCCCCGGTTGATGAGTCCGTATTTGATATCGAGAAGGAAATCGATGATCTATTGCCCGTCGAGGTAAAAGAACAACGGCTTAGTAACTTGCTTCAAGCTATAATGGTTGGAGGATGTGTTGCAGCAATGCCATTGATTAAAAAGATACCAACCTCAGTACTTTGGGGTTACTTTGCATTCATGGCTATCGAGAGCTTGCCCGGAAACCAGTTTTGGGAACGAATGTTGCTGCTCTTTACAGCTCCGAGTAGACGATACAAGTAAGTTAATTTGCTTCATCGCCTCGTGGAGTCCCTAAGTTTATTTGCTCTTCACATGATAATTTGTTTCAGAGTACTAGCGGAGTACCATGCCACATTTGTAGAAACCGTACCATTCAAAACAATTGCCATGTTCACAATATTCCAAACCATATACTTGTTTGTTTGTTTCGGGATTACTTGGGTTCCGGTCGCCGGGGTTCTTTTCCCATTGATGATCATGCTTTTGGTTCCTCTGAGACAATATGTTTTGCCCAAGTTTTTCAAAGGGGCACACCTTCAAGATTTGGATGCTGCCGAGTACGAAGAATCACCGGATGTACCATTCAACCTTATAACCGTAAGTCGATATAATTCATTGAGCTAATGTTGAAAAAACGACCCGAGTTTGAGCCTGTGTTCGGTTTTCTACAGGAAGGAGAGCTGGTTAGGACAGCTTCCTTTGCTGATGATGGAGAGATTTTAGACGGAATGATTACCCGAAGCCGGGGTGAGATTAGACACGTGTGCAGCCCGAAGGTAACAAGCTCAACTGGAACAACTCCGTCCAAAGAATTTAAGAGCATTCAAAGCCCACGGTTCTCGGAAAAGGTATATAGCCCCAGGATAAGCCAACTGAGAGGTGAGCTAAGTCCTGGGAATGCTGGAAGAGGGCCATTTAGTCCTAGAGCCAATGAAAAGCCATCAAATTTAGGCAAAGGTTAGCAAGTAATGGACCAAGCTGCTAAAAGAATATATATACATATATGAGCATGCAGTTCAAGAAGTCTGCTATGCATATCCCTTACTAATCCCCTGATTTTGGCTCTCACTCATGTAAAATATATTCTACTACAAATAAAAATGCCATTGATTAGTGAAGAAAATCTTGTATCCATGAAAAATATATTATAAGAGTGGTTAAAATTACTATGGAGTCCCTTGTAGAAAGAGTCCGATTGCATTTTTGCTCTTTTTACTAAAAAAATTGTCAAATTAGTCATTGTATGTTAAATAAGAGAGCAAATTGACTTTTCTATTAAAAATTCCATCCATTTTTACTGTAAAAAATTGGTGATTGTACATCAACATGAGGTACAGTAGCGCCACGTGTAATTGTCTAATTATTTTGTCAATTACACCGGTTTTTTATAGTAGAAATGGATGAATTTTTTAATAAAAGGACTAATTTTCTCTTTGATATAATATAGAGGGATTAATTTGTCTTTTTTTTTTTTAATAAAGAGGACAAAATGCAATCTAAATTTTAATACAAAGACCTTCATTACTTTTACCTATAATAATGTCATTTTAGATACAAACATATGTGTTGGTTGTAGGCTAGTTCCATGCATAATAGCTATTCTTTTAAATGCTTTTTTTGTCTGATCTTAGAGAAGTTTAAATTGGAGGTAATATCGTTAGGAGGGATAAACACGAATTTTAGAAAAAATTAATTTTCCTTAATCGTAAAATGAACATAAAAGATATTTTGATGATACAAATATCACAACAACTTAAAGCTACTTTTGACATTCAGAAAACAACAAAAAAAAATTATATTCGATGATTTCACTAATTAAAAGTCTACAATATATATATAACACCAAGGGCCAGCAAAATATAAACCCCATTTGGGCATTGCTACTGTACTACACTAGTAGTAGTACATATCTCATCACACAATGAAGGAAAATAAACCCTCACAGGGATGAAACCTAAAGGCTAAAGTAACAATACTATATCTTGTAGATGATAGTAATCAATATTTGTATGTATATATAATGAAACTAAATCTACTCTTATCGATATCAGCAACTATACTGAGAGGTCTCTGTTATTGCTTGGGGCATCCCTTCCTGCAAGCAACCAATAGGAGGTATAGTTAAGGTCTCTTCAATACCATAAGCATTCCAACAAAATGGATCATCCACCAATTCTCCTTCTTGTGGCAAAAGCTCGACTTCCGCCATTGTTATGTTCGTACAAGCCACAGTGTCGCTACACGCGAAATGGATCGGCGGGTTCCTTACGTCATAAGTGCCTTTGATGTTCTTATATCGAATATCAGTGACGTAAACGGCTGAGGTTTGGTTCAAGCATTCCTTCGACAAACAATAGTACTGGTCAACGATGATGCAGTTCCTAACGTTCTCCATCTGGATGTTCTCGAACGATATGCCCGATACCGACCCTGTCCCACCTTGCCATGTCTTGATCCTAACCCCATTATCTGATTCTCTTATCACCGCGTTACGTACGGTTATGTTCGAAACACATGCTTGTGAATTATGCACTCCAAGGCTCCCAATGCTGCATAAACAAAGCGCTTTTGCTATCAAAAAAGTTACGGAAACCATTTTTTTTTCGACAACAACAACGCTCATACCTGATCCCGTGACTTGGCCCGCAAGTTACACCATTAATGTCTACATTAGAACATCCAGGACCAATTGAAATGCAATCATCACCTGTTTCAATTAAAACTCATAACCATTTCAGTTTTGCATTTTTACATATATTTAGTAAACATAAAAACAGCGTTGTATATGAACAAACAAGCTCCATTTTTTTCAACACCCTCACCATTGCTAATCATTGAATTGTAAATTCCAACAGATTTTGTGTTCTCAATGTGGATCCCATCAGTGTTAGGGCTAAGTTTAGGGGTAGAAATGGACAGTTCTTCAATCAAAACTCCTTCACACCCATCAAATTTCATATGAAATTGAGGGCTGTTTTGCATCCTTAGGCCACTTACTACTATATTGGAGCTCATGAAGAACCTAATCATCTGAAATAAAGTGCGAGTAATGAGTATGTTTTTTTCTAAAGAATATAAAGTACAAATTAATGAACTAGTTTATGTTAAATCATGTACTTACAGCTGGGCTTTCACATGGTCCTGGCAGAGACGAACCTTTTGGACCCTATATTTAGTCACATCATTACAAGAAACTTAGGGCCACATGATTTGAAGGAATAATTAATAAGAAGAAAAAAAAATGAAAATCATAGAATATTTTTGAGGGTTACAAAATTGGCCCTCAAACTATACCAGCTTTTACACTTAGGTATCTAAACTATTAATTTTGTCTCATTTTACCTCAAAAAACGTACTAGGTCCAAAACGTGCCATTGTCACATTTTTATTGGTTTGGAGGTAAAATGAGATGAAATTAATAGTTTAAGTAGGGTTAATATACCAGTTAGTGTTTGAGTTTGGTTTCAATATTAATTTGATACCTTAATTTTTTTCTCAATTCGGCACATGAATTTGACTTCAGTGTTCAATTTGATACTTAGACCAAGCGATCATGCACTAAATTAAATATTGAAGACAAAACTTAATTGAGACAAAAAAAAAACTCAAATATCAAATTGAAAAAAAAACTAAGGTACCAAAATAAACATTGAAGCCAAATTTAAGTACTAAATTTGAAAAAAAAAAAGAACTGAAATACCAAATTTAATATTGAAGCCAAACCTAGGTGCCAAATAGTATGTTAACCAGTTTTAGTATCACTTTTGGAAAAAAAAAACCTTTAGGTAACTAAATGGAAAAAATGATATCGTTTAAGGGCTAAATTTGTATTTAAGCCTATATTTTGATTACCCTGTGAGGTTTGCAAGGGAGTTCCCACCATTCATGTCCATTTCCTTCAATGGTTCCATTACCAGTAAGCTTCATATCATCAAGCCTATAAAACACCAGCCATTGCTTGCGACTATCAGCTTTTGGCCAACAATCTGGTCCCTTTGGTGGCATTAGGACCCCATTAACCTTCCACATAAAAAAAAAAAAAAAAAAAAGCAGCTCTGTTTAAGAAAAAGACACGGGTTCAAACTTCGAAAACATATAAACATTTTTAGCATTAATGCTCACTTGTAGCACAAGTCCAGGTTTGCATGGCCCTGAGAAGATAGTAGAAGTGATGGTGAAAATTTTATCAGATGGTACCAAAATGGTGGCTGATTCAACACTACAAGCAGCTTTCCATGCTTCCCTAAACGCCGCCGTATCGTCTGAAGAACCGTCGCCGACCGCACCATATGCGGTCACATCGAAAATGCAGTCCGATGTATCCCCGGGATCGGTCGGGTACGGGTCCGAGGGAATGGATGGAGGGTCAGCAGGTGTTGAAGGAACTACTGCTGGTGCCAGTGCTGGTGCTTCATCAATAAAAGGAGACCCTTTGGTTTTTTGTTGCTTCTTGTGGTAATGGTACCTTGCATTTACATTGATGGGGTGTTGATAAAAGGTGAGAATGGCTAAAATCCATATGAAGAAGCATACGTGAGCGAGGTCCATTAAAGATGAACACGCACAATAAGGATTAGGGGAAAACGAGGAAGTTATCAATGTGTATTATGAGAGCTTTGAAGACAATATGCATAGAGGCTATATTGTCTAATTTATAGATACTCATGAATGGTTTCGACAGGTGTCAAGTTATGGTTTGGTTTAAGCATTATTGCCTTATTTTATGTATTCAAATATGGCAGAAGGTTCTTTAAGCTGTGTTTTGGTTTTTGTCATGTGTGATGTGTGGTTCAGACATGTCTCTTTTTTTCAACGCTTGGATTTACTTCTTTTAGTAATATTGTATGCTTGTGAACTGCCCCAAGTCCCAAAGTGCCAAAACCACTGTCTTTTAAGGTTTTTTCTTTAAATTTATTCATGGATAAATATAACACAAACATAGAAGAAAGATAAAAGAATTTTATATTAAAAGTGGAATTTTATTTTGTTTTTTATTTAAAAATGAATAAATTAATCTATATATATATATATTAGTTTAAAGAGTAAATTAATTTTTTATTAAAAAATATATTTATTTTTATTGTTAAAAATTAGTTTCTATACGCCAAATCACGTTATCCGGTTATTCCATCCACTAGACTAATTTTTAATAGTGAAAATAGATCATATTTTTATTAGAAAAGATTAGTTTGTTCGTTAATCTAAATGATTAATTTGTCTATTTTCTAAATAAAAATGATAACATACAATCTAACTCTTAATATAGAAATCTCCATGATCTTTTTACCCAACAATGCTTTATATAGTCATCTTTTGTCTTTTAACCAACCAATAATGTGATTTACACGTTACAATAATGATTTAGCAATGTAATACCAATTCTTTTCTTTGTAAAGCATATTGCACTTATAGAAAAAATACTCATACAATAAATCGTTAAACAAACATGAAAAAAAAATTAACATTGTAATATTAATTATTTTATACAAAGGATTAAACAAATTTGAAGCCGCTTCAATTATAATAGCAATGCAAAAGTAATTTGAAAAAAAATATGGGGATGAAATTAAATTAAATTTTATGTGAAAGAAAGAAACTAGAATGGCCTATGAATAATTTTTGATGAGATAAGCTAGGTGGTTTATAGCCAATGGAGGGGGTGGGGGTCTAAAGTAAAAATAGAACAGCAGTTTGCATATTACAAGTATTTGTGATGTTGAAAGCAACAAATCTCGTGACTCTACGTTGTTGTTTAGCTCTTTTTAGTGTAAGAAAAACATTAATAACAGTAGGTGAACGACAACAGAATTATAACATTCACGGGTGTATCCGAATTCTGTGGTCCACAAACCCTAAATGCAACACTTTCAAAGCCAATCAAAAGTGGTACATATATATATAATATATGGAAGTCTGTTGGGTTAAGTGAAGAAATTTAATGTCTTATAAGGTTGGTTTGAAGTAAGAATCTTGCCAGAAAACAATAATGTTGGTTTGATTGGATTCGATTTTAAATTTAGACGTAGTGTAATGTAATTATCGAATGTTATCGAATGTTAGGGATGTTGCATCAGAATCAAATCATAAATAAATCTATGAGTTCTTGATATAAATCTCTAATTTTTAGAATGTTGTATCAAAGTTAAATTTTAACCGTTTTTTAGAGTTATTTATAGTTGTAATTCTTAACGATATAATTTTTAAAACGGTAAACTATATTAGTAGTCACCAATTATGTTTTTCTTTTTTTTTTTGTCCATCAAGCTATTAAAAATTATAAAATGATTATTCAACTATTCAGTTTTATTTTTTTTTGTCACTCAACTATTTTAAATTTTTAAATATTTTCATTTTTACATTAACAATGTAATGACCAAAAAAGGAAAAAAAAACATAATTAACTTACCTCTACTATGATTTACCCATTTTAAAATTTGAATATGAATTATATCTTAAAATTTAAACATTTAGTTGTTTATCTTATTTCTTAATCATCTGGTCAAGATTTAATACTTGTTTATAGGAAAATAATTTTAAAAAAGGATTATTCGCTACTATGCATAACGAAGAGAAAAGAAAAAGGTAAAGTGAGAGAGAGAATTTGGAGTAATTATGTTCATTTTTTTATTATATTCCTGCCAATGGTGGTTGATGGCAGTGCCAAGCCGCTTTTTCTACATTGATTGGCTACGAGCTTATGGGGTCCTTTGGTCACGAAGATGGTGAGAGCAAAAGCTGGCCACTAGATTTAGATTTGGTATAGTTATATTACATTTTAGTTTAATTTAATTTCAAAATAAATTGAATCTTTAAATAAAAATAGAGCCATTTATAAAATTCAAACTGGACTCCATCGGTTAGAAGAAATTCACATGCAGATATAGAATGCAGGATGAAGAGGTGATACGTGTTACCTCATATTTCACGGGTTTTTGTTTCAGTGTTCACGGGTGGGAAAAATATGATTAATTAATGATTCAAAATTAATTAATCTCATCCAAATCAGATGCTTTTTTGCTTGGATCCCTTTGTATTCTATGAACCCAGCAAGCAGGGAGACATGTCACTCGTTTTTTTTATTATTAATTTTTTCGAGATTCATAATTATTTTTTTAATAAAGACGAGCTTTCCACTCCAATATTATTTTACAAGAAAAAAAATGGATTAATTCCATAGGACATCCTTAGACAATGAATGAAATTCTAAATTCGTCTCAAATTTTATAAAGCTATAATTGAGTCTTCAAAATATTAATATTTATCGATTGAATTCTATTAGCTTAAATGTTAACTTTAATGTGATTAAAATTTATGAAGATTATTTTTTTAACAAATTAAATTTAAATTTACGAGGATAATTTGAAGATATGTCATGATTTAATTAAGTTGAAGGGCGTAATGACAATTGTAAAATAATAATAATAAGTCGGCAATAATTAATTAATATTGGAAACCTACATTTTCATTTTATATTTGATATTAGAGGGGACAAAAACAGAGCCATGAATAAAATGTGAAGTGTCGAGTATCGACCTCTGCTGTGTTGTAGGTCATAAATTTTATATTTGAGTAATAACAATAATAATGCTTGGCATGGAAGGTTGTCCTATTTAATTTGCATGGCGTTGACAGATATATATGTAAAGTGTATGAACTTTACTGGCAAACCCTCAAAGAGAACATGCATTATAATATTACATATATATGATTTGCAGAAGAGTGAGAAATGGGAGATTTACACGCCACGTGGACTGCTCCAAAGCCACTATTTCTGCCAACACGTATGTGGATGTGGTGAGATGAATATGTGAGCCTGGTCCCATATGGATCATGCATGCATGTGAAAAATACGTCCGTACATTGGCAATGCTCAATGCTCAATGCTCATGAGCCTCTTTTAACATCCAAAACAAGACAAACCCTTTTTGGGGAATGATTCAATATTATATACATGTATGTATATACATATATGTGCAGTTCATGGCTTCATGTGACTATGAGCTTTAAGCACCGTCATTGCAGTGAGCCTTGAGCCCAGTGTCTGACATCTGTCTACAAAGGGAACCGAGAAAAAAACAATATTCTCAAGGCTAATTCATATTTAGATAAATATAAAGAGGAGGGAAGTCAAGAATTTCATATATATATATCCTCGACCCCAACTCTACTTTATCTATTTTAAGGGGCCAGGACACTTACCTATTTCTTTTAGTGCTGCCCTTGAATATAAGTTACACTAATATCATATATATATATATATATACATATGCTCGACCCCAACCCGATTTAATCTGGACTACCAACACTTGCCATTGACGTTCATTTTACTCTTCACATTTCTTCATTACTTTCATAGACTTAAACATCGAAGACTATACTCTAAAAGTATAAACTTGCAGCCTTCTTGAAGCATTAATCCAGGCCAATCATTACAATTTTCTGTGTCTCAATTTATCATTGGTGGGTTGGACCTTTGGTTTACTAGATTTTGCTTAACACCAATCTGGGCTTGAAAATGTCTGTCACACCCATTTGGCACTGAACTTAATATTATTTTTGGCACAATTAGGTCGACTTTTATGTGTGTGTGTATATATATATATATAATCTATTTTAAATTTTTAAATTTGAAATTTGTAAAAGTTTAACGAATTAAAATTTAACCGAGTTACTTCTTTTCTTTTAATAAGGGCTAGTTTGGCAATGCTGTTGAAAAGTGCTTTTAAGAAGTGCTGTGGAAAAGTACTTTAGAGAAGTGCTTTTAAAAAGTTTGGTTTAAAAATAGAGTGTTTAGCATTGCTGTCAAAAAGTACTTTTGAGAAATAAAATGTCCATTTTAGACATGTTATCAAGTAACAAATATGCATTTAAATAATATTTAAATTATTTAATATTATTATATTTTAGTAAAAATATAAAAAAATTTATTATAACTTGTTACTATTTTAATATATGAAATATAAATTTTAAATATTTTTAAGCAATAAATATTAATTATTTGTAAAATTTAATTAGAATATATAAATTATATTTTAAATATTTAAATATAACAATTAAATATTTGTAATTAGTATTTTAAAAAATATTTTTTATTTTTAATTAATGATTTTAACACATTTGCAATTAAACCCCCCAAACAAGAAATTATTATGTTATTGGAGGGTGAAAAAGTAATTAAGTACTAAAAGTACTTTTGGGAGAGGAAAAGCTAAAAATTTTAGCTTCTCCTTTTCAAAAGTGTTTTTGAAAAGCACTTCTGAAAAGCTAAAAATTTCAGCCAAAAGCAGCTTGTGCTGCACAGCTTGTTCTGCACAGCTTTTCTTCCAAAAATACTTTTGGAGCTAGAAGTGTTTTTTTTTTAGCAATGAAGAATAGGCCCTAAGTTAAATTCAAGCTTTTCATGCGATAGGTATATATGTATTTATATTTGAGTTACGTGTCAATAATGTCAAAAACTAGACTGATCAGATAGTTCACCTGATTGAACTTCGAACGATGGTCTAATCGATTGAATTGGTGGTATAAAATCGGAAGTAAATCAAAATAATGCGAATCAATTAAAAGGGGAAATTAAGACTAAAAAACAACAATTGAACTGATTTATATATATTTTTTTAAATTTTCTATTTTTATTCATTTGTTGTTGAATCGAGATTAATTAATGGCTTAATTAATCTGATTTTTACAACATTGAATGTGTTTTAAATATATTCTACATTAAATCTAAGAGAACATTTAAATTATCTTTTTTTTTTCTCAGTCAAAATAAACATAACAAACAAAGAAAGATGTTCGAGAAAACCAACCTCTTACAAAGCCAAAAAGATTATAAAACTCCCGGAATAATTTTACACTTTGAAGAACACTCAACCTAAGACAAATAACCTTAACTCAAACAATACTAATAGGCAGCAAACAATACTAATAGGCAACAAACAATATTCACCACAAACAATACTAATAGGCAACAAACAATATTCACCACTAGACTTTAAACTCAAAACAACTGGTTAATACCGCAATCTGTACCATCAAATCTATTCCGCAGTGTCCACGGTCTATAATTCCTTTCCAACAACCATTCTAAAGCAACACATGAACTAGATTCAATAACTAATGGGACTTTCACATGCCAACCCATACAAATAAACAGTTCCAAGGTTGTTTTAATGGCTATTACCTCAATCATTTTCGATCCTCTAGCCTCTACTGGCTCAGAGAACAAAGCACAAGCAACTCTTTTATCGTCTCTCGATACCCTGCTACAACCAGCTTCATCCTTTAATGTTATACATATGACATTAAACTTCAACTACCTGGGAGGAGGTGACTCCCAATGAAAAACTACAATAAAATGACATAATTGATACGATATTGATATTTTAATATTACATTGATACAATTAGCCTAAATTTAAATTCATATATATATAAATTTAAATTCATATATATATATATATATATATATATCCTGATGTTTATAGAACAAATGGATATAGGAAAAGAAATAGGGGAACTTCCCTACTCTTTCTTGCTAAAAGAAGGAAAGTCTTTTTGGGGGGTCTTGGTTGAAGTGCGAGACTGTGGACTACATAGGAAAAAGGACCTTAATACTTGTTTTTAGGGGTCAAAAAAATATTTAAGTTCACAAGTTTTACTAATAATAGAAGCAGATTGGGTGCAAATCTTAAACCTTATTTTAATCCATCCAATTATATTCATTATTGGACCCTAAACTTGTCAACTATTGTCTAATTTGGGTTAACCCTAATTGGACACTCAAACACCCATAAAAAGTTGTGTATGATAACGCAAATGGACAAACACTAGTGAAAGAGAGGATAAAATAATCCTAAAATCTTTGATTAGCCAATTATCTTTATCTTTTAATTATATATATATATATATATATAAGGAGAATTAAGTAGGTACCATTGAGATATGCATTGTGAAAAGCCAAATCTTATTGAAAAAAATATATAATTTTCTCTCGAATTTAGTAAGTAGGATTATTTTGATATTTGTATTTTTTTTTCTATTTTAGTATTTAAATTTGATAATTAGATTTATTTTAATTTTTAAATTTGAAAAATATAAAATTTGATAACGTGACACTCTAAAATTATGCCATATGTAATGTTTAGGTGAAAAATAATATATATAATTTCAGGTAATGATGTGATTAAACCAGTTAGATCAGTGATTCTCGATTCAATTGCTAGACCAAAATAATTAAATAGTTAACTAAAAAAATCATAAATTTTTTATTAAACATGTTAAACTATTAGTTTTGTCTCAGTTTTCTATTTTTACCGGTTTCAAGTAAATTCTAAATCAATCGGTTCAATCCTTTTATTTTAATCAATTGGTCCAACCAATCAATCTAATCATGTTTCAATTATATTAGTCACATCATTAAATTTTGAGAGAATCTAAATTTAGAGACAAAAAAAGATATAATTGTCAAAATTACCTACCAAGCAGAAAAAAAAAAAATACTAATATCAAAGTAAATACAAGGGTTTCCATAAAAAAAAAATTCCCCCACTCTGGCCAATGAGTTGGAATATATGTGCTTGTAAACCACAAAATATGTATATATTTACACATTTATCATAATAAGTCATGTTAAAATATTAAAAGAGATAACATTACTGAAAAAGAAAATAACAAAACCTTAAAAGAATTAATCTTTCGTAAACATAAAACAAATTGATAAAATCTGTTGGTAAAATATCAGTCTCAAATTCGATAAAAAAAGCCAGTTGAGTAATTCCACCACTGCAACATTGTTACTCACTATCCCTAAAAAAGTCAAAGAAAGGTGTTGAATGTCAACCCTCAAGTATTCGAGATTTTATATAATAAATAAAATAAAATAAAAACCCCTTACTTCCATTCAATAAATATCGTAAGCCTCTCTTACTATCTCTCTCACTTTTCACTCTTGTTTAAAAACACACCCTTTGCCCTTCACTTCATAATTTCCATTATATATTATAACATCAATAGCCAGCCTATCAGTTTTCCCATTGAGTTACCAAAATGGTTGTGGCTTCACTCAGTCCAACTCATCCCGAAAAAGTTCAACTCATTGAGTTACCAATCATAGACCTTTCAGCCGAGAGATCAAAGGTTATAAACCTGGTAATAAAAGCCTGCGAAGAATACGGTTTCTTTGAGGTGATCAACCATGGTGTCTCCAACGACATTATTACCAGAATGGAAGAACAAGGTCTCGGTTTCTTTGCCAAGCCGCTCGGCGACAAACAAAAGGCCGGTCCGGCCACTCCTTTTGGTTATGGTTGTAAGAACATTGGGTTCAATGGTGATGTTGGGGAAGTTGAGTATCTTATGTTAGGTACTAACTTTTTATCTATTGTTGAAAGATCTTATGCCATCTCTAATGACCCCAAAATGTTCAGGTATGTTTCTTCCCTTAATTTCATTTCTCTTATTACTTTTTAACATGTTGCAATATTACATATATACAATATTGAAAATGGGATAAGATAACACGATTTAAACTTGTACTAATCCAATGTTTCACCACTTCATGCAAGTACTTATAAACAGTTGTTAGCTCTTTTTCTTGAATAAGTATCATGTTGGACTCTTTATGCGGTTCTCCTTATTGGTTAGTTAGTTTGAGTTTAATTAAGTGACTAAATTTATTTTAGTTATAGTTATTTAGTTTGAGCTTAACCGTGGAATTAATTATGATTATATATAGTTCTAAGTTTAAATTTATATAATTTGGTTAAAAGATAATGAAAGTGGAAAATTTATGATTTGATTCTTACTTAAATTTTTAATCTAATTTGGCATAATTTAATTTTTTTTATAAATAAATGTATTTTTTTTTCTTAAAAACAACTTTTTGAGTCAATAGAATGTTTATAGATAAAAAATTTTCTGTCTTCGTTTTAACTTAAATAACTAATATATAAATAGAGAGAGAGAGTAAGACTAAAATCTCAAACTTGAACATAATAAAGGAATCAAAATTATAATTTGATTGACAATATATATAAACTTACAAGGTAAGGTTGGAGGAAAAGTATCATGAAGATCCCTTCATATTAGTAAGAGTCAAATTATATTTTATCCCTTTTACTATTAAAAAATTATCATTTTTGTTGTTAAAACGGACATGGATGATAGAATAATTAAACTAGTTGCACATGTACCTCATTTTAACATGCAAAAATTAATTTTTAACAATAAATGTTGATGAAATTTTCAATTGAATGACTAAATTGCTCTATTATCTATGTATAAAAATTAAGTTACTCATTTTTTAAATAAAAAATAAAATCCAATACAACTCTTAATATAATAACTCTTATTATGCTTTTACCATAAACTTGCTATATACGGCCCTATACGGTACTTTTAATGTGGGGTTCATGAACTATATGAATCAACATATATGTCGGGATACATGAGTTGTATTTCTTCTTTCACACCTCATGTCATGCTTTTATATGTTAATGATTACTATATTTTCCATATATACACACGCATGTATGTATGCATTCATGCATGCATTGCATATATTTATCATTTTCAACCAATTAAGTTTGAAAAAATCATGATTTATGAACAGACACACGTGAGTTTTTAAAATTACTTTCAACTTCTTTTCTTCTTCATCATCAAGTCACATGGGGACTGTGGTATGTGGGATATATAGACAGTAGTTTTCTCCTACAAGGTGGGATATTATGTCAGAGACAACTTGTCTCTCACTGTATTCGTTGTCAGTCTTGTAGTTTCACGCTCCTAAAGGTGGCGCGTCTGTATGAAACATGTTAGAAGATTGTATATCAGATTGACATGTCAGAAACTAAACAAGGTCTAATCAAATCAAATGGAATTGAAACCTGATAGCAAAGATTCTTTTTTGGGGTCTGATTCTCAACCCCATATCCCTATACTTAATAGTTTTTTACAATTTAATTCCTTTGCTTTTTTTAAATGCTTTAAACGAGGCTGAATCCTTTAGGAGTTGTTCACACATTCCATCAGTATGAAAGGAGTTGAACGGCATGATGGAATCCAAATTGATTGACTCACTCTGAGTGAAATATACTTTTTTTAAAAGTGGGTATAGAGAGAGGTGGGATGATTTTTTTAGATGATGAGTATGAAACGATTAATGACTACATTAAATACATGATCTGCTTCGTTTCACTTCACTATATGTTTCACGTAATAATTTGTTATAGAAAAAATTTATATATTTTATATTTAAATATTCTTTTTAAATATTTATGTTTAAATATTTACATACCTTTAAAAGATTTGAAAATATTAAAATTAACTAGTAAAATTAAGTTGAAGTGGGGTAGGGCGAGTCTTGCCCCACTCCAGTACCATCGTTACAGTTTACCCCAATTTATTATACAAAATTTGGTGAATCTAAGGTGTTTAATATATAACACATGGCAACTGAGTCATTTACTTTTAAAGGACCTTAATATACAGCATTTCAAAGGAGTACCTTAGAAAATAGTTAACCCTTATTTTGAACATAGATAATATTATTAACCGAACTTCTTTCGAGTAGGAATACGTGTTATCAACTGGACTTAGCATATAAAACAACTTAGGGGGACCGAGGGCAAAATTAAACTTTCCTTCCTTTTTCTTAAAACTAGTGTGTGATGGTGATTTGTGTGTGTATACTGGTGACAGCTCTGCTGTGAATGGTTACATAGAAGCAGTGACAGGGTTAGCATGTGAGATATTAGAACTAATGGCAGAGGGGCTGGGGGTCCAGGATTCATCAGTGTTCAGTAAGATGATCAAGGACGTTGATAACGACTCCATTTTTAGGCTCAATCACTATCCACCCATTCTCAGCAACAACAATAACAACAACAAAGACCCTTCATTCCATGCTAATAAGGTTGGTTTTGGGGAACATACTGACCCTCAGATCTTGACCATCCTCAAATCCAACGATGTGGGTGGCTTGCAAGTTAAATCCCAAGTTGATGATGAGGATCATGGTGTGTGGGTCCCTGTTCCTCCTCACCCTACTGCCTTTTGTGTTAATGTCGGTGATGTTTTACAGGTTTGGTTCCAGTTTTCTATCTTCTTTTTTATTTTTCTTTAGGGAAAAGCTAGGTGTCATCGTCTTTTTTACTAAAAATGGGTAAAATAGTATTTGTTAATAGGATTAAAGTCACAAAATGATCATACAAAAACTAAATTTTAACAATAAAAATAAATAAAATATTAATTTATCATTGAATTTAATATATAAAAATTAATTTATTCATTATTTGAATAAAGAAAATAAATACAATATAATTATTAAAATGTAAAGTTTGATGTTACATTTATTATATTTTTCTCTCTTGTCATAATCATATACCCGCTAACTCCTTTTTCTTTGACAATATATGGAACTGATAAAACAAGGTTTTCTGACTGGTGTTATCATTTATAGATGTTGTCATCTGCCTAAAAACTCATAGAATCCGGAAAGTTTTTCTAACGGTTACCCTAATATCTTTTTTTTTCCTCGGGAAACAAACATCGGTCATGATGGTTCAGAGTTTTGAGGAACAAAAATGTATCGACTGCCACGTTGGATAGAAGTGATAGAGATGAGCTAGGAATTTTATATAAGGAGTTTTAAGATAAGAGTATAAAACACGAGAATTAAAATTAAAATTGTTAATGTTTTAGAGGGGCTGATAATGATTTCTTTATTAAATTGAACGTTATAATTTGTAGGAAGGGCTAAAATGAAGATTTCTCATTTAATCAAAATTATTATCTGTTAAATTTATCTTAAATTGATTTAAATTCAAGCTAATTTAACTTAAAAATGTCTCGGAGTATTAAACTATTTAAGTATGAAATAACCCAATTTATAATAATCTAACTTTAAATCACTTAAATCTCAAATCCGAATGATTTATTCTATCATGATCCCAATTTTCAAATACCATGAATTCCGACCAACAAAAATTTAAATAAACCCAATTTCATCCGATTTATTTACTATTATTGTTTTACGCTATACTTGACCAAGTTTTAGAGAGAGAGATTTATTCAAGTTTAAAGTTTCTTACTATAACCCACAATACATAGCAATAGCAATAGACTAATAGTATTTTGGTTTTTTTTTTTTTTTTTTTGAAGGCAATGACTAATGGGAGGTTCATGAGTGTGAGACACAGAGCCATGGTGACAAACACCAGCAAGTCCAGAATGTCAATGGCCTATTTTGGGGCACCACCACTCCATACATGCCTCACTCCACCTATAGAGTTGGTCACTCCCCACAAGCCATTGCTTTATAGGCCTTTCACTTGGGATGAATACAAGAAGGCTTCCCATTCTCTAAGGCTTGGGGACAGTCGCCTTCACCTTTTCAAAGCAACTTAATATATATATATATATATATATATATGTGGGGATTTTTGGCTTGTCATCCCTTCCCCTCCCCCCCCCCCCCCCATAGCAAGCAACAAAATGCAAATTGTTTATTTTGGGATGGAAAATTGGTTTGTGTTGTA
Source organism: Gossypium stocksii (assembly GCA_020496765.1). Lineage (NCBI taxonomy): Eukaryota > Viridiplantae > Streptophyta > Magnoliopsida > Malvales > Malvaceae > Gossypium > Gossypium stocksii. The sequence goes on along the minus strand of CM035625.1, from coordinate 82,458,108 downwards.
TTAATTTATTTCATGTAGTTTAATCCCTAATTGAAAAGCATTTTAATCCAGTAGTAGTGCATTTTCAATCTGATTTCGGGAAATAAGTTTTATTTCAGTTTTAGTCCCTTTACTATGTAGAAAGTTTAGATTTAATCTTTTTACTTTATTAATAGTTCCAAATTGATAACACGTTAGTTATTGTCGTCTACCAAACACTGCTCTTGTGGTTTTATTTTCACATTTCTACATTATTTAATCACATGACAATACCAATTAATAACATTATAAAAACAAAGGGATTAGATTCAAATTTTCGACATAGTGGAAGGACTAACATAGAATTAAACTGAAAACATGAGACAAGAGTGGGTTTTGTGTCAAAAATCCAAATACAATAAAGAATCAGAGAAATGAAAGTGAGGAGCATACCATGGATAGTTGTAGTTTTGGATTAAACCCCTTCACTTCTGGGGGGATTTGCCATTGGTCCACTTGGTGGTTTGTGAGTGGAAAAAGGAACAATAATAATGTATTTAGAAAAAAAAAAAGGTTTAGTGCTGTTGCCGCTGAGGATGTGATGTTGGGTTGCAGAGTTGGATTGTGTTGATGTGGATGGATATTCAAAGGTGGTCGGTAGGATGTTTTCAGTATTGAAATATATATATTGGGTTCACTTTATTCATGTGTTTTTTTTCTATTAAAGGTGAAATTTGGTTTAAGTCCCTCTATTATGTTTAAAATTTGATTTCTTTATTTTTATAACGTTAGTTAACATTATTAATTATTCTGACAATATTTTTTCTCTATAACATCCATTCCAAATATCATGTTAACATAAATGCTTTATGTTGTAAATTGTTGTTTTAAAAAAAAAAATCAACGTTCTCAATTTTAACTGAAACTATTGTCTGTATTTTAAATTGGTATTTATATTTAGAAATATTTCATCAATTTTCAATTTATTATTAATATTTTATCAATCAAATATTTTCATTAATTTATTTAATTTAGACGTTAAATGTCAATTTAGATTTGACATTGAACATATTTAAATACATAAATTAAATTGTAAACACGTGTGTGCCTACCTCGTTGACAACTTGAACTTAAAGTGTTAATTAAAATTAAGAAGACTGAATCTAAATTATCTATATAGTAAATATAAATGCATGCACAATTTGATCCACTTATTTTACTCTACATAATATTTAATCTAACATTTAACACGCAAGGTAATAACTAGGCAATTAAAAAGACTTATTGATACTGTGTTTGATAATTTATATTCCTAATATTATTAAATAAAAACATTTATAAGTAAACGAATAAAACATTAAAAATAAAATTAAACCAAAAAAAACCCTAAATCAATTTTAAGATTTTGATGAATAAAATTTTCTGAGGTCACCTCCCTAATGTGTAGCTCCTGCCTGTGAAAGCTTGAAATTTTGGCTTATCCTCAGTTTCTTTATTCTCACTCGTAACCTTTGATTTGCAGATTGAACTTCTCTTTGAATTTGCTTCACCCACCTCCCTATTTCTGTCGATTTTAGGTAGATAAGTACTGCAACATGGTTCTGCATTCAATTTTCTAGCTAAACCCGTGAAAGGTTTGAACTCGGATTTCTGAGTTTTTTCCTCCTTTTCTTCTTTCTTCTTTAAACCAAAACTAATTGAAACGGGAAGTGCATGCTCTTCGTAATCCAAAGCAGGAGCGAAATCAACGTTGCAGTCTATATCCACAATGCAAATAGCATCGTCGGGCTTAGTTTCCACTATGTCAATATAAAACCTTTTGCTCCCATGGCTGATGATTATGGTATCACCCTTTGTTAAGCAACAAAATTTACGTAAATTTTCTTCCAACACAGCTTTCGGATTCGGAATAGAAATAAAATCACTTGTGTGTGGTTGAATCTTGATGTAACTTCCTTTTTCTAGCTTTTTATTCTTCATATAGACGAAATCACGTGCTTTTAGTTGCAAGTTTTCCATCATCCAATCTGGTAAGAACACTACACCGTCTTCATGTCCACTGAACTCGAGAACCCCACAATGGGAAAACTTCCCTTCCGATAAGTTATGAATCTCGAATTGTAAAGGCAAGGGGACTTGATTTTCTATGATAAATTCAAGATCCATGGCGGGCATAATGATTCTATTTCCAACTGATAAATCATCATTTATTTTGTGGTGGAAAGATAATGGGAGGCAACGATAATCTTGTTCGAACAAAGGGTGATCATCAAAATTCCAAGTATCTATTTGAGATTGACGATCATCAAAATAATTTTCGTCATCAATATCATCGTCGTCGTCGTCGTTTTCTTCTAAAAGACACTCATAATTATCGTCGTCGTCATCGATTTCTTTTAAAAAATCAACTACGTCACTAGTATTATAATCAGCCACAGATTCTTCAAAATGAGATTGAGAGATTTCATCAACGTGTTCTTGATCATGAGATATTTCCATTATTTGCTTTCTTGTAGCTGCTGCGAAAAAACCTGATTTTTGTAGAAAGATGAAAAGAAAGTTGAAGGGTTTAGATTCTTTTTGGAATAAAATGAAGGGTTTAGATTCTTAAATATTCAAAAGAATATGAATGCAAGTAGGGTTGTATTTTTCAAATCATACTAAAACTCGGATTACCTGATAACTTTGAATTTTGTGATGAATTTTATTTAGATATAATCTCGATAATATATACATATTTAATTGAATTAAATTGAAATTAAATCCTATTTTATTATTTGCATGTTTTGATATACATAATTATATTTAATTTATTATTATAAAAGAAATCTTACGCAAAAAGAAAGGTATACTTTTTGGGTGAATTTTATATTTAAGTTTGATTTGGGTTTAGCAGTTTATACTTCCCTTCCTCTTTAGAAGGACTAAATAGTAAATAGGTATTAAATTGTTGTTGTGCAAGGACTAAATAAGATCAGGAGATAAGTCTGACGGGACTGTTTCAAGGGTTGCGGCTGTAAGTCTAATTATAACAACTTCCACTAACTATATTTTATTTCCATAAAAAACACGTGTCCTGAATTGAACAACAAACTCGGTGGGGACCACGACGGTGGCTTCTCCCATTGCCACGCGCCCTACAAAGATTCCCAGCCGCCATCCTTTCTATCTCTTCCATCACGTGCTTCACTTCCACGTTGTCATCCACACGTGTCACTTCATTTTTCTTTAAAAAATTTATTTTATCGACCCTTTCTTCCTCAATGATTTTTTGAGAAAAAAAGGGCACTGATTCACAATTATTGATAATTTGGATTGAACAGTATTAAGCACTTTGAGAATAAAAATATAAATTAATAATAAAGATAATATTAAAAAGCATTAAAATTAAACAATTAATATTGACAGAAAATAAAGATTAAAATGAATCAGGGAAAAATCTTAAAATTATATATGAACTATGATTTAATGTAGGATTATATATATGAAATTTTGATTTAATTTAATACTTGTAAATTATTAACATAATTATTGATATAACATTATTTTATGTTTATATATTATAAAAATAAATAATTATATTTTTTTAATGTAAAAATAAATTAATATATTTATTTCTTTAAATATATATAATTAAATTAAAATTAAATCTCTACATATACATTTAAATTATAATTAAAATTTCACAATAAAATTACATCAAATTAAAATTTATACATACAATATTTAAAATATGGGTAAAAAATTTATTTTATGTTTGGTTTTGGACGTTGGATGTCTAAAACCCAAAAAAGTCTAATAATGGCCAACTTAACGCGTAAATGCCGTTAAGTTTAATTAAAGGCCTTTTAATTACCTTTTTTGTAGTGTAATGTAGAAGTAGCTTATGGTTTATGCCCCCATGGACAACTGCATGATCTCCAAAAGAATATTATATATTAATCATAACTCATTTAGTGGAACTAATTATTCACATTCATTCATATCATTATTATTTTATTCCAAATGAATTAACTGGTAAATTGTAATTTAGTCTATTGATATTAGTTTCTGGTTTTCTTTTTTTTGAATTATAAGAGGAGGGTAACGCCTAACAGCAACGCGACTAGCATGACGTAAACTCAAATCACACATGGAACAATAAACACTTTGACTATCAGATCAACACACGCTGTTTAATTTTATATTTCATTTTTATCCTTACCTTTTATCAAACATTTAACTTTAAATTTATAATGAATTAGCATTGGTTTAAATCAATATAAACACAAAAATAATATCTTTTAAATATCAAAATAATCTTTACCATGGTTGAGAACTATTTCTCATATATCTATTATAGGAAAATAGGCATGAATATATTTTCATATTTTTATTATCAAAAATAAAATTTTATTTCTATTATGCAGACGTGTTTTTTAATTTTCAAAAAGTACAAAATAGAATTATTTTTCATAAATAAAAATAAAGTATAAAAAAACAAATTCTAAATTTCTATTAATTAAAAATTATTTAAAAAAATTCAATGTAAAATAATATCAAGTTAATATGAATGAATGTGATTATTATTAACAACAAAAGTCTTAAATTACAAATTTCCCCCACCCCTCAAATAGAAAAAAAGATGGTTACAAAATGCAAACTAAAGTTGATACACAATTAGACAAATCAAACCCTATATTTTCATATTTGTTTTCTTTTTTCTAAATTTTACTTGAAAATTCCCTCACTATATATATATATATATATATATATCAATTTATTTGATTGATATATTTATCACATGTTGAAGTTAAATTGCTGTTGTAAGAACAAAAAATCATCACAATCCAAGAAATGATCTGATGTAATATTATCAACTCCACGCAACCATGGTTGGAAATCCATGCCATGGTTGTAATCATTAGAGGAACCAATTTGGCTAGCCTGAAAGTAATCCGGGTTCGGGTTTTCATTAATCGGGACGATGTTACCGTAACAATCGGAAAAATCCGATGTTGGTGAAACTTGAGTCTTCGACGAGACTGCGGTGCTGGAACTGTCAAGGGTGTTATAACTTAGGGCTACTTGTGGTATAACGATTTGCCCCATGGCGGTGGTTGTTGTGGAGGAGGAGGAGGCAATGCCGGCTTGAATACTTTCAACTAACCTTGGCATCCATAAGTATCGCATGGTGTCTTTGAATTGCTTACTGTTCACGTCACATTTGAGTTGCTTGGCATGTTTCTGGACCCGAGTTCTCCAATAGTTTTTTATCTCATTGTCAGTTCTTCCGGGCAAATGTTGGGCGATTTTGGACCATCTATAATAGTAAATTAAAAAGCTTTGTAAATTGTGTCTAAAAGAACTAAACTTTATATAAAAAAATTGTATCATGAATGTTATTGATTTTTAGTTATTAATAATATTATAAAAGTAGAGAGAATAAATTATGTCAAATTAAAATAGAGTGATTAAATCTTGAATTTTAACATAAAAAAGGATTATAAAACCATAATTAAACCGAATTAAAAGATTACCGGTTTCCCCAACGAGAGTGAAGTTCAAGAATCAAAAGTTGTTCTTCAAGGGTGATGTTCCCACGTCGAACATCGGGTCGAAGATAATTTAACCATCTTAATCTGCAACTTTTTCCCGTCCTTTTGAGACCTATAAATATTTAAAAAAGTTTATAAGTAAAATACATTTTAATCATAATATAATTATAAATACATATCCAAACAATAAAACTAGGAATCAAAAAGATCTAAACTGTGATTCATTAAGCTAAAGCTCACACATAACAAAAAAATTATGTATAATAAAACTCAAACCTAAATACACGACACTCGGTGCATCAATTTTTTACCAACAATACCAAATTTGTTGTGGCGTATTAATATATAAATATAAATGTCATTGGGATATTTGTATTTAGATACAATAATTCTTTTGGTAAAGTTATATGCTTTGATGATTAGGTTCTCCCTATACGATACCAACATCATGAACCTCACATTCAATGCCCCAAATCCTCGAGCATATCCATGGAACATGCAGCTTTTTACTTTCTTTTCTTACAATTTGGTCCAAACTAAATACATGGTTAATTGCATCGAGCATTCTCAAATTATAAGTAGAATTTTAAATTGATCTTTAAACTTCAAAACATTTCAATTGAATCCTCAAGTTAAATTATCATTCCAATCAAGTCATTTCCTCAGTTTGGATATGATTGGTTTGAGGACATGTTATATCCTTTCCATGCTAACAATTGAGTCCAAAACTATAAATTGACAAAAGGACCTGATTAGAACGATAGTTGGATACTCCCATTCGAGGATTCAATTGAAGCTTTAATGAAATATAGGACCAATTGATGAAATTTATCCCTCGTCTACAAATCCACGAAAAAAGAATCAAAACCTAAGATTTTTCTCTCTTTTTCTCGTCGGAAACTTCACACTTTTGTCAGAAAAAGAGGGAAAAGAAGAAACATATGAAGTTGGAGGTTAATTTTTGGTCTATGGCGAACTCAAATCCATATCCGTTACATGGAGATATGAAAACAAGACCACCTCGTAAACAACAAGTAAAAGGAGAATATTTGTCGTAATAGTATTATAATATTACCTGCGAAAAGAGCAAGTGAATTCCATCGACCTTCACCATGAGAAGCAATGTAATTAACGAGCTTTAAATCTTCTTCAACAGTCCATGGTCCTCGTCTCAGCTCTATTTGATCATCCTCCTCTTCCCTTCGTACGTTTCCCTTTGCTTTAACATCCATTCTTTTAAACCCTTTATTGGGGAGACTGATCTTATAAAGGTATATATATTCTGTAATTTATAAAACTATATCTATGATGATGATGATGATGATGATGATGACAGAGATAAATATCTTTTGAGGCAGAGAAGAAAAAGGGAAGTAAACAGATAGAAAGAGAGTTAGGATTAATTCAAGGAAGATAGCTAAAAGTGGGGGGGTTTTATAGACGGAGGTTGGTATTTGAAAATGGAGGACAAAAAAAAAAAGGGGTTAAATTCTGCTATTAGTCCTTGTATTATGTTTAAGCTGTGGATTTAGTTTTTTATGTTTTAATTTGGTCATTTTTAGTTTTTTTCATACTTTTTTTTTTTTAAATTTTGAAATTTGTTAAATTGTGAAGTGTTTTTTACTCTACAAGCAAAGCTTAAAAATCGGGATATATCTCGTTTATTTAATTTTATTATTTTTTAAATATAATTTAAAGATACATGATAATTTTTTTTTAACATCACTTGTGAAATTAAAAATTTTGGCTGCTGGATTATCAAATAATTACCTTTGTAACTAATAAAAAAAAAGTCTAATAGGTAGTTAATTAATTCAACAAAAATTGAAAAATGTTGTTACTAAGTAGGGTGCTATAATATTTGTTTAGGCGGCTTTGGGGAAGGTGTGGGCATGACTCTATTATGTCCCTACGTATCTTCCACTTGCATGCAAGCAATTAGCAAACAACCATTCTATATATGTTCCACTCTACGCTCTCTCAATGGGGAGGGAGGCTTTAGCAATTAATGTATTAATCAATAAGTATTACATATATAAGTATATTAAGTTAATTGCACCATACCTCCTTAAACTATAACTTAGAATTTTATTTTATTTTAGAACTTCAAACGGATCTTTAAAGTATTAAATATTGTTATAACAATTAAGTTATAGTAGAGTCTTGAATACTACAACGGGGGCAACTTAGACCTTTCCTAGAGTTCAAAGAGTTGTCGAGCCAAACGTGATTCTCACCTTTTAAAGTGCGGAGAGCCGTTGTCATGGCATTGCATTGTTGCGTTGCCTACTAAATGTCAACAACAACATAGGCTCTTTCTTTGTGGTGCAAGTAATGCCTAAAGGTATAACAAGTATCGTAAGTATTGTATCAATTATGTCCTTTCACTAGTTTAGCCATAATTTTTTGAATGTTAAGTGACAACTCAAATCGTGTCTGCGGTAGATTTGCAGCAATGGTATCATTGCGTTGCCTACTAAATGTCAATAACAATGTAGGCTCTTTCATTGCGATGCAAGTAATACCTAGGAGTATAACAATTAACGTATCAATCATGTCCTTTCACTAGTTTAGCCATTAAATTTTTTAGTGTTAAGTGACAACTCAAATGTTACTTATAGCCATTAACGAAGTTAGAAATATCATGAAGGGTGAGACTAAATTTACAGACTATTTCAATTTGATTTTTATAGGTTTTTACTTGAGCCCAATTTAAATTATATTTAATTACCAATTTTACTATTAAAAAATAATTAAAAAATTAAATATTATTTTTTATATTAATATTTATATATTTTATAATTTATTTATTTAAAAATATATTTTTATCATTTAATAAGCTGACCCAAATAGGTATGTTTTATATGTAAAAATTTAGTAGGAATTATTAACTTATTACGAAAAACACTATAATCTATTTGATATAATTAAAATAGGTATATAATTATTTAAAATTACAATTGCATTTATGATATCAAAATTTCTACTTTTCAATGTAATTTAAGATATTTAGAAATTCAGGTGCGGGGATTATAAATTTTCCTTACTTGTTAATAGAATGTTGTAATATTTCAAGGGACATACAAGAAATTTACCAAACTAGGGGCTCCTATCTTTGTCTCTGCTTATAGCATATTTAAAACACGAGAATAAAATTGTAACTTTATATATACACATTATATGAACAATTTAGATTTGACGGGTAAATTTTTTGACACTATTATTTTTTATAATACATTAGAATTAAGTGGTTCATACAATAACTATATATATGTTTATAATTCGAGTATTATAAATTTGTTCCAAGTTAAATTTGAGCTGATATAATAGCTAAATTCATGACTAGGTTACAAGGAATAACCTGATAGATATAATGTTGTTTTGAAATTTAGATATTAATTTAAATTGTTAATAATAATTTGAAAATATTTTATGCATGTCTATGTGTTAGACTTAACTATGGGTTGAGCTACTCGTCCAGGCTTGAAAGCTTGCCCGAAAAGTGGGAGGATTTGGGCAAAAATATAGACTCGAAAAATAGGCTCGGATAAAAAATAAAGCTCGTTTTCTAAACTAGTTGAGTCTTGGGTAGACTTTTTTGGCTTAGGCTTGGCCCAAATCAGCCTAAATTTTTTCGTTGCTATAATTTCATTGTTATATTACTACTATTTTATTGTTATTATTTGGATATAGTATATCTCTTGTTTTATTATTAAATTTGCTACTATTTTAGAGTTATACGAGGAACTATTGAACTCAATCACTTGCTGCTGTTACTCTTCAGTTTCTTGTTGAGGTCTATCCTATAGAGGTACTCAAATTGACTCTAGAGATATAGTAATATGGAGAAGACAAATTTGTTTCAAGTACGAATAGAACTAGAAGCGCCCCTTATTTCAAAGAGAGGAGGACGAGTTATTGACATTTCATTTGATGTCAGATGTGAACTACAAGCTAAGTAATGGTAATTCTAATGATTCTCCTATATTATCCATAATATGTGGAAGTATTGACGTAATTTCATAGAGTCATTCGGTCTGAATGCTACATGAAGAACATAAGCTAGATGATGGAGTGGGAAGACCTAGGATGTAGAAAATCATAACATGAGTGGTTTAACAGATTTGGATTCCTATATATCCACTCATGTGGTACTTCATTGTACAATATATATAAGAATTACACGAATCCATCTGTATATATATCATCATCTACATCCAGAAAGTCGTATGCTTTAAAAGAAGCTTGTACAATTTGGGAAGGGTTTTGATTGATCGATCAAAAAGAAGAATCTACTTCAACCGATATGCTCTTAGGCGCATTTACTTTCTAAGTTGCAACTATTTTAGTGTTATTTAAGTAGAAAAACTTTTTTAATGTATTTTCAATTTATTGGGGAATATTTATTTTAATGTTTTATGTTTGTTTTATATAAAAATAATAATCTAAAATAAATAAATACAAGCATGTCTGGTCAAGTCGAGCTCAAAATTAGTATTTTTAATTTAAAATAGACTTGGACAAAAATTTATACTCATTTTTTGGACCGAAATGAATCTAAATCTAAAAAATAGACCTAAATTTTACACCAACTCGACCGATGATCAGATATACAAGGGGCAAGGTAAGGACCAATCTTGGTTTTCCCCAAATCCACTTCATTAATTAGCCGTAGTTATGGCTACCTTTCCCTATATTGGAAGGCACTTGAATCAGTTGAATGCATATTTAATTTTAATTTTAGATTTTTTTTATATATTCAATATATACTTTTATTATTCTTTTTAAAAATAAAATATTAATTATAATTTATTTTATGGGTTAAATAATTATTTGGGGCTTGAATTTGGCGATAATTTATACTAGACAATTATTTTCACATTGAGATTTGAACCTTTTTTTGTCGAAGTTAATGTTTGAACTTAGCAACTGTTCTCATATTGAGTCTTGAACTTGACAATTATTCTTACATTAGACCTGAATTTTAAGGTTTTCAAATAAATATCAAGAACTAACTTGTAAAAAAAAATTCAAGCTCTAATAGGATACAATTATGAAGTCCAAACCTCAAAATAATTTAACCCTTTCTTTATAATTCATTTTAACGAATGTTTAATGTAAATGGTTGACATTTTAACCGATGTTTAATGACAAAGGATTATAATTGGAAGGTATGTCGGGTCAATATTAAGCTGCCTTTAATTAGCTTAAAATATGTTTTACTACAGTATTTTTTTATATTTAGAATTTAATTTTTTAATTTTCAAAATTCAGGTCTAATTATTAATGTTAGTATTTTTTTCTATTAAATTACCTAAAGTAATAATTTGAAATTAAAAATTAATACTTACTTAATTATCATGTAGCAAAAAAAATGTTGTAATGAATTTGGGTATAATATAAGAATTTTAATGACGTTAAGAATTGGACATTCATTTCTAAATTCGAAAAGTAAAAGAACTAAATTCATTGAAATAAAAGTAGGACTAGATTTCAAATGTATGAATAGAACAAGGACCTATAGTATATTTTAACCAAAGAATTACAAGTCATGTTTTCTTATTGGGTTAAATTACTTTTTGGGGTTTAAACTTGGCAACTATTTCTATAATTGAGCCTGATACATTTTTTTGTCCAAGTTTTCCCATAATATTTCTATGAAAACTCTAAAGTTCAAGCCCTAATATTGGAACAATTGTCAAGTTTAGGGGGTTAACTTGAAAAAAAATAGTTTAGGCCCCAATATGAGAACAATTACCTTATTCAAGCCCTACTATAGGAACAATTGGCGACTAACTTGAACCAAAAAAGGTTCAATCCCCCATATGAAAATAATTGCAAAGTTTAAGTCCCAAATATTAATTTAACCCATTTTTATTTGGACATATGAAAGTTGAAACTGGGGGTAATTATTAATTATTATAGTCAATGACACATTAGCTTAATGACAAAGTTAAATCTCTTGCTAGGGCAAAGCTGATAAAGTTTGATTGTTGAGTTAAATTTTAAAAAATTAAAATATTTAAAAAAATCGTATAAATTAATGTATAATATTAGCGTTCAATAATTAAATTTTCAAAGACTTTTAACTCTATCAAATGCTCGAATGCTTAAAAAAACGGTGATCAATTTATAAACTGAAAGTATTTCGTCAAGTGTTTGAGAAGACAATAAGCATACATAATCTTGTATGGTTTACATCAATGTGACTCCAACATGGCAATGTTGTGATCCCAAGTTCGACTCCCACCTTTTTAAATCATATGTAGGTGAGTTAAGTTTTTGAATTAATTTATTTTGTTTAGCACTCATAATGAATGAGTTTAATGGTAACTTCGATCAAATTGTTTGTTGTAACTTCCAAAAGGAAATATTTAAAAACTCTAGCATTTTATATAATTTTTAAAATTTAATTAAAGTTTTATATAAAAATGTATAAATATTAATTTTATTTTAATGTACAGTTTGATATATAAACTTTTATTTGATTTAATTATGCATATAAAACTTGTATTGCCGTTTATATATGTACATAAAATTTTGATTTTGATTCAATTATACACATTCAAAGAAATAAATAAATCTATTTACTTTCATATTGGATTAATGTAATTGTTTGTATATGTAATTTCTAACGTAAAATAGTACTAATTCAATAATGTTGCTGGTGATTTTTGGAAATTGAGTAAAACCAAAATTCCATGTATAAAATTGCACAAAAAAAAGTTCATGTACGATATTGCACATTAGAACAAACTTCATATATAATTTCAATATTTATCACTAAAAAATGTTTTTTAATTACTTTATTTATTAGTAATTCTCTTATTAATTTTCTTAAGTTTAATTGTTTTTATTAATTTAATGTATAGGAGCCGGATTAATTCAATGCTTTTTAAGTACCCTACACACAAGGCAAAAAAAGGTTCCATTAAATTATTGTATTAATTAAATGTTACTCCACAATGTTATAATATCAACTAGAAATAAAAAATTTTGTTAAACCCTAAGAAAGTGTGCTTTGATTCAAACTGAGGTGGACCATGATGCAAAGAATTTAAATGCCATTATAAGATAAATTCACACATTTTTTTCAATGGATTATTATGCTTTGAGTTCTTTTTAAAAAATTATTATAATGTAATTATGTTTCATTTATTTATAATGTGATAGAGTTTTAAGGGTTAATGTATTTTTAAGTCATTAAATTTGTCTATTTAATCCACATTCGTATTTTTACTTTTTAATGTTCATGTTATACTTAAACTTAATAATTAAGTTTATTTTAGTTCATGCATTTGAAAAATGTAAATTTTGATGAGTTGACATTTTGATATTGTGTCACATCATCAAATTTTAGTGGTGGACAATAATATATATATATATATATATATAGAAATAGATATGAAAATAAACTTAGTTGCCAAATTTTAGGGTGAAACTCTTTTTTATTAAAAAAAATTATTGCCAATATATTTATCAATGACCAATCGGCCAAAGATGAAAATGATATTTAACGCTCGGGATTTGCAAGAAATATAGAGATATGAAGTATTGTCAAGAATTATGGGGTATCCAATATGGGTTGGCATTAGCAAGGAAGATAGCGACCTTGTTCGTAGAAAGGGTGAGATGGATTATGGCAGTGAAATTTTACGAAATGTCAAAAGAATATTACTGATGATTGAAAAATTGAGATCTCAAATATAAACATGTATTTCGTGAAAGAAATTAACTAGCAAATAGTATGACAACCATGACTTTTAATTTGGAACTCGGTGTTATTGTCTTCCTATAATCACACGATACAATTCTTTACTTGGAGCCCTAATGATAATGATTTTATTTTTGGTTTACAAAAGGAAGTTGAGATTCAAAGCTCAACCAAAAGGTAGGAAATTAAACTGTAATGCAACAATCAGTAGACAAAATATATTGCACTTGTAAAGGCGGTTGAGAGAAGAAATGAAGTCCCAATGTGCATCTTCTACCCACCTTATTAATATGATCTCTCTCCCCAAATTGGTAAGGTATTAAATTTTTTTTTTTTTTATCAATGTTGACTAAGCTATTGCTTTAGTACCAAAAAGAATTTTACATTCATTTAACATGAAATCCTCAACAACTCTTTATTTTATTTAGGTAAAAAAATTAATATTTTTTATTATGTATAATATATATAAAATCACGAATAATAAATTTTTTGAAAATGTAAATAAGTATTCGGATTGGTCTTAAACTATGAATCAAATTCACGGTAATCCCTAAGCTTCAAAATATTGTAATTTAATCATCAAATTATCATTATTATTCTAACTTCCAATCAAATTATTCAATCTGCTGTTCCATTATTATTTTTCATTAAAATGCTAGTTAGTGACGTGTGTCAATAATGATGGTAACATATGAAAGATATTTATTAAAAAAATAAAAAACAATGAGACAATAAATATAGAAACGACCACATTTATATACATAAAAAAAATTTTTTTATATAAATTAAGTCTTAATTCGATTGGCATGAGCATTATTGTTAATGTAGGAGGACGTAAATTTAAATATGTTAAAACGCATTATCTTCATATTTATGAGTTCGGGTTATGAAAATGTTTAAATATAATATCTAAAAGAATAGATATTATCGGAATTTATAATTTGTGAAAATCAAACTCAAATATTACCCTTGAAATAAATGAAGAAAGTTTTAAATTATGAAGGAGCAAAAAGAGTGTTGTTTGTCCCATGTGACGCATACCAAACATCATTCATCAGTCATCACTAAAACAAACAAATATTGGATGGTTTTTCATTCTATAATTTGTTGAACAAACCAAACTTATAAAACAATTTCTGAATTGTATGATGTTAAAATTGTAATAAAAAAATTGTTATAGTTGATGTAGAAAGGGTGACAAGTTTTTTAATTGCTTACCCCCCATTAGGGGACTGGAGCGTGGAGGGGGAAAGGCAAGCATTCCATCAAAACAAACGACACGTCTTCTCCGTTCCTTTCCACTTAATTACTTCTTTCCTATGGGATTTAAACCCTAGTTTTGGTCAATTATGCTTTAACTCCCTTTTATCTTTATACATTTGAAATTTAATCCTTTTAGTTTTCAGATTTCGAAATTTCTAATTGTTAATATTATTTTGTTAAATCCACTAGTGCGACATTTTGAAATTAAAAAAAAAAAAAGAAATACTCCTTAGTAGCGATGTAACAAAAAATTGATGTTGTGATAAATCTGAATTTAATAACAATATTAACAATTAAATTTACCTTTTAAATTCATTCAAACACTAAACTTCAAATGTACGAACACTACAAAAACTTAAATTTCTTAAATTATTTTATCACTTATCAAACCAACAAATCCCTCGATAGTGAATAAGGTATTGGTTAAATAGCAAAGTTGGGGCTTGAAATTTTTAATATTTTAGGTTGGAACCCTATTCTTTAGGTTATTCTAAATTTATTTTAGTTAATTAATTATTCAATTTAGTATTAATAATGATTTTAGTGAAATTTTGTAATTTTAAAAAAAATCCCCAGTACCATAATCAAATCCCCTCTTTTGTCTTTTGCAGACTCTAAAATATCAGAATATTCAAACTCAATTAATTATTTTTAATCAGAAATTCAAACTTTAAAAAATGATTTGCTAATTTGTTAATCCTAATTTTCCTTTTAAATTGTTTTTTCCCTAATATCTAGCTTCTACCATCCTTTAATTTAATATGTTAAAGAGTATTTACTACCAATATTAAGTGGATTTTTTATTATAATAAATTCATTTGAAACTATTACGCAAAGAGTGGCAAAAAAGAGTTTAGATTAATCAATTACAATAAAAGAATTTTAAAATATATTCCAAGTCCACGTGCTCTTTGTATATTTTGAATTTAATCTCTGTTTTTTTTTTAATTTCAAAATATAAATTTAATAGTTAATATTGTTAAAATTCTTCTATTAAATGTAGGTTCATTACAACGAGTTTCTTTTTCTTACTATATGGTTACCAAATGAGTATTTTGTTATTTCAAAATATTACCCCTAAGAATTTAACTAAAGGACTAAAATCTTAAAAATAACAGTAAAAAGGTTAAATTTCAAATATATAAAAAGTATATGTACTTAAACCATATTTTAACTAAAAAAAGGCGTAGCATGTAGTTTGGGTACCAAGCATATCTTTTGATATGAAACTGAAGCATTTCAATTATAAATATATAGTTTTTAGACCATTGGAAATTATGTAATGATGCTTAGAGAAATATATATATATATATATATCAAAAAGTAATAAGCAAATGAAATGTTGACATGGAAAGATATTAAGTCATAATTGATAACCTTTTATTTTATTGAAAATTCCCATGATTTGGTTCTCCTACAACCAATTGCTATTGTGATCAGAATTTGATCCCCAAAACCTCATTTTCCAAATTATTATTATTTTATTTACTCCAATATTATAATACTTAAAACTATCCATAATTCATCATCAATTCTTAAATAATAGGATAATGCGCTTTAATACACTCGAATCCACTTTTTTTGCACTGATAATAATATCGATGTCAATTAAACTAAAAGTCAACCGGTTAACTTGAAATTATTACTTGAATTAGTGTTCCTACACACAATTATTACTATTAAATTCATTTATTGTGATTCCAAAATATGAATAAGTCAAAATTTTCAAAATTAAAATAAAATAAATTTAGTTTGATCTGTTTTAAAATTAGCTAAACACGCTATTGACAAATCGAAAAAACGTCTCACAATTAAGTCTTTATCTTCGATTTGTGACTCAAAAATTATCGAAACCATTAATTTGGTGCTCATACAAGCACTTGTCGCTATCAAGTTTAAGTTATTGTTGGCATTTTTCCCTTTTTTTTTTAATGGCGATGGATGATAATATTTGATCTAAAATTTATCTGACTTGAAATAATTTAAAAGATTTTCAAAATTCGAATTGATTCTATTCATGTTGATCTGACTCAAAATCAATCCGACATGTCCTATTGATAACTTTACCAATAGTATGCAAAGTCAAAAAAGCCCCCCAAAATAAGGTAAACTACACTAGTAGTCACCGAACTAGTAGTAAATTTCTTTTTTGGTTACCTAACTATGAAAAGTTACAAAATGGTCACTCAATTATTCAATTTTATCTTTTTTTGTCACTCAACTATATTAGATTTTTAAGTATTTCTATTTTTACATTAGTCAGATGGTGACTAAAAAAGAAAAAATTAAATAATCATATACTAATTTGCAACTTTTCATAAATAGATAACTATTTTTTTTTTACTAATAGTTAAATGACTAATATTATAATCTGTGTTCATCATCTTCACCTTATCCAATCTGTCACTTGGCAATTTAATGGTAAGAAAAAATTGCACTTCCAAGTCCATGGAACCCAAGTTCTTGAAGCTACAAAATTAGGGTTTCAAGAACCTAAAGCAACAATCAAATTTAGTGAATGGTTGAAAAGTTTGATATTGCATACAAATTTATCAATTAAAGTCAAAACTTGTTTAAAAAATCTCAAACTTACAACAATCTTTTTCAGCCGATTACGGTGAAATTAAAAAAAGTATTAACTCAAAAATATTTTATTTTATTTCATATTTATCGTAAATTTGAAATTAGATAAGTGACAACCATGATTTCCATTAAATTCTTTTTGGTCATTTGTTCAAAAAGGTTGCCCGGGTTTTAGGGGTGAATGGGGTTGATATTTCTAATTGGACGGTGGTGTTTGTTCATTGACCATATTCATCACCAATCAATCAAATCTCCCCCATTATTAATTAGCATTAAATTATCTTCTTAATTTTTGTGGATAAACTACATAGAAAGTTATTAAATTATTAGTAAATTTATGTTTTGATTATTTAATTTTAAAAAGTTATAAAATGATTGTTAAACTATTTGAAAGTTTTCATTTAGATCAATGGATTGTTAAAATCATTGTTGTATGACATTCCTTGTTCGCATTGTGTGTGTCACTCGAAAGCTCTCACCCCCCTTCTCTTCCACAGTTCAGTTTTTTTTCCATAAAATAGTTTTAAACGTCATGAATTTACAAACCAAAATCCAAACGACTTTCTTCTCCAATCTCCGATACTGATCATCAAATCGACCTAGATCTAGAATATGTTATTCTACTTGTTGATGAGTATTGATTCACCATATCGATCATAGAATTGTCACTTAGAACTCATTAGTCAAACCTTTTATATATAAAAAAAACTTAACAACCCAACAACTTAAATAAAAAAAATTAGAATAGTTCAATGACCATTTTGTAACTTTTTGAAATTGAGTGACTAAAATGTAAACTTACTAATATTTTAATGACATTAAGTGCAATTTAACATAATTTTTTTAAAGAGAAATTGCACATATAACATATACAATTTAATCCATAAATTTTAAATACTCTCTATATAATAATAATAATTAGAAATTAACTCCTATGTTTATAGAGTTATTATTACTGTGATTTTTTTTCTCATTCTAATTCTTTCTCCCTCAATCGGAAGCGTCTTTGACCAAAACTAGTATGTTTTGAAATTTATTCGTTTTTTGCCAAATTGGTCTCTCAATTTCTTTGACTCTTTTGAGGCATGCGTGTGTGTACACAGTATGCATACATATATATATGTTTGTGTTAGGTATAAAAGTTTAACCATGGTTTGACGACAGAAAAATTTGAATTATTATTTCACATGTAAATTAAGAATAAATCTCAAAATTATCGATTGAGTCTTAGTTCGATTGATATGACTATTATTGTCAATATAAAAAAAGGCGAGTTCGAGTGCGCTGAAGCGCATTATCCTTCTATTTATGAGTTGAGAGGAATTATGAGTAATTTTAAACATCAGGTAAAAAAAAGGAATAAATCTCAAAACTATAAATCAACTTTGGTTTAATATGTACAGTTTTATACATCAACTTTGATTTTATGTAATTTTATACATGAAATTTTGATTTGTTCCAATTCTCACAAATTATTCACACAGTTATTAATATAACATCATTTTATGTTTATATATTGTATATAGAAATAATTATATTTATTCAATATAAAAATAAATTAAAGTTTCATGTGTATAATTACACCAAATCAAAATTTATATATCAAATTACACATTCAATCAAAGTTTATGTATAATTTTGAGATTTTTCCCATGTAAATTGATATATGAACTTTGATTTAGTGAAACTACATAATTATACACATAAATCTTTGATTGTGGTTCATATGTACACATAAAACTTCGATTTAAATACATCAATTTATTTTCATATTGAATTAATATAATTATTTGTGCATAATATATATAAGTAAAATGATGCTACATTGATAATGAGGCATGTAAAAATTAAATTAAAATGGCATAAAATCAAAATTCGTGTATAATATTACACATTAAACTAAAGTTTGTATATAATTTTTATACTTATCTCGAACATTAATTTTGGAGTTTTTTTAATTCTACAATAAGATTAAAATCGACATTTATCTTATTTATTTATTTTAAATTTCAATTAAAGACGTATGATAATTTGTGCTTGAAATATATATGTATATCTCAATACATTGTATCTATTGTCATAATTGAAATTAAGAAAGTGATGAATCCTCCCTAAATTATCGTTATAGAAATATGAATGATGCCGTAAAATATTCAAGAAAAAAGATGGACTGCGAAGTGCTAACTCTAACTTCTCATTTGATATAATTATACCAATTTTAGCTAAGTTAAATGTCAAACATCTAGAAATCTAATTGCTCGTAGATACATAAAATGTTAAACTATGTTTTAAGTCCCTCTAATATTTGTATATTTAATTCTTTTTACTTGAATTTAGTCTCTATTTTTTAAATTTAATAATATAAACTCAATTGTTAATACTGTTAAAACTTTTTTATTTAATTTAGTTCAATAACAATGTCATTGTTTTATTACATAATTATTAAGTGAATATATTTTATTTTAAAATATTACACAATAAATTTAACGGAATAATTTTAGTATTGCAATATAAAATTAAATTTTCGATGTATGAAGCAATTAAGAAAATAAGAGAATGTTGCTAATTAGTTAACAATTAAAGAAAATGACCAAAACACCATTGTATTTTCTAAGTACATAATTGAATTATTATTTTAGTTAAAATGCTATTTTATTATTACGTTAATTTATAATTTTTAAAATTTTTAAGAGATTAAACTTATAATTTTATTATCTTTAAGGGTTAAATTATTGCACACTGTGAGATTAAACGTAGTCTTTTATTTCCCTCTAAAGTAACATAAAAGATGATTTTTTTTAATTTTTAATTAATTATCTTTAAAATTTTTTAAAAATTCTCGTCACTTCCTTCAAAGTATTTTTAAAAAATTAGTTATATTTCTTCAATTTAAAAAAAAATTTGATTAGACCTATTAAAGTTTTAAATATTGTTATCAAATCCTTAAAAATTTTAAATATTTTAATCATTCCTCCTTAAAAATTAATGCCAAAATTCGAAATTTAATACTACAGATGAGATAAGGAGGACGATTTGGAGTGTGATAATATACATGATTTAATTGTACTAAACATTTCCAAAATTATAATTCTCATTTTAAATAGTCTCTAAATTTTAAATCATTTTAATTACATCTCTAAACTATTGAAATTGTGTCAATTAGGTCATTCTCTTATTAAAATCGTTAATTTAACTGTTAAATGACACGTTAAATATATAATTTAAAATGAAAATTTTCAGGAAAAAAATTAATACTATAAAAAATGATATTCTAAAAATATTAATTGTGAGGTTTTGAAAGCTTTTACAAAATTTTTATCATTCACCTTTTCTTTTTAGTTCTCACTTTTAAAAGTTATAAGACAATGTTTTGTTTTGTTTTTTTTTTTATAAAATTTTTATTTTAAATTTAGTTGTATAAGATTTGATGTGTCATTTAACAGTTTTAATAACAAAAGAACTTGATTGATATAATATCAATAATTTAGAATATAATTAAAATATTTTAAAATTTAAGAAAATACATGTTAGAGGTAGGAAATTGAATACACAAACTATCAACATCAAAAGAAACTTAGGACATATCTATCTAAGAGGGGAAGATGATAAATTAATTAATTTATAAATGTGGAAATGATGAAGTTGATGTTGATTAATGGAGTAGATCCATATACGTATATGATATAAAAAAAATCAAATAAAATAAGATTGTGAAGTTTGGGATAATCATCACTTGAAATTAAGTTATAAATTTTGATAAAAGTTAAAATGAAATTTTATTAATTAGTTTATATTTTTATAATTTTCTAAAAGATTAAATTAAAATTTTATCATTTTTAAAAGAATTGAAGTACAAATTTATCATTATTAATTTATAATTTTATATAATTTAAAAGATAAAAAAAAAGTAATTTTTTTTATTTTAGGAAGCAGGAGGCTTACTTGCTCCACATTATTAATTAGGCATATAATTTGATCCTCTCACTTTTATTTCACATGACATATTTTTACCGAATGCGAGTAAATGAAATAAATAAATGAAAATAATAA
Source organism: Gossypium stocksii (assembly GCA_020496765.1). NCBI lineage: Eukaryota > Viridiplantae > Streptophyta > Magnoliopsida > Malvales > Malvaceae > Gossypium > Gossypium stocksii. The sequence continues at coordinate 82,437,003 of CM035625.1, read as the reverse complement.
TTTAAATAAAATATATAATTTAAGTACCAAATTGTCACTTGGATAATATATATTAGGAAGGATTAAACAGGTTTCCTTGTCCAGATTCAGTGGCTTTTTCTTTTCCTAGTCTTTATTTTTATTTAATAATTTAATTCTTTAAGTTACATATTATAGTCAACAATTTCCAATAATTAATCATCTATTTCTATCTTTTATTTTTTTTCCTACAATGATGCTTTATTTTCTTAGTTTGATTGATTGCAGTTTCATAATTCATAGTTTGAACTTTCGACTCAGTCCTCCATACATTAAAACATATTTCTTTTTACTTAAATTTAACTTTTAATATTTAATTTAGTATTTGTATTTCAAATAAATTTCCTTCTCATCTTTTAACTCATTTATAGTGTGAAACAATTTAATTGGTCGACATCATCTAATTTTAATTTTAACGGAGCTGCAAAAATAGACTAAAATATAAGTGAAGTCAAATTTCAAGTATTAATTTCAATAAAAAAATATAAATTTCAATTTAAACATTGAAGTGATATACCAAAAAAACATATCTACTCTTACATATATATAGTTAAAATTGTTGTTGGATAGTTCTAGTATTGCTTGACCATTTCGAGACATTATTAGGTTGGTTAAAGGCTAGCATTATTATTATTATTTTAATAATTTAATTTAATTCCACTCAAAGTTTGCATTTGCTTCCGTTAAATATGACTCCTATTTTTAGTTAAATTTGAGAAGTAATCTTCTAGTTAAACTCTGTTTATTTGTTTCAATCAAACACTAATTAGTTTAGATTATTTTATTATTATTTGACCTTTGAATTTAGCCTATAAATAGACTCTTTTGCAACCTTAGAAAGAACACCTATTAGAGATTAGAACTCATAACACATTTAGAGAATTTTTTTTTTGTGTTTACGTTTTGAGAGTTCTTTGTTTTCAGGTTTTTGAGGTTTAGTTATTATCTCCATCTTTTGTACTCTTCGTTCTTTTGCCATTATAGTAAAATTATCTTTGTCCGTGGTTTTTTATCCTCTTTAGAGGGGTTTTTCCACGTTAAATTTGTGCGTTTAATTTCTCAATTTCTTCTGCTAATTTTACTTGTTCGTTGCTTAATCGGATCAATTCCTAACAAGTGGTATCAGAGCTAGTTCAAATTTCATAGATCAGCCCATTCAGATATGGCAGCAACAAGGTTTGAAATTGAGAAGTTCGATGGTGAGACAAATTTCAATCTATGGCAAGTTCGGATGATGGCAATTCTAGTTCAATCCGGTTTGAAAAAGGTTGTTACCGGGAAAAAGCCTGAGAATCTAAATAAAATAGAATGGGAAGAGCTTAATGAAAAGGCTTTGTCTGCAATCCAGTTGTGCCTCGCGAATACGGTATTGCAGGAGGTATTGATGGAGAAGACCTCATCCACCTTATGGAAAAGGTTAGAAACTCTTTATGCGACTAAGTCTCTGGCTAACCGTTTAGTGTTAAAGCAACGCCTATTTACGTTTCGCATGAACGAAAGTGAGCTTCTTAGAGATCACATCAGTCAATTTATTACTCTTTTAAATGAATTAAAGAACGTTGAGGTTAATATTGATGATGAAGATCAAGCTATGCTATTATTGTGCTCTTTACCCCCTTCATACAAGTCTTTCAGGGAGACCCTGATTTATGGCAGAGACAAACTCTCATTCGAAGATGTGAAGGGTCATTTGTTGAGTAGAGACAAACTCGACAATGAGCTTCATTTGGATAGCAAGGCAGATAGGCAAGCTTTTGTTTTGGTAGCATCAAAGAAACGAGACAAAAGGTGTAGCTATTGTAAAAAGTTAGGTCACGTCAAAGCAGATTGTTATAAACTGCAAAATAAAAAAAAAACTGCTAAGAGTAACGAGGAAGATGTAGCTGGTGCTAATTTAGCCGATGAAAGCAGTGATGATTTCTTGTTAATGTCAACGGGCGATAACTCTAAGCTTACGTCCGAGTGGATCCTAGATTCTGGATGTTCTTTCCACATGTGTCCCAATAGAGAATGGTTCTCCACATACAGTTCAACTGAAGGTGGAGTTGTGCGCATGAGAAACGATTCATCTAGTAAGGTAATTGGTATTGGTACTGTTAAAATTAGGATACACGACGGGACGATTAGGACACTCTCAAATGTCAGGTATGTATCTGATTTACGAAAGAATCTCATCTCTTTGAGTATTTTAGACTTGAAAGGATGCAAAATCAACATCGAGTCAAGCGGTATTAAAGTATCTCGTGGATCTCTCGTTTTATTAAAAGGTAAAAGAACTGGCAGTCTCTATATTCTGGAAGGTTCTACAGTGACCGGTGAAATCAGACGTCCCTCGTCCGTTATAAAGTCAAAGTCAACTCGTTTGGAGCAGAGGCAACTTGGTCATAGGAGGGAAAAAGGTATGACCATTTCGTTGAAGAGAGGTTCTCTTTTAGATGCAGGTTTAAAAAAGTTAGGGCACTGTGTTCGTGATAATCACACCAGGGTTAATTTGGCAGTGTACAAGTCGAAGGCTAGAAGTCTTCCAGTTTCTAAGCACAGATTCAACTCAGTTAATTCCCTGCATAGTTCAAGATAGGCTCGTGGCGAGCTTTGGCAAAGATGGCGTTGTGGAAATATGAGTCAAGGTGGAGATTTGTTAAATATGACTCCTATTTTTAGTCAAATTTGAGAAGTAATCTTCTAGTTAAACTCTGTTTATTTGTTTCAATCAAACACTAATTAGTTTAGATTATTTTATTATTATTTGACCTTTGAATTTAGTCTATAAATAGACTCTTTTGCAACCTTAGAAAGAACACCTATTAGAGATTAGAACTCATAACACATTTAGAGAATTTTTTTTTGTGTTTACGTTTTGAGAGTTCTTTGTTTTCAAGTTTTTGAGGTTTAGTTATTATCTCCATCTTTTGTACTCTTCGTTCTTTTGCCATTATAGTAAAATTATCTTTGTCCGTGGTTTTTTATCCTCTTTAGAGGGGTTTTTCCACGTTAAATTTGTGCGTTTAATTTCTTAATTTCTTCTGCTAATTTTACTTGTTCGTCGCTTAATCGGGTCAATTCCTAACAGCTTCATATTTTAGTTGATTAATTAATTACTTAAACCTAACCAAACAACTTACCTAGCTACCATTATTTTATTGACCCCATCAAAATGGGTTTGTAGACAACCCTTTTAAAAAAAAAATTATTTCTAAATAATAAGGTGGCAACCATATAGTTAATTAACAAGTGTAACCATCAAATCATGCTTTTAAAATTTTTTTTAGGCACAACTGTTTCAATCTAATGTGGATAGGGACTTGAATGGCATCTGAAGGTGGTTCCAATTTTGGTAACAGCTGAGATGAATAATGGCTGTATGCTGCTATATCTGAAGGAGCGCTGGAAAAGGCTGCTGGACCTGATGGTTTTAATGGCTTTTTCTTCCAGGAATTTTGGGATGTTATTAAGGGTGATGTGATTATGGCTGTGGAGGGATTTTTTCATAGTGGGAGGCTATTGAGGGAGATGAATTGTAGGGAACTCCTGAAAAATGTTTCTCAATATACACCTATTAGTGTATAAAATGGTTACTAGGTTGAAGACTGTTTTAGGGGGATTGATAACTCATAATCAAAATGCTTTTAAGGGGTAGGTTCATTCGTGATAATATTGGTGCAGCACTGGAGATTTTTCATTACCTTATGAAGCTTAATGTGTTCCTGTAATGAACATTGATGGATCTAATAAATGAAGTTTGGAAGCCACTTGAGGCGAATTGGTGATGGTGATCGATGTGCTGTTGGGGTGGTGTTGAGGGATGAGTTGGGGTCTATTATGGGTTGTAAGGGCCGGAGGGTTAAGGCTGATGATGCTGAAGTTTTGGCCTTAAGGGAGGGTTTGATTTGTGATCTGTGAACATTACATTATTTTTATATTTAAAATTAAATCTACTTATTTTTTTGTTAGAATTTAGTCTAATTATTAACATGATATATTTTTTACTAAATTTACTAATACAGTACTTTAAAATAAAAATAAAAATAATCAACATGAATTTCACAAAAAATAATAATGATGTTAATGAACTTAATTAATCTGAATTTATTCAATATAAAAATAAAAAAATTAGAGAAATATTTTCACTAAGACTTATTTCTTGGAATAAAAGTAAACGATGTAAAAATTTTAAGCATATTTTAATATTGAATTAAATCTAACATTAATTTCGAACCAAATTTAATAATGCTCTAAAAATTATGTTTTGTGCATTCTAATAGGTGATTTGGATCCCAAAAAGTAAGGTTATGGATAGAAATTTTATAACTTTGTAATTATATAATTACATATGGTTCAAATATTATCTTGAATTGGTAATCATATGTTACTACTTGTAATCGGCCTATTTCACTCGGGCCCAACAGACATAAATAAAACTAAGCCAATATAAAACTAAAAAATGGTCCAAATGTCCATTTACAGTCCATTATTAAACAATCTGAGCCTAATACATCACAAAGCCCAAATTCTAATTTACAAAAACTCATAACCCAAATAAAAAATAAGCCCAAAAGGCCCAAGAACTAAATTTTTTTCAGAAACCCTAGGGTTTCTGAAACTTCCTAATGCCGCTGTCCCTACGCGAGACCTCCACGCGCGCCACCATGGCCTCGTACCGCCACGTCCGCACGCCGTACGCCTTCGTACCTGCAAGCAAGACAAACAAGCACAACAACAGCAGAAAATAATAGCGAAAAAATAAATATTGTAAAAAAGTGTTTTAGGCTAGAGATGAATTGGCTATAAAGCCATTCAACAGTTGTATTTTTCTCTCTGGACACGAAATATTAATCAAAAAACAGAGCAAAGTTTTTTGAAGGTGATTTTTTTTTATTTCTTGTTCGGGTTCTAATCTTTTGTTTGATTTATTTTATTTTATTTTTATATACGAACGAATAAAAAAGGGAAAGAAAGAGAAGAGACTTACCTGAAAAATTCCATGGCCACGTTGTCGGAAATCCTTCCTCCGTCGTCGAGATCAGCCCTAAAAAGGGATGAGGGGGCATCGCTCTCGGCCTTTCGATTCGAGAAGGCTCGGTCTTCAAACGCGGCTTGAATCGAGACTAAAAGCCCGCTTTTGCGCCTCGCCGGCCACTGTATACGGTGGCGCCACGGCGAACGGACAGTGAAGCCCGTGGTCACTTGAAGGGAGAGTTGAGAGCAAAATAAAGTTTTTTGAATTTTTTTTTAAATTATAACAGCAGACTGTTTTTTTTTTAAATTGCCTTTTATAAGTTAAGTGAAACAGCACTGTTTAGGGCATGTTTCAGTGGCCTCAAAATGGCGCTGTATAGGGCCACCCGATTCAACCCCACCCGCTTGACCGAGGGTCGGCGTATTTTGCCGATAAATGGGCCATTTACACGTGCAACCCCTCTGCTTTTGTGATGCATCACGATTCGGTCCCTGATTGTTTTACCACTATTTTTATTTCTTTTAATTTGGCCACAAAGTTTTACCTTTATCGCATTTTGGTCTATATTAAAACATTGCGAATAGAGGGCTGGGAACAATTGCCCGATCGGTCCCCTAAAATTTTCGACGCATTTATTTTGCCCCCTGATTTGTGTTCTATTAATTTTTTGCAATTTTTAATTTATACCCCAAACTTTATTCTGTCTTGCAATTCAACACTCAACCTTTTAGCTTCATTAATATGCAGTATTTACTTCAAACTGTCTCATATGTTGCTTATTTTTAAAATCGTTTATGTATTATTTATTGCAAACTATTTTATTACATAAAGTTGTTTTATATATATTATTGCATATATATCATATGTTTTAAACTGTTCATATAGTATTTATTTTAAATTGTCTTAAATTGTTTCATTTTTTTTTATATTTAATCTCGGTATTTAAATGATGCATATTATGTGATTATTGTCATTGTGTATTCTGTAAACTGTTTATTCGCATTTTCATATTATCGTTACTTATCAGTGTGATTTTTATTCATACATTGTTTTAACATTGCATTAATTTTCCCCAAATTCAAAAAGAAAATTTTTGAAAACCGGCCATATTTCGTGTTTAGGAAATTTGAGAAATCGTACCCAAACTTACGGGGTCTCAATTTTCATGTCAAATCTAAGTAGCTGAATATCCCTTCAAATTTCAAGATACATGGATTTTTTTATAAAAAATAAAGGCAATATTCAGTATTTAGAAACTCGAGAAAATCGTACCCTAACTTACAGGGTTTTGATCTTTCTCGTCGGATCTAGATAATTGAATATCCTTCTTAATTAAAGCACTTGAATTTTCTGAAAACACAAAATCCAAAGGCAAGCTTATTCTTGAGGCTTAAAAGTGTCGTGTCCTAACTCACGGGACGTGACATTTTATTATCTCGAAACGAGAGGGTCTTCAATTTTCTTTTCAATTTAATTCAAGCCTTTTAAAATTGACATTAATAAAAGGGGATCTTGTTTTTTAAAATGTTTTTTAATTTTAAATTTTCGACCTTAAGACACTAAATAATCAGTTAGGTACCAATTTTGGGCGTGACGAGGGTGCTAATCCTTCCTCGCACGTAATCGACTCCCGAACCCGTTTTCTCGAGTTTTGTTGACCAAATTTATCGTTTTTAGCAAATCAAAATGCTTTATTAAATCAATCAAATTTTACAAGGTGATCTGATCACACCTCACATAAAAAAGATTGATAGCGACTCCCTTTTTCGTTTTTTAAAATAAAAGTCGAATCCGCTTTTTAAAATCAAAAGCTGTCGACACTACTAATAATGCCAATATTTTTGGTAATACGTAAGGTAATCTTAATATCAAATTTTCATTAATCAATAAACCATCAAGTCAATCTTTATAAATCCAAGCCTTTCCAAAGTGGATCAGGTGATGGACTAACTCACCAACACCTCAACCATAAACCTTCGCAAATAACACATTTTAGTGAAAAATGTGCTTTTTTTTTTCTATCACTTTTATTAAAAAAGAAGCCTTAACAATTTATTGCACATCTTCAATCTCAATTTATTTATCTGAGAAGAGAGATGTGGAATATATCTATTGAATAAGAAATGCATTTATTTAACAATAAAATAAAATTACTTTTTTCACTGTTAATAGAGTTTTTTTTTTAATTCCAACATGAAAGGGGAAAATTTTGTTATGTGTCATTAGACTTTTATGTATTTGGTATACTGGCTATGTACTATTTTAGCTACAAAAGTGGAATTGAAAAATTATCACGTGTAAAATCATATCAACTTGCTATTTCCACGTAATAATCACAGAAGAGCCATGATATTTTAGCAATCAATTTAATGTCCATTGTTTGAGTCGAGATTGGAAGTTTTAAAATTCGAAAAGCTTAAAGACTAAAAATTTGACCTATTAAGTTTAATTTCTATTGTGCGGGTCAAGAATGAAATTTCAAATTTTGAAAAGTTTATGGACTAACGTGGACCAATTCAAAAAGTACATAGGTTAAAATTAACCAAATTAGAATATAGGGACTAAATCAAAACTTATGCATAGTACAATGACTAATAATTGAATTTTACCAAATAAATAAAGGCAAATTAATAGATAATGTCTAAGGTGAGACTTATTATAGTAAGATTTTGTAAGATCTTTTTTATATTAAAGATTGTGGTTAAAAAATAAAAAGAAAAGGAGACTGTAACATTTTGATCAAGCCACATAAGTTAAGAAATTATATTGACCACTTAAAACCTATTAAATTAGTTATAGAATAAATTTTTCTTTCTTTAGTATTAAAAATGGTTGAATTGGTTTATACTTCTTGATACAAATCTTTCCTGGCCCGACCAATAGTGGATTGGGATGGTTTTTTTTTTTTTTTTTTTTTTTTCTAACAGCTAATTAAAATCATCACATGAGATCCCATTATACTGAAGGTCACCAAATTAATTTTTTTTTCAAAAGTGTTGGGATTGGATTGGAATTGAACCGAAGTTAGGGTTTGATAATTGGGCTTTAATGGGTTAATTCTGAAGGATTGGGCAGCCCACACTTCCCGAATTTCTTAAAGACTCTTCCTTTATGCCTTCTCAACTTTTTTCCCCATATTCTTAATTAACAAATTTAATTCAAATCATATATATTCACAGTAGAAATTAAGGAATCGCGACAAATTTCTCCCAAATTCTTCTTCCACTATTTTTAACTGTTTTTCTCTTAATTATTATTCTCAATTTTCCTCCCACTTTCTCTTTATACAAACACCAAACATCGCACGTTCAGCGATCTCTTTTTTTCAATCTGATAAAAAAAAAAAAAAACATTGTTTAGCGCAACTCTTTCTTCATCAAATCCAAAAGGAAAAAGCCTTTGAGTTCGCTCCGTGGGAATATTGATTGCTTTCGGTTTCTTTTTGGGGTTTTAGCGGAGTTGCTGAGTTTCGAGAATGTTCTTCTCGGGTGATCCGACTACTCGGAAACGGGTTGATTTGGGCGGTCGGAGCTCCAAAGAGAGGGATAGGCAGAAACTTCTTGAACAAACGCGTTTGGAACGCAATCGTCGTCTTTGGTTGCGCCAGCAAAATTCTGCAGCTCTCAAGATTCAGGTTTTGCTTTTGAATTTAGGCTGTTTCTTAGCTTCATTAATTACTTTATTTGGTTTATTGAAGAACTTTTTTTTCCTTTTTTTTTTTTTTGCATTGAGCTGAAAATTATTCTCTCGAGAATTTCCATGCTTGTTTAGTTTAAATACAATCATATGCAATAGACTGTTTCCAAAAATTCTAGGTTCGTTTGTAATGCGAAGAGTTGGTTAGATTGCACAGGTTTAGTATTATGTATAGGCCGCTCTTTATTTGTGCTAGATAAGTGCTAATATAGTTTTGGGGGGTCAAACTATAGGTAGATGTAATCATTGCATTGTAGAAGGTGAGACTACCCTTTGTTTTCCTTTAACTTCCTTATATCTGGGAAAGAGATTAAATTCCATTCTCAGGTTTACTTGGGAAAATTTGTGATTTAACGTATATTAAATTCACTGTCAGGTTTAAATACATTAAACTATCCTCCAAGCTAATAAGGTGGTGAAATAAATTAGTTTTTATTAAATCGAAACCTGCATTGTTTATTTAGGTGTTTCTGCTTTATGATTTAACAACATCAAATACTTATTACTAAATTGAATTGTTATCGGCGTAGGGTGCATATGAATCTAGAGTATGCCTTTCTATTAGGCAATTTAGGTTAACGAAATGGTTGTCTGGATTTGTCTTTAAGAACTTGCTGGTCTACATTTGGCAAAGTCTTGACTAATTATTAACTACAGAAATACTTCAGAGGGAGAAAGGTAGTGGAAGTTGAACGAGCCAAGGTGCGAGAGCAGTTCTACAAAACTTATGGAAAGCACTGCCATCATGTAGACAGGTATATTTGGGCACATATAATGCCTTTAACATGTTTCCCGTCAAGAACTCTTTTGGTTCATTTTATAGAGAGCTCCATTTAATGTCAAGAGAGTGAACTGAAACACCATTTTCTTTTGGGCCTGCTTTACTGCTTTTTGAAATGCCTTATCTTTAATGTGATTTTCTGATTTTATTCAGATCTGCCCTTTTTATGCAGGCATTGTTTTGGTCCAGACTCAGAGTTTCTCCGCCAGCTAATTTTCTTTGTCAATGCATGGAATATGAATGACTTTTCTGTTCTTGTTGAGACTTGCCGATTAATTCAGCATTTTGTTCGAGAAAGTGGTATTTCTATAATAATCCCTTCTTGAATAGTTGTATTATGGATAAGTTGTGTGTTGCATATAATTATGGTGGTGGCAGTGCTTAACTGCTTATCTTTCTTTTTTTTCTCTAACTTTTGCATATTTTTGGACAACTTATTCTGCATTTCATATAATTATTTTAGTTTATGCATTTCTTTCTTTCTCTAACTTTCACATATAATTGTGCAACAGGGGATGTTGTGGAACTCTTTGCAGGCACGGACTACTTATCCAATCATTCTTTGGTTGTCTACAGGTTGAAGCGGCTCTCATTTGCTTGCATTCAGGCTATATATCACAACAGGTTTGTGCTTCAAATCTTCTTTTTTCAGCTGGGTGCTCTCTATATTTTTATTTCTATATTTGCATCAAGCTTGTGTTCCTTTATATTTAAGAAGCTTTTAGATGCTCTCTAGAATATCAGGGATCTAATATAGAAACTGAAACCAGGGAAAGAAATTGAATGCCCAATGTTGATGATAGCTTAATATATATTGTCTTGCACCCATGTCTCTCTCTTTTCCTCCTTTCTCATTCTTAGTGTCTTGCACTATGAGGTCAGGCAGAATTTAATGTAGGCATATATTCTGTGCATGTCTTTAAGCTGTTTCAGAGGGTAATATTAGTTTTTGGGCAGAAATCAATTGAAAGATCAACTGTTGATGACGGGAGAGGAGCCTAGTGCATCAACAGCCATATTGCTTCAAGCATTGGTTTTGATTTTAGACCCTAAACTGCCATGGGCTTGTAAGACAGTTGGTTATCTCTTGCAAAGAAATGTATTCTCTCTGTTTAGAGAAGTTATTTTAACTGCAAAGGTAAGCATTTTTGCAACCCTGTTTTTAGGTTTTGTTTTCTTCTAATTAGATACACTTCTTACGTACCCATTTTGAAATCCCTACAACCATCATTGTGCATCTTGAGACTTGTGATTTACTGATGGCCTTCTTTTCTGATACTACCATTTTTTTTGTTGTGCAGGAAAACATAAATGCTATAGGTTCTTTTGGGAAAGTATCTGCGTTAGAGCATGTGCTTGCTTGTATGATTTCTCATGTTGGCCAGAGTCCATGTATTTGCACAAATGTGGATCCCCAGTGGAGTTTCTCATTCCAAATTCTTACAATCCCTTTCTTATGGAAAAAATTCCCATACTTAAAAGAGGTAGATTTCTTCTACATCCTACTTTGTTTGAGACTTTATAAGTTTTTTCTTTGATCTTAATTGAATCTCGATAGTGGTGGTATGTGGTGCTGAAAAACTTCCAAGTTTTAATGCTTCTTGTTTCTATTCTAGTTGGTTGTTATTACTTTTACATTTTCTGCAACCTAGCTGTACATATTGCTTATATATATATATATATATTTTTTTTTTTTGTGTATTAATGCTGCAAATATTCCAAATCTTATTTTCCGTAGCAAATTTTGTATTGCAATTTGTTTTTCTGTTTTTATTTTATGCTTGTTACAGGCTATAATTTTATAATGTTTTACTTTTTAGGTTTTTGCTTCTCGGAGCTTGACCCAATACTACACTAATCAGATGGCTTTGTGTGTGCAAAACCATGCTAATGTACTTCCCACTGATATGTTGAATGAGTTTCCCGGTTATGCCTGCATTCTTGGTAATATATTAGAAACAACAGGTGCTGCTTTATCTCAGCCTGACTGCTCATTTGAAATGGTAAGAAGCTGATTTTTTTAATTGAACCAAAATTTTATGCTATAAGCTTTTCTGTAGTTCATTAGTGGTAAACGTAATGATTCTACATGTGTGGCTTTTGGACAATATTGTCCTTTTGATATGATTGAATGTTATGAATATGTTTATATGTAAATGCATGTACCTTCAGATGTTAGACCCAAATAGCTTCCCTGGCTCCCATGTCATACAAATTATACTCTTAGTGTTTCCATTAAAGCGGTGTTTAAATTAGTGTCAAATGTGATTATCTATTTTTATGTTTGCATTAAAGTTGCTTTTTATGTTAAAGAAATTCAATTTTAATTTAAGCAGGTTCTCAGCTAGTTTTCTACTTTTGGTTTTTCTCTTGAGCAGGCCTTAGACCTTGCAGCAGTTACAACATTCTTATTGGAAGCTCTTCCTCCTATAAAATCTTCAAGCAGAGAAAGTAAGCTTTGCGTCTTGATATGTCATCTATTTCTCTTTCCTCTTATATGGTGATGGAATTTTTTTTTTGTTTGCTCAGTAAGAAAATGATTGATTTTGTTATTATGATACTGCAACCATGACTTGAATTTTTTGCACAGCAATTCATCTTTAAATTGTTTCATTGCAAGCACATGGGTAACTATTTGGCTTCAGGTTCTACAGTTGGGGAGGATGACATGATAATTGGTGATGAATCAGTGGAAATTGTTTTGGATGATAATTTGCAACAGCAGATAACAAATGCTATTGATTCACGTTTTCTTGTGCAATTGGTAGGCAGTTTTGACACTTACTGTTATTTTGAAAATCACTTTGGCTATGCCTCATAAAATTGGTGATTTCTTTGCGAGATCAAAGAAACGGTTTTAATTTTGTTTCTTCTGAGCAGACTAATGTGTTATTTGGAGGGATTTCCACTGCCCACGGTTCACATAATGAAGGCCCAGATGATAAGGAGGTGGCAGCTGTCGCAGCTGCGTGTGCTTTTTTGCATGTTACATTCAATACTTTACCTCTAGAGAGAATCATGACTGTACTAGCATATAGAACTGAACTTGTTCCAGTGCTTTGGAATTTTATGAAGCGATGTCATCAAAATCAAAAGTGGTCATCCTTGCCTGAGCGCTTTTCATATCTTCTGGGAGATGCACCTGGTTGGCTGCTACCTCTGTCCGTTTTTTGTCCAGTGTACAAGTAAGATGATTGCTTGATTTCTGGCAGAATAATTTTATGCAATTTTTGTTGCAGGTTTCATCCTTAATTTGTTTTTCTACATGCTAAATCTTGTTTACAGATTGATGACTGACTAGTCTAGCTTCTTTGTTGTTGATTAGGCACATGCTTATGATAGTTGATAATGAGGAGTTTTATGAGCAGGAGAAGCCTCTGTCTTTGAAGGATGTCAGATGCCTAATTGTTATTCTAAGACAGGTGACTTCATTTTGTAAAGTGTAGTTCAGCAAACTATTATTTAAATTATGAAAGCAATTTTTAAATATTGATTCAGAAGAAAGATCTTGTGTTCACTGCACTGTGCTTGCTTTAGATTAAGGACATGATTTATGGATATCCATCAGCCTTATGATAGCATTTGTGGAAACCATGATTATTATGATTACATGGAATTGCATAAGAAGGTCTGACTGACATTCTTCTCCTCCTTAATACAGGCTTTGTGGCAGATCCTATGGGTGAATCCTTCAGCTCACCCCAGTTCTGGGAAATTCATCTCCAACACTTCTGGTCATAAGAAGCACACTGTTGAAGCTATTCAAAGTAGGGTTGGTACTGTAGCCTCTGAGCTGCTATCCCAGGTAGATGCCAGTATAAACTGTCAAATTTCTCACTTCCCACTTGTTGATAATTTCTCTTGTGCATGATATTGCTGATTAACTGGGTTGTGCTCAATAAATATAAATAGAGTGACACATTTCCTGAGAGAAATGGCATGTAGGGAAACATGATGCTTTTTTTTTCTCTCACCTTTCTGATTTTGTTATTTAAACCTGCTCTCACAGTTGCAAGATTGGAATAACCGGCGGCAGTTCACTCCCCCTAGTGACTTCCATGCTGATGGTGTAAATGACTATTTTATTTCTCAGGTAATAGCTTCTCTATTGCAGTTTTAAGTTCTAAGCATCAATTTTCTGATGTAACTTGTTTGTTCTGGCCTCAAACTTTCCCTAGCAGGCTGTAACGGAAGGCACAAAAGCGCATGACATATTGAAGCAAGCACCTTTCTTGATTCCATTCACTAGCAGAGTTAAAATATTCACTGTGAGTAACTAGCAAATTCTGTTTGTAACTGTTGGTTCTTGGAGAATAAGATTGAACTGTTGTGACTATCATAATATAAATTCATTGGACTGAGAGGTTGGGAAGTCATGTGGCAAATTAGTCCAATCTATGCATTCTTTTTCCATTTATATTTAATTTCCTTTTTTTTAGTTTTTCCTTTTTATCTTCTCTCTATATCTCCATCTTCCAGTCACAACTAGCCTCAGTCAGGCAGAGACAAGAGGCTCATGGTGTTTTTACCAGAAACCGGTTCAGAATACGAAGGGATCATATTCTGGAAGATGCGTATAATCAGATGAGTGCATTATCCGAAGAGGATCTTAGAGGACTGGTATGCTTTACTTAGGTCTTTTCACTCTACTATCTTTTCCCGGAGGAATCTGGATTCTTCAATTTTGACATTGCCCAAAAATGATACAAGCAGTTTCATTTGCTGCTCTGCAGATTCGTGTAACATTTGTCAATGAATTTGGAGTGGAGGAAGCTGGTATTGATGGCGGTGGAATTTTCAAAGATTTTATGGAGAATATTACTCGAGCTGCATTTGACGTGCAGTATGGGTTATTTAAGGTTGTTAATTTATGCTACTGCTATCTCCTTTTCATCTTTTCATGTACACAAGTAATTTCTCGATAAGCTGGTTGGGCATATCCACAAGATTCTTTTATTTTTTATTTCACTTACGGTAAAGATGTCACTTCGGGCTTCCTTACCTTTCTGATTTAAGATGGCATGCTTCTTTTGGATCAAATAGGTTGAGAGAGCATATTAATATTCAATTCTTGCTGAATGAGGGAAAGATAAAAGAGGCAAAGAGATGCTCATTTCAATGAAATATTTGAAGATAAAGATGGATTTAACACCAATTGGCGTCTGAACCCTCTTTTTTTTTACATAAGATTGGAATCTGTACTTGGTATAAAGATATAGAAGAGATCATGGAATTCAAATAGAGGATATCATTACCCTCTGCTACTAGTTGTCTTCTCGTATTGGCATGTCTGTTATTTAAAGTTCATCAAGTTTTCATGTTTTTCATTTTAAGTCAGTTTTGGTTGTAACTGGTATTGATCCTCTTTGTTGCACATGTTAACTTGTCTCACTTGCTATGTATTGTTTTCTATTATATGTTCTTTTGACATACTACTTGGCATGGCTACCCAGGAAACAGCTGATCACCTTTTATACCCAAATCCTGGATCAGGAATGATACATGAACAACACCTCCAATTTTTCCATTTCTTGGGATCACTCCTTGCTAAGGTACACAATTCTATTACAGAAGCTTAATCTATTCTATCCAATGCTTTGTCTATGTTTAATATTTAATTTTCTTGTATGCGATCTCAGCTTTATCTATCATGGGCTTATTGATGAGGCATAATATTACCTTCCTTGTAGGCCATGTTTGAAGGAATTCTTGTAGATATACCATTTGCAACATTCTTCTTGAGCAAATTGAAACAAAAGTAAGGTTTTGAATGGTTTCCTCCTCTCTGGAAGACCTTATATTAGAGATGTTTATCCATGTTTTTTTTTTCTTTTAATTACTTAGGTACAACTATTTAAATGATTTGCCTTCCTTGGACCCTGAGTTATATCGTCACCTTATTTTCTTGAAGGTAATTTTTCTTGACCTTTTCCCTTTTATATCTCTTGCATTCATACTTTATGGAAATATAGTGACTTTAATTGCAGTCACCCTTTCACGCACTCTACATGTCATGGCTCTAGCATTCTAATCCCCACCTTTGCTATGATCTCAGCATTATAAGGAGGACATTTCAGAGTTGGAGCTCTACTTTGTAATTGTGAATAATGAATATGGAGAGCAAACAGAAGAAGAGCTGCTTCCAGGAGGCAAAAACATTCGTGTTACTAATGAGAATGTTATCACATTTATTCACCTTGTATCTAACCACCGATTGAATTTTCAGGTAGTAAGATACTTCATTTCTAAGTATCTTAATGCAATTTAGTTTTTTACTTTGCATGATGATGAGACAATGAAATGATGCGCCATTGCAGATACGACAACAAAGTACACATTTCCTTAGGGGATTTCAGCAACTTATGCGGAAAGAGTGGATTGATATGTTTAATGAACACGAGTTGCAGGTATTTTAGTCTACTTCTAAATTTTGCAGGTTTCTGCTACTATCTACCTATTTAAACATGATAGGTAGAGTTTTTTGGAATTCCTTTTCGACTTTAAAATGTTAATGAACCATCAAAATGTTATCTCCGTGAATTGCATTTTTTCTCGAGATATGTGATTGTCATGCATAATATCATGAAACAAGTACTGTATTCACACTGGCTGAAACATCTTGTTATCTTTTAAATTATAAATTTCATCACTTGAGTGCATCTGCTTAAATGTAATTTTGACATTTTCTTAAATCCTCCGAAACTGTTTTCTTTGCAGCTTCTGATATCAGGTTCACTTGACAGCTTGGATGTTGATGACCTACGACAGAACACTAATTATGCAGGGGGCTATCATGGTGTAAGTTTTTTATGGCTCTCATTTTTTTATAGAGTTTTTTGTGGCTCTCATTTTTTTATAGTTGGATTCGAATGATTATTACATATTATGTACCAAGTGTGCTTCCACTTTTCCTATTTTTGTTTAGGTGAAAAAGGAGTTCAAGTCGTTACCGATCAACTTGTTGCCCTATCTGTCGTATTTACCAAGAATCAGCTCTTTATACTTATTTTCGCTTCTTTGCTTGACAGGAGCACTATGTCATTGATATGTTTTGGGAAGTCCTCAAAAGCTTTTCTCTGGAAAACCAAAAGAAATTTTTGAAGTAAGTTACATCATCCGTGATCTGTGTGATTGTCCTCCTCCTACGATGTCTACTTTTAGTTATTAGCTTCAATAATTATTAACGTGAGAGAGAAGAATAACTTGATAAGGTTCTTTTTAGGTTTGTGACTGGTTGTTCTCGAGGACCGTTGCTGGGATTCAAATATCTTGAACCTTTATTTTGCATACAAAGGTAATCGTGGTACCAAATGTACTCTGGAAATATGGTAACTTCAGGTGGCTGACAGCTACTGAGGACATGACTTATTTCTCTCTTCCGACCTCTGTATTTATTCATTCTCCGTTTCCGAAACAGAAATTAAAGATTTTACTATCAACTCTTTTGCAGAGCGGCTGGAAGTGCCTCTGAAGAAGCATTGGACCGGTTACCAACGTCTGCGACTTGTATGAACCTTTTAAAGCTTCCACCATATGGAAGGTTTGTCTCTCCCTCCCTCTCTATTAGCAGCTTACCTTAGAAGTAATAAAGTGAGTCAAATTCTGATTAGAAGCAGCTCATCATAACCATAGTCGCTTATTTAGATATCAGCCTTTTCCTTTACCTTTTATTGCAATATAATGAACTTCCACATCATGATGTTTGTGGTTATGGTGCAGCAAAGAGCAACTGGAAACCAAATTGCTATATGCTATAAATGCAGATGCTGGTTTTGATTTGAGTTGAGTTGTACTCTACATAAGCAACTCGACACGTAGACAAAGACCGGCTCCGGTGTCAGGTTTGAGTGAAGTATATGTGCGCATCGGTAATTTATTTTCTTATATATCGGAATTGGAATGTCAGAAATTTTCTAAAGGATACCATGAGAGCTGGAAGGGGGGGATGAATGGTTGTTGAGACCAAAAGGCCAAGAACCATGACAGTGAGTATTAAGATAAATAGGTAAGTTAGCTGTGTGGTTGCTGCTTGGTTACTGGGAAAATGTAGAAACAAAAATGGAGTTGTCAACAGTGTGTGTATTCTGTTTTAAAATGTAGATTCTGAATCTACAATATTTGGAAGATGACCCTTGCAGGGTCAGGGCCAGGGTAGTGCAGGGTCTAGGTGATACAATTATTCTTGTATTATCGTCATTTGTAAATGAGTAACGTCATCATCTTCATCATTATCATAATAATTTATAACAATATCCATTTGTCTGCTCTGAGTTATGTTGCAAGTAATTTACCATTTTTTCTAGTTATTGTGCCCATCTAACACGAAGAATCCTTTCTTTGCAAGGCTTGGCTTTGGTATTTAGCAGAGTGATATTTTAGACTTGATTGATCATGTAAGTGCTAGGTGGAAATGAGATATGGTGCTTGTAAATTATTCGAGTTTGTTTTAAAATAAATTTGAATTCAATGTGATAATTATCGAATCCAATTTGAGCATTGTGATATCTGCTTTGTAATATTTGCTTTGTATGGTTTGTGAGCTTAATCCGAGCTTTTTATTTAATATATTTTATATTATGAAATTACATATTTATTCTTATATATATAAAAAGAGCTTAAGCACGAACAAGTACGAGTTTAAGTATAAACGAATTTAATCGAATTATTCGAGTTAAAATATAAATTAACTTAATTGAGCTACTTAAATTTAAAAATTAATGTTTGAAAGAGCTAGAATTGGATAATATGTTACTTTTTTAAGTTTAGCTTAGTTCAATTACACTAGGACTCTTACTAATAAATTATTAATAAAAAATGGGTGCTGTGTAAATATAATAAATAAATAAAAAGGTATGTGAAGGGATGGAGAATTAGTGAAAGGGATTCTGAGTTTTGATGCCAACTAATAACCTAACACGCGCACGCGCATATAACTTTGTATTTAATTAAACATATCTATAATGTTAAGACACACACAATCTCAGGGATATTGCATTTATTGAATGATAGGAAGATATGCTTAATTAATTTAGCTGAAATCATAAAAGGAAAAAAAACCAACCATTCCCTCCCTCCTTCACCATGCCCCATGACATGAGCACAATAATGTGGCATATTGAATCTCGTCATGTTATCATTTAATTTTTTTTTATAGTGATTATGTGAGATGATCTTAAAACGTTACACTTCACCGTTACACTTCACCTAGATTAAAACGGAAAAAAATTGATAAATTTGGAGACTAATGCAAATATAAAAATTTTAAAAAATTTTAAGTTTAATTATAAAGTGGACTTTTTAATTCTTAATTTCATATAATATTGTATAAGATAGTTTGAAGAGTATCGGTAAGTCCATAACGATTGTTTCCAAAAAGTTATTTAAAGCTTTAATTAATTTCCCACTTTAAAAACATCATCTTCAACCTAAACCAAATTCCCAAGTCCCACATTCTTCCGTATATATGTTGAAAACCTTTCATTTTTTTTTTATATTTTATTAAATTATATAATATGTTTCTTTACATCTATATAGAGAGTTTGTTTATATGTGAAATGTCTAAAATCTAAATGTGTTGGGGTATACTATCAACTCTAATAACCAATTATTACATTCGGTTTGGTCCCCATCTTAATTAAGTAACATGATTTGGATGGTATATAATAGGAAATAAATGCCACTAAAATTTCAATCATATATAAATAATTTAAATATATTTCATTTATTGTAAATTAACCTCAAATTAAGGGCGCATCCTTTTATTTCTCCAATAATTTATTATCGCAATATCCCACATCTTTAATAACATAAATTATTTATTCTAAAAAAATATTAAAGTAGCGTTTAAAAATTTAATTAATAATTAAATTTGAATATAACTGCTCATAATTATTACCTAACAATTACATTATATTGTTTAAATAGACTTAAATGAATCGAGTTTTAATTTAATTTAGTAAACATGAATTTTAATACATTTGTACGCTTAAATATTTTTAGTGTACGATTTGAATATTATGCGAAAGAAATATCAACACGTGGCATATTAAAAAATAATAAAAAATCAAAGGTAGCCACGTAACTTAACTTCCAAAATGTTAGTTATTTTATCTCCTTTTTGTTATGAATTATCCTCACCCACCGACTACCAATTTGATAAGGTAATGCCAAAGTAAATCAAAACCGTCCAATTAACACCAAATGTACTCATTGCTAGTTTCTTAACCGTTGGATTTATCTCTCTATGATACACTAACTATATATATATATATATATATATAGATGATCTAATAAAGGCTCCAAAGCCTTTTAACGTGTCAAACGTTGAGAAGAGGCAACTCTATAGTTTCCTCCTTTTATAAACTCTGTGTTAAATCAAACATTTTTGGAAGTAAATATTAAATATTCTCCAAAATTATTCCATGATTAACTTCATTTGATATCTAAATATTTATATAAATAATAAACTCTAACTTTTAAATTTAATATAGTGATTAAGGATTGTTCAATTAGTTTAAATTTTCGAAAAACAAATGATAGACTTTTATTTAGGTAACTCCTTTAAAACGTACTGTGTAATGTAAATATGTCTCTACATTAAACTAAATTCCAACTTTTATATTTGATATGGTGATTAAGGATTGTTCATTTAGTTAAATTTTCTAAAAATAAATGATAGACTTTTATTTAGATAACTCCCTTAAAACGTATTGTATAATGTATGTATGTCTCTACATTAAACTAAATTCAAAAAAAGTATTTTGAATTTAACAACCTTTTGATTTAAGAAAAAAAAAATTCACCTTTAAAAGAGTTAAAAAACTTGCCCTTTAATAAATTCTTTTCACCACCATTTTCTGAAAACCCTTATAAATAAGACCCAAATCCTTTGTGTTCACCAATTCCCCGGCCACTCTCAACTCTTATTTCTTACCTTAACTTTATAACCTTTTTTTTTTTTGGTCCAACAAAAAAACATGTCCCCCAATGTTGTTGTCTCTGGTAATAATCCCAACAGGGCTTATGTGACTTTCTTGGCCGGCAATGGTGATTATGTCAAAGGTGTTGTTGGTTTAGCCAAGGGTTTAAGGAAGGCTAAATCGTTGTACCCTTTGGTGGTGGCTGTTCTCCCTGATGTGCCATGCGACCACCGCGAGATCCTTGGGTCCCAAGGATGTATTGTTCGAGAGATTGAACCGGTTTATCCGCCGGAGAATCAGACCCAGTTCGCCATGGCTTATTATGTCATCAATTATTCCAAACTTCGTATTTGGGAGGTAATTAAATATTAAAATAGAAAATCTTTACTTTTTGGCATGCATGCATGACATCCATGTAGTCGATATGCACGTTGTGTACGTAGAGTAGTTTAGTTATCCATATGTAGTTTAGTCCAGAAAAACTATTTAAAATCCAATTAAAATATGATTTTTTTATCTTTTTACTATACTCAAAATCGAGATATTAATAAAAGAATCAATGTATTTTAATTTTGGACAATTTGATCGTTGTATTATTATATAATTAATACTCTTTTAATTAAAATACCGAAAATGATTTCCCTCTTAAAAACACTCATTCCAACGTTAAGAAAAATCAGTCGTAGGAATTGCGTCAAATTAAATTACAAAGATTAAATCTCATATTTAACATATTAAAAGGACCAAAAACAGAATTTCACCTTTAAACTCCGCCTATACGTCATCATGATTCTTTTAACATATTTACGTCGTTACTTACCCATGTATGTTGATGTTGCTATGTGAATCTATTTACCACCAAAATGGTAGAATTCCTTCTAAAATCCCTCAAAGTTGTATAAAATTATTAATTAATAAAATAGTAAAATTACTTTTTGACTCCCAAATATTTTTCATGATGTGATCAATATATATCAAATTAATTAATTTCTTTTTTTTAGTTTGTGGAATATGAGAAAATGATATACTTAGATGGTGACATTCAAGTTATGGACAATATTGATCACCTTTTCGAGTTAGAGGATGGGTATTTTTATGCTGTTATGGACTGTTTCTGTGAGAAAACATGGTCCAATTCTCCTCAATACAAGATCGGATATTGTCAGCAATGCCCGGAAAAGACGAAGTGGCCAGTTGGAATGGGGTCGCCGCCACCGCGCTACTTCAATGCTGGCATGTTCGTTTATCAACCTTGCCTTTTCACTTATTGTCGCCTCTTAGAGACCCTCAAAGTCACCCCTCCTACTTCTTTTGCTGAGCAGGTAATTAATCAATTTTTTTTCTTGTGTTTGTGTGTAGTTAAATTTTTAGGTCAAATCTTGATTTTTGTCCCTCTAGGATACTTAATTAAGGTTTAAATTTTCTTTGGGAGGGGGTAATTGAGAAGTTTAAAAAATTTTGGGAGAATCTAATTAAAAGTTTCAAAAATCTTGGCAGGCTTAAAATTTTCAAGAGTCTAATTAATTTTTTGCATGTTTTTAAAAAAATTGATAGGGTTAATGAAAATGTTATAAAGTTTTGGGGTCCAAGTCCCCATTTCCCTAACTACGTTTTGTATTACTCCTCATACATTAATTATTTTGATTAAAATGGATTTTTTAAAGAAAAAAATCTACTTCATTGTTTAAAAAAGAATAGTTAATGGTGTTTTCTTTTTTTTTCCATTATAAAGTAAAGGAAGTACATAAAATGCCTAATTTGAGTGTAGTAGAGGGGTTAAAACAATAATTTGACCCCATTTTTATATTCCTTATATAATCTTAAATCGGCTTTCAAATATATAATCTTAAATTGGCTTTAATTAAGTTGGATGTGAATTAATATTCTTAAAAGCACAAGATTTTCTTGTTCTCAATAAAATCACAAACTTGACCTCTTTGTTTTCATGGGAAAATTGCAATTGCAGGACTTTCTGAATATGTTCTTTAGGGATATTTACAAACCAATCCCTCCTACTTACAACCTTGTCTTGGCTCTACTGTGGCGTCACCCTGAAAATATAGACCTTGACCAAGTCAAAGTCGTTCACTACTGTGCTGCGGTAATAACCATCTCCCTTACATCCATTCATCCATCCATAATGAAATGAAGTTAATATACATGCGCGAATGCATGCATGTAATGTTTTTACAGGGATCAAAGCCATGGAGGTACACCGGTAAAGAAGAGAACATGGATAGGGAAGACATAAAGTTGTTGGTTAAGAAATGGTGGGATATTTATGAAGATGAATCTTTGGATTACAAGAATAATAATGTTATTACGACAGCCGCCATTGATGAACCAGAAAAGCTTGGTTCCTTGGTCTCTACTACCTTGTCTGAAGATGATGATGGTGTTGTTAACCCCCAGTGGACTGCTCCCTCAGCTGCTTAAATTTTAACAAGCATATAAAGATTATTAATTATTATTATGGTGTTTTAATAAAAGTTTAGAACAATTTTAATTTTTTTTGTAAGTTTTTATTGTGTTGAGTATGTGGCTTTTTAATGCCCACTGTTATGATACTGGGAAATAAATAAGTTTTTTTCTGTAATTTTACCCTTTTTTCCCTTAATTAATTAGGGCAATTAATCTACTATTATGTTAGAATATTTGTCATGCTGTGTTTTTCTTTTATGTAATAAATCAGATGGAATCTTTTGTTTAAACTACCATATCAATCGGATTTCAATTCAATTGATCCGATCCGATTGCAATAATTATTATGCAAAGACAATAGTTGTCATTAAACCAAATCCTTCTTGATTATACACATCAATCCTCTAGGCGAATGTACTTGATAGGTGTCTCTATTATAAGAATTATATCAAATTAATTCATCTATTATTAAATGAATCGATTTAGTCCCAATACTATAAAGAAGAATCGATTTAATCCTAATACTATAAAAAAGAATCAAATAAAGCAAAATTAGAATAGATTTAACATTTTTTTTATATAAAAAATGTCATTTATTGTTTAACAGAATTATATTTTGAAAGCTTCTTATGGTCCTTCAAATGAAATAATTTTTTTGGTGATGGACTGTAAATGAAAAAATTAATTTTCGTGTAACTTTTTAAATAGTAAATGTTAATTGTATTCCAATTTAGCTTTGTTTGATTCTATTTTATAGTATAGGGATTAAATTGATTCATTTAATAATAGAGGAATGAATTTTATCTAATAACTTCATAAGTAAAAATCTTAAAGTCTCACAATTTTGTCAATTTTAACCCATTTTATCTTACCAAAAAACATCTAAAATGAAGACATGGGATTGAGGTTTTTGGCCATGAACAAATTCATATGACATTTGGGGTTCATGCAGTAATCGATTAAACCATGACAGAAACATGATCTATGGAGTCCAAATTAAGAATGTAAGCCGTCATAAACAAGCAATTGTAACGGCTGCTTTTGCTGCTGTTGTTGCAGTGTGGTGGCAATCATATAGTCTGGTAAGAAAACGAGTTACATGCTCATGCTTCTCACAAGGTTTCCATGATATTCACATAAAAAAACATGCAATTTTTTTGTTTTCTTCTAATGATTTTCATTATCATCTTTAACGAGTCTTTTATTTTTTTTGGTCTTTTTTTGCCTATATCAACTTACGAAGAAGTGGTTAAACATTGAAATTTTAATTTTTATATGTTATTTTTAATCCTTCGATACTTTAATGTGAATTTGAGGTAGGGATAAACTGATATTTTTTTTATTCAATTGATATTTAAATTGGGTAATTTTTATCATTTGGTTTCCTTTTTTTGTTTGTTTAATTAATTAGTCCTTATACTTGGTAATTTTCCTCAATTTGATCATGAACTTAAATTCAGTTAAGATGTGACAATGTGATGCTATAAGAGAATGCCATGACATCACACTGAAAAGCTTTAAATTTTTTAAAAAATAAGAAAATATATATTAAAGTATTTTAGCATATTCTCTAAGTATCATCATCATATTTTAACAGAATCCAAATTCAGAAACTAAATTAAAAAAAACTACCAAGTTTAGGGACTAATGTGAATAAAAAAACATTTACAGACCAAAGTGGAAAAAGTTTTCAAGTTTAAAGACTAAATGTTAATTTATCCCTCTAACTTATGTTAATAGTTTTATTATTATTACTTAATTAACATAAAGATGTGTTTTGAATAATTCATTTCTTTTGATTAGGGATGCCTAGCCTTTAAAATAGAAAATTTGTGTTTTAATTACTTTAATTATAAGTTAATATATGGTAAAATTATAATTTAATATTTTAAAAATTATAAAATTATGATTAAATCTTTAAAAAAAATATAAAGCTATAAGCGAATACAATAACAAATTTATATTTTAACTCTTACCCTCCAAAACAACTTCCCGGCTTGGTTGATGTTTTTTATTACATTGGAGCAATTTCACCAGCGGTGTAAAACTTCTTGTAATAAGATTTTAGGACAAAATTATAGAAATATGATAATGGATCATAATTTGTAACTGAATGAGATAATATATAGTGACGATGTTATTGACCCTTTTTATATATAATATTAATTTTTCTATTTTGATTAAGGGTTAAATTAATAAAATATTTAAATATTAAGTGTTTAATTTGTCACTATACCAAAAATTTATCCCTCTTTCTTTTGAATCAATCGTCATTCAACAAATTTCAGACAGTTCACTCAAAACCTGGTTCAACCTTTTTGTTTAGACTAATATATCAATTGGATTCCAATCTAATTGATTCGGTCCGATTCCAATAACCATGATGCAAAGACAATGGTTTCCATGAAACCAAATCCTTCATGACTAACACGTCAATCCTCCAAGTGAATATACTTCGAAGGAAAAATTTTGTTTGGAGTTGTACTGTAAATAAAAAAAAAATAGTTTTCATGTAATTTTTTAAATAGTAAATGTTAATTGTGTTTCAATTTGACTTCATTTGATTTTTTTTTTTATAGTGAAGGGATTAAATTGGTCTCTTTAATAGTAAGACTAATTTGATCCGGTCCCTTTAATAGAGGGACTTCATAGGTACTTTCACCGTTGCCTATATATAAATAAGGGCAATGCCCCTTGAGACATGCATCAACATCAATTAGGTAAGAACCATGGCATTGGCACCTTGCTTTGTTTCCTTTGCAACCATTGTTGTTATTTCTTCATTTATAACCTCTCTTCTTCTTCCTTCTGCATACCCTTTAGACTTAAATGCCACCATATTACCCATCTTTGATGTGGATTTGTTGGAGTTTTCTTTGAACCTCGAGTATTTAGAAGCTGATTTCTTCTTGTTCGGTTCTTTTGGCCAAGGCTTAGAAAGGGTAGCTCCTAACTTAACTCGGGGCAGTCCACCTCCTATTGGTGCCCAAAAGGCTAACCTTGACAGTATCACCAATGATATGATCCTTCAATTTGGTTACCAAGAAGTTGGCCACATAAAGTCGGTACTCGGTACCTATTTATATATATGTGTGTATGTATGTACGTATGTATGCAGTTGAATGTGATGACTAGATATATGTATATTTGCAGGGCAATTATGAACGTAGTGAGGGGGTTCCCAAGGCCAGAACTTGATTTAAGTGCATCAACATTTGCAAAAGTGATGGACCAAGCATTTGATAGGCCATTGCAACCCCCATTTAATCCTTATGCTAATAATGTTAGCTTTCTCATTGCTGCCTATTTGATCCCTTATGTTGGACTTACTGGCTATGTTGATACTATCCCCAAGCTCTTTAGCATCACTTCAAAGAAGGTAAGCCACCATTTTAACCCATTTTTTCAGTTTTTTTAAGCTTTGTTGCAGTCGGATCCTTTTAAATCAACAGTTAAAAAAAGAGAGAGAAAGAAACACTAATCCCTTGTTGATCATGAAACATATGGTTTACAAGGAAAAATATAAATTTACCTTTTAACCAATTCAATTAGTTAAAAAAGAAGAAGAAAAACTGAATTTTTTTTTTTTAGAAAATAATGTATTCAGTAACCAATTTAATAAATTCTAGGTTACTTACTCAATTTCCTAATTTTTAACATAGCTTGATCAAATGGCTGTAGTCTTTTTAATATTGTCTTTTAACCACAATTATTGATTTAAAAAGAATGGGTAATCTACAAAAATAGTCACTTTTGTTTGCCTCAGGTTACATTTTAGTCACTTATGTTTGAAATGCTACATTTTAGTCACTTATGTTACTATTTTGTTACGAAGTGATCACTCTACCGTTAAGTTCCGTTATCTTTCTAACGGTAATCCTATATGGCAGTCCAACTAGATTTTAGATGCCAACTTAGACTTCTAAATGGAATGAAAATGGATTTTTAATTAAAAAATTAATTAATTAAAATTTTTAAACCTAAACCTTAATTCAAAAAACTGTTCATCTCATCTTTTTAATTTTTCTTCAATCTCTTCCTTTTTTCAATGGTTTTTTTTTCATTTGACTGGAAAAACTATTATTAAGATCAAAATAGTTGAAATCAAATTGACTGCTTCATAAAGATGGATTCAATGGAGGGTTCAGGTATGTCTTCTTTGCATTCCTCTATCTCTTTTATTCAATACTGAAAAATAAAAGATTAGATTTTTTTTTGTTTAATGAAAACCCTAAATTAAAATTTTTGATATGAATATTAACAACTAAAAGAATTTTAGATCAGAAAAAAGGGATACCCACAAAGGGATTGTGAACAAACAAGCCGATTCAGATCAGAAAAAATCGAATTGAGAAACCAATTATTCAAGAACGTGAAGAATTAGAAAATAAAATGATTAGGAACAAAAACAATTACCATCTTCTTATTTGTCGACAACCACTTCATTTTAAGTCTTAGAACATAAATTTATCGGTAAAGAAGATATACTTGGACCCTCCATTGAATTCTCTTTTGTTTTTGTACGTGAATAAAAAAATTGATGATAATAACTTTTTTAGTCAATTGAAAAAAAATAAAAAAAAGGGAGAGGTGAACTGTTTTTTAACTAAGATTTAGGGTTTAAAATTTTTAATTAATTAAATTTATTTAATAAAAAAATCTATTCTCATCCCATTAGGACATCTAAGTTGATACTTAAAATCTAGTTAGACTGCCACGTAGGATTACCGTTAGGAAGATAACGTAACTTAACAGAAGAGTGATCACTTCGTAACAAAATAATAACATAAGTAACTAAAATATAACATTTCAAACATAAGTGACTAAAATGTAACCTGAGGCAAACAAAAGTGACTATTTTTGTAGTTTACCCAAAAGAATTTCATGAAATCCCACTATAATAAGATTTCACCTTAGACTTTTTTGTTTGCAGCTGGTTTCTGGCCTCCTAGGGATAGAATCTGGGCAAGATGCTGTTATAAGAGCACTGCTATATCCGCTTAGACTAGCGAAGGTTCCTCCATATGATATAGATGTAGACGAGTTCACGAGACGAATTTCAAACCTTAGAAACACACTAGGACGTGCCAGGAGCAAAGATGAAGGGCTTACGGCTCCAGTAAATGAGGGAGCCGAAGGCAGAGTGCAAGGCAACGTGCTCGCTGGAGATCAATTCTCGCTCGCCTACAATCGAACACCGGAAGAGGTTTTGAGGATTGTGTATGGAAGTGGCAATGAAAGCATCCCTGGTGGGTTCTTTCCTAAGGGAGCTGGTGGAAGAATTGCTAGGTCCCATTTACCCAATGGTTACCATTAGCGTAACATGGTAATGTAGCAAGTAATATACGTTGTACTGTTTGGAGCTTAGATCTTAATCTAAACCATAATAATTAAATATGTTTTGAATAAATTCTGTTATTACTTATTTTTGAGATTGATAGAATAGTAAATTTTTATTTATGTTAGTTTAATATATAGTGACAATGAAAGTGACCCTTTTCATATATAATATTAATTATTCTATTTTGATAAAAAAAATTAAAAAACGATAAATTATGATATATAGGATCAATCCCGAATTGGAATCAGTTATAACTTTGACTTTTCAGATCAAAGTTTAAATCAAATAAATTATTATTTAATTTTAAATCAAATTAAATTACATTGAGAATAATCAAGTCCGGATCAAGGCGCAAAAAACCCGAAAGGTATGGAAGAAGTTAGAGAGAGATTAAACAAACAAGCACACGTGAATCCACATGAACTCAACATCTGGATTTGGTACAAATTCAAATCAATCCTAAAATTAAAATATTCTAAATCAGATCAAGCTCTAAACATCTCATGATATATTTTAATTATGCTTTTATTACCAAACTCTTACATCACTTGCAAAATGATACCATTAAGAACTGTACAATCCATTGAGAAAGAACCAACAAATGTTCCATAACAACAAAGAAAACCCGAAGCTTCGTTTTTCTTCAAGTATATTCATATTTGACACTTATAACGTATAGATATTTAATATATCTATGACGCGAAAAATTTTGAAATACAAATAAAATCTTAGCTAAAATTAAAAATAACACTTACACCCGAATCCAGAGTCCAGGCTCAAAAAACATATATATAAGTATACAATTATTCAGATTTGTAAGTCAACTTGCAAGAACATAATTATTGTACAATTTTTTTTTTCAAATCACAGGGTTTTCAAATTTATTATACTTTATTATTATTTGAGATTTAAGAATCATGGCCAAAAATTTACATGGTAATTTAACTCGATCCCTTTCAGCTTTATTCAAATAGCATACAAGAGTCCGGGGTTGAATTACCAGGAAAAGTTAAAACTCCGGAGATACCAAGGCTGTTAATACGAAACATCTTCTGGAGAAATGACTTATCCTGAAGATCTTTTCGGCTTTTCCCAAGGGTCTAGACCCGCAACCTGTTCCACTAAACTACAAAAAAGAAAGCAGACTTGAAAATCACTACCGTTGCTTCTATTATCTTAATTGATTCGGTTTAAGTACCAAGAACGTATAGAAATGCAATATCAAGTTGTGTTGCCGATATGAAGGGTTACGTACTAGGGAGATCCCGAGTCGGGTTGGTTTGGTATGTTGGCAGATTGTTTCCCTGAGAACTGGACTGAAATTAGACCGCCCTTCACTGCTCTGGCTCCGGCTAGCACGGGTGAACCTTGAAAACTTGTCGGTCTGTTCCCGGATGACATTCCTGCATAAAAACGGCAAACAAATTTTAAGCTATATTCCGGGCTTGGAAACCGAGGTTGCATATATAGTATCCATCCGATAGAACTGAATACCGGATAGATTGAGACAGAGATATCGGGCATCTTTACCGCCAATCACAATGAAATGAAGCCATAAACAAATGATATACACCATAAATAATGCAATGGTCATACCACGAGCTACAAGATAGTGAACACATTACCTTGAAAGATCATGACAATACAAAAAATGACGGTAAACACAGCAGCAAGCATGTTGTTGGTGCTGTTAGAAGATGTCGTTCCCATTCCCTTAGCAGCTTTCATCTTCTTCAAGGCTTTCAAACGTGCACGTTTCAATCTCGCGAGTTCTGCAATCTCTTTAATCAACTTCTGGTCGGCCGCATCCAAGGACGGAGCTCGTGGTGGCCTAGGAGGTTTAGGAGGTTTCTTATAACCCAAGCTTTTACGTTTCTCCTTCGCTAATCGATTCTCCTTAGCATCTTTACCATCACCATTCGTGTTCTCCACACAAACACTACCACAACTCGAAACTCTATCATCTTTACCAGACAACGACACTCTATCATCGGCCAAACCACCTTTAACCTTAACAACGAGTCGGCTAATGTCTGAAATAGGGCTTGTGCTATAATCTTCTTTTTCTCCTCTAGCATTAACAATGACCCCATTTTCAATTCCAAGTTCTAAATCTTTATCTCTAGGAGCCATATTAATCAACCAATCAAAATCCTAACTCTCAGAATCTCAATCTATACAAATACATTACAAGTTTGGGGATTTTTGCAGATCTAAAAATTCACACAAAAAACACGGCTTTAAATAAATGCAATTTAGCTTTGTTGTTGAACTTACTACCCAGAAGAACACTTTCACTATCAAACCTCCAATGAGCAGAACCCTGAAATAATCAACAGAATATAAGAGATTCAATCACAAAATCATAAAATCTAAAACCCCAAAAAAGAAAAAAAATCATCAAAAGCTATTGGAAACAGAGCCAATGCATAAAAAGCAGGAAAAAAAAATATAAAAACGATTCAAAAACCAGAAAATGTACCAATGAAAACCCCACATTCATCAATACCCAATAAAGAAAAAAGGGTTCTTTATCAGATAAATAACAATAAGATATATAAAAAGAATGTATACATATTTATATACCTTCCAGTGAAAGCAAGAAAAATACCCAGATCGAATGCTGAAACAAGAGATAGGCTCTACTTTAGTTCAGTCTACAAAAGCTTAATCTATATATAGACTGAATCAATTAATGCAATTTAGAATTTTAATAGCTTTGGATTAAATTAATTAATTAGAAAAAGGAAGATATAAGGGGTGAGGAGGGA
This sequence comes from Gossypium stocksii, assembly GCA_020496765.1. Taxonomy (NCBI): domain Eukaryota; kingdom Viridiplantae; phylum Streptophyta; class Magnoliopsida; order Malvales; family Malvaceae; genus Gossypium; species Gossypium stocksii. The sequence continues at coordinate 82,406,099 of CM035625.1, read as the reverse complement.
AATTGGAAAGTACTAGGTAAGAGGAAACTGACAGATTTCAAATTTGGGTAAAACTACCCAGTAGATCCCTTTATTATAGGAACCTTATCAATTTAGTCCTTTTATTATTAAATAGATTTAGTATTTAAAAAAACATTGTTAAATACGGTTTTTGCAATTGAACTATAAATAAAAAGAAAAAAATTTCATATTATTTTTTAAAAAATAATAAATATTAACTTTATTAAAATTGGATGTTATTTGATTTTCTTTGATTAGATTATGTAACATTAATTTTGATTATAATTGATTTACGTATATTATAATTATGATTGTAATTATTATTGTAATCATATAAATATTTGAAATGTATCAATCATATTATTGTAAAATTTAGAACCCATCACATGTTTTCAGCAAAGTTAGTGACTTGACATTAAAAAAAAAAAGTAAATATCACATTTTGAAATTTTTTAAAAAATACTCGCACAGTTAATTAAAAAATAATATTGTAATGATTCTGAATTTAACAAAATAATTTTAACAATATTAATAATTTGACCTGAATTTTAAAATCTAAAAAATTGAAAGAATTAAATTTTAAATTTAAAAAAAATAAATAGACTTATAACATATTTTAATCTTAAAAATTAATAAAATCGATGAATTCTATTTTAAAAACTCTTAACTGATTTTTACTGACTCATGTAATGTGACTTGTCATCAAAGAAAATAATAATGTATTTGGATTAATTGCAGCCGAGTTCATTGCTTTGTAGTTAGGAAGCTTTGGACCATTTGCTTAAACATTATCAGATACGATGTTTGCTGCAATAATTCATCAAAGAAAAATCCATAATATATATATATATATATAACCCTAAATCCTAGCATCAACTTTAAGAGATGATACGTAATGAATCTAAAGTTTCATGATATAAATTCTTTTTTTTTAAAGAAAGTTGAATAAAATGCAAAAAAAAAAAAAAATAGATACTTTAGGCGTAATTTGCTGTATTTGTATGCCCTACCATGTGAGTCCCCCCCCCCCCCCGATCTGTTTATTGCCCAAGTGGGTCCATCCATGCATTCATATAGGAAAATAAAAGCAAACTAGAACCAACCACACTAAATTAATAGTGAATTTAAGTTTTAGTTATTTAATTTTAAAAAATTATAAAATGGTAACTGAATTATTCGAAAATTTTTATTTAAGTTATTAGGTTGTTAAGTATTTTTTTTAAAAGTACGATTATCAAATTCTAAGCGACAATTCAATGATCGGTGCAATAGATAATTACTCATCAAAGGGTAGAAGAATATACTTTATGTTTAAGTCGATTTGACGATCAATGTCGAATATCAGAAAAGATAATTGTTTAGATTTTTGTTCTTAGATTCATAGTGTTTAAAGCCACTTCATGAAAAAATATATATAAAAGAAGAAGAAAAACTTTCGATTGATATAGAGGGTGAGAACATAAAATAACATACAACAGTAATTATAATAGTTCTATGACTTAATTGAAAACTTTTGAATAGTTTGATGATATTTTTATAATTTTTTAAATCAAAACGTAAACTTATTAATAGTTTAATCCTACCAAAAAAAATTTCAAACAATCTTACTTCACTTTTGAATGAGAGTTACTTCTTGTTTTGAGGTTTGATTTTTTTTTTTTTTTTTTGAGTTTTGATTAAATAGATTTGAATCATTAATTTTTTATAATTAAATTTAATTAGGTCGAATTTAGATTTAAATTAATGAATTCCTAGGTAATAAATGATCTAAACACATGTATTTATCATTGAAACGATGGAAAGCATATTTTTTTATGAAAATTATGTAAAATTTGAAAGGAAGTATATGAGGCTGAATTTCAAACAATTCAACAGTCACATCATGAAAATATCCTAAAAATGCAAGAAAAAACACTAGGGTCCACGTGGTAATTGAGCTAGTTTGAAATGTTAGAAACTAATAAAATTATGGCATTATGGATAGGAATTGATATTTAGAGAAAAGTTTATAACTACAATTATAATTTCAAATATTACATCTACAAAACATTAAAGGAATTTATTCGAACTAACCATCTATAAATAATAAGATTTAAATTAAAATAAATTTAAGAATAATCTATATATGGTTAGTACATGATATGAGTTAAATTTGAATATCAAAATTATATAGCTTTGGCATTTGATAATACTGTTGTTGAGGGATGTTCGAGCTCTCTCTCGGGAGAAATCTTCAAAATGTCGTCTACTTGAGAGTTAATGGACCCCTTAAACGGTGAATGAATTCTCCATGTCAAGGTTGTCTCCTAACTTCCTGGAGAGCCTTGGAGGGTACACGAAGTGGAAACTCCCCTGTTGATAGAAATGCGACATGTAATAGCTCACAGAAGGTGTTAGTATTATTTGTAATATCGACCATGGCAAACACACCCACAAGAATTTGAACTAGCCACCAAGACATATATAGCCTTACCTTTGTAATACCATCTTCCCCAATAAGTTATTTATATTCTCAAGGGTTCAAATCCTACCAAAGACAAAATTCTCACGTCATCTTAAAAAATGGATGTATAATTAAAGCGTTTTTAGTTCTGTGAATCAAACCCTCAAGGCAACTACTCATGCCACACTAACTCTCTACAGACCATGAAACAGAACCTTCCCCAAGAGACAATACCTTTTATTGTTGAGAGTCCAATCGACTATCTAATAAATCACACTTAAAAAAACTTTCCTAAAGGTTCTAACCCCTGCAACAACTACCAAAACTTCATTGGCATATGGATTAAGGTCATAATTCTGTACTTCATAATCCGAAAAAATAGAGCCCTAGACTTTGTCAAATACTGCCACGGCTTCATTGGCAAATGAGTTGAGATAATAGTATTACACTTCAATGTCAACTTTCTTACAAACTGAATACGAATCTTGCAAATATTTAAGAAGATTGATCTACACACCTCAATTAAGATTTCATAGAATTGTGTCCAGTGTAAAATATGATGTTTATAGCATCATAAAGTACAAAATCAAATCTTCGAAATAGTTTCGTGATAACAATGAAAGTAATAATATATGGTGTACAATAATATAATAATGATAAGATAGATGGGTTGTCCATTTTAAAGTTGAATCAATGGGGCCTGGGGGGCAGGCCAGAAGTTGGGATAATTTTTAACTTTTATTTAATGGTACAAAGGCACCTGGGCTTGGATCTTTTCAATCCACTATGGACCACCATCCAATCCGAAGACAACACCAACTAATTTTCAGTAATTTTCTTCATGCAATGAACGAGACGTTTCGTACTAATTACCATTTTAATAAATAATATTTATGTTAGAAATAAGAAAAATAAATATTTATTTATGAATATGTTTATATTTTTTATTTTAAAGTTTTTAAAAAAAATTTAATTTTTAATTTTTAAATTATATAAACTCTTGATTTTTAAAATTAGAATTAAATTATAAAAATGTAAACATTTAATGACTATTATACCAATAAAAAATAGACCAGAATATTAGATTTTGATAACTGAGTATTTAATGACTATTTTAACTAACTGGATACCTGGTGACTATTTAACTAAACTGGTCGATGTTAAAATGATTGAATTAAATTAATTAATCAACTCTTTGATTATTCAATTGAATTGATAAAACGACTAAAGTAGCCAATAACTCGAACACCAAAGAAACGTTGATCGATAAAGCTTCCAAACTTCGATCACCAGTCACCACCATTGTTGATTGGGTCCCTTGGTCGGAAGACTATGTACAAAGAAATATCTTTCTACTCCAACACAATCAAAACAATCACCCATGTTATTTTTGACCGCTAGCACAAAATATACTGACCACGTACGACTCAGGTTTTTTTTTTTTTTTTTGTATTTATAATAATAACTTCCAAAAATTAAGGAAAAAAAAAACCATATTCAAGTCGGTCTTAGGATAAATAAAAGATGATATTGATGGAAGACAAACAGACAGGAAATAAATTAATGTCTACCTGCTGAACATCACTAATCCATTTACATAGAGCGTAATCAGTGTCCAATTTGTCTAAAACCATACACAAAACGATCAATTTTTTATTGAATTTTGATGTTCTCTATTTCCTAAACTGATTTTCCTTTTTTTGAATCTTCGGCATGTGAAATTGAAAATGTTTTATGGCACAACCAATAAGTTAAATGAAACATACTAAAATTTAAGAATAGCAGCACCACTTGAAGGCTTTGAAGCAAACACATAGAGACCAAGGTCATTCTGGTTTATCACACCTTTGTCAATCCTAGACTTGTAGAATTGTTCCTGAAAACATAATGAAGTCTTAATGCTTGCTGTTATATACATACATGCACACACACACACACACACACACACTTATGTATATCCTGGTTCTCGTGTCAACTGTGCAAATCTTTTGTTACTGGCTAACTTGATGCTTTGCTTATATATAGAAAGCTGGATTTATGCTTGCTCATATTTACATATATACACACGTAAAATCACGTGTATATATATACTAGATTATGACATATCCATGGGTGAAAGAAAATATTTATAAAAATTTTGTTTAACATACAAATGAAGGTTTGATTGAAATGGTGAAATTGAAATTATAAAAATCATGGTGGTCTAGGTTCAAATCCCTATCATAGTAATATTTTCTTACAAAAATATAGAAAGATTGAAACATCTTGCTATCTTTTGTAATAATAAGGGGTTTTTAGTCATTTTCTTCCTGAGTTGGTGTCAGGAATGACTCGGGACAGTTAAAAGGTTAACTAATAGTATAAATATGATGCCTTTAAAACGAAAGGAAATAGAGAGGGCTTGCACGGAGAGCTATACCTTCAAATTGAGGATGAACTGTGGTACGATACTCTCTTTTACCAAGGCCACGGCACAACCACCCCATCCAGCTCCGGTAAGCCTTGCTCCCATAGCGCCATTGTCTCGGCATACTTTTACAATTTCCTCCAACTCCGGGCAGCTAGTTAAAAATTAAAAAAGTAAGATAAGTGACACTAACCAGCAGACCATGTGAACTTGCCATCAAAAGAAAATACAATCACAGTACATAGAAAACCCCCATAAGCAAAACAAGCCAAGCTCATCTTTTTGCTATAATCACGGAGAATAGTGTTAACAGTAATACAAGATAAAGTTATCTGGTAATTATTGCCTTACAAGACCTAAAGTCACGTCAGTCAAGATCAATAATACAAAGAGGACGAGTAATATAGGTCGAAAAAACTTTATCATGTATAGAAAGAAGGTAGCAAATCATCCTTTTTTACAGAGATTTCAGTTATGATCGAAGGAGCAGTGTGACAGATTCGTGTTAAACAATAAAAGGGACAACTAAATCGTGCTTTTAACAATTTTTTCAGTTACAATCTTACAAACAGTTCAACAGACTCGATGTACATTCTGATAGTTGTACCTGCATTCATAGAGAACACTACAGCTGTGGTGGCTTTCGTTCATAAGATTGCCGAGTTTCTTGAGCTTTTCCTCCTCGCTGCACAAATTTATTAATTAATAATCATTAACTATCGGTTAAGAAACAACTTCAGCATTCGGACAGAACATAGTCCATTGTTAAAATTTGAAAGTCACCTTAACTTTGATGCCACAGTATCCTTGAAAGCATAAACACGCTTGGCTTCGGAGTAGACGTGAGCAGCTCTCTGGAAATTAAGAATCAAGAAATAACTAAAATAGTCCATAACTTTAACCCAGTATATCAAAATGTTTCTAGTGAAAATGTTAAAGATGTACGAAACGGTTTAAAGACCTAAAGTTTCGCATAAAGATGAAGACAATATATCAGGATCACTGGTACTAGTTCCAGTAAGGGAACCGGTAATAAGAGGAGTGTAAAGAGAAACTAGGGTTTAACCCAATTGGTTTATGCAGCCACCCTTAAGAGGTGGTTTTCCAGTAGGCTTAGGATTCAAATCTTAGCATCTGCAACCCCTTTCCTATTCCCAAGTTACAACCCCCTTCAAAAAAGTGTAATGTGAGTGGTAGCCACCGTGCTACACAAAAGCCCAAAGGCAAGTTTTTTTGCATTTGGAGAAGCACCTCAAAAAGTCACTATTGATTGAAGAAAATGTATATAGTATGGAACATAAGTGCAATTAATTTTTTTTTAAAAAATCATAATTGATAATAATATTAATTTGAAAAAATAAATGATATATTCAACTTCAACCAAAAGTACCTGATGCAACTTGAAATGCTTGGCTGCTTTTAGCACATCTAAAGAAGTTGGGTTATCACACAAGATTGATGGAAGATCCTTCTGAGTAATTTTCTCAACTTCTTGAGCAGTATATGGCTCCTCTTTCAAGAATTCCTGAAGCAAAAGTAAAGTTTGACCTAAGACTGTATGATTTGTAATGAAAAAAGAAATCACCGCAGAGTCATGGAGGTAGAAAATTAAATAATAGAAACCTTGACTGCAAGGACAGGGTCATTAGAACCTTGACCACCAGCAAACTTCACACATAATCCTTCCACATCGGAAAGAGTTTTGACTTTTGATATTGCTTCTTGTGGCTTCATTCCCAGCTTTATACCAAGCATGATCTGAAACGTTGAAAAGACAATTGTGCATTGTGAGTGTCCAAAAGACAAAGACGGTAGAATTAGAAACGCCATGATGCAAGAAACCCCCCAAAAAGTTGTAATTTCAGTAAGGAAATGTAACTTACAGCTGCCAGTCGGCATTCCACAACTCGGTTATTATAATTTGTTGCAGCTGTTACAGCTTTTTGAGATTCTGCCAATGAATGGGCTATCACAAATGTACCACCAGCAGGTAGTTGCACGTCAGTTGCACGAATAGGGTTGAAATCTATTAGCTCAGCAAACCCATTTTTGGCCATAACGGAGATTGCCTGAAACGGGGTAGTAAGTTACACACGATTTTCAATAATAACAGAGTAAATTTAAATAACTTCAAATTATAATGAGGTAGCATGTTAAGCATCACAACAACTCAGGAAAATTAAATATAGGAAAAGTGAAACCTGGTCCATTCCACCTGACTGTGTTCCAATGTGTTGTTCACAAATACACGTTACTTGGGCAATTTCTTTCTGTTAAACATGCAGATATTAGTATCTCAAATTTTGACTTGTGGTTACAAATGCAAAGATATAATACCTTTGGGAAGTTAACACCAAAAGCAGCCATAATAGCAATTGTAGCTGAGCAAACCAAAGCTGCAGAGCTTGATAGACCAGAACCTGAAACAAAAAAGATGATCCAATTTCTATAAAGAAACAAACTACCACCATGCAAACTAAATTTTTATTCAATTGCCATCAAAGTCATGCAAGTGGAGCAAAAGAATACCTGTAGGAACTGTTCCATCAATAAGGACGTCGAGGCCCACTGGCTTACCTACATTCACTCCTTTTGACTTGGCATACTCATAAAAACCCTTATACCTGCATAACATGGATGGACAATACTAGCATCACCATTTTGAGGGGATCCATTGCAATACAAGAATAGTCAATATATATGTCACTCTGAATTGTCTTTACATACTTGGGAAAAGGATAGAAACATCAATAGATTGTATTGACTGTCATTGTCAAATAGAAAACATATATAGGGAGAAAAAGAATTTAATATCTCACCCACAAATGAAATAATGGCCCCATTTATGATTCTTCAAGTCAATTTCCTGCAGAATAAACAATATCAGGCATTTTAACTCAAATGAAGAGCAATCCTTAAGCCAACAAACCAAACACAAAGAAGGAAGTCAGCATTTTTTTAATGCTATAGAAACTTATGCAATCAGTGAATGGTAGTTAAATAGGTAAACTTGCAGATGAACATTTAACAAGTTACTTAATCAACTGGATAACTATAAGAAGAAAACCAGAAGGTTAGAACATTGCTAAAGTTACCTGGTTAGGATCAGCAGGATAAGTACAGGTAGCATACTTATCATTGACATTAGCAAGTTTTAGAAGCTTTTCAGCCTCTCCTTCTTTGTGCTTTCGGATTGCCACAATCGTGTCTTGCCTGATTGCCATAGGTAACACTGAGTATCCTTCATAGTCAATGTGTTCTCCAATTAAGTTCACTCTCCCTACACATAAATAGCCATTAGTTGATCAAACGATTAAAAAATAACCACTTTTCACAATTAAAACAGTTAAACCACTCGCAAGAGGAAGTGAAAAATCACTATCTTCCCATTTTAATTAATTTTTTTGATTAGCCAATCAATGTAGCCTATTTTTCTCAAAATATTTCTCAGCAAACAACTAGAAATTTTTCTAAGGTAGAGTTCAGAACTTGAATTTCAAAAATAGTGCAAATTGTGTGATAAAACACATAAATATGACATTCATGATTAGTTCTCAAATCTATGCATTTGTTGGATGCTTATTTACTATGTGAAATTGAAATTACTAAGGATATCTGTGAATCTGAAATTTATGTTTCTATATCTTTTAAATATATAATCACACTAAATCTCAACTAATTTAAGTAAACATTTTTTTCTCCTCGCGATTTATAAAGTAATTGAAATCTAAACTCAAATGTCTCAATTTTATGTTCTTAATCATACTAACTGAATTCGGAATATATACTCAAGCTGAAACTCAACTAATTTAAATACGCGTTTTACTCCCCTCATGATTTATAGAGTAATTGAAATCTAAACTCAAAGCTTTCAAGTTCCTGTTCTTAATCATACTATATAAATTCGAAATATATAATCAAATAGAAACTTGAATAATTTAAGTAAACATTTTATTCTCCCCGTGATTTATAGAGTAACTGAAATCCGAACTCAAATGTTTCAAATTCATATTCTTAATCATACTAACTATAGATTTTACTCTTCTCACGATTTCTAGAGTACTTGAAATCTAAACTCAGAGCTTTCAAGTTCATGTTCTTAATCATGCTAATTGAATTCGAAATATATAATCATACTGAAACTCAACTAATTTTAAGTAGAAATTTCATTCTCCTCGAGATTTATAGGGTAATTGAAATCAAAATTCAAATCTTTCAAATTCAAGTTCTTAATCATACTAATTGAATTCGAGATATATAATCATACTGAAACTCAACTAATTTTAAGTATAGATTTCATTCTCCTCACGATTTATAGAGTAATTGAAACCTAAATCCAAATTTTCAAGTTCACGTTCTTAAACATAGCATTAGAATTTAACACACACACACAAAAAGAAAAAAGGTAAACAGTCTTTCATCCAAAAAATCAATGTCAATTTTCCTGCTTATCGCTTAGCAACAGCGAGAACATAGAAAAGCAAACCTGGAGACCGAGCAAAGACATCGGGAGGATGACCAAAGACTTTGACAAACTTGGACTTCAATTGATCGAACCGAAGCTGAGCTTCTTCCAGCTGAGATCCTTCGCCGTAGACCCGTTCTAGTGAAGAGTAAACCGGAACCGGAAGATCTTCGTGCTTCGCCATTGCTCTCTTTGCCTCTCTTCCGGTCACTGTAGCCAGCAATTTTTTTTGTTTTTTGAGTGATTGATTCCCTCACGAATAAAAACACACCGAATCAAAATCTAAATAATTTCGAATCGATTGGTCCTTTTTAATAATAATTGCTCTTTTATTTATTTATTTATTTTATTTAAAGCCATATTTTACGTGGCAGATATCCATAACGACAGGCATCTCTACTAATTAAAATGTCTAATTCTAAATTTCATCCCTTCATTTATAAAATTGAGAAATTAATCCCTCTAATTTGATTTGTCATAGTTTGATCCTCTTACTTTTCTAAAAAAAAAAAAGTAAATCAGTTATTGATAACTCAGACCACTGATTATTGTTACTTGATTACATACAAATTGTTGAATTGTTAATTTATTTTGTAACTCAATAATTTAATAACAAAATTTAATAGTGGTACTCAATTGGATTTTTTTTTTAATTTTGTAAAATAAGAGGATTGAATTCTAACAAATTAAAGTAAAGAGATCATTTTGTCGATTTTCGTAAATAAAGTGATGAAATTCATAATTCTACTATTAAAATAAAACAAATATATATGTATATATATCTAAAATTTTGAATCAATCCAATATCTCAATCATGTTTATCCTTAAATATTATTTTATTAATCTCTTATATTTAAAATAATAGTAATTAGATACTTTTGAAATATTAATAGTCTATAAAAATATATTTTGTTGATTGAATTTATCTCTTATGATTGTAAAAATTAAAAAGACATGAATTCTAGCACATTTAAACATGTATAAAAATGGAATTGCTACTAAACAAAAAGCTAAAATTTATTAGAGAGAATATTGTGCTTCTATAATAATTGAAAGATGGGTTATAAAAAAGAAGAAGGAAGACCGTCAAATGAAAAGTTAATTAAGTGTTGGCTTTGTTTGAGTAATAATTAAGGTTTTATTTTAACCATAAAAATATAGTTTATTTAAACAAAATGATAAATTCTAGACGTTTTTAGAATAGTTTAGCAAAAAGTATAATCATAATTACAAAATTAGTGTCGTGGCCCATCTTCATCGAGTTTAATATGATTTTAATATACTTAATTAAGTCATGTTGAGACAAAAGATTTATATTATTGTTAGATATCTAATTAATATTTAAATAAATTATAAAAATACTTACTTAAATTATATTTTAATCACTAAACTATTACCTTTCATTAAAGATCAAACTGTTAAATGTTCACAAACAATCCATATCGATGTCAACTAACAAAATAAATTTAATGTGTCAAAGGGTTGTCACCCTAATTTCTTTTTTTTTCTTTCCATTCAAAGGGTCAAAACGTCGATGACGGCACTATCCAAAAGCCGCCGCCTATCTAGAAGAAAAATAGCAATAGATCCTATTAGCCATGCAAAAACATTGTTGCAACAATAAATAACGGAGGACAAAAGCCATGTTCTCCAAAATATATATATATAGCTTGAGTCTTGACCCTTAAAAAACATAGATGGGTTCTGGTTTGGGTCTCAAGTGACCAAATAAATGGGCATGGCAGAGGTGGAAAACCTTTGTTGGTGCTCTATGTTAAGCTCCCTATGATTAAGATATGGATTCTCTAAGTCCTCTTTTCTTGTAGGTGTCAAAGTTCCAGCTAAGGGACCCAAATATGTTCGGCTCAAGGTGGTTCTATAAGGCATGGTCGAACTGCTTTGGCTCTCATTTATGCAAACAGATTCGGACGTTGAAGACTTGAAAGCTCGAGCCTTAAACCAATGACATTTGGTAGCGACGGGATTGCATCGGCAGTTGTTTAGGGTCCAAGAAAGAAAGGTTTTGTTTTTGTTTAGAATGACTTTTGACTTAGGTAACATTGACTTGAAATATACGTCTACAATTATCATCCGCATTAAACTTCCGTCATACTTTTTAACTGAGAATAATGGTTCAATGATTAAAATGTAATAAATGACTATTTTATTACAAATTAAAATTTAGTGACTAAAAATAATTTAAACCATACATAAATGACTCTTTTTATAATTTACCATTTGTTTTTTAAAATTGATATTATTAAAAATTTTATTAAAAATATAGTAGGTTGGCTATAATCATAATTTAACATTAAACAATGGTTTTATCATTTGATTTAATAAAAAATATAATTAAAAAATTCATTTTAAATTAAATTTTTAAATAGTGAATAAATCATTTAAATCATTATAATTGTTTTAAGAAATCTTAAAATTTTAATAAACATTTAATATATAACTATAATATAATTAAATTATATAAAAAATTAAAACCCAACATTCTAGTGTGTATGAAGAATGATTAAAAATAATTTGCTCTTATAAAACTTATTGGAGTGGGCTTGATTAATACTAATTTATTTTCAAGTGGGCAGTCCAATAATAATCCAAGATTAAAGTGGGCTTTATTAGTACCCAAAATTCAATTTTGATGATTTACGCTTGTATCATATAGGTAAATTATTCGAATAAAAAAATTTCACAAACCAATTTAAAATATAATTATACATCTCTAGAGAAAACAGCACTCAAACAACATTTTATACTTACTTAGAGTTTTTTTTTTTACTCACAATGTATTAAATATTTATTATCTTTATAATATATCGCATGTATTACGTATTTTACTATAGTCACATATGTGTTTTTGTATCGTTATTACTTGGTGTAACTTTAAGAATAGATGTGATTGAGGCTAGTTGAATCGGTGAATCGTTTTATTTTATTCATTTTCGTATGGATATTGAAAATATTTATATTTAAAGTAAATTATACTCAAAGTCATTAAACTATTAATAATGTTACATTTTAATTATTTAACTTTAAAATGTTATAAAACAGTCACCAAATTATTTGAAAGTTTTTATTTGAATCACCAAACTATTAAGTTTTTTTTTTAAGTCTAATTAGCAAATTTCAAATGACAATTCGATGATAGGTATAATGGATCACTACTAATCGATGAGTAGAAAAACGTAATATATACAAATTCATAACTTATTCATAAAGTATATGAAAAATATTAACATATATAAGACTATTAAGTATGAAGCCAGCTGTTGTAGCGTATGGAAAAATCTATTCTTCCCAATAGTATGGCTGCCAATATAGGAGATAAAATGAAAGATGTACTGATAAAGACCATTTGGAAAAAATAAAAGTTTATGCAGTACCTTTCACAATATGATTTTAAAATTATTAAACATTATATGGCCATATAGATATAAGCATAGCTGGTCAGCATGCTAAGAGACATCCTAGGGTAAATTTCCCCAAGTGTATGATTCTTCAACAAATTATAAGTGAAATAAAAAAAAATAATGAATGGTCTATAAATAAATATTAATAATTTTATCTAAATATAAACTCAAAATTTAAGGGAAATCTAAATTTTTAAACTTTAAATATGTACTCTAAAATTTTAAATCTTAAATCATAAATTTTAAATTAAAATTCAAGAAAAATAATAATTATAATTAATATTTGGATTAATATTTGATCTACTATTAAGATATAAGTTTTATGCACTATAGTTAATAATAAAATGATACATCATCATTTATATAAAATAAAAATTATCAAAAGACTTGAAAATAAATAATATTAATTCAATAAAAATAATTAAATAGTAATTATAATTATTAAAAAAATTATTAAGTTATCAAATATTTTTATATCGCCCAATAATAAAATGATATACTGGGCACGCATCGAATATTATTCTTATTCTAAAATGCACTTTTTTTTTAGTTTTTCCATAAAGTTCAAGAAATTTCTCTTTTATACGTATAGTAATTTCCAGTCTTCCGTAACGACTATTCTCGTCAACCAAACAAAACCTAACCTAAATATTTCTTCATCATTGCATAGCTGCAAATTAATGATAAAAATAAATAAACAAATGACTAGACTAAAGCAGAAAATGGAATAACTAATTAAAAAAAAACACCATTAGTGAAAATTCTATAAATACAAAGAGTAACTACAAGAAAAAACCAAATACAAAAGGGTAGCCGGAAGCATATAAATATTATACATGTAATAATGGCAAAAAGTGGGTGCTCTTTGTTCAAAAAATAGATCTCCCCAAAGTTAAAAAAAAGTTACATACCATTAATTATTAACTAAAACCCCAACTTTTTTTTACCCTACACTTGTTCATTAGCCTCGTTCGTCATCTTAATTGGAAGCACAATATCTTGAAGAAGCCCATGGTCTCTAATTAATGAAGCTGAATAAGAACCATTAGGGCTAAAACATGGATTCAATGGAGACAATGAAGCATACATGTAGGGTTGTTCTACTTCTTCTTGTTGCTGATCCTGGTACTGATGATGGACCATAAATGATGGGTTCAAACCGGTATTACCGAAACCGCTTCCTCGAGGCGATACCGGACACGGATGCGTGTGTTTGCCTTCGTAAGTGGTGATAATGATCGTCGTATCATCGAACGATCTCTCGACTCGTTTCTTCACACCACATCCGCTACTAGTGCAACGATAATAGCTTCTGCTTTGTATGATATTATATACAATAAGTATTTTTTAACCGCAACAATAATGTTAAATTAATTAATATTTTTACGTACCTTGGATAAGGGCTGTTTTTGACAGCTTTTTGGCCATATTTTCTCCATCTATAACCATCATCTAAGTGATCAATTTCAGTCTTTGTGATGAATGCAAATCTGGGTTCCTTTTGCTTTTTTTGGTTCTTCTTTTTGTGTTTTAACCTAATTTTTCCCATAAAATTATTAAAAACACATGTAATAAGAGAGAATTAAAAAAGTTTCTTTAGAAAAAAATCATAAGTGAGATGGATTGTATTTTATATGTGTAATAAAAAAATAGATAAATTAATTCATATACATCAAATTAAAAGTAAATTAATATTTTTTTAAAAATTTATTATTTTTATTACTAAAATTTATTATGACCGATGAAATAACTGAATAATTAACCTATAAGTGTACCTCATTTTGAATTATAAATATTAATTTTTTATAATAAAAATGAATTTTAATTTAAGAGTAATTCAGTCCAGATAAATAAAATGCAATCTAACAAATGCTATAAAGTTATCTATGATACTTTTACGGACTCTTTTAACTTACTGTTTCTTTGTCTTGTCTTGTTCTTGATCACCACCGGCGTTAGTACTTTGTTCATTAATATTCGCAGCTTCATTCGATAACGACGAGATGGAAGACGAGTTCGGCGTTGCCGGCGGGTTGTTTAAACACTCTGAAAATTCCGACACGGTGGAATACGGCTGAGATTGGAGACCAGCTTGAGGCTTCTGTCCAGCGTCTAGTTGTAATGGTGGTGAAAGGATCAAAGCAGGCTGCTGTATAAAGGATTCGAAGAAATCTTGATGAATACCGAGCAACTCTATGGAGCCTAGCGAATCCCACTTATCTCCTCCACCATCACCACCACCACTTTCGGCAGCTGCCGTCGAATTCTCATGGGAAAATCTCATATTTGCAAACGAAAAATATATTTTTTTCAAAAAATCAAATCAAACCCAGAACTTTATTTTATTTTGCATTGCATTACACCAATAAGAGATTATCAAATAAGATTAGAAAAAGAAATACCTAGAGAGAGAAAATGGGAAGCGTTTTTGGATGTTGAAATATGAAAAGGACTTTGCGTGTTGGGAATTTGGAGAACAGCTTGGAATTTTATACAAGAAAAAGGTGACCGGCAATTGTCGGTTAATTATAAGTGCTGTAGCTGACGGTGGAGGGACGGTGTTGGAGCCATTTATTGCTTTTTCTTTTTTTCTTGAATAAACTACACCAAAATATTATTAGAACATTTACATTTTAGTTATTAATTTCAAAAAAATTATAAAATAGTTATTAAATTATTTAAAATAATTTATTTAAGTTATTAAATTATTTAAAAATTTTTATTTAAGTTATCGAATTATTAAGTTTTTCTTTTTTTTTAAGTTTGACAACAAAGGTAAAGCCAGAATTTTTTTTAGAGGAGTCAAATTTGAATTATAAACTTGAGTGCGCTAAAAATATAATTTCTTTATTGTATTAATGTAAAATTTTATAATTTTAAGTGTTTAAACTTAAACTTTTTTGTTTTTGGAGAGGGCATAATTTAATTAAATTGGGTTAAAATTTTATAAATCCTCAAGGAAGTAAAGGGGTAATTTGTTTTTTTGGGGGTTAGGACCCCTACATGCCCCTCTAGCTTTACCCATGTCCAATTAGCAGACTTCAAATGATAATTTGACGATCGATATTGTAGATTAATTCCCATCAATGAGTAGAAGAACATAACATATATTAAAATTGATCTAATGGTTAGCGTCGAAGATTGGAAAAGAATGTTATTTGAACTTTGGCTTGTAGATTTGTGACATTTAAAACTGTTTCATAAAAAAAAACTATAGAAGAAAAAGGGAACGAGAGCTTTTAGTTGGTGCAGACGATGCGAACAAAAAAAGTCATACAACAATAATTTTAACAATTTAGGAATTAAATGAATACTTTCAAATAGTTTAATGCCTATTTTATAATTTTTAGAAGTTAAGTAATCAAAACATAAATTACTAATAGTTTACTAACCTTAAATGTAATTTATCCTTTTCTTTTGGGTCAAGTCTCGAATACGCGGATTGTTGACCGGTATAACCAGTTGTGTGTGTGGAGGGGGACCCTTCATTTTGCGCGCTTTGCATTTTTAACTTTTCATAAAATCGGTTTTTTTTTTTTCCTAAATTAAATTAGTTAACATTGTATGAGTTAATTTGCATGACACGTCCTCCAATTATGATATATTCTAAATTGATCTCTAAATTTAAAACTATTTTAATTAAGTCTTTAAAGTGTTAGTATCCTATTGAACAATTTTTTTTACTAGTCATTAGCTTAGATATTAGACCGTGTTTGTTTTACTAAAAATAACTTTCAAGAAATGGTTTCTGAAAAATAAATTTATTTTTTGGTGTAAAATATTTTTTGTTGTTTAACAAATGCATTTATACTTATTGCACAAATGATTTAAATATGACATGTTATAAAAAAATACCCTCCTTAAATTTTAGTGATGTTGTTTCCTTTTAATATGTTAGATTCAAATTATACATATAATAGGTAAGCACGAAATTATTCCTATAATAGGTAAACATGTGTTTACATCTGATTTGACTAATGATATAACCAATGAAAAGAGCTAATTGATACCATTTTGATTTTGATACATCAAAGAGTAAATTACAATGTTTTGAAGTTTAGAACCAATTTAAAATTGAAGCTGTAAACTAAGGATGTTTAGAGGAATTAACCCAGCTGTTGCGGTTGCTGATACAATAAACGCGTCAGCAGAGTCCCCACTCCATCATTTGCACCATTCTTCCTCGACAAGCCATACATGGTCATCTTCGTATTAGGTTTAATTCAGGATTTGCCCTTAAATTATAACTGTTTTTTTAATTTGTACATACTTTTTGGAATTATTATTTTCATCCTACATTATCCAAATAAAAAAGACTTCCAATAAGAACATAATACATGGCACATTAGCAATTATCTCAAGGAAAATATATGAGATAGGACTGTTTCCAAAGTTCTTGCAATGATGAAACTTTGCTTTTTATTTCTTGTGGTGTATATTTGTCCATTTTGTCATATACCCACCAAAAAACCTCCATTATCATCATCTAGGCAAAATATTTTCAAAATAAAAAGATAATTTAATTCCTTTATTTCTATCTTACTATAATTTTCATTCTCCTACTTTATATTATAAATTTCATCATCGAGAAGTTAATCTTTTACTTTAATTTATTAAAATTTTATCTTTGTAATTTATACAAATTGAGAAATTAGACCTATCTATAGTAAATATAGGAAACTAAACCGTTGATTTCTGTTAATTTATTGCATATAAACTGTTAACGGTTGATTTTTACAATTTCTTTGCATATAAATTACTAAACTTTTGATTCCCAAGTTAGGAATTTAACAGTAAAGTTTAACATTGTTACTTAATTGGACTAACTTTTTAGTTTTTTTTATAAAGTATGAGGATCAATTTTTAATTAATTAAAATAAAGGACTAACTTTTCAATTCTTATGAAAGTAGAAGGATGAATTTTAGAATTAAAACTTTTTTATCACCACCAAGGCCTCTCTTTCTCTTCTTTTCCTTGATGTTATAACTAATTGAGCATTATTTAGTAAATTAAAAAAAAATTAGAAGAAAAACTCTCTTTAGCAAGAAAATCCTACGTGTCAAATCCAACGGTAGATGTTTCTCGATCCCACTGCCAAAGCACAGGCTCCTTCACGCGGTTTTAGTATATTCCCTTCACCTTTGATGGGATTTGCTTCCAAGTTATCATATTTACACACGCCTCCTCCATTTTTATTTGGGTTAATTTCTAAAGACATCCTTAAATTATGACTCCAACTCTAAATTGATCCTTGAACATTAAAACTTTCTAATTAAGTTCTAAAAGCTTTTATATATTTTACTAATATTGTCTAGTTTCTCAATATCTCATATTCAAACTATCCATGCAATAAATATTACATGCTTACGGTTTGATTTACGTATTTTAAATATTCGTAATGTCATATATAAATTAACATTTAACGTTTAAATTGATGATTAAAATGTCAGTAAAAATGGACATGAAGTTAAAATTTAAACAATAGTTTTAAGGACATTTTCTGAATTAAACCTTTTTATTTTTCTTCCTTTTTTTTGTTTAAAAGAAAAACGAATTTAAGTGCCTTTATTTCTCGAATACAACTCCTTATTCTTGGCTATCAAGTTTTTTCCATGGCTAGTGATTCCATCTCTATCAATTTATTTCCTTACTACACAATTTCTTTAATTTTCTTTATTTTAATTCTTTTTGGAATAAATTATAAGTACAGATACAATCACGATTTAAATTAATATATGAAAATAATTATAATAAAAATAAATCAGATGATAATAAAGCTTAAATTTGAGATCTAAATTAAATTATTAAATTATTTACTTTTTTAATATGTTTAATTAATAATCCTAAGCATATAGCCTTAATAAAATATTGAAAGTACGAAATTAAGATAAAAAGCATTTTATCATATTTTCTCTATTAAGAAAATAATAGTACTGAATAAAATTCACTAAGTTTTAAAACCACAGTTGACTCTGGATTACTTTGTGATTAAGGCTTCTAAACTACAGAAATACAAATCGTTCCTTTCTACAATTTCACGTGCATGTGAATGACGACGAAGCTTCAATGAGGTTTGGAGCGTGATGTACACGAAATTTATGTGGCGCTTGTTCTTCGGATTTTACCCCCACCGAATTCCTCTGGTTTCTAGACAATTACACTCGATAACTAAACTATTAATAAATTTAGTAAATTATTTTAAAATATTAGTTTTAAGTTATTAGATTATTAAAATTGTAATTGTATAATTTTTTCTATTATTAAGCGTTAATCTAAAATGTAAATTTTCCTTCCTCTTCCATAGTTTAGTTTCTTTTTATAAGATAACTTTAAACGTTATAAATTTATAAACAAAAATTTGAATAATTTTACTCTCTGATCTTTAACACCAATATTTAGATCAGCCTAGTTCTGAAATATGTTTTTCTATTCATTGATGGGTATTCTTCTACTATATCAATTGTCGAATCATTGCTCGAAGCTCATTAGCTGAACTTAAAAAAAAAATACTTAATAGTTCAGTGACTTAAATAAAAACATTCAAATAATTTAGCAACGATTTTGTAACTTTTTAAAGTTGAGTTAACAAAATATAAACTTATTAATAGTTTAATGACCTATAATTTTATTTATTTTTTTTTATAACCACAAGTTCAAGTAAATGGTGATGTTCATTTAAAATCTTTAAAACAATGTTAATTTTAGGATCCGAATTTAGATTAAATATTTTTAAAAGAAATTCACTTCCACTTTTTTTCTAATCAATTGTTGGTAGTTGTACAGCTAGAATTACAATTACAACGAATTAAAAATTGAAATATGTTCACATACGCCTACAAAACATAATAATACTTAAAATAATTTAAAAAGAACCTGGGTATGATATTTGCACATGATGAAACTAAAACACGAGCACCTAATATCTCAGTTTTTACAAACACTACCAAAGTCTTGTTAGTTATAATAATATATATATATATATATATATATTTGTACATAAATCTATTAGTTTTGTTCTGAATTTAAATATTTAATCTGATAAATTTAAATCCAATTTCATCCTAACCCTAAACAACCCAAATCAAAATAATTTAAACAAATAATCTAAAAAAATTCATATTTTAAGTGATCATGTCTAAATCCGTATGACTTGATCGAAAAAACTCAACCCTTAAAAGTTAAGCTAATGTGAATACAAAAAAACCCAAAACACAAAACAACGTTCCTACGCTCAAATTAACCCCAAAAAATAGCTTAAAAATTTTAAAGTGGGAAATTATTTGATTCAAACCTACACCATATAAAACCAACTCGGATAACTTGTATATTTTTATGTATCATATATAAAATTAGCATCGTTGAGTTGAGTATATATATATATATGCATCGACCTATTTCGTTTGTTTCGGAATCAAATTAGAGATTCCAAAAAATAAAATTAAAAAAGAATTAGCGATGTTTGAAAATTCTCTTCAGAATATAATGCATGTATAGATTGATTGTTTATTACCCATGTATAGCCGACCATGTATTTCACATATTTTTATAATTCTTTTACGATTAATACTTTATTATTTTTTATGTTAAAATATAATTTCATCAAATTCAGTACGAGAATCTCGTGAATATATTAAAAACCTAGATATGTTATTAAAAAAGAACTAACTATATGAATACGATGTCGTTGAATATTAAACATAAACATCACTTAACTAAATAAATAAATATTGGGGTTACAATTCCTCAAAAAAAAAAAATTATAATATTGGGGTTACAATAGTGTTGACAAATTATGCATTAATGACGGTTCTAAGGTAACTTCTAATTAATTGCTTAGTAAGATATAAATTATATTATAGTTAGACAACTATCACTTATTCCTTCATTTTTTTAATTTATTTTCCTAAACTGATTTTTCTCTTTAATTTACATGATTAAGTATCAAATTTATACATAAAGCAATATTTTAACACGGGTTAAATTAGGTTGGAATTTGGCAAATTTTCTCAGCTTTTTCGAGTTAGATCTTAAACTTGATAATTGTTTTTACATTAGGGGTATGGACTAGACAATTGTTCTCATATCGAAGTTTAAACTTTTTATCCAAGTTAGTCCTAGAACTTGACAATTGTTCCAACACTAGGGCTTGAATTTGACAATTGTTCCCACATTGGGGCTTGAACTTTAGGGTTTCAATGGCTAACTTTGACAAGAAAAAGTTCAAGTTCCAATGTGAGAACAATTGTCAAATTCAAGGACATACTTAGATAAAAAAAAAAAGTTTAAGCTCAAATGTGGGAACAATTGCAACTTTAAAGCCTAATTTTGACCAAAAAAATTCAGACCCTAATTCGAGATATAATATAAATACTTCTATAATACTTTTACCAATAAATTGAAAATGTAAAGATAAAATGCCTCAACGTATGTAATTCTTAAAATAACCAGAGAAAACGACTTCAAATAAAACAAGAGCCATAAACTATACAATGTGCTGGATCGCACAATAGTGATGATTGAGAATGAGAATGAGAATGATGAGGAAGTCACTAAGGATAATGGTTTTGGAGGTGGTATTCAAGAAGAGTGAAGGTTATATGGTTGATCTTTTATGTGTTCGTCAATTTGCCTTGGTTCTAAGATGAAGTATTTATAAAGAGAGGTTGGCTTGGTATGAGTTATAACCATCAAATGGTCTACTCTATAAGTACGGGTGATACAGTGGTGGATTGTCAACTAAGAGTATTGTTGGAGTCGATATGAGGTAGCTAGCTGGAGCATTGTAAGGTCCAAAGAGGTGATAAATTGATAAATGCTAGAAGGAACTATTCCCCATACATCTTCTAGGAATTGCATAAGTTCAACTTATGCAACGTGACGTTTTGGTGAGATGAAATAAAAACTATACTTTTAACGAGATCACAAAATCGAGCTTCATCAAGTTTTACCTTCAGACATAAGCTTAAGGTTTAAACTTACAATATACATAAAAGAGATTCAGTGATTTACTTGTATCTTATCATAAAACTAAAACTTAATCATTCTAATTTCTTTTTTAACAATTTAATGCATAAATAGAGTCTTAGCACAGGAAAATGACAATAAAAGCAAGTTAGTTCAACTCAATTAAACTTGCCAAATAAGGTAAAAATATTATGAAATCTTTTATACTAGGAGTTGAATTCCATTTTGTCTCCTGTATTTGAAAAATGAGCAAAATGGTCATTATAGATTAGATTATACATTAGATCAAATAGTAAATTAATTCTTATATTAAAAATTTCATCAATTGCTATTGTTAATCGGCCCTTGTATGTCAATATGAGGTACAAGTGGTACGCCACGTGTCATTATTTAGTTATTCTATCAGTTATACAAGTTTTTAATAGTAAAAATAAATAAAATTTTAACAAATCTTTAATATAATGTACAATGACTAATTTACTCATTTTGTTAGTTGAAGAGGTAAAATGTAATATGACACTTAATTATTAGGACCTCCATGATATATTTATTGCCAAACGGGTAAATTTAATTAGATTTTAAATCAAACCACTAATTAATCAAGTTCAAGATTTAAGTTTTTCAAATTGAATCTTATAAAAAAAAATTGTGTGTGTAACGATGGTTTAAACTGAGGGAGGTTTTGATCATTCAAAATGGGAGATTAATTTTGAATCACAGATTCAGAATGTAGAGTCATATGAGGACTGTGAAGGCAGTAGGTAATACGGAATGGCATATTTTTTGGGTCCAATTTCAAGGGTCAATTCAACGAAGCGTGAAACGACACCTTTTTGTTTGCTTCTGCAGGGTACAATTTTTATTTTTTATTTTTGCATTCCAGTACAGGTTCAACCTTGGAATAAGTTATTTTTAAGAAATAACAGTACTTTGAAGGGAACAGCTACACTGGCCCATGGTGGGGTATTCAAATTCAATGCACGCTGAAACCCTTGCAAGTTAAATACCCTGTTATATCAAATCATCGGACACATCTTCACTCAAGTTTTATCAAAGTCGATTTAGTTCATACATGAATAGGTGAATTTGAACCCATGCCGTAAAAGTTATAAGATATCTTTTGCTAAGCATGGTCCACATTCTTAGAATCTCCCCTTTGTGAATATGCAATCTTAGGGATTAGTGGTAGATTCAGAAATTATTTTTGAGGGTGGAAATTGAGTTATGCATTTTTTTAGAGTTATATAATTTTAGAGTTGTATTTCTTTATATCTTTATAATCTTTAAGGATTTAATTAAAAATGTATCATTTTGAGGTCAAAATATAATTTGACAATTTATTCATTTATAATTTAATAAAATATAAAGGACATTTTAGCCTTTAATAATTTAATCAATTCATCTCTGCCCCTAAAGTAATATTCTAGCTTCGTCCTTGCACAACTTTTTCAAATATTCAAGTTCTTATTAGAGTCAACCTCCATCATAGTAAATATTATACATGTTGAGAGGTTTGATGGCTTCAAACAAATGACACTTCACATTTTTTTCCCAAAAGAGTAAAAATTATTTCAATATGTACAGATTATGTTATTTTGCAAAGCAAATTTAAAATTTTAAGACAAAGTCTACAATTTTGTGGGCATGGAGTGGCCATTATCCCAAAATGTATATTTACGAGTTGCTAGCTTGCAAAAACTTAGAAAACACTTAAATACAGATAAATATTAAATTTATACATGAGTTTGTGATTTAATGTATAATTCGTTATATGAATTTTGATTTGGTATAACTATACACATGAAATTTGAATTGTGGTTTATATGCATACATAAAACTTTGATTTTGATTCAATAATATACATTTAAAGAAATGCATGCGTACATTTATTTTCATATTGAATTAATATAACTGTTTATGTATGCAATATATCAACATAAAATAGTATTAATCCGATAATGTTGTTAGTGATTTGTGAAAATTAAATAAAATAAAAAATTTATTTATAAAATTTACAAAATAAAAATTCATATATAATATTACACATTAAATCAAAGTAAATTTTGATATTCAACACAGGATAATCCAATCATAAAATTAGGAACGCCATTTTCTTTCATTTGCAACACATGCATTTCATGCATCAACTAAGCAGATAAATTATTTAAAAAGCTTATAAAACCCTTAATCTGTAATGGCTAAAAAATTCCAAAGGACACATACAAAAGAAGTGGGTATTTTGAAATGTACAAACTAAGTCCATTCAATCAATGGTAGCTTCCAATCTAGCATTGGCAGACATGGTTCATTCATGTACATTATTAAGCTTTTAGCAGGTTTTTAACTGACACCATTTAACACAGCAGCTAGCTTTAAGACAACCTTGTCATCTCACCAGCTCAGCTCAAAGTTTTGCCGACAATCTCTTTCACATTAAAAAGTACTTTGTGGGGGACTTCTACTTTGTGGGGGACTTATTATCAATTATATCCCTTTTCCGAAGTTTCAAATTTTGAACCAAACAGTTAAAAATAATATTTAAATCACTTTTTGGAACTTAAATTTGATAAATATTTTCTTAAAAATCTTAAATTTCAAATCTCAATACGAGAATAATTGACAAGTTTAAGCTCTGATATAATAATAACTGTCAAGTTTAAGAATTAACTTGAATAAAAAAGTTTAAACCCTAATATGAGAGCCGTTACTTAGCTCATGATAATGAATCAAGTTAGGCCCTGGTGTTGACATTTGTTACCACATTAGAATTTAAATTTTTTTTGTCAAAGTTAGACCCTAATATTTTTTTGAAAACCCTAAAATTTAGGTCTCAACATGAGAAAATTTGTTAAATTCAAAGACTATTTTGAACAAAAAATAAATTTCAAATATCAATGTAAGAATAACTGCCTAATTCAAAACTTAACAAGAAAAAATTCATACTCTAATATAAAAATAATTATTAAATTCAGGGCCCAAATAGTGATTTAACCTTTTCTTTTTCTTTTCAAATACTGTACAAATGCATGCATCAACGGAGCGACATAAGCATATGGTTTTAAGTTAAAAAAAGACTATGAAGTGTGCGTGTGTAAGCATGGGGATCATGTCATTCACCAAAACTAATGAAATGAGGAGTAGGGACTATCCACCTCTATGTTTGTTAAAACAAAATATTTCATGTTGATTTGTTTATTTATTTAGAAAATATTCGCCATAAGAGAATTAATCATTATTATTAGTGGTATATATATTTTTGTTTTAACAAAAATTAAAAAAATATTTCAATTTTTTTAATAAAATAAAATTAACTTAATATTATTTACTTTAAATGATAAATAATCATTTTCCTATTTATCGTATTCGACATTCTTTTATTAAAAATTATATATTAAATAAAAATTAAAATAATTATAAAATACATTTAAAATATTAAATATTAATAATTTTCATTTTTAAGGAAATAATTTTTTTAATGATTTATCTTAATGCATGGGCGTGAAAATCAGATACAAAAACATCTAAACTTGCATTGGCATTTTCTGTATTTTTTTTTTCAGTAAAGTGGTTAGTGTGCATGCAAAAGTATAGTATAATTTAGTGTCAGTGCAGTTAATGCAAACAGTAAGCATCTAACTTGTAACTATTCCACAACCTAAGCATGTCTATGTGATATTAATATTTGCGATATTCATATCCAAATCCAAGTAATATAAATTATTGATATAATGTTGTTAGAAATTGAGGGCTATAAGGTAACAACAATTTTGTTGCAATCTCTAACTTCAACTATTAAAATTAAATATAATTTATTTGAATACTATTTCAACTCAAATAGAATTATTTTAAAATTGTAAAATAAACGAGGATACTAATAATTATAAAAAAAAAAAAAATGAAGACTATTTTTTAATCAAATGAAAAGCAATAGGCGTTGAAGGTTAAATTATGATTTTGGTGCGTTTGATGTGTTTAAATTAGAGATTTAATCATCGTATTTTAACGTGGTATAACTTGATCCTAAACTGTAGAATGGTAAAAAGATCAAAACCAGAATTTGAACTTTTTACTTCTACCTGCATATCTATTTCAAACAACAAGTGTTTCCCTGATTGATTCGAATGATATTTCATCACTAAAGACCATAAAACACATTAACATTAGGGTTAATATACATTTAGTACCTAAAGATCTTGTTGTTGAGCAAAAAAGTTTCATCTCAATCAACGTATACACTGCTAAAGCCTGCAAATTTCAATAACAGAAAGCCAAGTAAGTAAAAAAAAAAAACTGTATCAAATCCCAAGCTGAAAATCAAAACTTAAAAGAAACCCAAAAGCTTGAAATTTTCCAATTTTTTCACTAAAAATAGCTATCAACACTAAAAAAAACGACTATAAAGAAGCGACCTTTCTTGGAGATGAAGATTTTGAAATTTTACGACCTCGCCGGCGTCGTTTTGGGTGATGTTGAAGACAAAGACGCCGCCGCCGCCCGCCATAATATTTTTGCTTCGAGGAAAGCTTGCTTGCTGCGAGTGCCACCAAAAACGAATATAGTTCGGCCCAAAAGCGCGTTGCAAAAATGGGCTCAATTTTTAGGCCTTATTCATTGTTGTTAGGCTAGAGCTTGATTAAAATAATTAATCGATTCATAGATTTTAAATGGGGTAGATATCAATTTTATACAATAACTTTGGCCCAATGTATAATTTGATACATGAACTTTGATTTAGTGTAATTATATACATGAAACTTAAATTTTGGTTCATATATATGCATGAAACTGATTTTGATTCAATTGTACACATTTAAAGAAGTGAATACATATATTTATTTTCATATTGAATTAAGGTAAAATGGTTTTAATTCGATAATGTTGTTAGTAGATTGTTAAATTTAATCAAATCAAAATTTCTTATATAAAATCACACAAAATCAAAATTCATGTATAATTTAATATTTATCCCATTTTTAAATTGATTCTTAAATTTTAAATTGTTTTGATTGAGTCTTCAAAGTACTAGAAAGACATCAATCAAGTCTTATCATTAATTTGATTGTTACTTTGGGTGTTAAATATAATTCAAATATAATGTAAAACATATTTAAAATACATAGATCAAATTGTAAACATTTGTACACCTACAACATATCAACCTCAAGGTTTTTCTCGAACTTTCAAGAGATGACCTTCTTCAAGTATGTAAACCTTGCAATAGCTTTTGTTTTTGAAGCTTGTTAAGCCCACCGTTGATAGGGAGGAGAAGGATTCTTGGTGTTAATGTCTCAAATCTACAATATTTGGTGGTGGAATCCACACTTAAATCATTTGGTCCATTCCATTTTCATCTTTCATTTGGCTTTTATGACAACTTCTGGTAATTACCTGATCGCCTTGCGGTGATATGACCTCCTTGGTTGGAGCCGAGCTTGCTGACTGTGGAATATTTATTTTAATTGGCGAGG
Organism: Gossypium stocksii; assembly: GCA_020496765.1. Classification (NCBI taxonomy): domain Eukaryota; kingdom Viridiplantae; phylum Streptophyta; class Magnoliopsida; order Malvales; family Malvaceae; genus Gossypium; species Gossypium stocksii. Next base: position 82,378,932 of record CM035625.1, on the reverse strand, counting down.
AGGGTTTGATTTGTTAGTGTATTGGATATGTCACGTTTATCATATTTTAATATGGTAAAAATACTATGAAAGATTTTATATTAGGAATCAGACTATATTTTACATCATTTATTAAAAATTAGATAAATTAATTCATATACATTAAATTAAAAAGTAAATTGGTGTGGCGGATAAATTAATAAGACAATATCTTATATAGATTTATAATGATTAGTTTTTAACAGTAAAAATAAATAGAACTTTTAGTAAAATAATTAGTTTACTCTTTGATCTAATATGTATATATATTAATTTACTTGTTTTTAAAGTAGCTAAAGTAAATCGCAAACAACAATTAATATAAAAACTTCCATTATACTTTTTATCACGTCAGGCTAAACATAAAATAAGTGAAATTTTCTATTCCTTTTTCTAATAAAATGTATCTCCTTTTTTTTAGACGAAATTAAGAAAATTACCTTCAAAATTTCAATTAAGGAATTTTTTGCATTATTAAACTTCATGTTACATGTCCCCCCGTCATATCTAACCACAAATTTAGCATAGTTTTTTAATCCTCCTAAAGCGATTGATACAATTATTGCAATAGCGAAGCCAAGGGGCAGCGATTTTGGCCTTTTCTTGGTTAAATGGAAAATTTCTTCTTTAATCCCTTTTAAAAATTATCAAATTACGTACTTTTAACTCTTGAATAAATAGAAATTTTACATTGATGGCCCCTTCAAAAAAAGAATGCTGCAATTGAAGTCTTTTTAAACCAAAAATTTTAACTTTTATCCCTCTAAACTCTTATAATTTTATTTCGCCTCCTAAATAAAATTATTAGCCTTACCTCTAAATTATTGATGATTTTCAAGTTTTGAAAAAGTAAAACACTATCTTTCAAATAGACAATAAGAAGACCGATTCATTGCACAACTAAATTGAAAAGTCTACCAATAGTTTTCCCACTAAATTACAGTAGCATTATTTCCATGCTTTATGAATTGTTGGAAGAGAATTTCCCACGGGCCCTGCCATAATTAGACATCATACATATCATATGTTCATAAGTCGGGCCAAATCGAGTTGTATTTTAAAAGGTGTTTTAAGATTAAGTCCGACTTCTACTAACTAAAAAAATGCATTTTACTGTCTAAAAATATTTAAATTTATCTATACAAATGTATTAAAAATATTTTATTATTTATTTATAATCAATAAAACAAGTCGAGCTGTCTTAAGGTTGAAAAATATAAACTCAAACCCAACCCAAGGCAGGTTGGGTCGACTCCTCATCCTCCCAATTTATGAACACATCTACCACGGATCTAACCCATCCAATTTTTACGTAATGTGATGATCGGTTTATGAGTTAGATTATTATCTATGATTTAGTTTTTTTTAATTACTAATATTTTTGTATGTTGAACGATATTTTTATACAATTTTTAAGTTGTTTAAGATATTTTAAATCCATAAAATAAAGGAAATTAAATACATTCGAATCTATATCTTTTACAATATTATATTAATATCAATGCCAACATATTTATATGGATAAAAATCTGTTTGTATGTCACAATCAATCATGTTATATATTTGTATAATTGGACGGATGGATTATGATTAGTAAACTTGTTGAAACCATTTTTTTTGAAATAGGTGGAATCGACTTTAAATTTTGAAAAAGGGAGTCGCCACCGACCTTTTTTCGAGGTACGATCGGATCACCTTAAATTATTTTAATAAAACATTTTGAATTATTAAAATAACTAATTTTGGTCTACGAAATTCAGAAAACAGGTTCGGGAGTCGGTTACGCACGAGGAAGGATTAGCACCCTCGGTACGCCCAAAATTGGTACCTTGTTGATTAATTAATGTCTTAGTGTCGAATGTTTTGGAAATTCGAAAGAATTTAAAATACGATCCCTTTTATTAAAAACATTTGAATATGTCGAAATAAAAATCGAGACTCGCTCCTCTCAATGAAATAAGAATATCGCATCCAGTAAGTTAGGGTGCAATATATCAATTTCTCGAAATTAAGCTCGTCCTTTTTATTAAAAAGATTCATATATTTAAATCCAAAAGGACATTTAATTATTTTGATCCGAATGAAAGACTAGAACCCAGTAAGTTAGGGCTCGATCTTTCAAAGTCTCAAAACGTAAAATATTGCCTTGATTTTGAAGTTCTTATTTCGGAACCAAGATCGCCACATTCAGTAAGTTAGAATATAGCATTTCAAGGTTTCAAAGTTAGGTTTCAATCGAAAATTCATGTGTTTTGGGTTTTAAAATCAATACTCGATAGTTTGGACTTAACAAGAAAAAATCAAAACCTAGTAAGTTAAGGCTTGATTTCCTCGTACTCCCTAAACTCGAGTTATGTATCGAAAACTTTTAAATAAAATTTTTTACTAAAGTGATATTAAATACGACCTTTTATAAAAATACAAGCGTGAAATAATGACATACAAAGCAAAGAAACAACATATATTGCCTCGATGAATCACAACAACCAATAAATAATAAACAATACATATAATAACGATAATTATATAGCATGATATCAAACGCAAATAATAACATTAAATAGGTGAAAGAATGGCCTATACATAATGTGATGTGAAACATATATATATATATATATATATATATATATACGTAATACGCAAAAATGTTCATACATAAACATAATGTATATAAAAAGTTAAAATACATACATAATACATGAAAATATTTATACGCAATAGTATCAGGGTATATACATGAAGTAGTATGAAAATGCATAAACCATATGGTTTTAAAATATATATGTGTAACATATAGAATATAATGTTAAAAATTTATATACATAGCATATAGAATATACGTATATAATATGTAAAAAATGTAATACTAAAAAGATATGTACATGATATGTATAAAAATGTATAAGTAAGATGGTATTGAGAATATGTACATAATGTAGATGAGAAGGTAGTGCTAAAATATACATAATATGTAGGTAAAAAAGGTAATACATAGTATATACATAATATAATATTTTAAAATATTTATAATATGATATAAGAAATATAATAGAGTAATAAATACGTAATATGTAAATATAATATATAATACGACCAATATAATATACATGATGTATAAAAAAGGGTATTAAAATATACATATACGTAATACATAAAACATTCATACATTGATAATAAACAATATGTAAAAAGATGTTAAAATATGCTTCTATAATACACTAAAGTATTTATAAATGAATAATATATATAATGTATATAAAAAGAGTAAAATACATATACAATTCACTCAAATACTTATACATAAATAATATTAAAATATATATGAGATGGTATAAAATGTACGTAACAATTGGAATAAAAATGTATACAATATATAAGAATATAATATATGCAAAATATAAATTTAAAAGATATAGATGTAATATACAAAACACATGACCTACAGAATAACAAATATGACTATATATGTATATACGTAACTATAAGATATAAACAATATATAAATATATATATTCAGTATAGAAATAAAAAAATAATGATAATAATAAATTTCAATGATAAAATAACAATAACAGTTCAAAAGGATTGGATTGAACCAAAATTAAAACAATGGGGCAAAATTAAATGTAAACAGAAAGCATGGGACTAGGCCGAACACGCACGAAGCTGAGAAGGACCGAAATGGGAAATAAACCCATCCTTCAAAACGACGCAACACTATAGAGGATTAAATTAGAAGCTAACGTGAATTAAAGGGCCAAATCCAAAAGGAAGGAAAAGGGCGAAAGGGACCACATTGAAACGCGCTGAGAAAGGAGAGGGATCCAGTGCGCAAATAGACCATTCAGGCAAAACGCGCGGACCCTCCGTGGATACGGATCGGGTCAAAGATGGGTGACCCAGGCATTAACCAATACGGCACCGTTTCGGGCCATTGAATCTGGCCTATACGGTGCCGTTTCGCATATCATCATGAAGCCCTAACTTTCCCTTCTCCTCTCATACACCCGATTCTTTCTTTTCTTTTTCTTTAACAGCAACAACCATTCATCCCTTCCCTTCCCTTTCTTAATCAGCTAGGGTCTGAACCCATCTTTGCCGCCACGGTCCCGAGACCACCGAAGATAGCGGTCGTAGCCGCACGAGAGGGGTGTCTTTCAGCCCCGTTTTAGGCCTTTTAAAGGCTACACCCTAGGGACCAAGGAAATCGGTAAGGTTAGCCTTCGGTTCCTCTTTGTGGTCCGATTCTAGGTCCGAGGGGACATCTGATGATGGTCCACAGAACCCCGGTAAGCCCCTCTTTCCTTTTCTTTTCTTATTCGGTTTCCCTTTTGATAGTTTCTGAACTCGAAATCCTTTGTATTCAATTCTCTGTTCTTTTTTGTTCAAAGAAAAGAAACCCCGGTTACATTTGATAAAGAAAAAAAATCCAAAAAAAATCCCCCTATTACATTTTTCAATTCGGCTTTAATACCCGAATTTTTGCACTGTTTTGTTACTGCTCCTTGCGCATTTTTGCTTCCGTGTTTCCTGTCTCTGCTTCAGTCCCTTTTGCGTGTGTGTGCAGGTGCTAGAACGATGGGACAGGTGGGAGGTGACCGGTGGTTAGGTGCGGCACCGAGCTAGGAGGAGCAGGTGATGGGACGAAGAGGCTAGGGTTTCAGAAATTCTGAAACCCTAGTTTAGGTTAATTGGGCTGCTGATGTTGGGCTCCGGGTTTAATTGGGTCTGTTTATTGGGTAGTGGAAATGGGTTACCGGGTAGTGGTTTAGGTTAGGCTTAGTTGGGTTACTGTTTGTTGTAATGGCCTGATAACTGGGTCTGTAAAGGGACTTTGGGCCTTATTAATTTGGGTTTATTTGACCCTATTATTGTTTTTATTGGACCGGGCAAAATTGCCCTGTTACAGCTGCCCCTCTTTGCTCATTGTCGTGTAACGAGAATAGAGCAAAGACTCAAAAAGGACCAATTTTGCCCGGTCTTGCTGGGCCTTGTCTCTTGACGCTTCTTTTCTTCGATTTAGCCTTGAATCTTCGATCTGCTTCTACATCTCCAGAAGGCCAAATCTTCTATCTTCAATCTGCTCCTTGCACTCTCAAGGATGTCAGACTTAAATCTTTGATCTACTCCAGTAACTGCTGGATGCCAGATCTTCTATCTTCAATCTGCTCCCTGCACTCTCAAGGATGCCAGACTTAAATCTTTGACCTGCCCCAGTAACTGCTGGATGCCAGATCTTCTATCTTCAATCTGCTCCAGTAACGGCTGGATGCCCGATCTCCTATTTTCAATCTGCTCCAGTAACAGCTGGATGCCAGATCTCCTATCTTCAATCTGCTCCTTGCACTCTCAAGGAAAGCCAGACTTAAATCTTTAACCTGCTCCAGTAATGGCTGGATGCCAGATCTTCTATCTTCAATCTGCTCCTTGCACTCTCAAGGAAAGCCAGACTTAAATCTTTGACCTGCCCCAGTAACTGCTAGATGCCAGATCTTCTATCTTCAATCTGCTCCTTGCACTCTCAAGGAAAGCCAGACTTAAATCTTTGACCTGCCCCAGTAACTGCTGGATGCCAGATCTTCTATCTTCAATCTGCTCCTTGCATTCTCAAGGAAAGCCAGACTTAAATCTTTGATCTGCTCCAGTAATGGCTGGATGCCAGATCTTCTATCTTCAATCTGCTCCTTGCACTCTCAAGGAAAGCCAGACTTAAATCTTTGACCTGCCCTAGTAACTGCTGGATGCCAGATCTTCTATCTTCAATCTGCTCCTTGCATTCTCAAGGAAAGCCAGACTTAAATCTTTGATCTGCTCCAGTAATGGCTGGATGCCAGATCTTCTATCTTCAATCTACTCCTTGCATTCTCAAGGAAAGCCAGACTTAAATCTTTGATCTGCTCCAGTAATGGCTGGATGCCAGATCTTCTATCTTCAATCTGCTCCTTGCACTCTCAAGGATGCCAGACTTAAATCTTTGATCTGCTCCAGTAACGGCTGGATGCCAGATCTTCTATCTTCTATCTGCTCCTTGCACTCTCAAGGAAAGCCAGACTTAAATCTTTGATCTGCTCCAGTAACTGCTGGATGCCAGATCTTCTATTTTCAATCTGCTCCAAATACCATTGGAAGCCAGATTTGAATGTTGTCACCCGTCCTCAGGGAGACCTATCTTGTAAAATGTGATTATACCTGTGCAAAATGATTAGGATGCTATGATTGAAATGAATCAAGTGCTCCTAAATGTATTATGAATGACACTTGTATAAATGCAAAATGCTATGAACATGATAATCTTTTTATGCTTAGGGCGTCTTCACTCGTTGGCCTTCAGGGCTTCATTATTAGTAGTACACTGCCCTTTTGCTCAGCTGGTATTTTGTCCAAAATAATCTTATTTTGCTCAACCAGCTTGCCCCATCGTAACTTTGGGGTTCATTTCACTGTATGTCAAAGCCATAGGGGACATAAGGCTTGTACCCTATCCATCATGACTCAGAGGTATAGGATCTACATTCTTTTCAATCCAACTTGCCACAATCAAGGGCGTAGGGACCTGCTCCATCAACTGATCACGCTCAAGGTGTCCTGACTAGATGTGTATGTCTGATACTCGCGTAGATGTAGAGTATCTTTCTGAGAATAATCTCGATTACTCATTTTTCATCGAGATTGTATCACTGGCCCAATATCTTGTCTCTTTTGTTTAGCAAATATCTTTGACTAACACTCTGAAGAGATGATTCCAATTTGGACTTAAAAATTTCCAACCCTTAAGCATGGAAAGTCCCAAACAATGGTCCCGTTTTAGGTTTCTGTACTATTTAGAAACTCCCAGGATAATACGCAAAACTCCTTTCACAAAAGAGTTATTAGTCCACTAATCATTATTTCAATACAAAATGCTTGAAAAAGGATCATGACAATGGACAAGATAGAAATTGAATGCAAGCATAACTCGAAACAAGCAAGTTAAGCAAAAGCGATTAAGAAAGAATTTATTAGGAGCCTAGCTCGACACAAATTAATAAGAAGGAGATGATCGGGCGCACAGCCCGTCGTGATTCAAAGATAGCCAATATGCTAAGAAAGATGAGAGCTAAGTGCCCCAGATATCGCAACCTAAGCTTCTCTGTCCCAAATCTTAAGAACTCCTCCAAGCTCAATGTGTGCCTAGAGGATTCGGAGTACTCTGTCGATGCTCCAAGACGTAGCATACTTCCTCATTGTCAATTCAAGCATGGCGAGACTACCTCGTGCCCCATTTTGGATCAAAATTTAAGCCGCCCCTTTTGGGTTTTCAACTCAAATGCCCTTTGGACTCAAAGTGCCCTTTGCGGGTTTTCACTTTGGCCTCTCATTTTTCTTTTTCTTTTTCTTTTCTTTTCTTTTTCATTTCTCTTTTTTTCTTTTTTTTCTTCTTCTTTTTTCTTTCTTTTTGGTCAACTTTTCTTAGAAGGTCTCAACACGCCCTTTGCGAGTTTTCATCTTGATTTTCTTGAGAAATTCTTGTGGACGAATTCTCCTCGACATAAGTTTGTATTACCCATTTTGGCACGTTTGATTAGGATGAATACTCTCAAGTTAAGTTCACTAGGGATACTCAAACCTTAACTCTATCGCGGCTTGAAGGAAGGAATCTTGATCCATAAACCCATGAGAAAGAGGTTGCCCCAGCGACAATCCTAGTTGACGTTTGACAAGTTTTATACAAAAAGATGGTTCAACGATTTTCAGCGAATAAGAATGAAATTGTTGATATTCTCCTTCAACTTGGAATGCTAAGGTACGTAAATTGCTCCCAGAGCATTCACCCTACCATGGCTCGATGATGTCTCTGAAGTATCCTCAGACTTCATAAATCTCTCCAACTGTGAGGTTACCAAAGCAAATAGGGACAATCACAGGTATGGCAGTGGTGCTCATTTGATGTACATACACCAAAGAATAGACTATCTCTTGCGAATCATTAGCCACAAGCCCCATCTGATCTAAGAGAACATGATGTTGAATATGCCTCCTGGTTCCAATCATTTCAGCATGGGCTCAAAGATAGAGGTCATTGTTCTTAGGATGACAGACTCTGTTGTATATAACGGTTCCAGGCGGGACATGGCCCAGAAATCTTATATAACGGTTCCAGGCGGGACATAGTCTAGAAATCTCTTGTTGGAGAAACTTAGTATGATGGTTTTTCTGCGCCATAATGACCATGAACTTGAGGTTCCCATTTTTGTCAAGGGACTTGATCGAATTCTATGTTCAAAACTTGATTGAGCTGAGACTTGCTAACTCGATCCTTAGAAATAATGAACTGTTCAGGCTTCCTTTTCTTTGAATTTGTATGGAAGTCTTCCCTCATGATATCTCCATCTACTTTGTCAGACACTGGTTTGAAAGGAAAATCTATCATTTCGAGCTTTAGAGACTGTGTACAGACTGATGCCCTATAGCGGAAAATCAATGGCCATTGCCTAAAGCTAAACACCGCAGCTATTGATGACACATCAGACTGTCTAAGGGTCCTGTAAAACATTCATCCCGAGGATAATAATTGGGACCCTTGCAATCATAGGGATTTGAAGGTGTTTGCTCCAGCATCAGCATAGAGAGCAAGTGGTAGTGTCTTATACCAATCTTTACCAGTCTCGGTCATCTTCTGCAAGTTATTTCTTCTTCTTTTCTTTTCTTTTGGCAACCTTTGTGGTGTGGTGCCTTATCTTTGAACAGACTGCAAACTTTTAAGATTGTGCAGTTGGATATGATCTTTTCTTTTCTTTCTTTCTTTCTTTCTTTCTTTTTTTTTTTTTGAATTCAAATTCAAATTTGGATCCGGCTTTGGACTTGGATTTTGAATTTGAATTTGAATTTGATGACCGTCTACTTGGTAACTTTGGCACGTGACGTGACCCTACCCTCTTGGTGAAGTAATTGACCATTGCGAAGATGAAATCGGTGAAACTGGCTTCCAAAACAACCATGCCCCTATACATCTTGTCTTCTTCAATTTGACTTTTACGACATACTGATGTAGTCCTCTTTCATGTCAGGCTAGCAATATCTTAGCCTTTTGATCAGCCTGGCTATTGTAAAATTGCTAGCGTGTATCCTTCAGATATTTTTGTGGACCTCTTCTGAAATTTCGGCGTGCCCATGTCTTGATAGCCTGTGCTTGTCTTGATATCGTTGTGTGAAGACATGTTTGAAATGTTTCAATGATGTCTTGCCCTTTTTGGTAGTGAGCTAGGCTTCAATCCTTGTTTGCTCACGATATTCGTTGATCTTGTGGGATTCATTTTCGTCTTGTTCTACCATCCTCGACAAATCGAAAGATAAGTCACAATCTTTGCCGTCTTCAAAGTCTTGAGACTCCCCTAGGCACATATTTTGCTCCAAAGGAGATTCTAGTTTAGTAACAGTGTTGCTCGTGTTATCAATATCTGGAGACCCTTTTTATGGGTACAAAGAAAGATTTCAAAGAATAAATGAATTCAAGAATGAGTATTTATGTGTCATGATCATGAAGAACGAATAAAAAGGATATTTGAAAAAGTTCAAAGAGCAACAGAATCTAAGAACAATTGTGCAGTATGGTTATAAATGAAAGAATAAGAGAATCTAAGAATAATCATTGTATAGTGTAAAATGAAAATTTACTCAAAAAGATGTATTCTTATTGAAATAAAGATTTTGGACACGCGCCTATTTTCACAAAAGGATTCTTACTGCCTCTAGGCTTAAAGCAGTAAGCGTGTTTTGGGTATTACCTTAAGTTAGCTCTAAAAACACAGGAACTTCTTCCACAGTCCCATTTGTTCAAAACATTCCTAGTACATAAGGGTTTGGAGACCTTTAAGTCATCGGTTCCCTTTTCAGAGGCGCCATTGAACGTTCAAATTCCCCAATATCTCGCCTTGCTCTGGAGCCCCGAACTTGATGCACCTTTGGATCCCATGCCCCTATCCATCGTGGTACTCACAATGTTCATCCCTTGAACAGAAAAGTCGGGTGACGAATTTTCTTCCTCAGAGGGATTATCTAATTTTATAACTCCTATTTTGATAAGTCTTTCGACTACCTTTTTGAAAGCAGTGCAGTTCTCGATCGAATGCCCCATAATTCCAGCATGGTATTCGCATTGGGAGTTCATATCATACCATTTAGGGTACGGGGGATGTATTGGCTTTATATAAAAAGGGGACACCATGTGCGCGTCATATAGACTCTGATATAGCTCCTTATACGACATTGGGATTAGCGTAAAAGGGAGCTTTTCAGTTCTTGATCTAGCATCAGATTCTTGCTTTTGAGGAACTTGATGGTTAGGGGTTGTCCTTCTTGGCTGGTCTATGGTAATCGGCTTCCCCTTACTTTCCTTTCCCTTTATAACCCTCGAAGTATTATCTCGGGAACTCCACGCTTGTTCCTTAAAAGCCTCGCACTGTTTCGGGCATTCCATACTGGCCTGATGCTGTTGGGGTTTAGTGGTAACGGGTATCCCTTGCGAATGTGCGTCTGATTGAGTCCGGACGCTTGTTGGAGTGAACCTTGGGGCGTAAACGATGTATTCGTTATCATCCTCGATATTGTAGACTGGATCCTTTCCCCTCCCGAGCCCTTCGGCTAATAACTGTCTTAGCTGGCTAATCATATTTCTCTGGAGCTCTACCATTTGGTTCTGTATATCCTGCTGAATTCTGGATAACTGCTCTTGCATCTGTATTTGCCTTTGCTCTATTCTCTCCAGCCTTTGCTCCATGTTTGCTAAGTTAGCTGGAATAATTTTATCTAATTAGGGTCGTTTTGTAAAAATCTAGTGCAAATGATGCTATGTAAATAATGCAATGCAAATGCATGAAATGCAGATGCAAATGCAAGAAAAGAAGCGTCGACCTTATATTCAATTCCATTAGAAGAATTTTTTCTAGGGAACAAATTTCTTTACATAAAATGGATTACATATGTGGTCTTGCCCTCATAGTCCAAGCGAAGACATTAATCTTTCTTTTCATGCCTAAATACCACGGTTGACTCTTGTAAATTTGCCAAAGGTGTCCTTACCAATGCCTTCTTGTTTGGTCCGGGCCGCAACTTGTTGTTCACTCTTCCTCGCAATGCTCGCTTGCTCCTTTAGGAAAGTCGAGACTTGACAGCTCCCGCATAATCTTCATCAATTTGAGTCTTTCGGGCAAAACCTTACATTCCTTTGCGAGCTATCATCCTTCTTCCGTTATGCTCACTTGGACCATATCTAGGCGACCGCATTATGATTCACTTTATCAAGAAATTCGTCCCCTTATGACGAACTCCCCTACTCAGGAATCGAGTATGAATCAACACCTCTTTTCTGTAACGATGCGATGTAATGTAATGCAATGCATGAATGCAAAAAGGCATCGATCTCAATTCAGTTTCTTTTAGAAAACTTCATTTGAAAAACAAAATCCTTTGCACAAAACGGGCTACTAATATGTGTTTGCCACAACGTTCAACAAAGCAATTTCTTGACCAAGGTCGGATTGTAGCTCACATTGGTGCTTAATGTGCTCAGTTCAAGCTATATCCCTACAGCCAAGGACACCTTCTCCAATGTCTGTGGAGTTGTTCTAATCATCATAAGAGAGATTGGCGAACAAGTAGACATCTCTGTTTCACAGTATGTCGCCTTAAAATGATATCCATCGCTTTTAGAGCTTCTTGAGAGTTTTCAGATTCCTGACCACACGGAATATTTCGAAATGCTTGTATGGGTATCTTTGCAGCATAACTAATTTCCACTTTAAAAGTCTTTGAGCGATACAATATTCTTTAATCTCCTTCTTCCACGCCCATTTGGACCGTCTAGGCTATCAGGGTTTGCATTTTCATTGTTTCTAATAGGTGCAATATCCTCAAATGCCATAGTAGACCCAAGCTTGTTGTTTGGTAGCGGTCTTATAGTAAATAAGCATTTTTTGCCACCCTAAGAGAAATTCTTTCCAACCATCTCATTTTTGTAGGCCTTCTGTCAATCACTTTCCTTCCAATACCCTCACCATCCACAGGGTAAACATCCTCATGTGAAAAGGAAATGATGTAATGGTAGAAGTGTCCATCAGTACTTCCCATTTCAATCGTCTTTGTGTTCGTAGAACCCATGCTTGGCGACGTTACTCTATTGATCCTATATTGTCTTCACCTTCCGAAGATTATTTTATGTTGCGTTGATGCAAGTGCAATCCTATAATTCCGATGTATATGCTTCAACTTGGCAATCTCCTTTTGGTAGTTGTGTTTCCTTTGACCGTTTATGGACAGTCGCTTTATTTCCCACTTTATCAAGGATCCCGTTTTTCAAAGTAAAACTCTCTAAATTAGAAATTGAATGTGAATCGATACCTTTTCAAAGTAACATGGTATGCAAATTATAGAAAAAGAAAATAAGAAAAACACAGAATGTCAGTACAATGTATAAAATGAAATTTGAAACACATATGAAAACAGATAAACAATCAAGGGCCTATTAAGGTTCGACGTGGCTCTATCTACAGTGGGCTCCTAAGGGTCGCTACATGAGGTTTGGTTTTAGAGTAAGGGTACCTGAACCAGCGGATTCCTCGATCTTCACCCATTATAGGCTCATTTAGATCGAGTTCGGTTCAGGGGAACACGTTTCCCTAAGGCTGCACGGAGATGAAAATCTCACGAAGCACATAGGTACGGACGTGTTCCGGAAGCGTTTCACTATCCTACACGGAGGTGAAAACCTCACGAAGGAGTAGCTTCTTGCTCCCACTTAAAAAGGTGTGACCCGGCGGTCATGCAATGCAATGCGCAAATATGTAAAACATCGAAACATAGAAAGGAAATAGGAACAAAACAATGATTGCAAATTTCAAATCGGATGAAATGCAAAAGAGGGATCGTATATCAAAATCAAAATTTCAATTTTCGACGATAAAGACAAAAGTTAATCAACTTGAGGCTTGACTCACAAACTTGGTTCCCCAGCGGAGTCGCCAAGCTGTCGAAACCATTTTTTTTGAAATAGGTGGAATCGACTTTAAATTTTGAAAAAGGGAGTCGCCACCGACCTTTTTTCGGGGTACGATCGGATCACCTTAAATTATTTTAATAAAACATTTTGAATTATTAAAATAACTAATTTTGGTCTACGAAATTCAGAAAACAGGTTCGGGAGTCGGTTACGCACGAGGAAGGATTAGCACCCTCGGTACGCCCAAAATTGGTACCTTGTTGATTAATTAATGTCTTAGTGTCGAATGTTTTGGAAATTCGAAAGAATTTAAAATACGATCCCTTTTATTAAAAACATTTGAATATGTCGAAATAAAAATCGAGACTCGCTCCTCTCAATGAAATAAGAATATCGCATCCAGTAAGTTAGGGTGCAATATATCAATTTCTCGAAATTAAGCTCGTCCTTTTTATTAAAAAGATTCATATATTTAAATCCAAAAGGACATTTAATTATTTTGATCTGAATGAAAGACTAGAACCCAGTAAGTTAGGGCTCGATCTTTCAAAGTCTCAAAACGTAAAATATTGCCTTGATTTTGAAGTTCTTATTTCGGAACCAAGATCGCCACATTCAGTAAGTTAGAATATAGCATTTCAAGGTTTCAAAGTTAGGTTTCAATCGAAAATTCATGTGTTTTGGGTTTTAAAATCAATACTCGATAGTTTGGACTTAACAAGAAAAAATCAAAACCTAGTAAGTTAAGGCTTGATTTCCTCGTACTCCCTAAACTCGAGTTATGTATCGAAAACTTTTAAATAAAATTTTTTACTAAAGTGATATTAAATACGACCTTTTATAAAAATACAAGCGTGAAATAATGACATACAAAGCAAAGAAACAACATATATTGCCTCGATGAATCACAACAACCAATAAATAATAAACAATACATATAATAACGATAATTATATAGCATGATATCAAACGCAAATAATAACATTAAATAGGTGAAAGAATGGCCTATACATAATGTGATGTGAAACATATATATATATATATATATATATATATATATATATACGTAATACGCAAAAATGTTCATACATAAACATAATGTATATAAAAAGTTAAAATACATACATAATACATGAAAATATTTATACGCAATAGTATCAGGGTATATACATGAAGTAGTATGAAAATGCATAAACCATATGGTTTTAAAATATATATGTGTAACATATAGAATATAATGTTAAAAATTTATATACATAGCATATAGAATATACGTATATAATATGTAAAAAATGTAATACTAAAAAGATATGTACATGATATGTATAAAAATGTATAAGTAAGATGGTATTGAGAATATGTACATAATGTAGATGAGAAGGTAGTGCTAAAATATATACATAATATGTAGGTAAAAAAGGTAATACATAGTATATACATAATATAATATTTTAAAATATTTATAATATGATATAAGAAATATAATAGAGTAATAAATACGTAATATGTAAATATAATATATAATACGACCAATATAATATACATGATGTATAAAAAAGGGTATTAAAATATACATATACGTAATACATAAAACATTCATACATTGATAATAAACAATATGTAAAAAGATGTTAAAATATGCTTCTATAATACACTAAAGTATTTATAAATGAATAATATATATAATGTATATAAAAAGAGTAAAATACATATACAATTCACTCAAATACTTATACATAAATAATATTAAAATATATATGAGATGGTATAAAATGTACGTAACAATTGGAATAAAAATGTATACAATATATAAGAATATAATATATGCAAAATATAAATTTAAAAGATATAGATGTAATATACAAAACACATGACCTACAGAATAACAAATATGACTATATATGTATATACGTAACTATAAGATATAAACAATATATAAATATATATATTCAGTATAGAAATAAAAAAATAATGATAATAATAAATTTCAATGATAAAATAACAATAACAGTTCAAAAGGATTGGATTAAACCAAAATTAAAACAATGGGGCAAAATTAAATGTAAACAGAAAGCATGGGACTAGGCCGAACACGCACGAAGCTGAGAAGGACCGAAATGGGAAATAAATCCATCCTTCAAAACGACGCAACACTATAGAGGATTAAATTAGAAGCTAACGTGAATTAAAGGGCCAAATCCAAAAGGAAGGAAAAGGGCGAAAGGGACCACATTGAAACGCGCTGAGAAAGGAGAGGGATCCAGTGCGCAAATAGACCATTCAGGCAAAACGCGCGGACCCTCCGTGGATACGGATCGGGTCAAAGATGGGTGACCCAGGCATTAACCAATACGGCACCGTTTCGGGCCATTGAATCTGGCCTATACGGTGCCGTTTCGCATATCATCATGAAGCCCTAACTTTCCCTTCTCGTCTCATACACCCGATTCTTTCTTTTCTTTTTCTTTAACAGCAACAACCATTCATCCCTTCCCTTCCCTTTCTTAATCGGCTAGGGTCTGAACCCATCTTTGCCGCCACGGTCCCGAGACCACCGAAGATAGCGGTCGTAGCCGCACGAGAGGGGTGTCTTTCAGCCCCGTTTTAGGCCTTTTAAAGGCTACACCCTAGGGACCAAGGAAATCGGTAAGGTTAGCCTTCGGTTCCTCTTTGTGGTCCGATTCTAGGTCCGAGGGGACATCTGATGATGGTCCACAGAACCCCGGTAAGCCCCTCCTTCCTTTTCTTTTCTTATTCGGTTTCCCTTTTGATAGTTTCTGAACTCGAAATCCTTTGTATTCAATTCCCTGTTCTTTTTTGTTCAAAGAAAAGAAACCCCGGTTACATTTGATAAAGAAAAAAAATCCAAAAAAAATCCCCCTATTACATTTTTCAATTCGGCATTAATACCCGAATTTTTGCACTGTTTTGTTACTGCTCCTTGCGCATTTTTGCTTCCGTGTTTCCTGTCTCTGCTTCAGTCCCTTTTGCGTGTGTGTGCAGGTGCTAGAACGATGGGACAGGTGGGAGGTGACCGGTGGTTAGGTGCGGCGCCGAGCTAGGAGGAGCAGGTGATGGGACGAAGAGGCTAGGGTTTCAGAAATTCTGAAACCCTAGTTTAGGTTAATTGGGCTGCTGATGTTGGGCTCCGGGTTTAATTGGGTCTGTTTATTGGGTAGTGGAAATGGGTTACCGGGTAGTGGTTTAGGTTAGGCTTAGTTGGGTTACTGTTTGTTGTAATGGCCTGATAACTGGGTCTGTAAAGGGACTTTGGGCCTTATTAATTTGGGTTTATTTGACCCTATTATTGTTTTTATTGGACCGGGCAAAATTGCCCTGTTACAAAACTAATTTGAAATGTGGAGAAAATTTGGGGAATCCAAGCAAAAGGAGATTGTCTAACTTATAGCTAAATTCACACACACATATAAATAGGTTACGAATATATAAGTATAATCATATGTGTAACACCCTTAACTCATATTTGTCGCCGGAACAGAGTTACAGAGTATTACTGGAATATATAGATTAATTATAGACATTTTCATATCATTTAACATTCATATTAGAAAACAATCATATACAATCACAACCTCCCTTTTATGAGCCTTCGAGGCCCAAATTATGTATTAGAAACAAGTTGGGACTAAACCAAGAATTCAAAGAATTTTTTTGCAAAATATCAAAAGTTTTTTTAAGGTGCAGGAGACACATGCTCGTATGGCCAGGCCATGTGGGCATTTGAAATAGGCGCACACGGCCGTGTCAACCCTTGTCCATACCCGTGTAATTCTCTGACTTGGGTCACACGGCCAATCCATACGTCCGTGTGCTAGGCTGTGTGGATAATTTTGAGCAGCATTCTGTTTCTTAATTTTTAAGATGCAGGGGACACACGGCCAGATCACACGCCCATGTGCTAGGCCATGTGTCATACACGGCTAAGACACACTTCCTTGTGGACAAAAATAGGCCATTTCTAAGGCCACTTTTCTCACTCAATTTGTCTTTTATCTGCATTAACACTTTAACACTTTCACCAACCAATACAAGACATCTAACTTAAGCCAAAACCAAGTTTAATACATATAATAGCACCCCATATGCCTACGTATTCAATCTTACCTAAATGATCATATAAACACATATGCATATTTCTCTAATCATGTTATTTCAAACCATTCATCAACATATCAACACGACAAACATGATAAACCACACTTATATACATATCAAATATATCTAACTCAAGTCATTCCAATGGCTATTTACAACAAAATACTTTTAAGTCAACATTGGCCAAATTACTCTATACATGTCATTATAACCAAAAGTAATTTTTGCCATTTATACCGAAATGAGTCGAAGGATAGTGTGATGTTGCTCCGACCAACTTCCAACCAAATCGAGCTTCCAAATTACTATGAAACAAAGGAAATGAAACAGAGTGAGCATTTAATGCTTAGTAAGTTCGTCTAACGGAGATTAACTTACCATTTATTTACATATAAGGTAAGCATACAAAATACATCCAAAGAGATTTGGCTAATAGCCTAAACATATAACCTCATAAAACATGTTAGACATGTATTTCACATGAATACCAAAAAACATGTATGAGCTCATCAAGTATTAAATTTCCATGTGTTTTATGTATATGCAGGTAATGATTCATTTCAAACTCGCTCATATTTTCTCATGTCAGGATTTTACCCATTGAATAATTTAAAATGTCAATAGATACACGAGTAGTATACACAAAGTGTACAAAACTGTAATTCATCAATTTATATTTAAGAATACTCATATGAGAACATAAACGAGAAGCTCTCTCTTGAGCCATATAACGGGAAGCTCATAAAAGCTATAATTGGAAAGTTCAAGCGAGCCGATATTGGGAAGCTCTGGAGAGCCAATTAATTGAGAAGCTCATAAAAGAGCTTTTAATCGAGAAGCTCATAAAAGAGCCAATATATCGGGACGCTCATAAGAGCTGCAGTGTGTCCACAACACATGCAGGATCACAACCAATCAGGATGCTTCGAAGAGCATTTAACATGAAGCTCGCAAGAACCATATAACAGGAAGCCCATGAGAGCTAATAATGGGATGCTCTTTTGAGCTGTGGTGTGTCCGCAACACGTGTAGGACCACAACCAATTCGGGAACCTTGTATCTGTCGAATTTCATTTACACATTATAAATGTAATAAAATTATACATTTTTTATTTTTGTAATTTATCGATAATTCTTATTTCTTTTATTTTGGTTAGTTGTTTACCCAATCTAACCTATAATTATCGGAATTAGAAGATAAATGAAGTTATTTAATATACACGATCACAATCGAAGTGTTTGAGATTTAAAACTTAATATATATATTTAAATGATTTTAGAAATGTATTCTTTTATCATCGATTGATAAATTTAGAAATTTACTTAAAATATTTTATATAAAATTCGAATCATGGTCAGGGGCGAAGCTAGGAAAAAAATTTAGGGGCCGAAATTAAATTAAAATTTTTACGATAGTAAAAATACAATTTCACCATTTTAATAGTCTATATCTTTATAGTTTTTAAACGATTAAATCAAAATTTTATCATTTTAGGGGGCAAAGTGTAATTTTATCTTTACTAATTTAAATTTTTAAAAATTTTAAAAGACCTAAATAAAAAATTTTCTATTTTACAAGGATTAGGGCCCTTACTAATCCCCTCTAGCTACGCTCCTGATCATGGTTAAAAGTTTTACAATAAAGTTTATATATATAGAATGATACATGTGTTTATATATATATATTTTTTTTTTCAGGTGTAATATATATAGAATTTTATTTAATATATTAATTGTGAAGCTTTTTAATTTTATAAGTTAAATTAAAAATTTCAAGTTCGAATATTAAAAAAGATATTGTTAAAGAAATAACCACAAACCTTTAAAATATTAAATTTCATGAAACAAATCTAAAAGAAAAAAATTTATCATGTTTCTAATTTTACTTGTGAGAAAGAAAAAAAAAACTCCACTGGATGTATCAAATGATCATCATGTGTGCATGGGCGTAACTAGAGGTGGAATTACCTCATAACTAAATGGTATAATAGCTATTCTAGTCCTTTTTAATAAAATATTCAATTTAAAATCTTTTAAAACAACTTTTACCTTTAGACTTTAAAAAATTTTATTTTAGCTCTCTAATACCGAAGTCTTAATTTCACCCCTACATATATAAATATAAAGTATAGGGGCATGGCTTGCTCCAAAGGAAAGAAAAGGGCACGCATGATTTTAGCTAAAGTATCCTAAACGCACATGGAGGGCTCAGTCCTTTTCCATTAAACTCCTCCAAAACAAAAGCAAAATAAAACCAAAACACACACAAACACACACGTATATATATATATGTTTGTGATTCTAATATTGAGTTAGGGTTAGGGTTTTTTTTCCCTGTTTATGAATAATTATTAAAATTTAATGAGTTTAGAGGCAGCTATGTGTTTTTTTTCTTTTTGTTATTTACTTTTTAATATATTAGAAAGACATATTACAATATTTTAATTTTTTTTGCAAAATTTATTTATTTCACAGGCATGACATTGTAATAGCATGTGTATATGGCGGACTAGAATAATCAAGCACCCCGAAATTATGACAACACAACTTTGCTAATGCTTCGTTAAAGAAATTAGGTTTCATGTTCTCACCTAAACTTCATACTTATCAAGCTCGCACGATCTGTAAAAAAATATATTAGGAAGGACTCTTGATGACACTCGCCAATCTATCATATTTGATAGACTTTTTGTCTAATACCTTCAAGTTGACTTCAATAAAACTCTAGGTTGATATATACCATTCTATCACTGCATTTAGGGAAAGAAAGCTCAAGTGGTTAGAATTTACGCTTAGTCTCCACTGCTCTATAAATACCCCATTATCACTGAGGTAAAGGAGATAAGAAAATACATATAGCCCTTATCCTGTCATGACTTCACCCCATTCACATTGTTAAACTTTCAAGTTTAATAGCTTTTTGCACATTTCATGATGTGAATTACTCTGTAAAAAATATATTATAATGTGAATTGTCATAACAAGTCATCTCAAACTTTTGTGTTGTAAAACATGCATGAATGCGCACACACAAATATATAAATATATAAGAAAATCACACACAAAATAAAGGAAGATAGAATTGGCAAACTTGAAATGGAAAGAAAAAAATATTATGCTTTGTGATATATACGTGGTGTTGGGTGAAACATTGACATGTCACGTGCAAGACTAATGATTTTTTTTCAACGTTTTGCTTGAATCTTTAGTTCTTTATATGTATGTGTGTGTATATATATCATGCATTTTTCTTTTGCTGATAAGATAAAGCTATTAGAGAGGAAACAAAGAATCCTTTCCTTTTTCTTTTTTTTTTCTTAATGTTTGTTTCATTATATTGAGAGGCAATATATTATTAGACAAATATCAACAAAAAATCTAATCTATTTTTATGGTCTTTGTTTCATCATAGTTGTACCTTAAAAGAAATTAATTCAATTAATCCTTCTCTCAATTATTGCTTATGATTTTTTTTATTTGAAACCAATATTTGTTATGTATAATGTAATTTAATTGATTGGTAATTAGGGGGATTAGAAGGTGGATGGTAGCTTTCTAGCTTTTGAATCAAGGAAGTTTGTTGATAATATATAAAGTATTAAAATGGAATTTTTATTAACATTCAAACTTAGCTCTCAACCACTTATTAAGTGGGAATTGCTTTAGCTATCAAATCTAAATCATAAAAAAACACACACACACACATTTTGTTTATTTATTTAATCATCAAGGCACCCAATATTTCAACTTTTTCCTTAAAAAAGATTAATTAATTTAATGGGAAAATGAAAATAATAATAATAAGGAATTAGAAATTGAAACACCACCAAATTTTTTGTTGGTGTTCCCTTTTCACTTGATTAAGCAATAGTGTTTAAATAAATAAATAAATAAATATATATATATATATTCATTGAGATTATTTAAAAATAATATTATTATTGTATGAGAAATAAGATTTCAACTTGGAATATCAAAGGTAAGATTTTAATTTGTAAAACCCGTATTTTTTATCTTTAAAATAAAGGTTAGAATATATTTAAATATATTTAAATCCATGTAATCTAAATTGTTGTAATAATAACAATTTTAACTAAATCAAGATTAAATGATAAAAAAAAAAAGAGAATTGAAAAGCTGAATTTATCATAAATGAATCACTTGCAATATCAATTAACAGGTCAACCAACTTCTCATTACACTTTGAATTAAGCTTTAATTAAGAAGTTAAGATTGTTACAACCCCATCAATCATATATATATACACACACATCAAGTTCCTTTCATAGAGTGAAAGACATAAACATACTTGAGTTTATGTAAAATCTAATCCATGTTTTTTTTTCCCCTATTTTCTTTATTGGGTATTCCTACTATATATAAGAATTAATTTTTTCGAAGCTTATGCTTACTTTTTTAATAATATTATTTTAAAATTCACATTAAAAAATATAGTATGTCTTATCATTGCATCAATTATTATTATTATTATTATTTTGTAACTCTTGCTCTCATAGTAACTTTCAGCTTTTGCATGGATGAAACACAGACGAATAGATCACTTGCTTTTTTCGTTCAAATGCATTGTATGTATATGAAATAATTGACATTTTCTTTTTCTTGTTTGATATGATGGATAAACAATTATGACTTTGTGCTTTTTTGTTTGAAGGCTGTAATTTCATATATATTATATCAAAATTTTCATTTTAGAAGCAGAATAATTGAATTTTTAAATTTAAAGGGCTAAATTATAATTTTATTATTATATTAATTTAAAATTTTGTAATTTTTTAATGGACCACACATTTTAGAGGATCAAGAGTCAAGACCCTTACACCGCCCCTATTTATTCTACCAAATACTCATTATTTAAGTAAAAAAATAAATAAATATCCACTTTATATAAAGGTTAAAATATGTCATTGATTCAAATGCTATTCATAAATTTGGAATTTAATTTTTGTGTTTTTACTTTTAAAAATTTTATTTCTTTACTTTTCAGATTTTAAACTTCAATTTTAATTATTAATGCTGTTAAAATTATTTCATCAACTTCAAGTTCATTACAACATTTTTTTTAGCAACATAGCTATAAAGTGAGTATTTTTTGTATTTCAAAATGTCACATTAACAAAAAAATTAATAATTAGACTTGAATTTAAAATATAAAAAGTAAAATTAAATTCCTAAAAATAAAAAGTATTGAAATTAAATTTTATTTTTTAAAAATACAAAAATTGTTGTAACCATGCTTTAATGAATTCCAAGCGTCATGAACGGCACTTTAGAACAGTGGGAGAAAAAAGGGGGAAAAAAAAAGAAAAAAAGAAAGAAAGAAAGAAAGAGGGTTTGGCATCACATGGGATGGGGGCATAGTGGTGAAATGGAAGAATACAATAATCACACCACTCTCTCACATGTGCCCAATATTGGGCACCTTTTTTGAATGCAAAAAAGAAAAATGTGGGGACATTTTTAACATTTTAACCCATATGAACACCCCTGCCACATTTCTCTGCACTTGGATTTCCTTGGATATTAACATTCATTAACCAACTTTCTTTTTTAACAACTTAAAAAAAATCAGATTAAATTTTATAAAAAAATCTATAATATAGATAGATTTAGTTGATATATCATAATATATATTATTTAAATATATAACAAATTATTTACTTGATTTCAAGACTAAAAATACATACTTTAACAAATAGACAAAAAAATAAAAAATTATTAAATAAATTAAATCCATTAAAAAACATAAATACCTCTTTCTCTCCCTAACAACATTATCCATACATAAAATGAAAAACCCTATAAATTGTTAATAAAATATTACATTTTTATTAATCAAAATTTAAATTTTGATAACTCCAAAATGTATTTATAAATTATTTAATATAAAAGTCCTAAGTCATTAAATCTCATATTCGAGTCTCTGCAATGTATAAGTCTTCGTCTTATCATATGTATATGTCATAAGTACTTTTAATTTAATTCTTTTTATTTTTTCATTTGTTATATAACATATATGTATTTATGATAATAAATCTCTCAAAATAAAATAAATAAATGATCTAATACATGGATTCACCTAACTTACCAGTTCCACCTTGATAATTATTATCCTTAACATATACTCTAATGAAAAGAATATGAGATATAATAATCTCCTATGCCAAGCCTACTAATATATATATATATATATATATATATGTATTATTATATTAACCTTATTCTCATCCAATATAATTCAAGGCACTATGGAGTGAAAGTGGGTATCACATGTGCAAACAAACTTTCATACCTAATTTTATGTAAAAAGTTTATACAAAAAATGTTTCTTTCAATTTTATCATCCCATCTCCCAAAACTTCAAATAGTGGTAACGTCGAATTTAAATTTTAAAATCTAATATCTGATTTAAACTTGATGGAATATTAATTTTAAATTTAATTTAATTTATAAATAATTCAAATTCAGTTCAATAATTATAAAATTTAATTTTTTTTCCAAAAATCCAACTTGTTACGAGCAGTGATGTATCGTTTAAATACTTCATATACTGTTAACATTAAAAATGGAAATGAAAACACCACAGCATGGATATCATCCGAAGATAATGGAGACCTATCATGAAGCAGGCAGGCATGGCATCAAGGTTCATTTGTCGCCTATCAAAATGAAACCCTTTAAAATAGATAAACAAACAAACAAACAAAGCTTTAATTTCTTGATTTTTAGGATCAATGAGTAATGATTGACTCTACAAATCAAGCATTTACAATTTTTTTTATTTGGAATATATATATTTTCAGTACATAATATGGAAGAAAATAATTGATGGATTTTTAACGTAAATCTGAGATGAAAAATGAGAAGTACTTGGATGTATATTAACAAGGAGAGATGACGATTACTTGGAGAAAAGAAAGGAAAAATTAAAAATAAAGAGGATGATACTTGGAAATTAAGCAAAAAAAAAAAAGGTGTCACTGGCTTGTCGGCGGTGAGCTAGAGGGGGCGGAGCCGGAACCAGAAAGCAAATCAGCAAGAGCGCTCATGGCGCGAACCTGCATCTCTAGCGCGGCAATATAATCAGTTGCTTCTTCGAGAATAACCGGTAACGGTTGTTTCCGGCAACCGGGAACCAACCGACCAAGAACCTTGACTTTCCTTTGAACAGATTTCGCTTTCAATTTCAAAACACTAAATCTCTGTTTCCTCGACCGGTTTCCACCGGTAACGCCAGTCACCGTCGCAGCAGAAACAGATCCACTTCTCTGTCCCTTCTCCTTCCTAAACTTCAGCTTAACACGGCTCGTCAAAATAGCACGGCTCCACCTCGTCCTCCCTTTAGCCGCTACAGCCAAAGCTCTATCAGCAGCTTCACGAACGGCTCGTCCACGACGCGGAGCCGAAGGAGAAGAATGGTTACCGTTGAGATTGACTTGACTCAAAGCTTGAATCAGCTTCGAAGAATAGATTTGTTGCTGCGCCTCGGATTTCCATCTGGTGTGATTGTTGCTCTGGTTTTGGTTTTGCCGCTGCTGATTCGTCCTCAACGTCGCCGCCGCCGCTGATGTTTTCTTCTTCTTCTTCCTTCTGACATGGTCGGAATTCGAGTTCGGCAATGGATTCGTTACAATGGATTCCATTTCGCAGATATTCTCTCCTTTTCACCGTACGATTCGGTGAATTATAACAACAAAAAAAGTATTCAATTCGAAATTCTGAAGATTTGTTGAAGCTCAGTGGAATCAAAAGAAGTTATTGAAATTTAACAGAGTTAAGAGGGAAAGAATAGAGGATGGAAGGAGAAGAAGGCAAAAGGTTTATAAAGGAATGGAAATGAAAGCAAGGTGTGAATTTAATTGGGTAACTACTCCCAAAGTCACCAAACTATTAATAATTTTATATTTTAATCATGAAACTTCAATAAATTACAAAATGGTCACTAAACTATTCAAAAGTTTTCATTTAAGTAACTAGGCTATTATGTTTCTGTTCTTTTAAAGTCTGGCTAACAAGCTCTAAGCAATGATTCAATGATAATTTTATAACTTTTTTAAAGTTGTGTGATAAAAACATAAATTTAATAATAATTTAATGACAATAAATATAATTTACCTTAATATTATAATTTTATCTTATTTTACCTAAAAAGACATTGTATATTATTTTGGGTAAAATAAGATGAAACAAGTAGTTTAGTTACTACTTTTAACTAAAAAAACTTGTAATTAAGTGAAAATATGATATAACCTAGGCACCAAATTTGTAGTTAAGCCATCTAATTGGTATACTTTTTTTTATATATTGCTTTTCTGGTGGTGGGTGTGAAAAGTTGATGGTCGGTCCGATTAATCGGCCCCGGTCGGCTGTTGGTAGGGGCTCCCATTGTTGTTTTGGGTTCGGTTTCGATCCTTTCACCAGATATAGCTGGACGGTCAAAATACATTATCCGTAGATAAAATTTGAGATTTTTGTTTTAAAATAAAAATTAAATCGTTTTTAATTTTTTAATTTAAAATTTTTAATTCTATCATTAATATTGTAAATATTTTTATCGATTATAGATGAAGTCATATTTGAAAGAAAATAACAATACTACAATTTATTGTGGGTAATAAACAAATACAGATTTCGAAGTAAATTGTGCATATTTGAAGTATTTAATACCTTACAAAAATTACAAATATTGACCCATTACCATCCTTATTACCTTCATAAGATCCATTTTCTCAAACTTTCATCATCGAAAACTTTTTTATATATATATATATATATATACTAGTTCTTTGGGGTGAAAAAATTAAAGATATTATTAGAGAACAAATTATTTAACATTTTACCTAATAATTATTTATCTTTTATAAATTTAACTGTCAATATTTATATTTTTTCTTAAATTAGTTTTTTTTGGGGGGCTTAACTAAAATTGATTCAATTTAAGTCAAACAATATGATGTAGATGCAATTTTGATTTAAATGAAAGTATAAGTAATGAATTGTGGTCTAAGCCAAACCCTTTGTACAATTATACAAACTTACAAGTTCCAAACCATGTTTACAAACATCATTCCTAATTACACAAATAAATGTAGTTAGGACTTAAGAGTTTTTTATTTGCTTTTTGGGTTTCAGTCAATAAACTATCGTTAAGGTGGCGGATGATGGTTGGATGTATTTTGGGGTGTTGGCTTCCACTAATTGACAAAATTGTTTTCGTTCTTTGCAATCGTTAGAAAGAAAAAGAAAACCATAAACAAGTAAAAAACATAAAAATGCATGTGCAATGTGGGTTGTTTTTTCGTCACCTTTTTATATTCGCCTTTATTATATATATAATGTCTTCTACATTTTCTTCAAATGGAACCCAAATTCTCTGATCCCAACTATTTTTCTTATTTGGAAACTAACTAATCCTATCCTTCTTTAACAACAATGATTCTATTAATTGTTCGAATATCTTAAAAGACGTATAAGTTTCATTATAAATATATATATATATGATTTTTTTTTTATATACACAGGGGTAATAAATATAATTTTTAGCCTTAACTAGATTTACTTTGTATTTATATATATATTTTTTTCTTTAGTACTTGCACTTGGTAATTAAAATCTCTATGAACTTGAATTCTGTCAAAATTAAATAATATAATCAGTGTTTTTAAAATATAATTGTATTGATTGATTGAATCGATTGGACTAAGAATCGATTGATATATTAATCCAAACAAAATGATTAAACTAATTGAATCAAAACTTGTTCAAAACAGGTAAAAATAATAATAATAAAAAAACTAAGACAAAAACCAATAGTTAAAAATGTTGAACCAATTTAATATTTTTATGACTTTTACTTATTTTTCAATTATTGTTTGTCTCGTAGTTGAACCGATTGAATCGAAAATCAATGGTCTAATTGGTTCAATCGTGAATCCATTTATTGTAACACTATATGGGACAATGTAATATTGTACCATGTCATAACCTAAAAATTTATATATTTTTAAAAATTTTCAAGTAATGATGGGGCATAATCTCAAAATGCCACATCATAAAGCTTTTATAATTCTAGAACTAAAATGAATATAATTGCTAAGTTCAAGTATCAAAATGGATAAAAAATACAAGTACTAAAGTGGATCTAGTTATTAATTTCAGGGTCAAAATTATATCATCCTATATATAAGGCTTTATTCACTATTTGACCCCTAACTATACCCATTTTCTCATATTAGTACCTAAACTTTTTTGTTCTAATTTAGTACCTAAACTATAATTCTGTTACACTTTTTGGCCTTACCATTAATGGTGTTAAAAATTTAATAACCAATCAAAACACACCATGTGTTTCCATTGACCATTGATGTAGCTAATGATGCGGTTGCTGATTGAGTGTTGACCAAATTGATTGGACATTAACCGAGTTAAAACAATTTAAAAATTGTAAAGAAAATTATATTAAAATTCGTGAAAAATCGTTTCAAAGTCATCTCCCGCTGTTGCTCCATTGATTGCTTATAGTCCCACGAAACGAACACCTTCTCTTCCCTCACCTTCGGATTGAACAACTTGCTTTGCTTCATCAACCCAAACAACTAATCTCGTTCCTCCACATTGTGGCCATCTATCAGCTTCCTCATTTCCCTAATGTCGAATTCATAGTTCATGAAAAGTTCAAGCGATGAGTAGCTTAAACAAGCGTTCGAAGATAAGGGGGTGGGGATAGCAATGGTGGGCAAGATAAGAGATAATTGGTGAGAATTTGGGTTCTTTGGAAAGCTTGTTCCATTGTGGAATCAGGGTTTTCTTCTTTTCCTTATATTCTTTTAGAATTTGCAAAGAAAATTGAAGAAGAATTATCTGATTTGTTAAATTTTTACCATTTTTACAAACTTTATAATTTTTAATAACTTTTTTTACAATTTTAAAATATTTTTACAATATTTGATAATATTTACAATTTTTAATGTTTTTACTATTTTTACAATTTTTATAATTTTCAGCTTTTTTATAATTTTTAATAATTTTTTTACAACGTTTCTTTATTTTTTTGGTTTAGTCAACGTCCAATTAATGTGACCAATACCCAACCAATAGAAACAAATGACATATTGTGATTTTTTTTAACACCGTTAACCATAATGACCAAAAAGCATAACAAAGCTATAGCATAAGTACTAAATTAAAAAAATATTATTAATATAAAAAATAGAAATAATTCAAAGACGAAATATTAAAAAAAAAAAACCTTTATATGAATAAAAGAAATCTTTGTGTTGTACGTCGCTCTTTTGTCATTTATTGGCTCTGGCTTATTACGCTCGAATCCCCATTACTAAATTTCCAGCTGGGAAAAGATGTGTATTTTACCAAACTAGCCCCGATCACAAAAGTTCAACAAGATGTCAAAGCCTTATATAATGGCTATAGATGATGGCTCAAGAAAATGGCCCACCTATACCTAATCACATAAAAATATTTCAAAAGTCTAATTATAATCTTAATTCCTTGAAATTCAAATTTTAATTTCTCCATTTTGACATAATTAATTATTTATTTTTACAAGATTATTACTAAATTTAAATTGATAGCACTATTAATCATTATCGTGAAATTGATAATGTAAAATTCAATTAACATATACATCAATAGAATATTTTAAAGCATATTTCTTAAAAAATATTTTACATCATTATTTTACCAACAATTAAAAACATTATCAATTTCCTACCAATAAAATAGAAATAAAATTTTAAGATAATGATGTATTGTTAATGAAAAGCAAAACCCATTTTATCAACAACAATTAAAAATATTATCAAATTTTCTACTAATTAAAACTTTAATGGTGAAATATTGATTGAGTCTTAGTTTGGATATTGTTGTCAATGTAAGAGCATATGGATTTGAGTGCGCTGAAATGCATTATCCTCCTATTTATGAGTTGAAGAGGGACTATAAATAATTTTAAACATTATATAAAAATATGATTAAAACCTATAATAGAATTATTAAAAAAACCTTCAATGATTAAATTAATTTAATTGATTGTTAATGAAAAGCAAAACCCATTTTATCAGTAAAGAAATCACAGCCAACAAACAGAGAGGGTTACCTGACCTCGGGATAATAAAAAAAACAAGCTGGTCCAAATTCTAATATAATCATGAACCTAATCCTAATTCTCACCAAAAAAATCATTTTAGCATGTGTATGCTAATGAATTCTAGGGACGCTAGTTCGAGGAAATATTAATATAAAGTTTATAAAATATTAAAACACTAGTTGGACATTATGATGTGCCAGAGCGATTGCCTC
The DNA here is from genome assembly GCA_020496765.1 of Gossypium stocksii. Lineage (NCBI taxonomy): Eukaryota > Viridiplantae > Streptophyta > Magnoliopsida > Malvales > Malvaceae > Gossypium > Gossypium stocksii. The sequence continues at coordinate 82,349,489 of CM035625.1, read as the reverse complement.
CCTTATGCGAGACATAATAAAACGATAATCAAAAAAGGCAAAGAAAGCATTAAACGGCACCAGAAAAAAAAATGGCAGTCTTTCGGTTAAGTGGATTATAATAGGATAATTACATCTAAGGTCACTAAATTATTAGTAACTTTATATTTTGACCACATAACTTTAAAAAGTTATAAAATGATCACTAAATTATTCAAAAAAATTTATGTAAGTCACTAAATTATTCAAAACTTTTATCTAAGTTATTAGAATGTTGAGTTTTTTTAGAAAAAAGTCTCAACTAGTGGAACTTCATGAAACCATTCAATGATCAATACAGTACAAATCAATGCCCATCAACAAATAAAAAGAACATCTTAGATTCAAATATATCTAACAATCAATGTTGAGACTAAAGAAGAAAGTTGTTTGAAATTTAATTTGTAAATTCATGATATTTAAAGTTGTTTCATGAAAAAATTTTAAATTATAAAAGAGAAAAATAATAAGAGCTTTTAATTGGTACAAACGATGCAAATAGAGAATGCTATACGACATTTTTGATAGCCCAATGAATTAAATGAAAAATTTTGAATAATTCAGTAACAATTTTATAACTTTTTAAAGTTGAGTGACCAAAATATAAACTTACTAATAATTTAGTACCATTGGGCATAGTTTACCTATAATAATAATTAATTTGATTTTGTATTTAGTTGAAATAAGTTCACGTCACTGCTATTGCAACAAAATGAACATTGATTCAAACGCCCTTAAACATTTTTTTCCTTTAATTTAAAGATTTGAAGGATTATGGATAAAAGTAAATATTATGTGAACAAAATCAATTGGTAAGTAGTTGTGAAATGCATAATTGATCTGGTTAACTTAACTTTTAATTTAATCTTTTTATATTTATAAAATATGATAAAAGTTAATCAAACCCAAACCAACCGCCTATACTTGTTTCATTTCTCATGCTAGGAAGGAAGCAAAAGAAAAAAAAAAAATTCTGTTTAATGAACTGAATCCACTAATGTTAAGTCAATTAATCGATTAAAGTATGAAATTAATTGCTTAGGTGGAATTTTCAATCTTTTAACCGAACCAACCCGCCCTACTAATTTAAACTTTAAAGAACAGAATTTGGAAAATACCTGATAAAGGGCGCAGGAAAGAATACCAGTTGAAGTCTAACTGCCTGCATGGGAAACGATTTTAGCTCATCAAATCTAATAAACAATACTTCATTACTGCGTCAATAAATTCAGAACCAGATTCTGAAATTTCACATGAACCACGGCTCAAACCAAAATCAGTTTGTCTCATGGCAGAACAATTAATAAAAAGATTTAAAAAAAAAAATAACGGTCGATTGACTTAAATTATCTAGCAAAAGTCAACTCAAGAAAGGAAAGAAGAGTAAAAATGGCCCCATACTAAGTCTATAACTCCAACAATAATGTTGTTTCAGAAAAAAAACTCCAATAATAATGGAACGAAAACGGCAGTTCCTATACAATGTGCTTTACATGTAAAATTTTGCTGGCAAGATGACATTGTAGCAATAAATGACGTCATCAGGATAAATATCAAAATCAAATATAAATTTTAATTTAATGTGTATTGTCATACATAAAATTTAATTTGTATAATTTTATACATAAAATTTAAATTTAATTTAATTTCACAAATCGTTAACAACATTATTAAACTAGCACTATTTTATATTGATATATTGCATACATAAATAATTATATTAATATAATATGAAAATAAATGTATATATTCATTTATTTAAATATGTAAAATTGAATCAAAATCAAAATTTTATGTATAGATATGAACCACAACACTTTATATATAAAATTGATATACATAAACCACACATTGAACCAAAGTTAATATATAAATTCAATGTTTATCCAATAATATTATCCATCTTCAAATTATGTAAATTATAGTTAATTTTTGTTTTTTCTGTAAACTATTTACATTTGGTTACGTGTAAAAGATCAACGCAAAGGATTTGAATAAATGTCAAACATATTTTAAAAAATGAAAAATTCGAATAACATAAATCAGAGAAAGAAGTTGTCTAAGATTCAGCACCACAGTACGTACATGATTTTGAGTTAACCAAGTCTGAAATGACTGTTTCTGCTGCCTAATTTCTCTACACATAGCATTATACATTGAGATGATTAGCTACAACAGTTTTACCATGTTATCAGAGATAATGTACAAGAATATTCTCATAAAAAAAAAAAAAAAACAGATGAATAAGAACTTGGTCTAAACATTTCAGTCTGAACAAGACGAGCTGAATTTCTGTTGCTTAATGAGTAATCAATACTTTAGCACAAAGACACTTATTGATAGAAAGCAAAAATTCAATGATTATGTCACAATCTCTCATTGATAACTCAACATATTCTTGTTATCATCCTAAACATTGCTTTAAAGTAACTATGATTAAAACATACAAACAAAATTTTTTAACTATTTAACAAGTTAAATCATTATGGATTACATCGAATCTCGGCTCTTTATGTACAGCTAGAACCTAAAAGTTTATTCTTATGTAGAGCCAGCACTTAAAAGTGGGTATTAATCATGCTCTTGTTCATAAACAAACAAAAGTTTTGTGGATTGCACCAAACCATTTACATTAATCCAGCTAATTCGTCCTCCTTTACCATACATCACTAGGGAAAAAAATCTCCTTCTTGGCATTCTTTAAGTACTACTCAATTTACTGTCACACTTTGTTTTATTGACCTATTAATGATTTATCTAACAGTCAATTAGACCCTAACTTGTCCCCTCTGTGAAACCATTTCAAAAAAAAAAGAGCCTATAAGATTGAATTTGGCGTCACCATCCCTTCTCAAAGTTCCTAAATATCTCCTCAAAAGAGCCTTACATTCCTCAGTCACTGTCCCTTTTTATCATAGCTATCTTATAACTATTTAATTTAATTCAAGGATAAAAACAGTTGATAACATAAAAACAAATGTTGTTTATGCTTGTGATTGTGCATTCTAGGAGTCATCATAATGTTGTCTAGTGTTTCACCCCTACCACAATCATACCTAACTCATGATGCACGTTTTCTTTTGGTTCCATTATGTTAGAAATTCGGATTAATGTTGTGAGTGCTACCTTGACTTGTTTTACCTATGTTAAACGCAAAGATATGAAACGCCAAAGGATTTGAAAGTGTGACCTGATAGTTTATGCTTAATGCATGCCACAGCCACAGCCACAGCCACAGACAAGTTACATCAAGCCGTTAGTAAAATTATTATAGAGATTTTTGTATTAGGAGTTAGATTGCATTTTATTTCTCTTATTCAAAAAATAGATAAATTGATCCCTGTACGTTACATCAAGAAACAAACTAATCATTCTAGTAAAAATTTCTTTCATTTTTATAGTTAAAAATAGGTAAACTAGTTCCTATACTTCAACATAAGTTATACGTGATACGTCACGTGTAATTATTTAGTTATTCCATTAGCTACACTAGTTTTCAATAATAGAAATAGATGATATTTTTAATAGGAAGAATAATTTTGCTCTTTGATCTTACATATAATGATTAATTTGTCTATCTTTTAAGTAAACGGAATAAATACAATCCGACTTTTAGTACAGAGCTTCTACCATACTTTTACCTAAGCGGCGAAATAACTAGAATATGTAACCTGACCGTGAATGTGCAATGAGACAAGCATTTGAAAATGGTCTGCACTACGGCAGAAACCAAATGTATGGCTTTCAATGCAATTAGTATTTTTTGTATAAACTTTATCGTTTACTAATTCTTCGAAGACAGATTCCGCATGGTTTTGTTATTTAGACATTCAATTATTGACCAGAAGAATGTCATCAAATTATCAGTTAAGGACAAATAAAGGTGGGTAGACATGCATGTCCCTGCAGCCAAGCAAAATCTGAATACCGGTAAACTTGAATCAAAATTTGGAGCTGAAGCACGACCAAACATCTATTTTTGAGTTTGAATTTGGCTCAGCTCGAGATATAATTGAGCTTGTGCTAGATTAAACTCTTTTAGTACTTTTTGCACTAAAGTTCAGTTAAGCTTATACTTATTCAAACTCGAACTCAGCTTAATAATTAAACTTAAGATTAATAATATATACTAAGAGTAATAATATAATTTAATAATATAAAAATATTTAAGATATATATTAAAAATGAAAAAGTTTGATAAGGCTCATGAACTGTTTAAGCAAAGTATTATTAAGCTTGAATTCGGTTTGATCGATGACTCAAGCGGTTCAAGCTTGAGCTCGGCTCCATAATTATCTAACCAAGTTTAAATTTTTTTGAGTTGAATTCTAATAGCTTGCATTTTCACCTCTAGGATAGTGCAATAAAGTGACAATTTGATGTTAGCACAATCCCAATACACAAATCATATCATCAAAAACTTGAATATGCATCACAAAGAGGATCCAAAATAACTAACTAAATCCCACTGACATCCAAAAAAGCAAAAGTGGTACCTTCAAGTTGGCGGGAGTCCAGTGAAAAAGCAAGTGACTCTTGAATATATCAACAAATACAAGGAAAACAGCAAGCCCGCTACTGCCCAAAGCAGGAAGCAGAGAAATAAGCATTTCCACAAACGAGTTGAGGTCGTCTTTCTTTATCTCATCAGGCAGAGTGTAATTAAACATCGTTAAATATGAAAGTGATCAATGCATCTTAGAGCTTTCTTGAATTTGTTAATCGAACCTGCGTTTGAAGATTTATCTATCAACAGTTTTTAGGATATTGTCACTTTTTTCCTCAGATTTTTGCTGGAAACCTGGAAATTTTTGCTGATTCATTCGTGAGCTACATTTTTCACGGAGAATAAACATCATAAAACATGATTCGAACTGAAGTGACAGATATTAATCTAACTCAAATTTCAGATTAATAATTAATTGAAAACTTAACAATTAATCAACCTCCAGCAATCCATTCCCGTTCAAAACGTGAATTACTCATACCTGTGAGGTTTCACCGTTTAAATTGGCATCTGAAATGGCAGAAATCGAATAGAAATCAATGAAATTTTAGGCAAAACATCTCCAGCCAGTGAAACGAACGATTTGGTTAAACCTTCTTATGATCAATCTGCGATGACAACAAAAACGAAAACAGAGAGGGGGAATTGAGCTCGCAATCCAGAGGAAACAATGGGGATACGAATAATAAATTACTGGTTATTAGAGCCACTTGCCTTCTTTAAGGTGTTCTTCGCCGGAGAATCCTTTGATCGGCGATTGTCAATATCTGAACTTCGAGGTGAGTTCTTTTTTTTCGCGTTGTTTCGTTTTCATTCTCTTTCGTTGTTCAAATTTCGCTCTCTATTTTGTTACTACTTTTTTGGCGGTAGAAAATTCGATTTCTATAAATATAACCCTTCATTTCCTTTAAATTTATCACTGTTTTTTTAATAATTAATTTATCACATTTTTAATTATTTTTAAGTTATTTATTCATGAGTTTGATTATTCATCCATCTTAAATTTAAAAGAATTTAGATAAAAATATTAAATTTAAAAAATAAACTTAAAAAAACAAATTCATTTAAACTATGAGTTAAAAGTGGCTCAAACATTCAATGCCCAGCTCGACTTATTTTTTTATGTGCATAATATATTATATTATTTCTATATATTGTATAATTTATAATAATATTAAATATTGTAATGTAAATATTAAAAATGTTAAAACAATTACCTATAAAATATTAATAAATACAAATATATAAAATTATTTAAAATAATAAAAGTATTTTTTTAATTCAAAATATATAAGTGGGCTCAAAATGAATTTAGGTTTGTTATTTATAAATATAGGTGGACTCGGGTAAAATTTTAGACCCATACTTTAGGTCAAATCAGGTTTGAGCAAATATTTGCTATCATGCTTAAGTTCAACTTAGCTCATGAACACTTCTAGTGTGAATTCGAGTCTCATAATATCCGATTGCAATATGTGGATTTTATTCTAATTTCTTGACTTTAGTCTATGTTGTATCGTCTTTTAATATGTTTGTATTGTAATAATTTGGTACTTATAATTAATTAGATAGTATATGTACTATACTTTAATTGTATTGTATTTGTAACACTTAAAATTTTTAACTAAACTATTTAAAAGTTAAAACAAGTGATATTAAATTTTAAAACATTTAACTTCAAAAAATCTAAGTGTTTCGAAAATTAACTAGAATATTTAAAATAAAATTAAAAAATTGAGTTAAAAAATACGTGTGATAGGTTTGTATAAAGAGTAGATTTTATATAATTTTATATAAGAAGTATTTTATCCAACAAGGCATAGGTGTGATTGATATAGGTGAATCTTTTGAGCCTTAAGCATTCAAATTTGACATTTACTATGCACAATTATATATATGGGTCTCTGAATTCATCACGTGTCGTTGTCATGTATGGATTTTAGTTTCGTTTGTTGGCTTTATTATGGATTATACTAGTTCTTGTTTAACTGTTTTGTAGTAGTTTGATTCTATTTGTCATACTCAAACGGTTTATATTGTAATAATTTGATACTTGTAAGTTACTTGAACATTTATTTGTATTGTACCTAAAACACTTAGAAAGAAATATTTATTAAGCCCTCATATTAAAAAACTTAAATAACTCGAGAGCATTGAAAAATATAAAGTGCTTGACTTTGATAATTTAAATTCAAATTTAAATTAATTAAAATTATAAATAACTCAAATTAACTCGAATTTAAAATAATTAAAATCTAGAATAAACAATAACTTGAGTTTAAAAAGCTAAAGTCTTAAACTTATATAACCAAACTTAAATTGACTAAATCTTAAAATAATTTAAACCCAAAATAATCCAACATTCAAATTATATAAACCAAAAACCAGCAACACATGAAGCGATTGAACTCCAATCTAAATGACTTGGACTAGATTGTCCAGGTTGAATTTATAGGTTAAATAGAAGAGGACACTGCTCTCACCGAGGACCGCATAGCGCAGTGGATTAGCGCGTTTGACTTCGGATCAAAAGGTCGTGGGTTCGACTCCCACTGTGGTCGATGGTTAATTCTGTTTTATGAATTATTTTTCCTTTGGCAACTGGAAATGTGTAAACTTGAGACAATATGATTTTATTTTTCTTTTCATTGTAATTTAGTATATTTTTGCATGTTTTAATATCTGATCTCGTCATAACATTTTTTTATAATTAATTTAAAATTAGTATAACATTATTGTTGAAATTTATATTTTTAAAGCATACAAAAATAATAATATTATAACATAATTAAAACACGATTTTAATGTGCGGATCAATTTGAAATTTATATTTTTAAAGCATACGAAAATAATAATATTATAAAAAAATTAAAGCATGATTTTAATGTGTGGATCAATCCTTTTAAATAATATAATTTTAAAATAAAATAAAAAATTATTAAATTAAATTATTTAACCTAATTAATAATTTTAAAACATATATTTACATATAAATATATTTTCATAAATATAATAAAGATATATTTGGATGTATATATTATAACATAATTAAAACACAATTTTAATGTGCGGATCAATTTGAAATTTATATTTTTAAAGCATACGAAAATAATAATCTTATAACAAAATTAAAGCATGATTTTAATGTGTGGATCAATCCTTTTAAATAATATAATTTTAAAATAAAATAAAAAAATATTAAATTAAATTATTTAACCTAATTAATAATTTTAAAACTTATATTTACATATAAATATATTTTCATAAATATAATAAAGATATATTTGGATGTATAATAATATATAATCTATTTTTTATCAAAATAACATATAATTACGAAAGAAATTAAAAATCAGACTATATATTAAAAATATTTAAAAATATTAATTTATTAAGAAATTAAAAAATTAGATTATAAATATGTATATGTAAAAGAAAAATTAAAACTATTGATAAACTCAAAATGATAGATGAAAACATCACATGGCAATACCAAAATAAAAAGGGTACGTTGATTGCTACCATACTAACTATTTTGAGATGGATAAAACATTGGATTACCATAGTATTTCATGTGGATTCAGGAACCAAAATCAAAACCAAACTGTGGAACAACAATCACACCCACCATCTTAACGATTATCCATTTCCTTTCACCACCTTAACTAATCGTCAAGACGGAGGGAGTTACCAAGATGTGTGCGCATGAGACGCTAAAAAGGTATATGATTCTCGCATCTTATCGCCAAATTATGCGTGATTGCCTGTGCGCCGATGTCCAAGATGAACAAAAATGTAAACTAATAACCAATAAAAACAATATTCTAACATAAAAATCTGTATGATTGAAAATTTTGCTATGAACGAAATATCATCCGCAGTGCATCCAATCCAAGTCACTAACTGTCACGGCACGACCCAAATTTCATGTTTCCCCCATTGCGTCAATTGGCTCACGCCCCGAGCCCCGAGTCAGCGGGTTAACTAGGCGGGAAATTCTTATTTCCGTATACTTGGCGGGAAATTCCTCATTTGACACTCGATCCACTTGAAAACATTAAGATCTCCACTTTACTCAAATCTAACGGCTACGATTTCACCAAACATCGTCTCTCTCCCATTTATTTTGGAGCGCCTCGTTTCTATATACGAAAAAGTGGATCTCTGCCAAAACAAAAAGGAAAACACACAAAGGAAAAAAAAAAATCTCTTCGTTTGAGAGAAATAGATGGCGAAGTTATCGAAACCGACGTCGTCCGATGAAGCATTATCCGATGGTTCCAGTTCATCTGAAGAAGAGAGGATCGACGATCAGATCAACGGCGATGAAGACGATGAAGAAGAGCTCGAAGCCGTCGCTCGTTCCGCCGGTGCTTCCGATGAAGACGAAGACGATGACGCTGCACCTGATGCAAACGCGGATGATGCTTACGAGGTAGTTTTACTATTTCCCCTCTTATTTCGTGTTCGATTTTTTAATGATTTTTAGTTGTTCGATCTAGCTTTCTGCCAAGAATTGAAAAATATGCTTTTTAAGTTTTTAGTGTTTGCACTTTATTTTGATTATTTGTAGGTAATTTTATGGATTTCCCCTTATGTTGCTTTCGAATTTTTATGATTTTTAGTTGTTCGATCTTGCTTTATTTTTTTGGTTATTTGTAGTTAAGGTCTGCTGATAATTTTTTTTTTAAAGATTTTAGTATTTACACTTTAATATGGTTTTTGCTTCTAGGATTTTTAGTAAGCTGCTGAGAACATCTTTATTGTTTATATTTTATATTTTATGAGTTTTGAGGGTTTTTTTTCCTTGTAGTATGAGTCTAACGGGGCTGAACCAGATATTAGTAAGCGAGAAAAGGACAGGCTAAAAGAAATGGAGAAACTAAAGAAGCAGAAGATTCAGGAAATATTGGATGCTCAAAATGCCGCCATTGATGCTGATATGGTGCGTATTATAGAGAAAAAAAAAGTTTCATTTCTATTAATATGATGTGTAATTCATGGGCTGCCGATGTTTGGTTTAATTGTAGAATAACAAAGGGAAGGGGCGTTTGAAGTATCTTTTGCAGCAGACGGAGTTGTTTGCTCATTTTTCTAAAGGTGAACAATCATCATCGCAAAAGAAGGTGAAAGGAAGGTATGCATGTTCTTTTTGTTAAGGGTGTGGTGATTTCTCGTGATTGTGGTGCTTTTATGATATTACTGATTGTAACTTGTAAGTGATGGGTGTTGTTTTCTATTTGGTTTTTCATGGTTTCTTTCACTTGTTAAATTTAGGGGACGTCATTCATCAAAAGTAACTGAGGAGGAAGAAGATGAAGAGTACCTCAAGGAGGAAGAAGATGGTTTGTCTGGAAACACGCGATTGGTCACTCAACCTACTTGTAAATTCTCTGTGAAACCCTCAGTTGGAGAACTCAGTTCAACTGGTTTCTTATCTTTTTTTTATGTTCTTTGCTTTTTTCTTTCCTTACATGTCAGGTATTCAAGGAAAAATGAGGGACTACCAACTTGCTGGTTTAAATTGGCTTATACGACTGTATGAGAATGGTATAAATGGAATTCTTGCAGATGAAATGGTATGTGTCATAGCCATGGATTTTAATAGTTTGCATATTGTTTAAAGTTCAATGTCAGCTTGTTTCTTTATTTATTTATTTATCGCAATAATCTTGTCATATGTTATTAGCCGATGTTTGTTTACTAATATTTTTTAACAAAAGGGTCTTGGGAAAACTTTGCAAACTATTTCTTTATTGGGCTATCTGCATGAGTACCGGGGAATTATTGGCCCTCACATGGTTGTTGCTCCAAAATCAACTCTCGGCAACTGGGTGAATGAAATTCGTCGATTCTGCCCAGTCCTGCGAACTGTAAAATTTCTTGGGAATCCTGAAGAAAGAGTAAGTTGCTTTGTGCATGCTTCATTGATGACTATTTTTGCTCTTCATTATGATTCTTACATCTTCTAATTTTTACAGAGATACATTCGTGAGGAGCTACTTGTTGCTGGGAAGTTTGATGTCTGTGTCACAAGTTTTGAGATGGCCATTAAGGAGAAGTCTGCCTTGCGTCGTTTTAGTTGGCGCTATATAGTTATTGATGAAGCCCATCGGATCAAGAATGAGAATTCACTTCTTTCAAAAACAATGAGGCTCTACAACACTAATTACCGTCTTCTTATTACTGGTACTCCACTTCAGGTATGAGTTCAAATGTTATTTGCTATGGAAGTGCTTACTGAATCTTTTAGTCTCGTTCCATTCATGACATCTGCTTTGCTCAGTTGCCCTCTAAATACCTATGCCATTTTCTGGTACCGGACTTGTGTTTAAAGTTTAATATTTGGTTGATCATGTATCATGTCTCCTTGTTTGAAAAAGTTTTTGTTGCCAACTGAAAAGATTTTGATTGTTCTTTGTATTGTTGATTACTTGCACATGTAATAATCTTGGTATTTTTGGTGCAGAATAATCTCCATGAGCTCTGGGCTCTTCTTAACTTTCTACTGCCAGAGATTTTTAGTTCGGCTGAAACTTTTGACGAGTGGTTTCAGATTTCTGGTGAAAATGATGAGCAGGAAGTTGTTCAACAACTTCACAAGGCAAGTTAAAAATCTTATATCTACTCATGCCAGGCCTATGGTGCCAGGCCTATGGTTTTGTACAAATAACTAAGATTCTTTGTCCTGAATCTTTAGGTTCTTCGGCCATTTCTCCTTCGAAGATTGAAATCAGATGTTGAAAAAGGTTTGCCTCCCAAAAAGGAAACTATCCTGAAAGTTGGGATGTCCCAGATGCAGAAACATTACTACAGGGCTTTGCTGCAAAAAGATCTTGAAGTTGTTAATGCTGGTGGAGAGCGTAAGCGTCTTCTGAACATTGCAATGCAGCTGCGTAAATGCTGTAATCACCCATATCTTTTTCAAGGTGCTGAACCTGGACCTCCATATACTACAGGGGACCATCTTATAACCAATGCTGGTAAATTTACTTCCCGGAACATATTGAATCAAATTTTGTTAAATGAAAGATGACCTTACTAATTTATTTCCAGGCAAAATGGTTCTCTTGGACAAGCTACTGCCAAAGCTAAAGGAGCGTGATTCTAGAGTTCTGATATTTTCTCAGGTAATTTTGAGGGTTGCCTAGAATTCTCCATTTGCATATAATAGATACCTCTGCAGTGTATATGAAGGTGCCAGTTATTGCTCTACCTTTCCTTGTGATTTTCTTCTAATTTATTTTATTTACATAATTTTCATTGTTAGATGTTTCCCTTTATTTTCCAAGTTCTGTATTTGTGATTTTTCTGTGGGAATTTGTTGTATTCAGATGACAAGGTTGCTGGATATTCTTGAAGATTATTTGATGTTCCGTGGGTACCTGTATTGTCGGATTGATGGTAATACAGGTGGAGAAGACCGTGATGCTTCTATTGAAGCCTTTAATAAGCCAGGAAGTGAGAAATTTGTTTTCTTGTTATCAACTAGAGCTGGAGGTCTTGGCATTAATCTTGCTACAGCAGATGTTGTCATCCTTTATGATAGTGACTGGTAAGCATCTTCCATCATTTATTATATATATATATTCTTATACCTTGTTGGATTGGTGATACAAGGGGAACCTTGCAGGAATCCACAAGTTGATCTGCAAGCACAGGATCGTGCTCATAGGATTGGTCAAAAGAAGGAAGTTCAAGTGTTTCGCTTTTGCACGGAGGTCTGAAAATTCTCATTGTATGTCAGTTGAGAAGTTACTCTATGCTACAGTAGCCTTATTATTATTATTTTTTTGTTTATTATGGAACAGTACACTATTGAGGAAAAGGTGATAGAGAGGGCCTACAAAAAGCTTGCCCTAGATGCTCTGGTTATACAACAAGGGCGATTAGCAGAGCAGAAGAGTAAGAAGTTCCTTTGCAGTGCAATTATTTTTCTTGATGCAATAGTTCTCTGCAGGCATATATCTGTATCGTTTCAACATCTTGTTTTATGCAGCTGTTAACAAAGATGAGTTGCTTCAAATGGTGAGATTTGGTGCTGAAATGGTCTTTAGTTCCAAGGATAGCACAATTACAGATGAAGACATTGATAGAATCATTGCCAAAGGAGAAGCAGCAACAGCTGAACTTGATGCCAAGATGAAGAAATTTACAGAGGATGCTATTAAATTTAAGATGGATGATAGTATGCCTCTCTTGCTTTCTGTGTTTTATTTTATTTAATGTTCTTATAAACAATCATTTGGTTTCTGACATTCTGTTGTCTTTGTAGCTGCTGAATTGTATGATTTTGATGATGACAAGGTAAAAGCATCCTTCTCGCTTCTTATCTGTAATCTTTCTGTTTGATTTCTTCTAAGTCTAGTGATTTACACTGCCAGTTATTGATGCTTGGTGCTTTTGCTTCTTTTGGATAAAGGATGAAAACAAGTTTGACTTCAAGAAAATTGCAACTGAAAATTGGATTGAGCCTCCAAAAAGAGAGCGAAAGAGGAAGTAAGTCTCCTTTTTCAGCATTTCTACTTAAAGTTTGCATTGCTCATCTTTTATCCGTATTTGACTTGTATTTCTCATTTCCATTAATCAGTTACTCAGAATCTGAGTACTTCAAACAAACCCTGCGCCAAGGTGGTCCAGCAAAACCAAAGGAACCTCGAATTCCTCGCATGCCTCAACTGTAAGCCCTTTCTGAAACTTATGTTTTGTTAATTACTTTGCTTTGTCACATATTGTAGCTAATAAATATTTCAATTTCTCAGGCATGATTTCCAGTTTTTTAACACTCAGAGACTAAGTGAGTTGTATGAGAAAGAAGTGCGCTATCTTATGGTATGGATAAATAGTGCAAATACAAATTTCCATATACTCCATCCATCAATTCCTTCTTGGTTGTGATTCATTTTCTGATTTAATTTTCTATACATTAAAATCAGCAAACCCATCAGAAGAATCAGATAAAGGATTCAATTGATGAGGCTGAACCTGAAGGTATTGTACTTTTCCCATATAAGCCGTTGCTTTATGTTACACGATCTTCTTTGTGCCTATTTGACCAAGGCTCTTTTATCTAGAAGGTGGAGATCCACTAACTGCAGAAGAATTGGACGAAAAGGAACAACTATTAGAAGAGGTGAGTAGAATGCAGTGTTTGCTATGTTCATGTTATAGATTACTTGAACTTAATTTTTGAGTGCATCAGGGGTTTTCTTCATGGAGCAGAAGAGATTTCAATACTTTCATAAGAGCTTGTGAGAAGTATGGACGAAATGATATAAAAAGTATTGCTTCAGAAATGGATGGGAAAACTGAGGAGGAAGTTCAACGATATGCTAAAGTTTTTAAAGAACGATACAAGGAGTTAAATGGCAAGTGATACTGATACCATGCTATTTTTTACCTTGTTTGGGTTGGTTTCATGTGCCTGTAATTGTTTCCCCAGCTTGCTTTAAAATGATTTGAAGTAAGCATACTAATGTGAATAATGCACAAGGTTTAAGTGCTATGTTAATTAGTGAGTTTTATTATACAACAGATTATGATAGGATAATAAAGAACATTGAAAGAGGGGAAGCCAGAATCTCTAGAAAAGATGAGATCAAGAAAGCAATTGGCAAGAAATTGGATCGCTACAAGAATCCATGGCTGGAAATGAAGATCCAGTATGGTCAAAACAAAGGGAAGCTGTACAATGAAGAATGTGATCGGTTCATGGTGTGTCTTTTAATCTTTTCCATCACATGATTTATTTTTGGTTTCACCTTAGTTTTATTTGTGTTATCTATGCCTGTGCATCATATGTAAAACAGATATGTATGGTTCACAAGCTTGGATATGGGAATTGGGAGGAATTGAAGGCAGCATTCAGAATGTCTCCTTTGTTTCGATTTGATTGGTTCGTTAAGTCACGGACAACTCAAGAGCTGGCAAGGAGATGCGATACCCTCATCCGGTTGGTTGAGAAGGAAAATCAAGAATATGACGAGAGGGAGCGACAAGCCCGCAAGGAGAAAAAACTTGCCAAGGTTCAGTATATCTTCCTTTTATCTTTAAAGAGTTATATATTTCATAGGTTACTATGTTTATTCTAGTTGTTTTTTTTTCAGAACATGACACCATCTAAGCGAGGTGGGAGGCAGCCGATTGAGAGTCCTGCTCAACCAAAGAAACCAAAACAGCTATCAATGGATGATTACGTGATCTCGGTTCGTTTCTTACTGGAACTTTTTAGAATTTGGTGATGAACTTTGTTTCTTTATATCCCTTAATATTAAAGTGGTATTCATCTCAATTTGCAGGGAAAAAAGAGGAAATGAAAAGCCTCAGATTTTGTTTGGGACGGGGGTATAATTCTCGACTTTTTGTATGGACTTGACTTCAGATTTATTCAACAAAACTTATTATCCCGCACTACCTGAAAGGTCTAATTAATATCTTTGATGTGTTAGTTTTATTAGGTTATGGAAGTTGTATAAATGAGAGTATACTACTAAGGTCATTTTTTTAAGAACAGTAACCATGTCC
The DNA here is from genome assembly GCA_020496765.1 of Gossypium stocksii. Classification (NCBI taxonomy): domain Eukaryota; kingdom Viridiplantae; phylum Streptophyta; class Magnoliopsida; order Malvales; family Malvaceae; genus Gossypium; species Gossypium stocksii. The sequence continues at coordinate 82,334,440 of CM035625.1, read as the reverse complement.
GTTACATTTACTGAAATATATTGGCTACCAGCCATTGGGATAAAAAAACCATGGCTTTCTCTTCTATGATAATAAATACTAGAAGAGCAAGTATGGATTTTGCCCAATTCATTTATCGAGGGATTGAACTCGTTAATTTTCATCTTATTCCTAATTTGATTTAACTTGATTTTATCATAAAACTTCAACTCAAATTGTTTTGAAAATTTTAATTGTTTAACATTGGTTAGGGGTAATGTTGGTTTGATCTGGGTTTTTGAATTTTTTTAAACTGTTTATAATTTGGTTTGATTTTATTTTTTTCATATTAATTTTTAATTTTTAAGTTTATTTTATTAAAATAAATTTTGTTTTATAACTTTCAAATATTATTTTGCAAAATTCCAAAATGAGTTTCATAGATATTTTTAAAAACAATAAAATTTCAAGAATTTTTAAATTATTTTTATTATTTAAATATAAAGTATTTATTTTTACATTATAAAAATATAAAATTTGGATGTTATAAATTGTCCGCTTTGAGTTGGGTTTTCAGCTTTTCTTGCTACCGTTTATAATCAACGACAGCGATCCAACTTGTTTGCCATTCATAACTATGATAATCAGAAAACGACAGTTTACGGTACAAAGGATGATTATGAATTTATGATGATCAACTTGTTTGCCGCTGTTAACATAATGATGAAAACTCTTTGTATAAGCTGAAAACAGAGCTAACTCACACATACATACATAAGAAAGAACTGTACCATTACAAAAGAAGCAAACACCAATTGAGAGACATCCCACACAAAACCCACATGAATCTCAATATCTCCTGTAACATGAATCTAAAATAGAAAAAGGCCCTAGAAACATAGATTAACATGTTGCATAAAAGTACCAACATTACCTGTTAATCCCCGAAATTGATCAACCGCTCTTGGTCCTCTCTTTGTGGTGTTTCTTCCCTTAACTACAAGAATGATTATAGGACAAAAGCAAACAACACTTGAAGTTTGGATAACAGGTAGAAATGGAGACTTGAAGTAAGGATTCCACGTTTGACGGTCCTTGAAATGATGCAACATGTAGTTTTTTCATTGAAAGAGCAAAATGGAAAGGATTTCAGTGAAACTAGTCGTTTGAACCATCAAAGCTTCCCATTGCATTTGCTCGTTTTTTCTCCCTCAAATTCTCACCCCATACTTTAGCCTCTGCAACGGCACGTTCCCTGTCAAGGTCACGATTGCGTTCCCTTGGTCTTGAAGTATTCAGAGGGCTGTCTCTGTGAGACTCGTGCCGTTCTGAATCGTCTAAACCCCATTTCCTGCCTGATCCACCACTGGTTTCGTTCCCACCTAACTCTGCTCCAGTGCTTGACTCCCTAGCGTGATTCCTCTTCCTGTAATCAGGTGAGTTTCTATGGCTGTGCTCTTTCGGGCTGTCCATTCCATCTTCCTTGGGTCTTGGAATCGATGGACCAACTCTGTTACTTTGATTGCCAGGAGCATTTGGGTCGTAGGTTTGTGATGCCAAGTACGTAAGGGCTGTCACAACATCGCCTATTAGAGGTCTTGTAGCAGCTTGTTCTTGTAAACACATTGCAGCAACTGCAAGAGCTTGGTACAAGCCTCGCATTGGATAATGACCTTGGAGTAACGGGTCAGCCATTTTTGGGAACTTCCTACGGTCTTTGAAAAGTGGCCGTGCCTACAAATGAAAAAAAATACGACACTCATTGTGCATAAATAAGCATAATATGTTGGAATTTGGAATCATGGCAGGTAGAAGAGAAAGATACTTACCCATGCAACGAGATTATGCTCTCCGTGAGCACGTGTATTATCAATGGCCTTGCGCCCTGTGATAAGCTCAAGAAAGACCACACCGAAACTATACACATCAGACTTTAGGGTAAGTTGGCCAGTCATCGCGTATTCCGGCGCACAATAACCATAAGTACCCATCACTCGTGTAGACACATGGGTTTTGTCACCGACGGGTCCCAGTTTTGCAAGCCCGAAATCCGATAATTTAGGGTGAAATCCTTCATGAAGAAGGATGTTGGATGATTTCAAGTCCCTATATATAACAGGAGGATTAGCTTTATCGTGCAAGTATTCCAATCCCTTGGCTGCACCGGCTGCAATCTTCATTCTTGTATTCCAGTCCAAAGGTTCCTTGTCCGGTGGAAGATCTGAAACAAAATTGAAACACAGTAACCATCGAGGTATACCAAAAACACGATTTTCTAATACAAACCTGATATCACATTAATGAAATGAGAGTGTAAAATGCCACTGAAGACAAAACAACATACTTGAGTGCGCAACCTTAAATACCATAGAATAACAGGAACACAATTTAAAAGTTTTTCTCGTGTGGGATTTAAAAAAAAACTGACATAAAAGCTTGGAGGAAGAAAATGAGCACCAAAGCAACAGAATTTCTAGTTACATATTTGTCTAGCAGCATAAATGAAGCCAAGGTCAACAGCAATAGGTCAGTTTTGCATTGAAACAAAAACCATTCTTGCTACGATTAAATTCTATAAGGAAAATATGGTTCAACCAAAGTCAATACGAAGCTTCATCAATAAATCCTAGTGTCTTTCAGTTTCCAAATTGACAGTGCAATAAAAAACCCAAAGCTAGAGGACTGCAAGTATTATGAATACCACCCTTACCATGTAAGTGATCCTCCAATGAACCCAAAGGCATAAACTCGTAAACAAGGAGGCGTTGGTCTCCGTCAGCACAATAACCAATCAAGTTGACAAGGTTTGGGTGGTGCAAGAGGCTAAGCATAAGAACTTCGACTAGAAATTCTCTATTTCCCTGTAGCCCGTTTCTATCGAGCTGTTTGACAGCAACAACCTGTCAAACCCGTAATTAAAAATAAGTATTACAAAGCTTATGTTATGGTCATTAACATCAATTTAAAGCAACCATTACGAACCTGTCCTGTACTCTCCAAACGGCCTTTATAAACACGTCCAAAACCACCTTCTCCTAATAGACATTCTGGTCTAAAGTTCTTTGTAGCGGCGGCAAGCTCTCGGAAAGTGAATGTTTGTGCTGCAATATTCGCGGCTGGTCCATCTTTAGGCACTACAGGTAGCTCCCTCCTAGAATCAGAATCATTTCGAGATTTCGATTTATCTGTTCAACCACAATAATAAAAGTCTCAAAATGCTTGTCTATAATCCAAAAATTTATTACTTTTCGACATCAAAAAAATTGAAAAATCACAAGCAATTCTTTTAACTGTTATTTTTTTTACTACATTCTATTGAATATTCTAAATTCTCACTCAAAATGCATTTACTAGCATTTAATCTAAACAATTACGGGTCTAAAATACTAAAATTCAAACTAAAGAATTCATCAAAGAACCCTAAAGAAACCCTAAAACAAACATAATGTTATCAGATCAAACTAGCAATTTAATCCAAAAAGAAAAAAAAAACAATAAATTAAAAGCATCAGTTTAGCTAAGAAAATGAAGAAAAAAAACATTTTTTTTTTTACCTCTATTAACATGTTGAGACTGTGGAACTGAGCTATCTTTAGTTGAATCCTTCTTGCTCAGTTCTTTAACTGTGGTTCCACCATTATTGTTATTAGCTTCCTTGTTTGATGATCCAAAACAAGGAAAACACCCACCCATAATCCCCCCCCCCTTAAAAAAAAAAAGAAATACCCAAGAAAATTCAAATAAAACCCAGAATTAAAAACCCAAAATTAAAGATAATTGTTCAAAAAAGAAGGGAAAAAAAACCCATCCTTTTTGTGTATTTTCTCAGTTAAAAATCCAATCTTTACCAACTCCTTTCTTCCTCCCCGCTTCAAATCCTTTTGTTTTAGGTTCTCTCTCTATATATGATTTCAAATGACCATTAAAGACAAAAATCGAAACCAAAGTGGTGGATCAACAAATCGAAGAAAAAAAAAACTTACTTTGTGTAAGAAGGTAAAGACTAAAGAGGAGGAGGAAAAAAAAAGGTTTAATTTGATGGAAATTAAAGAAAAAAAAAGCGGTGGCTTACGTATAATGATAGGTAAAATTTAGTTTCCCAAAGGGTTACCTTTTTTTAAAAACTTATTTTACCATAATTATTTAGATTTATCAATTTTTTAAAGGTATATAAAAAATAATCATAAATATATCTAGACCCACGGCAAGATTTAATCTCAGAATAATTTGAGACAAAATTTAGAAATTTTGTTTAAGAGATGGAAATAAAATTATAAAATTTTAAAGAGATGAAGATTAAAAATTATGTTAAAATATTTAAAAATGTTATTATTATTTTTTGGAGGATCTAATATTACAAAATTGTTTATTCAAAAATTTAGAAAAATTATTTTTATTGATTTATATTATGAGAGGAATTAAATGAATTTTTTTCCCATCCGATTGTCACCTTATTAACACCTGAATTACAATTGATGCTGTAAACCAAAGTAATGTGAAAAAGTGATTTTTGTAACTAAAAAAATAATTATGAAAATTGTCTTCGTATTTGGTAAAAAGAAATAAAATATTAGGAGCAGTTTCTAGTAAAAAAATTATATTTTAATTAATTAACCAATTAATAATTATCATGGTCGGAAGGGGGAAAAAGGTGTGGGTCCCACTTTAGAAGATGTGCTTTCCACACTTGTGATGGAAATTCTCAACACATGTTTTAAATTTTTTTAAATATATATATAAATAACATTTAAAAAAAGAAAAGTAGATAAAAAAAATAAAGGGGACTTCGATTCGGTGTGGTTGATATCCGTGTTTTCCTTTTTGGGTGTTTTGAAGTTTGAGCCGTTCGATTTAGATGTATGATGGAAAAAAAAGGTAGTGATGTCATGATGCTCGATCCAACTACGGTATTATTTAATGTTTTTTAATTACTTTTTTTAAAATATCCTTTTTTGAATTTTAAATATTAGAATAGAATGTCAGTTTCTGACAAAAAAGTTCTCCATTTTTGTACGACTTCAAATTTAAAAAAAAAATCCTAAATCCAATATCTGTTATTTTATATATACTAAACTTCCAAAACATTATTTTAAAATATATTATTTATGTAAAAAGTATTAACTTCCAAATCTATTTGCTTTTCTGAACCATTTTCTCAATTAGCGATATTCATTGATAATAATTAATTAATTAATTATAATATTACTATTTCAAATATCTTTATTTTTGTTTAAATTAACACCATTTATGTAAAAATATTAACTTTCCCATATTTACTATAAGATTTATATATATAATATATAATGATAAATTTATTCATTCATATTTATATTATTTTTTTTGTCCATCTCACTCTTATTTTTTTTACTAAATTTGATTATTAATTTTTTTTAAAATCAAATCATTTTTATTTAATAGAAATATTTAACTACAATAAAAAAATTTTAATTATGCTAGCGTGACAATTTGAGTGATAATAATGTGTATCTCATGTTGACATGACATTATTTGGCTTATATGACACGTTAATAAATAATTAAAAATTATAGAAATATTTAAAAAATAAAAATATTAACATGAATTACACATAAATTACCATATTTAAAATTTTAACGTTTCAGTCGATATTTGTGTCAAAAAGTATTAATTTAAATTTTTTAAAAAGATTAACGGTTAAATTCAAAAAAAATGGGATGAATTTAAAATAAAATTTGATACACATATTTTGGATTATACTAAACTTGAACAATTATATATAGTGTTAATATTATAGACAGGGCTGACCCATTCATAAACATAAGATAAAAATATAATATTTATATATAAAAATAAACAATAATTTTATTAATTTAAGAAAAAACTTGAGAAAACCATAGCATATCGAGGAAGTAGCTTTGATGCCAAGTTATCCATACGTAAGTATGTCAGTACATTTTTTTTTTCTTTTTTACTTTCTAGAAAAAAAAAATCACTATGAGACTTTTTTTTTTTTACTGTTTTAACCTTTTGGGACCATTTTATTTATTTATTTGTTTTTGCCTGCACCAACTTTGATCAAATGATCATCATATGAGCACCAATGCACTAATTATTCTCTCTTTTTCTTTTCAAATTAAAAATAAAATTTTGAAAATAGATCCCTCAAAGAGTTGAGTTATGCATCCGGCTTGATAAATCCGGATTAGGGTTGAGTTCGGATTTTTTTTATTATTTATCTTTTGATATAATATTTTAGAAATATTTTTATTTAAATTTAATTATATTAATATATTATATTTTAAACGGTAAACCAGTTATTTTGATAAATCGAGTCGAGAAAAGCAAACCCTAAAAACTTTTAAAACAGGACAAAAAAAGGTAGGTATCTTTTTCTATTTTAAGATAAAATGGAACAAATTCCATCACTCTTTAGACAAGATGAATATTTTGCCAATACTTTTTACTGCACCATGGATGAACATAAGCATGCCTCGCCATTAGATCTGCCCAACAGTCGGGTTCACCTACACTTGAATAATGTTTTTCGTATCTGCAGCGGCTTTGGCTCAAATTTAATTTAAATAATAAAAATATAAAATGTCAATTAAAATATATTTTTAATAATAATTTGAGTAATAAAATTTTTTTTAAACTGAGCTTTAACCCAATTCATCCATGAATACTTTTATTCACCATACCCGTTTAAAGAAATAAGCAGATGAATAATGTTTTTATTTTTTATTTTTCAAGGAGGTTGTAGTTTGAGGATAAAAAATTATTTATACTGAAATTTTGTAATTCGAATATAATTTAAAACTATCTTCTTTAAGTATCCACTAGTTCTTTTAAAAGTGTTATCTTCATATCCCAATTTTCAACATTGAACTCCTAAGCTCACACATAAAATAATGTAGGTGTAAAAATTACTTAGATTAAATTGTATTCTTGCTGCTAAGTACATTTCTTTGTGTTCGAGTTTGTGAGTTTGCATTTCTCTAAGCGCAACTGATAGTGGCAAAATCTTGAAAGAAGTTTAGCTAGTTAAAAGAGTACAAATTTCAATTTGTGACGTGAATTCAAGAGGTTAGAGTGAGAATTTCTGTTGGGGATCGACTCATATAAATAAAGAATAAGAAAATAGAGAAAATTGAATACATAAATATTTATGTGAAACACTTCAGTTAAGAAAATAAAAAACCACGGGTAAAGGAGACTTCACTAATGAGAAAGTAATCTGAAAAGTATAAGATAGAGATAATAAAAAATAAACCTTGAACCCCAAATACAAAACTCTCCAACTAAAATACAAAATTCTCTTAAAGCTCTATTAAAACTATTTCTTAATTGTGTTATGTTGTATTTTTCATCCACTATTCTAAGGTTACTAAAGGCCTTTCTATAAGCCAAATTCAGATGTCATATATGATTAAAATATCCCAGATTAATCAGAGTTCGATTGAGCAGAGTTTAACTAGAGAATAAATTCAGTTTATGTGGAAATATGTCACCATGTCGTGACATCATATGTCGCGTTGTTGAGACGTCGGCGACTTTTTTTTTCCTGAAAATACAAAACACACTCTATAATTTCAAAATTCAATCAAATTGCATATATATATATATATATATATATTTATAATGTATAGGTCTATTCAAGAGTAAAATTAACCGCCAAAGCACATTAATATTTATTTGAAAATTGAGAATATTTAGATATAAATGTGATTTCCAAAATATGCATTTGAAAAAAAAACTAATTTAAAAAATAAGTATGCTTTAAACAAAAAGTTTGAAACCCATGCCCCACCCAGCCTAGTAATTGAGTTTACTCAAATATCCACCTCTAATATCTAATTGTTTTGTTCTATAAATAATAATATTATATATTTTTATTATATATGATAAATATTTAAATCCAAAATATCGTTTTATTTTTCGATAGAAATTTGATGAAGCTTACTCGACAAGGATCCCAGCGAGTAAAGTTGGAAAAATATATCACATAAATTATATTTTTTTAAAATGAAAATTATATGTTGGTGGGCTAGGCCAAGCCCAATCCTTTTTCTAATTTGATCAAAGTTGGTTCAAAATTAAGCCCGTATTTTAGGTCGATTTCGACATTACTAAAAAACACCGATATCCTACCTAAATTCAGTCCATGAACAAATTTGACAATGAATTCAATCTTTATATTTTAATTTGAGATATTAAATAATTTGATATTTATAGTTCATTTAATTGAAGGGATGAATTTAAATATCTCCAGAATTTAGGTTAAAAATATGTCGAAATTTATTAACTAAAGTGATGAGTGATAATGAATTTAATGATTGCAGTTTTGAAGCATGATTGAAATTTTAAAATTAAAAAAATACAAGAATTAAAAATGATTAAATCAAAAAATAGACTTTGAATCTATGATTTATTCGCAATATAGGATTAATAGCAAAATTTTGACCCAACAGATTTAACTATTATTATTTGTGCTATAGTTAAAATTTTAAATTTTAAAAAAACATAAGAATTAAAATTAATCAATTTAGAATACATAAACTAAATCCACAACTTATAAAATTAGTACATTTCTTTTGGATTCAATCATTTATTAAGATATTCATTGGACCAAATTGCGTAATATAACTTGAAAATTCATTAGTTTTCTCGTCGACCAAATATCCACCAACGTGCAAAATGAGAATTGGGTCAAGTTTTGGCTTAATATATTTATTTTTTATTTTTATGATATAATTAGCATATTTAAATTGATAATATTGTTAGTTGATGTTATTAAAATGATAAAGTAAAAAAAAAAAATATTTTGTATTATTCGGTCACATGATTAAAACTATTTCTAAATCTAATCAACAATATTCAATAAATGATAAATTTAAGTGCAAGTTCGATGCTTAAAGTTGTTTAAAAAAACCATGTTTTTTAACGGTAAACATTAATGGTGTTATAAATTTGAATTTACAAATAATATTATAAAAGCAAATAACAATCAAGTTATGCAAAATTAAAGGGGTTGAATTCTAAATTTAGCATAGTAGGAGGACTAAATCCATATACCCAAGAAGATGTATTGAAATTGAAACGGAACAATTAAGAATTGAAGGCCTCATCACATTGATGAACTGCTTTTTGTGGAAATATACCCCCAAAGTAGAAAATTCTCAAAACAGTGGCTATAGTTTTCCGTGTTTACTTTTTTATCCTTCTGTCATCAAAGATTGACATAAAATGAATCTCTGACGACACTCTAAATATATGAAACGATAAACTAAGAGCATTGGGCATAGATACCAATGTCCCTTTTGAGTTTCATAGCTAAATATAAGAACCTTTCCCATGTACGTATACATATATACAAGGATGTAAGCCAGGAATTTCGTAGTGAAGGAACCAAAATAAAATTATAGGCCAAAATTAAAAACTTCATTTTAAAAAAAGCTTAAAAGGAAGTATTAATAATTTTAGGGACTAAAATTGTTATTACTCCATTTAATCAAGGGAGTCGTGATCGCTGCCTCCCTCCATGGTACAATCCTGCGTATATATGATTGGTTTTTCATGAATTGTCCAAATTTAAAATTTCTAAAATTTTCAAAATTCTCATTAGAAATTAAATGATATAATAATTAAAAAAAAAGACGTAAATTTGGAAGAAAAAAAAAAAGGCTAGTGATGATATATACATATAATTTAAAAAAAAGAGATTAATTAAATTTAGGTTGACGATGAGATTTTACCATAATCTGAATGAATTGACAAAGAGACTTTATAAAGGCATGACGTTGGTCAGCAATATTCTCCACATGGGGATGGGCACATAATGCTGGAAAATGGAATTAATATGTTTTGTTTGCAATTGCTTTGATTGATTTGGAAAAGAAGAACCTAAACCCAAAGTGATGAGAATAAAAGGAAATCTTTTGTCATTATTTGGGCAATGTTTTAAGTGCTAATAACTTTCACTTAAAATACTTAATTTGGGATTTAATTAAATTAATATCACTGTAAAACCAAATGAGGAAATGATTCCATTGCCATACGTTCAAGAATTTTGATTTCTTGATTCCTAAAATATATGCATTGATGGAACAACACTTTAACAAGAATATAATTCAAGCAAACAATCGGGATTTTATTTATAAAAAATGGAATATATGCATATAAATGCCATATATATTTGTCTCCACTGCTAAAAAAACGTAATATAGATATTAAAATTCCAACTCAAATCCCAAATTCTATTACCATTTTATAGAATGGAATATTGATTCATGACTACAAAATGTGGTGTAATTGTAACTTTATAAAAGAAAGGGTTATTATATTCTTTAGTTCTTGAATTGACAATTAGTTTATTTTAGCACTTGAATTTGATAATTTGTTTCATTTTGGTCCCTAAATTTGAATTCTATCCAAATTTGATGATGTGGCATGATTTTGGAGTATGGTGTCATCAAACCTTTACATTTGTCAAGTTTAGGAATTAAAATGAACCTAATTGCCAAGTTCAAGAATTAAATGTTACATTAATCTTTTTTATGGAGGTAATGATTGAAACCTTTGTAGATTGAAATTGAAAAGCTTGACCCTAAATCCTCTCATCCAACTATTTTTGATTTGATATCAGTCACAAGGATTATAACAACTTGAAGAATTATTGGGTCAAAAAAGTCAAAAGCTTTGACTTTCAAGAGTAAACTCCAATAAAGTTCAATTTTCAAAGCATAAAATATACACGTACACATATATATATATATATATATAAAAGATACATTAGGCTCTATAGATTTATTTTCAATACAAATTAAAAGCCGGCTATATGCTGTGGGGGAAATTGTAACTCTTTTAAAATTTAAAGCCAAATAGCACCGGCATTTTTTAGCAAGTTCTTCAAGGAACCATTGAGGTGAAGGGTCATGATAGTGTTAGCTGACCCGATGAACCTACCACCGATGAACACGGCTGGGACCGCTGGGTTGCAACCGAGCCTCATCAGAGCCCATTCCATTTCCTTGCCTCTGGCGTCCTCGTCAAGCTCGTATATAGCTGGACTCACCCCTTGCTCGTAGAACAATCTCTTGATTGCATGGCACATGCAACATGAACTCTTGCTGAAGATCACCACTGCCTTCTGTGACGCCAATTTTGCTACCCGATCCATCGATCCGATATATTTTTTCAAGTTGAAGACTATGTTTCGGAGCAAATGCTACTTAATTTGTTACTATATGCTTTGGCTTTGTGATAGATTTGAAGCTTTGATGAACTTATATATGTGTATATATAGGGAAATTTAGGGTATTGATGAAATAGGAAAATACATTATAATATTAGAAAAGTAAATGAAAATAATGAATAAAAAATAAAAAAAAGTGAAGGTTCCTTTGAGATTATTTGGATGGATGCCACCTCCCAAAATCACCCTTTTGATTTGATATTGACTTGTGTGGTATTCTTCAAACTATTTAACTAGATAGTTGTCGCTTAGAATCTACCAAAAATTCAATATATATGTGTTAATATTACTTTTAGTCTTTAAAATTAGCAATTTGGTCCACTTTAATATCTATATATTTTTGTGTACTATGATATTTAAATTTGGATTCTATCAAGATTTGATGAACTAATACTTTAAAATTATATCATGTCATTAAATTTTTACATTTGTTAATTTTAGTGACCAAAACAGAACAAAAAAAATTACAAATACTAAAATAAACTTTTTTTTCTTTATAATTGGAGACGAGAGATAGAGTTGCTTGAGATTGAACCCAAACTCTCCGTAATTATTACTAAAATAGACTTAATTGACAATTGAGGAATAAAAGTTAATTTAACCTCTCTCTATATGGATAAGCCATTGCATGGTGGAAAATGATAGGGTATGGCAAGCAATAAGAATTGATATGTGACTAACAATTTTCTCTTGTACGGTCCATGCTGTCATTTTTTTTTTTTTTGCGAAAGAAAATGCCCCATTGGTTTTTCATGTGACTGAGGGGTTGGGGAGGTGGGGAATGTCAACTTTGGATAGGACAGTGACACACACATACATATATAGATGCTGATGATATATATAGACGCAGACATGCATCTGGGAAAATTTGCATTAGAATTAAGTTATTTTCGTGATAAAATCCGAACAACAGCTCAATTGATTTATATAATTGCTTTTAAAGAGGTAACATTATTATTAATTTTTAATAAATGTTCATATCCGAGCATCTATGACTCATTTTCTTATCTTGATAGTGAAAGTAGCATATAAATTTTGACTTGTTAAATTCTATATTATAAATTTATTCATCTGGAGATATGACGGAAAAAAATTAAGATAAAATTTGGGCTTTAACATGAGTAAGTTTAATAGGTACATAATTTATTAGAAGCTAACAATTTTTAAAGGTTTTGTATTTTTTGGGGTTGGAAAATGCTTTTGGGTCTCAAAATAGCAAGTTTCAATTGAGTCCTCTTATAAATAGAGAAATTAATATACAGTGAAATTCACTTTGCCCCTCAAATGAAAATTTTTAATTCAATCTTCTTATAAATGAAAAAAAATTAATATCCAGTAAAATTATATTTTAACTCTTAAAAATAAAAAAAATATATTAATCCTTTTAAAATAATAAAATTATAAATTAATACATAATAATTTATATTTTAATATATAAAACCCTCGCCAAAAAAATTTGTAGATTCACCACAGTAATATATATCACTTTAGAATATAATTAACAGTCCAATCATCTTATATTATGTAAATGCTCTATATCTTTATTCCCAAAGCTTTATCAAGTTGTTGGAGATGAAACGATGTCTCTTAGAGCCTACAAAGTGCAAAAGGACACATTAATTAGCTCTTTTGTCCTTTGTTCCAACTCAAACAATTTACTACACTAAATCACATTATTAATTTAAATTTAAAAATATTAAAAAACTCAATAAGTTAGGAAGTACTTACTTCAATGTGACATTGAAAATACCCAAAGTTTACACCTAAAAAATAGTTAAAAATTCATTCCCACAAATATTTATAATTTACTTTTTTTTTTTAATTTCGTCCCTATCTTTAACATTCTAAATAAGATGTAATATAATTTTGAGAATCATATAACCCATCTTAAATGGAATAAATTTATCAACGAATAAAGCACGTGAAGATTTTGTAACTCTAAAGGATATATTGATACTCCTACCTAAAATTATATATATTATATATATTATTGTTTGTTTGTTTGGTAATAAATTGAAAGGCCTCAAACAAATTTGGTAGAATATTTTCTTTCTTTTTCCTACTTTTGGGGTTTTGGATGGAGAAGTATTCCTTATCTACAAAAAATAATTAGCATGATAAAAAAAATTATAAACAAATAACAAAAATTAAAATCAAATCATCATATGTATTATATTAGTAAGAAAATGCAGTTGATAATATGATTACTAATAAAAATGATAAGAAAAATAAACATCATATACAATTTTATCTAATTGTTTTAATGTTTCATATTTTTCAAGTTATTCCCTCTTTAATATGTAACATAAGCTCATTTTTATCACATGTCAGTTTTTGACTGAGTTCATAATCATTTAAATTTGAATTTATATCATTAAGATTATCGAAATTTCTCTTTCTTCCATATACTCTTCAACTTATGGATCATCTCAAATCCACTTATGAATGAATGAATCTATGAAATATGTAACATGTTAGTATGATCTAACATTGTCTTTTTATACTATACTAAGGTGATATAGTTAATATGAGAAATATTTATTTAGAATAACAAAAAAAGGCCTTTTCAACCACATTTTCAAAGCCTTGAATGTCTGAAATTAAAAGAGTTTATGAGTTGTCTCTGGTGCTTGTGTTTAGCTCTATTCTCTTAAATAGTATCATACCCCACAATATGGTGCAAGAAAACATTTTGTTTTTGGATAATTAACATCTACCATATAATATCTGGGTTCACAGATAAACTTGATTTATAGAAATAATTATGGTAGGTTATAACCCTTTTTATAATATGTAAATTAAATCAAAATAATATAAAATTTATAATATATAACCTTTATGAATAAGTTTTTATAAATTGTCTAATAACTTTCATAACATTTCTTATAAATAATATAATTTTTTTGTTAACTTTAGAAAGTTTTGTGTGTTTTTTACAAATAAGTTATGATAAAAAAAACTATAACATTTTTTTTTTTTACAAATAAGCATATTATTATTTTTAGTAGATAGCATGGACATATAAATAAGTTATACCCATATTTATTGGCTATAACTTTTTATAAATAAATACATTATAACACTTTTATAATATGTAAATAATTATAAACTTTTTTACCGTAACTTTTAAAAAATAAGATTTAAATAAGATTTTTGTAATTATAACTTTATAAAATACACATAAGTTATTTATATAAGATGATTTTTTAAGATTTATAATATAATAAATCGTTAATCATCCCAACCACTCATATGTGTTCATGCTTATAATATAAAAATTTATAGCTTAAACTTGTATGAAAGATAAATATTTAAAATTAAATTCAGGTGTAATTCCCGGTGTAATTCCTCCAATTCTTGCTTCCCCTTAAATATTGAAAAATGTAATTAGAGTGTTCTAATTACACACAATTTAGTGAGATCCACTAATTATAATGGTTGCCTAAACACGTCACCGTATTATTAGGTGACTTTCCAAACATTATCTAATTAGAGTACACAGATCTTATTTAATGTATTCTAATATTTGATCTAATCAAACAAATTAAATCCGATTCGATGTATAAAAACTATTGTATTTTATTTTATTTTATTTATGCAATACCTCACCAACCCAAAAGCCCTAACCTGGATTCTGCGATCCGTCCTTGCATGCATTACATTACAGTTCTTTCTTTTTATTATTATTCTTTTGTCCCGTAAAGTTGACATTATTTTGCCCTACTCGTCTTTTCAGCTATGTATGCACATTTATGAATATATTCTCCATACATACACTTGCATAGCATACTTACATACAACTTATTTGGTAGCATATATATATATATATGCTAAGTTACGTATGAGGGAGGGTATACATATAGGTAAAGTAAACAAAACGACCCTACAAAAAAAGCGAATGGCTCTTGGCTTTCCTATTGAGCCGACTACGACATTGGTTTCATAAATTTGAGATATATGTGGGATTTAAGAAATATTTAGTGTTTTAAATTAATTTTTCTGATATTTAAGAAAATAGGTCAATTTTGAACAAAAAAAAAGAAAACGTGTTTTACTGGATGCCTTTTCAGCTGAGGTAATTGAAAGTGCGCTCTACAGGATGCATTTTCAGTTTCTCTCTCTAAAATCGACATTTCCCTAAATATCAAAAATATTAATATAGAATCTTAATTTTTTTTAAAATTCGAGATATAAATATTAAATTTACCCTTCTCTCAATCTTCTAGGGCTTGCTATTTATCTGTTTATTTATGTGGTTTTAAGTTATAGTATAAATCCATGACATGAAAATAACTTGTCATAACTCATAAAAGTGTGTACGTATTTATTATAATAAATAATTATAATTGAATTGGTGTCATATAGACTTGTTTATGGGTCAAATAGTCCGCCTGATTCAATAAGTCAAGTCAGACTTGGATTGAGTTTGGACAAGCATTTTTATTTTTAGGGTTGGCTTGTCTCATCCTAACTTCAATTTAAAAAATAAAAAATATTTTTTAATTTAAATATAAAAATATGCAAAATATTAATATGAAAATTAATTTTAATATTTTATTGATTTTTAAACCGAGTTTTTTGGGTGGTTGAAAATGAACCTAAACTTAAATTTTTTTTCTGAAAACAAGTCGTGGCCCGACTTGACTCAACCCCCAAACAAGTCTAGTGTCATCAATCAATTGAATTCACATTCAATTAAAAAATTGTATTTTTTTAGAAAGTAAGTTATATTATTATAAATTTTTTTAATATTTTATAGATAAAAAAAAAACTCATAATGAGATTTGAGCAAAAAACACCATTCATATTAAACCTTTAATTTTACCATTACAACCAAAGCATCATTTGCATTTTATATGAAATTGTAATAAATTATATATTTGTTATTTTTATACCCTTCTACCAAAAAGAACACGTGGCAAGCCTAAAATGTATCATTGATGTTGTATTGACCCTTTAAGCACAACCATTGATTCATTTCAAGTAGAACTCACCACCTGTGTTCAACGGTGAACGCTATCTTAATGTAAACATACTTTCAAGACAATAATGAGTCTATTTAAGCATAATTATCTCATAATGATAAAGTCTCATAATATGTGTCCATGATTATCCATTACGCATTTAACATAATTAACCGCTTATCTAGCCAATATTATACCAGTAGACAAAAAAACTTTTCTTATAAGTACTTTAGAAAACTATGAACAAAAGATCGACCCTTGAACACCCTGCAATTACTCTAAACATTTATCTTTTTCATCCACCTATCCTCTTATTTTTATTTTAACTCTTGACATTTACAAGTTACATCACCTTATTCTCCTCCCTTTATTAGCAATTATATATATATATATATATATATATATTTCACTCATGCTATGAATGTAGAATAAATATAATATAGTATAAAACTGGTTTTGCATCATATCATCAGATTCTGTGTTAATAAATAATTTACAACATTTTCTTTTTCGAAAGCCACTAAATTTAACGGCGGTAAACTATTACATATAATAAGAGTTTAATCGATAAATTTCTAAATTAAAAACTCAATTGAATCTAAAACAAAGGTTGAAAATAACTTAATTTTTTTAAAATTATGAGTTTAAAATGGGGTTGTTATTATTATTATTATTTCAAATGGGCTCAAAATTCACATGAGAAAAAGAAAAGCAAGAAGAGTGGGATTAGGGGTTATAAAGGCTTATGTACGAGGCTTGGCCCAATAGGTCAAGTCTGAGTTGGAGTGGACTTAAATAAGTATTTTTGCGTATTGAATCGATTTTGACTTACTTTTAATTTAATTTAAATAATAAAAAATATTTTAAATTTAATTTTAAAATATTATTTGTATATGTATAAAAATTTATTTAATATTTTATTAAATTTTAAATTAACTGACCAAGGCTTAAAAAAATTTTTGGAACAAGGATGCGACTTGATTGAACTTAGCCTATCAATTAAATTTTAAATTCAATTAAAAATTTATCAAAAAAAGTATTTTTTAGAGGAAACCAAATTTTTTTTTACAAAATATGCTATATGATTATGAGAGTATTTTTTATCTTTTTATATTTTAAAAACAAAACATATTTTTTATAATAAAATTTGAATTATTGTTTATCAAACTACAACAAAGACATCATTTAAATTTTGTATGAAATTTTAATAAATATATTTATATATATTTTCATTCCCCATTATAAATCCAATATAGTATAAAACTGATTTTGCATCATAACATCAGATTCTATATTAATAAATAATTTACAGCATTTTTTTCAAGATTTAAGCTTAATCAATTGAATAAGAAAATGACACGTGTGGTGGCAGAGATTCGGATCCACTGTAACATGTAGCCGCAAGTTCCGAGACAAAGCCAGTCCTTGCAATGAATTCCGCTTGCCTATTGAAAATATAAGATTACACTAAACAACAAAAATAAACAACACACAAAATTAGGGTTAATTCTATAAATCGTCCTCGAATATACCAAACTGGTCCCGAACCTCAAATTCTCTAATTAAGCACTCAAAGTATTAGAATTGTATCCATCAAATCTTTCTGTTACTCTAACTATTAACTTGAGCATTAAATATCAACTCAAATTTAATATAGAATATATTAAAAACACATAAATCAAATTATAAGTAAATGTGTATTTATTGCACAAACATATTGAATCTAACATAACAGAAAACGAAATAAAGAAGATAGTCAATACTGTATCAATGTGCATATTATTTTTGTTCTAATTCTAATACATACCACAATCGTTATGTTTTGATGTACCATTTTTTTAATTTATCGATTTTTTAAATATTTTCACACATATTTTTATAATCTAATTTTTAGTTTTTTAATAATACTATATTATAATACATACAAATATATCATAATTACATCTATACAAATATACACGTGAATATATACATATAACTATATCACAGTTATATCTATATAAATATGTGTGTGTAAATATAAGTTTATTTTTAACAAATCTTATTCAAGTTGTCTATACAGTAATTACACATGTGTTTTAATTACACCCGAAACACCTAAGTTCATGATTAAGCATGACTGATATAGTACAAGCATTTTATCTATAAAAAATTTAAAATTTTTCTAAAAATTTAACTACACTGTTTTGAAATTTAAAGACTAATTTGAAAATTCAACAATAGTTTAAGACTATATAATGAAATTAAACCCATAAAACTATATGTGGCAAAGGAAGAAGGGGTAAACTTTTCCATGATATTTCTCACTCTTCTTCTGTCACTGTCAAAAAAAGAGTCTACTGTGACATAGCTTACAATTTCACCGCACTTTTCCATTCCATTTGAAGCTAAAAAAATCTATAACTCAATCCATATAAATTTATATATAGAAAATAAGCCATATACATGTTAATTAAAAAAAAACCCAAATGTTTAACAAATTATTTAGTTTAATCAGTATTAAAGATTCTCTTTGTTTTTTTCATAGTTTACAATCTCTTTCTCTTTCATCACACTACTTGCAGAAGGTACAGCTCATTTCCTCAAAAAACCCAGTTCCATAATTGAAAACCTTCAAAACTAATATTTTAAAAACTTTCTTTTTTTCCTCTGTTTTCTCAACTACCCCATCTCAAAGTTCATGGTTAAAGGTCAAACCTTTGGTTTCAGTTTAAGCTTTAAATCCATGGCTCTGGCTATTAGGCTTTTTTGGGGTTTATTTTTCAGCTGTTTTATTTGATGATAATGTAGCTTCATTTGTTTCTGCGTGGAAATTTTAGGGTTAAAGTGATCTCCTTTTAAAAAGGGTCTGCTCAAATGAAAATGTTTAGCTTTTCTCGTAGACGTATGAAGCTTAACAGGTCAGTTTCTTCTTCTTCTTCTTCTTCTTCTTCTTCTTCTTCTTTACGTCAATGAAGAAAAACGTAAGAAATTGAGGGGCTTGGTATATAAATTTGCAAACTTTGCTTTATATTTCTATACCTTATTTGGTGCATTGATGTGTTTTTTAGAGTGAAAAAGGTACAACTTTCAGAATCTGTTAATGGAACTAGAAGCCCTATAAGACCATCCGAAAGAAACAACAATACAATTGTAAGGCATTTTTTTATTTGATACTTGGTTTTGTTTTTAATGGGAAATTTGTTAAATTAAAACCTTCAAACTTTGTTTCAGGTGGAATCAGCTTTGCCTGCTGGTACTAGTCATTGTAATGATTTTGATCCTTCGACTGCCCCCGAGATTAATTCGTCGGGGAATTCCGAGAACTGGATGGTGTTATCGGTTGCTGGCGAAAAACCCGTGCCACGATTTAATGTAATACATTGTTGCTTTTTTCGGTTTTTCTGATTGATTGTATGTTAGGTGTTATGATTGATATGTCAAAAACTTGTTCTGTGTGTAGCACGCAGCCGCTGTAGTCGGGAATAGGATGATAGTGGTCGGGGGTGAATCCGGGAATGGATTGTTAGATGATGTGCAGGTTCTTAATTTTGATAATTTTTCTTGGACCACAGCATCATCGAAGCTTTACTTGTCACCGAGCAGTTTTCCATTGAAGATTCCTTCGTGCAAAGGCCATTGTCTGGTACAATATTATTTGTGATGTAGTCCGTTTTTTCCCGATATAGTGTATGTATATTGTGTACATTGGATTAGGCATGTCTGGGATGAGGTTAATAGCATTCTCATGCCAATGCCGTGTTTCCCAACTGGACTACGTATTTTCTGTTTGATTTCGATGAAGTTTTTTGTGTTACTTTATCTTATCATCAGGCTGGTTTGTTGTTTCGTTACCCAGGTTTCGTGGGGGAAAAAGGCCCTTCTTGTTGGAGGCCGAACCGACCCCGGGAATGACCGAGTTTCAGGTTAGAAATTATATTCTTTTTTGGTCTGCTATTATCGTTTTTTCTTTTGGGGGGGGGGGGTTACATGATGTAATATGTTTTCTGTTCATAATTTATGGTTTAGCAGTATGGGCATTTGATACGGAGACAGAATGTTGGTCGGTTATGGAAGCTAAAGGAGAAATTCCGGTACTTTTTGTTGACTCGTCAAATGCCAAATTGCCTGTAAAGTAGCATTCTAATAAACATTTTTGTTGCTTCCAGGTTGCACGAAGTGGTCACACTGTGGTCAGGGCAAGCTCAGTTTTAATCCTTTTCGGGGGTGAAACTGCTAAAAGGAAGAAACTTAATGACCTACATATGTTTGATTTGAAGTCCTTGACGTGGCTCACTCTTCAATGCACGTGCGTAGCAGCTCTAAGATTTTCCAATATTGTTTTCTAATTATAAACCCCTCCGAACTTGATGTCAGAGAAATAAGGATCTTATCTATGCAGGGGAACAAGACCGTCTCCAAGATCCAATCACGTGGCAACTCTTTATGATGATAA
Source organism: Gossypium stocksii (assembly GCA_020496765.1). NCBI lineage: Eukaryota > Viridiplantae > Streptophyta > Magnoliopsida > Malvales > Malvaceae > Gossypium > Gossypium stocksii. Next base: position 82,313,853 of record CM035625.1, on the reverse strand, counting down.
AACTCTTTTCATATTTGGTGGAGCATCAAAGTCGAGGACACTGAATGACATGTACTCGCTTGACTTTGAAACGGTTTGTAAAAGCTTTTATAGCTTTCTTGCCATGTTTTACGGTCGGATTGTGATGCTTACTATTGTTGTTCTTCGTAATTTTCAGATGGTTTGGTCGAGAATAAAGATACATGGTTTTCATCCGTCACCACGAGCTGGTTGCTGTGGAGTTCTGTGTGGAACAAAATGGTACATAGCTGGGGGCGGAAGTAGGAAAAAAAGTATGCCTCGTACAGGAAAGCATGGAATTATAAACTTAGATGAAAAAAAGCATCATACACGGATTTGGCGACCTTTTTTTAGAGTATATTTTGAAATGGTTTGAACTAGTATTGTTCCGTATTAGGGGAGAGTAATCGGCCTGTTCGGTCGGTACGGTATAAAGAACCAAAAAGCTGGCTTTAACCAACCAACCCATACTTTAGCTGAACAGATGACTGAAGGCTATTAATTAAGCCGGTCGGCAACCGACTTTTACTCACCCTTATTTTGCATTAAAGCTAATTATTACCATCCTCCTGTTCCCTTTTTATGTGCTGAGCATATGTCTAATACCATGTACAAATCTAGCAATTCATTTTATTGTTTTACGTGTTGCTCTCTGCATTCATTTTAACTTCTCTTATTTGATTCTGAAATGTTTACAGGGCATACAGAGACCTTCATCTACGATATTTTGAAGTCTGAGTGGTCCATGGCCGTTGCATCACTTCCATCTTCGATCACCGCTAACAAGGTCAACAACATGCTTAATTATACATGATGTAAATTATACATATAGCCGGAAAGTTTGCAAACTTGACTGGTAGAGACTATCATCCGGTTTTTCCTGTTGGTCATCGATTTAAGCCATGTTGGATTTTTGTTTGAGCACAACGGGGTTGTTCTTGCAGGGGTTTAGCCTAGTACTCGTGCAGCACAAGGATAAGGATTTTCTTGTTGTGTTCGGTGGATGCCGGAAAGAGCCATCTAATCAGGTTAAAGTTTGAATTTGTATACTCAGGATGATTAGATAGTGTTCAAATTGTAATCCCTTCATTGTTTTTTTTACACAGGTTGAAGTACTGATCATAGAGAAAAATGAATCATCCATGGGTCGGCAATATAATCCTGGTAAATCTGCCGGAAAACGTTCTGCTAGCCAACCTGTTATTAATGCTTCGTCTCACCATTCAGTTGATTCTGCTGTTAGACAAAATCTAGCCTCTGTAATTGACCATGGTTCTGGTAGAAGGTCATTGTCGGATTTGTCACTTGTGGATCAAAATCCTCTTTCCGGAAATGTCTCACTACGAAAACAATTTCATAACAAGGAAGAATACAACACGAGTGTTAGAATAACAAAGAGTTCAGAGGACTTAAGTTCCATTCTCCAGGTAATTATAAAAGTTTCACTTAATTATTGCCTTCAATAGGTAAAAGTACCATGGAGGCCTCTGTACTAGGAGATAGATTGCATTTTGTCTCCTCTACCAAAAAATGGGTAAATTATTCATTAGATCTAAGAACAAACTGATTATTCTGTTAAAAATTTCATTTATTTTTACTGTTAAAAACTAAACTTTGTATGTCAACATGTGGTATACGTGGCACGCCACTTGTCATTGTCTTGTTATTTCACCAGTCATGTCAGTTTTTAACCGTACAAATAGATGAAAGTTTTAATAAAAAGGATCAATCTGCTTTTTGATCCAAGGTATAGGACCTAATTTACCTATTTTTTAAGTAAAGAGACAATACAATCTGATTCCTAGTACATGGACCTCCACGATACTTTTACCACTTTCAATATGATTAACATTTGCGGTTTTGTGGGTTTTAGGCAACAGAACAAAAAACAAATCAAACTGATACAGGAGTTGAGGTTAATGCTCCAGGGACCAAGATCCGTTCAGACGAATCATTCCTATATGAATGTGAAAATTCAAACCCTCGGGTCGAAGGGATCACAAGCGTTCCTGTTGGTAACGATAATTTTGTATTTCCGGAAGTGGAAGGTAAAGCAGGAGCGCTATCAGCTCCTTCAAGCATATATTACGAGATGAGAATGGCTGCCCTAAGTAGAAAAAACGGAATTTTGGAAGTACAATTGGGAGCTGCAATGGCAAGCCGAGACACCATTGAGAGAAATTTAGCTTCTGCTTTGAAGAGCAAAGAGGAGATGGAGAAAAGACTAGCAGACACAGTGAAAGAGATGGATTTGCTAAAAGAAAAACTAGCTGGCATAGAACTTGCACAAGAAGAGGCCAACAACATATCTAACATAGTTCACTCGGATAATGTAAGACTCGAACACGACGTGGCTTTCCTTAAAGCAGTTCTGGATGATACTCAAAAGGTAATTATCAATTCTTCGTAAAACTGAAAGTGTTTTCGAAGAGTACCTGATTTGAAACTTTGTTATAGGAGCTGCACTCGACTAGAGGAGTCCTTGCAGGGGAGAGGGCCAGAGCATTCCAACTACAGGTATGTACGGTTTGTGTTGCTTTGGAGATAACTGTATGCCGAGTTCTAATGAATAGCTTTCTTCATTAACGACTCAATTGTTGTAGGTTGAAGTTTTCCACCTCAAGCAAAGACTGCAATCTATGGAGAACCGAGCGCCAACTCCAAGGAAACCGTTCAATGTATAGTGTTAGACTGAAACCGACTAGTTACAGCCATCTCATATGCAAGATGTGTATATATGGTAGGAGGAACAGTTTGAATAAACAACTGCTTAGTGCTAGGATGCAGTTGGAAGAAATGCTTTTGTGATGAACTTTTCCATTACTTCAATTTTATTTTTAAAAAAATCTATCTAGGTTGTTTTTGTCTAAAGGTGATTTTGGTAACAATATCGAGGACGTTTCAGAACTAGGTGTCAAATGGTATTTTGCTCCTATTTAAAAATGAATGAATAAATTAATTCTTGTATATTATATCTAAAAGCAAATTAGTCCTTTATGTTATAATTCATTTCTATAATTAAAAATTGACATGGTTGATAGAAATAATCAAACAGTGATAAGTAACTTGTATCTTATGTTGATGTATATGAATTAATTTTTTAACAGAATAATCAATTTATTCTTTTTAACGCATATAGATTAATTTGTCTATTTTTTAAATAGAGGGAATAAAATGTAATTTAAGTCTTAATATAAAAGTTTTTATGATATTTTTACCAATTATCCTTGGAGAAGATTTTCCTTGGCCAAGGTGGGGCCGTGTTTACAAGCCAGGAAGTTGGCTGGTTTAATCCTCAATGAAGATCAACTGGCTTCACCATATCCCATATTTCGTCCCTCACGTCCTCGATGCACAGGCCATAGTCGCGGCCTTCAATCCATTTCCGGTGTGAATCTCTGTTTCAAGAGAAAAATAACATTCTTTCAGTGATGGATTCTTTAATAATAAATCAGTAATCCGAGTCGTAAAACTATGGTTCATCATTCATGTTTTGAGGTACTACTAGCAGGAAACATTAGAATTTTCTATAGGAAGATTATTTCAGGAAACATCATATCTCTTTGATGCTTCCCTTCTTAGCTTCCATGTTTCGATATGCGTTCGATAACTCGAGGAAGGAAAAAGAACTGAACTCTTAGCAACAGGTCGAAGCACATAATAAACAAAAACCAGGGACCATAATGATAAAAATAAAACATCAATTTGATGACTATATGAAAAAGGATGGTATATCTTGAAGATGTATACATCAATAATGCACCTTATGTAGTTTCCATTAATCCCTGGAGACAGTTGCTTTTCCTGCAAGGAATACTATCATTAACAGCATATCGGAAACACCACCATAACTGGTTACCATTGATATGATAACAACTCTATGATAGTAAAATAAAATTTATTATTACATCATCATTTCAACCAAAAATGCAAACAAGTCTCTGAAGGTAAACCTAAATGGAAACTTTTAAAGAGTTCCATAACCATTTTGTAATTTTTTGAAATTTAATGACTTAATCTAAACTTTTTAGTAACCTTGGGTGTAATTTACCTAAGCATGAACCAAGAATTTATAACTAAAATCAAGATCTAATGCATTCTTAATCTCTGCTAATCGAATTCTTAATCTCAGCTTTAACCAAAAGGCTTCCACTTCCAAATGAAATTTTAAGCATCAATTAAACATGTTTCAGTAAGAAAGACCCACAATTTATCAAAATTAACAAAAAAAGTTTAAACACAATAAGCTTACATTTTCAGTGAAATAGAGAAACTTTGAATGTATTGATAAAAATTATAAAAAAGGATAGAATTGTGGAAGTGTTATAAGGCAATGAAGATCAGAGAGACGAGAAACGTACTCATTAGAGCTTCGGATCCAAGTTCGGCACCGGTTCCGATGTACCGAGGAAGGTTCTGGGGCCCAAAGCATCGACGAAGCCGGCGGGATCTTCCGTTGAGTGGCGGCCTTATGGCTATCGCCGTCACCGTATCCACCGTACATGGCCGAGTTACACCGAGTCAACTCACACCGGTTCGATTTTCAATCTAATTGTCCAACTCCACGGTTTTTCTGATATCTGAAAAAACAAATAGCTTTGAAAGCAAAAAAAAACACGTTTCCCTCCTTTTTTTTAGGGTTAATTTAACAAATGTCCCCCAAACTATTGTCATATTTTAAATTAAGCCCTAAATTTCAAATTATTTTATGTGAGCTCCTAAAATATCAGTATTATATCAAGCTGGTCTTACGCTAGCTTACCTGTAAATTTAAACATTAAATATCACTTTGTATCTATAAGAAATATTTTTAAAATACGTGGATCAAATTGATAGTTTAGATCTGACATATTAAAAAAAAGTAATTTCATTCATTTAAGAGAGTTTTTTAATGTTTTAAAAATCGAATCAATGGTCAAATTGATCAGACCATTAATTCTTGGCTCGATCATCAGTCCAACAATAATTAAATAAATAACTAAAAAGTTCATAAAAATTAATAACAAATTGAAAAAAAAAACTATAAACCACTTTAATCGTTGTTTTTTTCCCAATTTTTAGTTTTTTACTAGTTCCGAACGTTCACTTAGAGGTTAGTTCAATCCCAGTTAGTATATTGATAGTTCTCGATCCAACCGAGTGATCATATCAAGTTCCAAAACACTGGTGTTGTTGTTTTTTAATTTGATAAGATTATTATTTTTTTAATATATCATATTCAAACAATTCATATAGCACACTCTAAATTCATAGTAAAATTAATAAAAAAATTCAATTATTATAATATTAATATTTTAAAAAATATTAAAATTAAGAAATTTAAACTATAATTCTAAATATTCAGTTAAATATTTTTTTCGGTTGAATATTGACAATGGTATTATTGGTAAATCCTATATATTGAGATGAAATGATGTGAGGTACCATTTTTACATGAAACAAAACTGGATGGCAAAGCATATTTTTCAAGCTGAGGTGGATTGAAAGCTCCATTTTCTTCTTCCATCTTTTTTATGAATTCGATTCACCTTTTTTTTTAAATATTTTTATTATAAGTTTTGTTTATATCAAATCTCTTTTTTACACAAGTTTTAAAACTATCAATGGCCCATCCCAACTTATAAATAAGAGGATAAAACGCTTCAACGCAATCGAACTCGCCTCCTCCTACATTAGCAACAATACCCATGTCAATTGAGTTAAGACTCAATTGGTAATTTCACTCTTAAAAATGAGGTAAAAATTTAATTAATTATATTTAATTAATATTAAATTTATATTAAATTAAATGTTTAACATTCTTTAAAAAAATTCACATATTTAATAATAAATAATAATGTTATCAATTTAGACTAATTTTGAAAAAAGAATCGATTAAATTTATTAACAATATTATAAAAGCAAATTATGCTAAAACTTAAATTAGGCATTTTGAAAATACTAATATAACAAAATTCATATAATTGAGGTTGGGTCAACTGAATTAAAAGAAAAATTATTTAACTAATTAACTTGATAATTTAATTTATTAGTTTATTGATTATTTAACATTGATTAATTTAATTAGTTAAATTCATTGACCATTCCAGATAGACCTATAGTGATAAACCAGTTTATCACTTACCTCTAACTTCTTTATACCCAAAGCTTGAGGGCAACACTAAAAACCCTTCTCCCTCTTTACTTACCTTATTCGACTTCCACTCAACACTCTTTCGTCTCTTTTCATCTTAGGTCACCTAGCTTAGTGGCTTTCTGCCTTGTACTAAATGAGTTGAACCATCCATCCTCACCGTCTATTTTGCCTAGTCTCAAAATACCATCAACAATATGGATATATAATTAATGTGTCTTTCATAAATGTTAAAATTTCTTTCAGAATCCGTGATTGCATCTTCTAACATCGTCATATCTTCTGATATTCCAATGTTGAAGAAATTAAAAGGAAAAGAAAAGAGAATTTACTGGCATGGAAACTAAGGAACCTGTAATACTTGCAGTGGCAAACTGGCATTTGTCTTGTGTTTTTTTCCCGCAGCTGTCAATGACCACATTTTTGCATTAGAGTCCCATCCCCTCTCTATATTAGGTACCCCCTCTTCCCTTTCCACATCATAAAAAAGCAAAATGGAAACTTAAGAGCTAATTCAGGAAATAAAAAAACACTTCATTTTTTGATTCACTGATCATTACCTTTTCTTTTTCATCCCTTCAATAATTATGTCTTCACCAGTATCCCTCAAATTAAAAACCCATTTTTTAAACGATACATGTTCATATATGTATTCATGTCGTGTTCAGTCCATATTATGTTTGTACACACCCCTCACATGCGAGGCATTAATAATTTTTCTTTTAACTTTCTTGATGAGTTCCAAAGCTTTATTATCACCATTTCTTTTTCATGACAAGGAAGTTCTAGGCATAGACCAGACATTCTTGTTTCAGCTATTGGCAATTTATTTATACATATATATACCTATATATATAGATTTTATTTCTATTTCCTTTGTCACTATGATGAGATGCTTAAAAACATCATTGGACAAATATTTGGATTATATTTCATATTTTTTTCAGTTTCGCCCTCAACCAGTTTGGTTTCTGAATGTTGTTTTGTTTGTACTAAAAGTACACTATATAATATAGTCACAAGGACCACCTTCATGTCTGGTTCTTTACAGGTAATAAAAAAATGTTTTTAAAAACTAGTCCTTCAACTTCACAATTCTATGATTTGGATTTATTCGGCATCTTGTTGTACACATTTTGGTGAACTATGTAATAGTTAAATGCTTCCATTGATGGTTCAATGATCAAGTCCAGTGACAGAACATGGTGAAGGTTGCAACTATTGTTGGTGGAGCTGCAGGAACACTTGCTTTAATGGCTGTAATAATGGGATTCTTTTGGCTTTTTAAGTCATGTAAGAATTTTTCCAATAGAGCTTCGGAGACCGGTTCGTCGGATCCTTCGGCATTAAGTAAGATTCTTTTACTGAAACAGAGCAGTTTTTGTAGTACTTCATGGTTTACTAACTATGAATGTTGCAGCGGAGTGGAATCGAGGAGTTGGACCGAGTTATGGACCACAAGGAGCAAGGGAGTTCATGTTGGAAGAACTAGAGCAAGCTACCAAACAATTTGCTGAGAGTAGTCTCATTGGATACGGAAGTTTCGGCTTGGTTTATAAAGGTTTGCTTCGTGACGTTGTCGTTGCTATTAAAAGACATCCCGGTATTCCCCGACCAGAATTCGTTGCAGGGGTATTATAATTTTATAACATGTTCTGATCACTTTATATATAGTTCATGTGCATTATGTTTCTAATAGCTTGGAACTCGAACAGGTAATGTATTTGTCCGAGATTCAACACCGAAACTTGGTTACTCTTTTAGGCTATTGTCAAGAAGGTGGTTCCCAAATGTTGGTATATGAATATTTACCCAATGGTAGCATGTGCAATCACCTATATGGTAATGGCTCATTAAACAACATAGATTCATTGCATGACACCATGGCATTACCTTTTCGTGTTTTTGTTTCAGCAGATACCGGACGAGAGGCTCCGACTCGTCTTGAGTTCAAGCAGAGGTTATCGATTGCTCTAGGGGCAGCTAGAGGTTTATGCCATTTACATGGTCTGAAACCCCCTTTGATACACAAGAATTTCAAAACGGGTAACGTGTTGGTCGACGAGGACTTCATAGCTAAAGTTGCAGATGCGGGGGTATCGATGTTACTCGAAAGGATAGAAGAAGCCAGTCCATCTTACACGTCTAGTGTAAATGTTTTCCGAGATCCGGAGTAATCCCGAACTCTTATCGATACTCATTTTCATTTTAAAAGAAACAACCTTAAACTGATGCTCGGGTTTTTGTCAGGGTGGAAGTGTTAGGGAGTTTCACCGAAACTAGCGATGTGTATAGCTTCGGGGCGTTCCTTTTAGAGCTTATAACCGGACAGGATGAGGCAATGCATATCAATTACATGGGATCCAATGAGAGCTTAATTCAATGGGTAAGTATATGAACTATAAGATTACCATACCCGTATCAAAATACACCTCGCACGCTCGATGTAACATAGTTGAACTGTTCTTTTTAAGGTACAATCAAGGCTGAGTTGCAATGACTTTGTGGACCATAGACTAGTTGGAAGCTTCACCATGGATGGTATTAAGGATATGATCAAGTTGGCATTGAAATGCATGAGTTTTCCCGGGGAAAGGCGGCCAGATATGAACACCGTTTCGATCGAACTTGAACGGATCCGTGAAAACGAGATGGAAATGACAACAGTAAAAGGTGAAGGTACTGCAAAAATCGCTCTAGGTAGTGAGCTATTTGCTTCAAAATAACAATCCCAATGTAGTTTTATTAAAGCTTGGGGCCAAAGCTTAGGATAAAAAATGAAGTGTTTATAAAGTAGGGGTAGTGAAGCTGCTATCATAAATTAACGGAAATGTGTGTATTTATTTTATGGGATTTTATTGATAAATATTAATGTATCATACAGCTTATTAACAGCCATGCAGATTAGAAGATTTTCGGAGAGTGGCATGTGTTCTCTGTGTATAAAAAAGTATTATGGAAACATTTATATTAAAAATTATATTGTATTTTATTTTCTTTATTTAAAAAATTAGTAAATTAATCTTTATATGTTAGATGAATAACCAAACCGACTCTTCTGTTAAAAATTTCAGTCATTTGTACTATCAGTTATGTTAGTTTTTAACAGTACAAATGAATTAAATTTTTAACAAAAATGATTAATTTACTCTTTAATATAATGCATAATGACTAATTTATCTATTTTTAACTAAAATAGATAAAATGTAATTTAATTCCTAATACAATGTTTCTACTATACTTTTATGCACTTTCATCACATCTACTAAGGCTTAGTTTGGATGGGCGGTGTGTTTACCTTCGGTGAGGTTAAAAACAGCTATAGCGGTGAGATTAGTTACTGTAGCGGTGAGATTCGATACTGTAGCGGTGAGATTAAAAATAGCGGTGGAGTGTGTGTTTGGATTCAAACGCAGCTATAACGGTGAGGTGAAAATAGAAAATGACTATTAAGGGCATTATATTAGAAATAATATATAATAGAAGTTTTTAAAATTATTTTACTTTTACGAAATTATTAAAAATATGTGAATTTATAAATTCATTTAATAAAATATAAAATATATCTTCCGATATTTTATTATATAAAATGGAAATTTTTAACATTTTTAAATCAAAATAATTAAAAATTAAAAATTAAAATAAATAATCTAAAAGTAGTTAATTCAAGGAATGGTAGATTAAAATTTCTTTTGATAAAATGTTTATTATTATAAAATAATAGGAAAAATGTTTATTATTTTTAACATTTGTATGCTGCTGTAACATACATACTGCTCTTTTCAACTGGTGCTTAAATTTTCAGCTGGACATAAATGGAGCAGTGGAAATTTTAGGGTGTGGCGCATTTTACTTCCTTCCACTGCACTGAGATTTGGTCATCCAAAGGGAGGTTTGTGCTGCAGTTGCACAAAAATCAATAAAAAACGCCCTGGACTGATGCCAAATGGAGAACCAAAGGCACCCTAAGTCTCTAGGTCTTCTAATATGAAAAATTACTCTTTAAACCTCTCTATATAAATTAGTACATAGTAAAATTATAATTTAACACTTAAAAATATATTTTCTTAATTTAATCCTAATTTTAAAAAAAATGTACCTTTTAAATCTTGCAAACAGATGGCCGGCAAAAAGGTATAGAAACTGTGTTCGGGAGAGACCATTTCCCTTCTCCAAAACCTTTTCCGACAGCGACCATCACACATCGATGGTGACGGGGGAAGACAACGATAATGACAAACCCTTCTCACCCACCCACCCATATATATCATTTCACTCTTTAAGCAAATGAGGGACCATTTTCTTTTTCGGATCCTTCAAATCCATTTTCAGGCCATGGTTTTGAAATGACTCTACGCCTGAATCCATGGGGTGAAATCCTTGCAGCCTACATTACATTATTTATTAATTAAATCACTTTTAAAAATGTTTAATTTGATACTTTGATTTTAATGTTTAACTTCATTCTCAAATTAAATAGTGTTATGTGACTCAATGAATATTTGACATGTGTGCTCCAGTAAAAAAATATAGATACTTAATTGGAAAAAAAAAAGCTTTAAACACTAAATTGAAATTTAAAATTAAACTCAAGTGGATAAAAAAACTTAAATATTAAATTATACATATATTCAAATTCAAGTAGTAAATATGTATTAACCCTTAAATGAAAGATGTTTTTTTTTGGGGTTGGGGGGGGGGGGTTCTATTAAGTGAAAGAAAAAGGATAAATGAGAAGAATATTCTGTGTAATCACATGATTTCCTAAGCTACATCATCGATCAATTACTGTTGATTCTGCATCTTAGACCATATACCAAGTAATCACATTATGGAAGGTCAAATTATGGTTTTCATGCTTTACTATGCTCAATTTTAAAATTTAGTCCCTATATTTTAATTTGGCATTAGTTTATCGAAATATCACGTTATTTATTTCAGTTTGTTAGACCCTCCTCCCGGCACCACGCGTGGCACCATGAGAAGACATTGCATTTTAACATCAATATTTCGAGTGTATTTAGACACTGCAAATTAATTGCATGAATATGTAGTTACAAAGATAATAATCACAATCTCTTCGTAATTTGCAAGGAATTTTGGTTCTCTATACATGTTCGGCTTACATGGTGTAATTGCATCTTTTTGGTATTTATTTCTTGGGTAAATTACACAACATGTCACTTTAAAATGATGGCGTTCTTGTTTGTTCATTCTAAATTTTTGGGTCAATTTAATCACTCTAATTAAGATAATTATTCAAATTAATTACTGCCGTTAAAAATTCCTTTAATCTACTAATGGGGATTGTTGACGTGACTTTTTTTTATTTGCAATGTAGTTTACCCTTATTTCTTTATCAATAAAAAATAAAAATAAAAAAAAGTTTAAAGTCATTAGGACTAATTACCCTAATTGTTGAAATAAGTGGGACCTATTAATTACAATAGTTGTCCATGCATGCTACTTGTACAATTACAAATAACTACAATCAAATCTAATTACTGAGTGACTTTTGAAACATAATATTAAATTAAATTCATGAAATTATAAAAATGGATATAAAATTACACCAAATTAAAATACATGAACTAAATTTTAATTTTGATCATAATAGAAGGAGCAAAACAAGAATTTAAGCAAACAAACATAACAGCAAATGATATAGAGGCATAGCTAGTTTGGCCCACAATATAGCTTGTCCCCACTTTGTCCAACGAATCTTCCGCCACAATTCAGGGCTAAAAGGGTCCACAAAACATTTTACATTGGCCCCCACAAAAATCCCTTTTTTTTTTTATCACTTATTAAGGTATAGTTAAATAAAAAAACCCAAAGTAATTTAAAAAATATAAATTCGATATTAGAAATTTAAATTTAAATTTCGAATAATTAAAACCCAAAGTAATTTAAATTTAAAATTAACCCGAAATTTTTAAATACAATTTGATTTTACTTAAAACCAATTCTTAAGATTTTTTTTTACTAGTTATCATTGGTCTGCTTCAAACTGTTATTTATAGTAAATTTGTTTTTATTTAAATTTAATTAAAAATTACATATTAGTTTGAAAATTCTATAATTATAAAGTAATACAATAATAAAATTATATTTTAGTCCTTCAAAACGATAAAATTTTAGTTTATTTTCTTTAAAGTATTTTAAAATAATAAATTAATTCTTATTTGCATAAACTCGAGGGCTTCTAAACCCATTAATCGTTGATTGAGTATTGTTTGATTGGCATGGGCATTGTTGCCAATATAGAAGAATGTGAGTTCAAGTGCGTTGAAGAGCATTATCCTTCTTATGGGTTAGGGAGGGACTTTGAGTAATTCTAGGTATTATGTAAAAAATAACAAATATAATCAGAATATATAATTAGATTGTAAAAAAAAAAAGCTTATTAAATAAAAAGCCCAAAATAAAATTATTCAACTTGGTTGAAGTGGGCTTAACCCATTAATCAAATGGCCCAAATGGAAATAAACCATTAGTCAAATGGCCCAACCGAAAATAACAATATAAATATATTATTTTTCAAGAAATAAAAAATATGGCTAATAATGTAACGGTATTTTGAATTTTTTAAAAAAAATATTTTTTCCCGGATGTAAAAAATTCTAGTATTCATATGATTATCTCTATGGAATGACATTATATAATGTATCATTGGTTAACTTTTTTAAACATGGAATTTTGCATATCTTTTAATAACTTTAAAAAACAATTTACATATGATAATGTTGTAAATTATATATAGTGATATGAATACTTAAAAGACGTTTATCCTATTATTCTGTATATAATAAGAAGCAATTAGTCTTTTTTTTTTCTTTTAGTTGTAATATCAAATTATTAAATATTATTAAAAGGAAGATAAAGAAAATAAAAAGTAATAAAATTTTCCAAAACTAAACTTTTTTTTCCAGAGTTTTGAAAAATTACAAAACAATTCTAAAATATTCGTTAATTTTATTTCAAAAGTAAAAGAAAATATAATTTACAATAGTATCGCAAAGAGTGATAAAAAGTAATTTTAAAATTGTTAAATATTTTTTGATTTTTTATAATGTTATATAATGTTTTAGAAAATTTTGGAATATTTAAATTTATTAATTTTTCAAAATTTTACAAATCCTATTTATTTTTTCATTTATTTTTTTAATCTGTACAATAGTCATTATTTTATACATTATCACCAGAATAAAAACAACTCTGCAAGATTTAAAATGCTATTATATTTTTTTTGGTGTACTTTTATATTTTTAGAAAATTATACTCATTGTTTAAATTATTTTTAAATTTACGTCTTGATCATTTTAATTTAAAAATTATAAATTTATTCTTATTCATGAAACAACTTTAAAAAATTTATAAATCAAAATTTAAACAAATATTTTGTTTGATGTCTAACACTAATCATAAAATTTGCTTGAATTTAATGTATGTGGACTTGTATTGAATTGGAAAGGTAACCTAGAAATTTGCAACTTGCACACGGGAGCAAATCTCGTGGTCTGTGGTCTAAGTCGAGGACAAAGGACAGTGTCAGTATCAGCCGTCCAATCTCAATCAAACCGTTCTCCATGAATCTTTGACCAACCTCCCCCTTTCCTTTTTCTTCCCTAGATTCGCTTTCACTGTATCCTCATCATTCCCCAATCAATCCCCACCGTCCATCTAACCTCGTATCCATCACGGGCTGTTCCCTCCGTGATTTACTTTTCACCCAACCATTTTTCGACAAGCGGCCATCCTCCCTTCCCTAAAGAAACGTCATCCCGTTCATCATTCCGCTGTAAGGAACGGCCCCCTACTCGAACACGTTATCTCACTTATCGGGATGACGTGGCAACAGTATCCACGTGTCAAATCATGCGATGCTACCAGTGGTCAGATTCAGAGTTTTGATGACTTACGAGGTTACGTGGCATGACATTATTGGTTAAAGTTAAAGGTTGGAGCGTGGAATCCGCTTTTGTCTTGTGAATCAATTTCAAATTTTCAGTCCCTGTATTATGTTGAAATTTCAAATTTCATCCTTATAACATTATTACTAAATCCAATTTAACAATACCCTTAGTTGCTTCCATGAAAGTGGTAGAATAAAATTTTTTTGGGTAAACTATAAAATAGTCACCTAATTATTAACATATTTTGATATTTTGGTCATCCAAGTTTAATTTTTTTTATTTTAGTTACTAATGCTATCAAAATTTAATATTTAGTGACCAAAATATTAAATTTTGAAAAAAATTAAAACTTGAATAGCAAAAATAAAAATACACCAATAATTAAATAATTATTTTTATAATTTATCCAATATTTTAGTCACATAATTGGGGCCACGAGGAAATTTATTTAACCATGTTAAAATAATAATAAATGTACATATAGCTCGAATGTTTAAGACAAATTTAATGTCATCATTTAATGATAATAAATAACTATGTTATAAGAGTAAAAAAGATTAAATTATTATAATTTCATCAATTAATTCAAATAATTAATACTATTAATTATTACGAATTTTTAAAGACACTATTTCTAATTCACCGCGCTAACAAAGGTTTTTTGAAAAAAAACCACAATTGAAACAAAATAGTTAACGAAGTGAATGGTTAAAATTAAAAAAAAAATGTGAGTAGTTTATCAATTTCATTTTGTTATCGAAAGAAAATAATATTCATTTTATAAAACCTAAGAGGGTGTCTTAGATTTCTTTAGGGACTAAAATAATAAAAGTAAAAATGATCGATTTAGTGCCGGCCACGAGTGTCTGTGTTGACTGCTTGACTAAGCCAAAAAGGGACCCTAAAACTAAACCAAAAAGTTCTTCGTAAATAAATTAAAATCACACCAAAAATAGGAGAATTTGACGATAAAAACAAAACTCTGGGTATTATTTTTTTATTTTTACATTTTAATAAAATTTTAATTTTGAAGTCAAAGTCCAAAGTTCTAAGAAAGACACTCATCTTTTTCCCCTAAATCCGGGTTACCTTTAATACTAAAAAAATAATTAAAAAATTGGGCGTTTTTGGAGATTGTGCATAATTCTCTTATCTGATTTAAAAACCCAAGAAAAATTGTTCAAAAAATAAATAATAAATATTGATTTAAATAGAATAACACCCTTCAAAGAACAGGGAAATCAAATCAAAGAAAGTGTGAGGCCCCTACATACCCAAGACCAAATTGCGAAAGCAATAATTTTGGACTTAAAATAAAAGTTCAGTTAGGTATAAAATAGTTTTTTTTATAAAATAATAATTTGAAGTTTTGGATTCAAGTTTTAAGTGATGAATGGATTCCCTAATAATTAAATATAAAATCAAAAAATTATTTAAAAAAATTCATAAATTAGTTCAACAATATTTTTTTTTATCTCAAGTTTTGGATTTTTTGTTGGTTTACATGATTGTTTCTATATCTAATTTTACGTCACAAGTGAAACGGTCCAACTAATAATTTTCAGCTCAATTCATTAACTTCATCTAATTTTAATATTATTAGCCGAAACCATTTATCTTATTATTTAATAATTTAATTTGATTTTAAACAATAAATTATTTTATATTTAATTTTATATCATCAATTATTTCGATGATGGCATCAATTTTTAATTCAATTGTGGAGTCGAGGTGAACTCGGAAAATTTGTCCTACTATTTAAGAACATGATCTGATCCAATATCAAATTTAATGGAAGCATGGTAACTGTCAAATCCTAACCCATTTTCTCCTAGCATAGTCCAACTGGACAAGCATCTTTTCAGAAAAGAGGCTTGACTAAGCTTTCTTCTCTTTAAAATGGTAATCTTCCTTCAGTAACCATTAAAGCGAAGTAAAGCTTCATTTTTATAGAGAAAATTAAGTAAAAACAAAACAAAGCATGCTCTTTCAATGTCCTTTTTTTGCATGTGCCATGTTCATGGGCCTTTTCCTGGTCTAACCAGAATATGAGGAAAAAAAGAGATGTTTTCCTTAGACCAATACTTCAATGTTTTTATTTTATTTTAAGTTTGTTTTAATTTGTTGAATTTTTAATAAATTTTATTAATTATTTTGGATTTTTATAAAGTATATGTGATTCGACACACGAATTGTCAAATTAATGTCATTAAGGATTAAATTAATCTTTATATCTATTTATAAAATAAAAACATCACTCTAACTTTTTAAAAATCTCATAATTATTATTTTAATCTTTTGTATTTCAATCCAATGTAATTAAATATTATGACCTCATGTTTTTTTTTTCTTTTAAAATTTGCAAGTATAATTACAATTACAACTAATATATATTTGAATCAATTATAATTAAAATAAATTATTATATAATATAAAATAAAAGTTAAACATAAATATTAAAATTCTAAAATTTTAACATTTATTAACAATACCAAAATCTTATTAACATCATGCTTATTTAAGATTATTTATTTTTTTCAAATCTTCAGTGGAGGAGTCAAAAGTCAAAGATCCTAATTCTCTATGTATATATGAACATTCTTAAAAGAAATGAAAAATGATTAATTTAAATACTTAAAATAAATATTAGTATAACTTTGTGATTTGTCAGTCTCTCATCCCTTATTTTAGTTCCATCATTTTAACATATGCTTTTTTTTCATATAAAATTATTTGATACATTATTCAATTAGGTTTAGGGTACAATAATAATTAATAGTGGCAAAGGAAAAAGGTGGGGGTGGGGATTTGACCCATTTTGATTATGATTGTATTCTTTTTGGCCATTCCCAAAGCATGTGAAACCCAATTTTTGTTAAACTTTTTTCCCTGTTGGAACTGCTAAATAAAAATCTATAAATGGCTTTTGGTTAGGCAAATTAATACACTTTTGCATTTTTTTATAATTTGATCTTTAAAAGCCTTAATTTGATTACCCTTTTGACTAAGTTATTGTGTTCTTGCTTCTTTGGAAAAAGATCAAACACAAGTATGAAAAGTTTTCCTTAAGACCAGATTTTTTGCTGAATTTTTAGTAAAGAGGGTTTTTTACTTAAATAATACAAAAAAATTAAAAATTTACCAAAATAACACCCCATTTTTTTTATTTACTAAAATAATACAAACTTTTTTTATTTACCAAAATAATACAAATCAAAAAAAAAATCTGAAAACAAAAAAAAAGTACAGATGCAGGTGGGGCCCACAGGCGGCACTAAAGGTGCCTGTCCCATAGGCGGCACCAAAGGTGCCACTCCCATAGGCACCACCCAAAACTCGTATTTATTTTGGTCATTTGTTGGTTTTTTTTATTTTCGGATTAAAATTACTTCCAAAATAAATATTATTTTCGTATTTTATCATTTTCTAAAATAAATACAATAATATAAAATAATAAAATACGAAAATAGTATTTATTTTGGAAGTGATTTTAATCCGAAAATAAGAAAAAATACGAACAAATGACCAAAATAATGGTTTTTTACTAAACTTATATAAAAAATATTAAAATAATACATTTGAAACATTATGTACTAAAATAATATAAAATAATAAAATACGAAAATATTATTTATTTTGGAAATGATTTTAATCCGAAAATAAGAAAAAATACGAACAAATGACCAAAATAATAGTTTTTTACTAAACTTATATAAAAAAAACTAAAATAATAAATTTAAAACATTATCTACTAAAATAATATAAAATAATAAAATACGAAAATAGTATTTATTTTGGAAGTAATTTTAATCCGAAAATAAGAAAAATTACGAACAAATGACCAAAATAATGATTTTTTACTAAACTTATATAAAAAATATTAAAATAATAAATTTCAAACGTTATGTACTAAAATAATATAAAAATAATAAAATACGAAAATATTTGGGTAAAAAACCCTTCTTATAAAGGATAAAATACTATTTTCGTATTTTATTATTTTGTATTATTTTAGTACATAATGTTCCAAATGTATTATTTTAATATTTTTTATACAAGTTTGGTAAAAAACCATTATTTTTAGTCATTTTTTCATATTTTTTCTTATTTTCGGATTAAAATCACTTCCAAAATAAATACTATTTTCGTATTTTATTATTTTATATTATTTTAGTACATAATGTTTCAAATGTATTATTTTAATATTTTTTATATAAGTTTAGTAAAAAACCATTATTTTGGTCATTTGTTCGTATTTTTCTTATTTTCGGATTAAAATTACTTCCAAAATAAATACTATTTTCGTATTTTATTATTTTATATTATTATATTTATTTTGGAAAATAATAAAATACGAAAATAATATTTATTTTGGAAGTGATTTTAATCCGAAAATAAAAAAATACCAACAAATGACCAAAATAAATACGAGTTTTGGGTGGTGCCTATGGGAGTGGCACCTTTGGTGCCGCCTATGGGACAGGCACCTTTAGTGCCGCCTGTGGGCCCCACCTGCATCTGTACTTCTTTTTTGTTTTCAGATTTTTTTTTATTTGTATTATTTTGGTGAATAAAAAAAAGTTTGTATTATTTTAGTAAATAAAAAAAATGAGGTGTTATTTTGATAAATTTTTAATTTTTTTGTATTATTTAGGTAAAAAACCCTGAAAAAGACAATGTAAATAAAGGAAATTGTTTTCAACAAAGCTTGAAAAAATTTTGTTTGGAAATGATGACCACCATCTTTATTTGTCACATTTTCTCCAATTTTACCTTCCAAATCCCATTTCCATTAACAAATGTCATAGGTTTTGAATGGGTTAGGTTAGTTTTTAAATTTATTTTAATTTGAATCACTCATTTTATATTATAAAAATTTACGAATTTTCATTATGTGATAATACATTAACACTACTTATAAAATTAAAATTTTATGTTAACAATATATCAAATATTAAACTATTAAATATTAACATATCTGTATATCTATGTGTTTGTGTTAGCATTAATGTGAACACCATTTTTGAGCCATGAGACCAAGTTCCACCTTTATAATAAATAGACTAATATATTAGAAAATAAAATTTTAAATTATTTTTATATTTAAATAAGTCTCTTCTTATTCTGTGATTTTTTTCATAAAAAAATGATTAAGTGTATTATATATATAAGCATTTTCAAAAAAATTTAAGATATTAATTTATTTAATATAATTTCAAATTATATAAGCACTCTCATTAAATTCACATCATAAAATGCAAATTAATTTAAAAAATTCAAAATATTTTTACTTTAGTATTAAATTCAAGAGCTTTTATAGACAAATATGATAGGTTAGGGGCTTATTTAACTATAAAAATAATAAAAGACCTACTTAAATAAGGTATAATAATTTAAGGGTGAAAACCCAAAATTTTGAAAGATATATATATATATATATAATGACCTACATGTATTGATATAATGATAAGACACTTTATATTCTCAACTTTAAATATGAAGATAATATTATTAAAAGAGTTAATCACAAACTCCGAAAATTAATTTTAATAAACCATAAAATGATATACAAAAATACATTAATCCAAAAAATTAACAGGCTATATAAAATGACAAATAGAAAGAGATGAAAGGGTTTTTGACTTTTATGAGACATTGGTGAAAGGACCCATTTGGTTAAGTTTCCATGATACACACATATGGCAATGCAAAGTGCAATTATATTTTGGTGCTTAGTTATTAAGAGATGTAATTATCTTTTAACCACTCCCTTTGAAAATACATGAAAGCTGACAAATTGAAGAATACAATTTTCTAATTAATTTCTCTGATGATTGATTAATTTTTTTCTCGAAATGCGGATTCACATGTGTTTATCCAGCAACTTTATTTGTTTTTTTTCCATATAATAATATAACCATTTATTTTCTAAGCATTATTAGTATTAATTTATAAATTGTTTAGTTATTTTTATTTAATAAGTGATTATGTGTAATTTTATTGTTTATTTACTGTACGTAAAATTTATGTATAGATGATATATCAAATATTCACTATTAAAATAATATTTGATATATTATTAATGTATGAGTTTTATGTAATTATATCAATGGACAATACGACTTCTCATAAATAATTATGGTTATTATATTTTTTTTGAGTTTTGAATTAAAATCTAAGATTTATTTCATCATGGAGCGATAATTTATTACTTTTTCTTACTTGAACTAACTAACCCTAGTAGCTTGCATTTGTATGATATAATTTATGCATCATTCAGAACTATAAAAGATTCATATATGGTATAAAGTTTTCGTGTTTTCGGTGCTAGAAACAAGTTATATTAGATACGAATTTAATTTTATTTCTAATTTTAGTGTTGGAGTTTTTATTAATTTAAAATTTGAGATTTATTTTTTTATTTAGATTTTATTTTTTATTTTTATAATATTATTAATAATATGTTGGAATTTATAACATTGTTAATTATAACAGTTTAAGTGAGAATATGTGTTTTTTTTTTATTACTATTTTTTCATCACTTTAACTGTAGTAACTAGCGGTATTATTAATTTGGATATAATAATATTATAATGACTAAAACCACATTATAAGGACATAATAAAAATAAAGATAATATTATATCAAATTAAAGTAAAAAAATTAAACCAAAAGTTGTAACATGGTGTAAGGACTAAAACCATAATTAAAGTAGTTAATTTAAGAAGATTTTAGAACAAGGACTAAAACCATAATTAAAGTAGTTAATTTAAGAAGATTTTAGAACATTAAAATTTAGCATAGGCTTATTCCACACACGTTCATGGGAGAATCTTAAAAGAAAATTCCCACAATAAACATGTATGCTATCTATATTTTCCAATCTCTCTATCTATTATATATTTGGAAAATAGGTAGCTAAGAGTCCGTGATTCTATTTCGGAAACATGGCCAAGTCTTAGCCTTTAATTTTAATCTCAATTTTTTTTTCTTTTTACTTTTTAATATTTAAATTTGAAATAATGTTTGATTCACCATCGGTGCATACTTCTCATGCACCATTAGTAAATAATATTATAAATATATATTAATCTCTCGAATTTAAAATTTTGAGTTTAAGGGTTTAGTATCTATGATATTGAGTTTAGTATTCTTAACATTTATTTATAATTAACTATTACTTGATTATGTTTAAGTAAAGTTATCAATATTTATTTATAAGTTACTCACTATTTTTTTTTGTTTTATTTAAGGATGAAGTGTCATATTATTTATTAATAATGCATGAGAAAAGATCTTGGATGAGATTCATATTAATACTTAAAATTATATTTATATGACTAAATTTTTGGAGGATGAATGATTCTTTCAATAGCTATGTACATATAAAAATCTAGAAGTAGGTAGAAAGAGGTAAGCTAGTCTTCCATGGAATGACAACAAGAAGCAATGGCCCTCTTTCAAAAGACTTCCCCCCTATATACATATATTCATCACTTCCACCCAAAACACCATCATCTCCCCCTTTTTTTTTCTCCTATATAACTCAGCTGTGCCCTATATTACTCACCTTATACCACCTTCATTGTCCTTTAATTCTCCAACAATCTATATATATAGTGATGTCCACATCAAAAACTTATGAAGCTATTGAAACCCAAGCTGGTTTTGCTTTGCTTCAAAGAAACACTACCCCCCCATCTCATGAAAGGAGGGGTAGAAGAAAACAAGCCGAGCCAGGTCGGTTCCTTGGCGTAAGACGACGTCCTTGGGGTCGATATGCAGCCGAAATCCGTGATCCGACGACGAAAGAAAGACATTGGCTTGGCACATTCGATACGGCACAAGAAGCAGCTCTAGCGTATGATAGAGCAGCACTTTCCATGAAAGGAACACAAGCAAGAACAAACTTCGTATACTCTAACAACAACAACAATAACAATGGTGATAATAATTTCCTTTCTGTTTTGTCCCCTCAATTTGATGTTTCACATCATCATCAGTTTCAAGTTCAACCAAACAATGTTCCCAACAGTGAGATTGGAGGCAGTACCACATACGGTTCGGTCGATGATGGTTACTTGGCTTGCATTGTCCCTCGTGACTGCTTGAAACCTCCTTCAAATCCAACCAGTTCATCATCCTTCATGAACCAAAACTTTAATACTTATGCTTCCCCTCAAAATCAAGGTTTTGGTGAGCCAAATCAGGGTTTCATTTGGGGTGACAACATGCAGCAAGCATGGGATATGAACAATGATGAACTGTCGGCTATAATCAACAACGTACCGACTCCATTAATGGTTGAGGATGGGTGCATGGGGGGTTTTTACGGTACTAACTATGTCGACGACAATACAAGCAGCTATGACAACAACATGGTGATACCACAAACCACTTCAATGGCTACTTTCAGTACTGATGTTGTCGACTTCGGGTATTCACTGTTTTGAGGTTTTCTTTTTTGAAGTTTCCGCAACTCAATCATCTAAGAGAGTTTCGTTTTTCTTTTTTCGGTTGTTATTGTAAATTAAACTTATTTTCCCCATCATTTGAGGTGGAGAATTAAGAGAGTTTCGAGGAATATGTTTCAGCTTTAACTTTTGCTAAATCAAATGGAAGTTCTACATTTTCTTGTTCTTGACGCAAAAAAAAAAAAAAATTGCATGTATACACTTCTAAGATGGATTAATCGTTCAATAGAGTTTCAAATTGAATTATAAATTAAGTAGTATAGTTTTATTTTGTATTAATTTATAATTTTATATTTTTAGGAATTAAATAGTTTTTTTTATATTTTTAAAGATTAAAATGTAATTTTATCATATATTAATTTTTAATTTTATTATTTATAGAAGGATTAAAAGATAATCTTTTTCTAATTTGGGATGGCCAAAGGCCACACACCCAACATTATGGGATCTTTGGGGGGATGGTTTACAACTTCAGATATTCTAAGTTAATTAAATATAATATTTCTGAACATGGAACTATTATTATTTGAATATATAAAAAAAGCACATATTCAAATGTTCAACACCTTTTTCTGGGGAAAAATTATTAAAATTTGAAACGTAAAAGTGTAATTTTATTATATCTTAACTTATAATTTTATTATTTTGAAGGAATTAAAGGGAAAACTTTTCTTTTTTGGACTACAAAATAATTTTACCATGCATCATCTTTGCATGTTAGCGTTGACAAGAAAACCTGATAACAAAGCTGTGTACTAATTACCAAAGAGGAACTATAAATACTATATCAGCTGTGTACGGGTGAGGAACCGACCCCTTTTTCCCGTTTCGGGAAATATTGGATCACAAACAAACAAAACCCGACTCCGAAAAAGATTTGGACGGGTTGACCATGGTTCTCGACTGTAGGTCCTCCAATGGTTATTCAAAAAGCAAGGTGAACATTTTACAGTCGGCCATGTCATTTTATTCAAGACGAAAGAGATGCTTGATAACTCTAATATCTTAGAGTTATTTGTTTCTTATTTTAGTAGGATTTTTAATTATTTTTATTAGTTAATTTTGTTAGATTTTAGGAATTTTATTCCATTGAAGTTTATAGTGTTAAATTGGACTAATTTTTGGAGCTGCTGCCTGCTAGACCTGAATCGGAACCACGGTAAAGAAATGAAGCCCCTCCTATTTTTTTAGACTTGCACAAGAAGTAATGCTTTTGGTTCATGACATCTTTTAGCTCGAAGTGCACGTCTCACAGCTGCCGCAGGGTTGTTGCTGGACCCCAAAAGGGGTTCCGGACGTTAAAACATCGAAAGCAGCAAAAACAACAATAGTGAATCACAACAATTAAGAACACTTGCAGAAGCAGCCGCGGAAACATCATGGCGACCCTAGCAGGTTGAAATCCTAGACCTGTTGTAGACCATGCACGGTTAAAGCATAAAAAAGATAAAGTCACGATTTTTCAGAGAAACAATGACTACAGCAGCAAAAACAACAATTGCAGACAGTAAGGGCAGGAACAACTGCAGAAGCAGCTGTGGCAACATCACAGCGACTCTACCGAGTCGAATAATACTCACCTCTTGTAGACCAAATGCCTTCTAGAGACACATATACGGAACAAAGTAGTTCACAGACCTTTTGAATTGCTAAAAACTGCCCCCAAAATGGACCACAATACCGAGCATGTAGGTTTTATAGCATCTTACCATACATCACAGTTCTCATAGATGAAGCAAATAAATAGATTCCAATGACAGAAATTAATGGAATTTTGGTTTCAAAAGCCTGTATAGCAACAAAAAGAACACAAAAACAAAACCAACATATGTCATGTACTATTGTTACTCTATCCAACCCTTAAATGTCGGAACATTACCAGGTTTCTTGCATAATAAGCTATCTAGTAGTAACTTAACCAACCCTAAACACACTCCTAGCAAAGACAGGGCATGATCGTACATAATAGGACATCAAATCATTAGAGCAAGAGCCAACTTCAAGCATTCTTAACCTTTTGAATTCGGGCTTTGCCCTGTTATTGTAATTCACCAAAAAAAAAAAAAGAGTTTTACAATTCAAACCTTTTGAATGCCAATATCCTATAAATGCTGCAGCTTGTAACCATCCATTCTCAAGTTTTTCGAAAGATCCAACTTGTCATGATACAGCTTCAACATCCGGGATGCTTCTTCTGGTTTATAACAGTTAACAAACTTCTCGATAAACAAATGTTCTGACGTCTCCAACAAGGCAATCAAGTTAATGTTCTTGATAACACCTTTAGACAACAAATCCCAAGCAAACAGAAACCTTGGAACAATCTTTTTCTCCATGCTCATTAGCAATAACCGGGGTCGTTTAGCAATAAAACTAGGCGAACACCCCATTTTATTCACTAGGAAATCCATAGTCACCATCAAATTATCCACGGACAACTTAATGAATGACGGATACCTCCGGAAAGCTTCAGAAATCTCTTCATCGGACCAAGTGAATTTCTTAAAAGCTTCGAATTTTCTCTTCAATGTCGGTTTGGCCATCGAGCCCAACGCATAGATTGCTACCATAAACATTCCTTTACAAGGATCAAACCCCATTTCTTTTGCTTCTTGCACCACGGATTTAAACTTAACTGGACTTACAGTCAATGTTGATGGCTTTGAACAAAGTGTTGAAGCGATATGACATCCATTAACTCCATTATCAACCAAAATATTGATATTAACCAACAAAACATCATTAGGATTGTAATTCAAAAGGCGTGGATGACGTTTCAAAGCACTGATAATCTTCTCATTGGATTTAAGCACATTACTAAGCAAATCAAATGATGGGATTAATTGATTTTCTAAGCTTGATGATAAAATAGTTGGGTTGCTAGATAAGATTTGAGCAAGGTCAGGGTTTGAAATACCTTTAGATCGGAAAAATTCGAGTTTAGGCAAAAGGGTTTTTTCAACATCGGTGGTTAACACCATTGGGCGTCTCTTAACAAGGCGAGCTAATTGGGGTTTGGTAAAGCCATGGCGGTTGAAAAAGGCGATGACGGCGTTGGGTTTTTCTGGGGTTTCGAAATGAACGTATTTGGAGACTGTTAAAGCTGATTCTGAGGATAAACCACATTTGTTTTTAAGGAATGAAACTGTGAATGATTGATGGTTTGATGAACAGGATATGTATTTGAGGATTAGAGATTGTGATGATGATAAAAGTTTGTGGCTTTGGAGGGTTGTAACAAGGTTCCTCCCATGGAGAATTGATTTGCAGAGAAAGTAAAACATGGGGAATTGTAATTTAAGTTGAAAAAGACAAGGGATTTACTTACCTGTTTGTTTTGAAGGAAAAAATAATGGATCTTTTTTCACTGGGATTTGAATGAATTTACTTGTCAGGTCTCTCAATAAAATGGCGAGATCAGATTAGTCCTCTCAATTATTAAATCAATTTGATCCTCACCGTTAAAAAGGAATCAAATAAGCTCAACATTTACCAATAAAAATATCATTTACTACATGGTTTTAAAAAATGGTTAGGTGTTAAAACTGATAAGATCAATTGCTCCTAATTTGATTACTAGTTAAATTTCAATTAAATAAATTATTAAAAATAATTAAAAATTATAAAAACTGATTGCTTTCTATGATTCACTAAAAAATCAATTTAATTCCTTTATTCGAATCAATGTACTGACCAATTTCTATTGGATCGACTGCAACCATGATTTACAATTTACAAAGTTAGTATTTTAAAAACTTTTTATAATATTATTTAGAGTTAAACACCAAACAAAAAATTTTTCTATATCATTCTTTTATAGTAAATATTAATTATTTTACAATTCGACTTTATTTAATTTTTTAATAATAGATGAATAAATCCATACATAATATGGCTGATTTGATTCACTTAACAATTACTTTAATAAACTTCTAAGCTCTAAGATATATATATATATATATATATATTTATTCATATAAACAGCCACATATATGTTCTGGAGAAGGCAGGTATTGTTAATTTTTCTTCTTTTCTTTTTTTTAATGTGTTGCCTCAAATTGAAAAGTTAGATTTCCATGTAATAAAAAGGCTTTTTTGTAATAATTTTTCAATGGAGGGGTTTGCACAGTAAATAATCCATATTCACAACCTGTTAAGATCTTGTAAAAAAACATGGTGAAGAACATCATGGAACTGTTTATAACTTTGAAAAGCAAATTAAAAAAAAAAACAATTAGAGGTGAAATAATGGCTGGCAATGGCATCTACAATCATGGAATTACATGCCTCTTTTTTAGAGGGACCTAAAAATAAACACAGGCAAGAAAAAAAGAAGCAGCAAAGAGGCCAAAATCAATGGTTAAAATCACCCGGTGCCAATCCCTAACCGAGTAAGAATCTGAAAATGTCGGTGAGTGAGATGATGCCTTCTACACGGTTGCTTCCGGCTTCCACCATAACAAGCCGTCTAACACCTGAAAAATCGGGTTTTTTTTCAAGTTTATAGTAAATGATTTATCCCAAAATATCGACATCTAATGGAGTTTTTGAAGTGAAAGAAGGAGAGAGAGCAAGTCACCAGGGTTTGCTAATTGTTCCATCACTTTAAGCAACGTATCGGTACGCAAACACATTTGACATCTTTGACTTCTTGTCCCGTAAGGAGGGTTTGAGTCTAGTCCCAATTGCAATGCCTGTAACAAGTAAAAATCGAGGGGCAAACAAAAAGATTAGGAAACAAGTTGATGCAAAGTACATTTAATCGGAGAAACATTTAATGTCGGTCGAGCTATCCATCATGTTCACAATTCGAAACCAAGATTCTTCAATGAGATTGTACCAATAATTCAACCTGTGTGCTTCGAAAACATTGAATAGGTATGAAAGGCAACATCACGTGTTGCTTGTGTCACGAACAGGGGTGAAGCCAAAAAATTGCTTTAGGGGGGCCAAAGATGAATCACAAAATTTTGGGAAAGGCCAAAAGTGCAAATTTACCATTATACAAACTTGTAATTTTTAAAACGTTGAAGGGGATACAAGGCAATTTTACATTGGGGGGACCCACTGCCTGGCCCCGCCTACACCCCTGGTCACGGGCCAGGACTCACCGTGACACTTGCAATGTACTAGTCATTACAAGCAATTACACTGCAGAACCTTGATCGAGACTACCGACAAAAATTACGGAAAAAGAATCTTAAAAGTTATAATGATTACCTGATGAACAGTCATTTCATTTAGATTATGCGTATAAGCTCTGCCTTTAGCCAAAGCCATAATATCGCTGAAACAAAGACAACGAATTAACGAATAACTATCACCCTCGATAGAAGCTGACAATAAGTTTTGCATTCTCGGAAGATACTCAAGAATGTAACCTTACCTCCGACAATATACATCCACTAATGAGTCATTATCATCAACTATAGGTATCGAACTTACATGAGCTGTGAATACAAACAGCAAAACCATATCATACTGATATACAACACATAAATATACGAATATCTCAAATATAAAACTGCTTAACGGAACAGGAAACATACCTTCAACTAGCATATCTAATGCAGAACTAAGAGAGGCAGTAAGTCTCAGCATCGCAAACGGCCGACTGCTGAATTCTCCAATTCTCGGAACCCATGTACCAAGAGGGATTGCATATATCGGTAATTGCAATATAGGCAAAGAGGCGGGACAATGTTTAACATATCTGCATATGCCTAGAAAACCAGACTCCATTTAGGAAGCCACGTATTTCGAACAAAATATAGCTAATTTCACGAGACTAACTAGGGGCTTACATTTTAGTATTCCGGCAAGAGAAGCGAGATGTAATAGCTGGGGAAACGAACCATCTTCCAAATGAATTATAGGAACTATAGCTACTCCACTTTGCAAAATTTTTAAAGCTACGTCCTTCAAATTCTCGGATGGGCTAGCCTGCATAATCAATGAGAGGGATCAATAACATCACTTGTGTATGCAAGTACAAAATACACATGCACGTGCACAAAAATAACGTGCAGATCACTATATTGAACACTAACATAGATAAGTTCTTTTGGAATCGGTCTCCCATGCCCATCAACTTGTCCTTTCAAGTAAGCCTTTCCTTCTTTCCAGGCAGCAATACTGTGTGTTTCAAGCTCTTCCTCTGTCAAATTTGATCGATTATTTACAAGCTGCAAAACGAAAAACGAGCATGCATTTAAAGAAATACACTAAAAACAAGTTCCATCTATCAAAAACTATCTCGGTACTGGAAAACTCAATTCTGCATTTATGAACATACCTCTCTCAGAATCAATATAAAATCCGAAGCAGTAATAACTCCAACAAACTTTCCTTTACGGAAATCCCAAAGAGGAGCCAAAGGGATGCCCTGAAAACAGCATGACTCAGTAAACATAAGAATCCAAGATCTTTATTAGCAACTATGGTGACAGATTATGTGGCTAATGGGAAATGTATATGAAAATAACGAGATTGCCTAACATTCAAAGGCAGTAACTAAATTGATACCTGCTCGGACAGAATATGAAACGCTTGTTTTACGGGCAAAGCAACATCCAAGGCAACAACCTGTTAAGACATATCTGTCTAAATTAGCAAAATGGAACTGGTCAGAGTCGAATATAGCAAGAAGAAAGACCGATAGGAATGCATCCAAACCTTGCCTGACTCAGGTAGTAACTCATAAGCAGTATGCCCTTGTAAGTACACAGCAATGCGATGACGAGAGGCCGTTACATCCTCTTCCAAAATCCTAGGCATTGCTTGATTCAACGTAACGGCAGAAACCCGATGCTGCATTGCAAAAAACGTAGCAAAATCCGATTACAGACTACACTAAGCTAAACTAAGCCCCGAACTATAGCTAATTCTTACCATGCGACTGTTATCCACTTCCATGTTATTCAGTATTTCCGAACGAGGATGGACTAAAGGGACCTCAGCAGGTATAGGTATAGCGTCAAAAGTGTTAACTATACCATATTCGCCAGTTTTGTGAGGTTGTCGTTCATCATGTCGCCATTCGCCATCGACGAAGAACTTGTACTGCATGTAAGAACCAACACAAGTGAGCAAATTAAACACAAAAAATCGACATGTTCCGGAAGTGCTTAAAAAGACCATTCTAACCTCATGGCAACCAAGTGGTACAGCATAAACAGCTTGAAACACATTAGGGCAACCTTCAACCTGTGACATTGGCACCAGCTCCGTCCACCTTTAATTATATTCAAACAATTTAACCATTAATCTAAATAAACTAAATATAGCCTAAGCATCATAATTTTCATATATAATACTTAATTAATTAATTAAAGTGTTACCTATTGAAAGAACCAGATAAGAAAACACTTCTCCCGCCATGAGGCCATATAAATTGAATTGGAAATAGTACCGCATCGGCGGTGGTTACTCTGCCGGCATCTCTCGCCGGATTCATATCGGAAGCAAACATTTCGAAAAACAACTTTTTTAACAGAATTAATTGTTTGAAAACACAAAAAAAAAAAATTTAAAAACTTTTCTAACAATTTTTTTTTAACAATTTTCCCTTTTCCCTTTCAATCACTATTATGATTATACCATCAAACACTAGACCTTTTTTTTACTTGATTGTACGGACGGGGAAAAAAAGAAGAGAATTTGAAACTCACCAAACAATGGAGGCAAAAAGGGTATCTTCAATTTTAGGGGAAAATGGGAAAAATTGAAACCCTAAAAAATAATTGGAAAAAAGGGGGAAAAGGAAACAGCAAAATTTTTGTAATTAATTGAATGTGAAAGACAGAAATGTGAGTGAAGATCTGTTTTTTTTTTTTTTTGCGCGATATAATCGAATCTGAATATTTGATTTCTTTTGTAATAATTTTATTTTCTTCTTTTTTTTTGGATTTCCTTTTTTCCTTTTTCAATCTTTTTTAACTGTGGTGTTATAACAGACAAAAACTTGCGGCTTGTTTGGTTCGGTTTTTTTCCCACTGTTTGTTTGGTTTGATTTGGGATTTGTGTGCTGCTAAATACGTGCGGTTTGTTTGGTGGGACCAATAAAAAATTGTTAACTTTATTATTATGATTATATAGGTTTTTAATTTTAATTTTATTAATTGTTAACGTGGAACCTTATTTGTTTTATTTTGTGAAGTCTTATAAAAAAGATAATCTATATTCCATATATAGAACGCCCTAACATTTGTCCTTTTATTATTATTTTAAGATGCTTATAATGTGGTATGAGATTGGGTTTTTATATTTTAATTTGATATAATTTAATTTTTATATTTTTATAATATTATTAATTAATTTAAATAATTAATTACTTTTATTATTTTGGTTAAAATATTGATGTGAATTTATTTTAAAAATAATTTTTAACAAATAAAAACAATACATTTTGTTGTGATAAGTTAAAACGAATATTTTTAAGGAAAGATAAGTCTTTAACATCTTAATTTAAATAATTAAAAGTGCCAACTATTTAAACTAACTAATAATATTATAAAAATACAATAATTAAATTATATGAATCTTAAATTTAAACATATTAGAGGGATCATAATCACAATTTTACCTAAATTTTCAAGTTTTTTTTTTAATGAAAATAGTTTGCACATGTGATTAAAATAAAATATATTCCTTTTTTATTTTCTTTAACTTTTGTAGGAAGAAAAAGAATATAGGAAAATATGAAAAACATAATAAATAAATAAATAAATAAATAAAACCTAACACTCAAACTAGATTGGGCCATAATTATTTTGAGTCCAAAATTAATTCAGAATTTAACCCATGGGTCCAAAATCCAACCCAATTTTGAAATCCAACAAATACACCAATGGCCCAAATAAAATTAATCCTTAAATTGTTCCAGTCCGACTTAAAAGATAGTAGTTTAGTCAAATTTTACTACTAGTTTTGTAGTATGTTTTTGTCATGGATTTAGTGTTTGTTTTCTAATTTTATCATTTTTAGTTTTTTTTTCAATTTTGAAATTTTAGATCCAACTTAAATGATATCTGTTAAATTTATTAGCTAAAATAATATAGCATTTTTATGAGTATTATGCGAAAATTACAAAGTAATATGATATATTACACATAAGATAATATATTTATAGCATAAAATTTTAAAAATATAATGAATTTAACGATTTCAATTGAGTTAAGATTTGAAAAAATAAAAAATACAATGATTAAAAATGATAGAATTAAAATATAAGAACTAGATTTACAACTTACGCATTGCATAGGTACTAGTAGCAAAATTTGACTTAAAAGATTTTAAAATGGCCAATTCTAAAATAATTCTCAAGTTGAAGCTGAAATTTGTCTCAATTTATTTCACTATTCATAATATAAAAGATTTTTATTTAATTTAAATTTGAATTTAACTGCTCAAAATGCAAAATTCTTTGTTTAAGCTCATGCCAGTAGAGCCCCCCCACTGTTGAGATATCCGGAAAGCGGATGGGACAAAGGGCAAATTGAGAACCAACATCATTAGATTTGGTCTGCATAAATGGTGACATGTTTACTTCAGCACCGGTGAAATATTGGCTCCTACTTACCACTAATATTGCCACTCAAAAACTTGCCATAACTTCAATTATAGACCATGTTTCATTCATATGCATATGATGATAATCTAATATGCAAACAAATCATCAAGTTTTCATGGTTGGATCCATTGGTCCAATAGTCGATCCACTGCGACTGATTTTCACAATCCATTGTCTCATATTACTGAATTTGGTATACTTCAACTTGCATGTTTTAGATTCAAGTGTTACTAATACATAAAAGAAAAAAAATCTATAATAAAAAAATTTACGTCATATCTATTTGAAGTCTCCATTATAGTGGTATATCGTGAGATTTTTTTAAATCAACGATTGAAATAAAAAGGAAAAAAAAAAAGAAATGTTAATTCACCATTGATCATGATGCGTAGGATTTATATTGAAAAATGTGAGTTTACATTTTAATTAATACAATAAATTTAAACACTAAATGAGATAAATTGATTTCTAGAGAAAAATTAACTGATTTAACAATTCTAAGTGACGAACACATTTTTTTAATTATTGATGTGACTTGATCAAAGGGCTACAATTTCTTCATTTCTGTCTTTTAACCACAATTTAAAAAGATCCCATGAATCTCACAATAATAAAAAATTTAACTAATTAATCAGATGTTAGTGTTTATTTGTATGATTCAAAGAAAAATGAATTATATGCACCTATAAGTGAATCGAGCTCATTAAAATTATAATAGTGCATAAAAATTGACCCCACGTACCACATATTTAACAGTGCAACAATTTGGTACGAAAGTTTGCCTAAAGAGCAGAGCCTCCAATTGTAAAACCTCATTACACATTATCAACTTCTCAGTGCTGCAAATCAGGGATCCGGTGCCTAGTTTTCTGGTTGAGGTTGGGCATATCGCCGACGTTCAAGAACTTAGCAAGCCCGAGCCAACCGTAATCACTGGAAGATTCGTCCTAGACATGGCCGAGAGACCAAAGCTTGCTGCAATTGTTTTATCACCTAATGACATTCCCATTATTGATCTTTCAAAGCTCATGTCAAGTGACGAACATGTACTAGAAATCATGAAACTCAAAGTTGAATGTCAAGGATGGGGATTTTTCCAGGTGAAATTAAATACATAATTAGTCCCTTTTACTGTGTTGAAATTTGAGATTTAATCATTTTACTTTTAATTTATTATAATTTGGTCCCTATTCTTTTTTTATACAATATTAGAGGTGGGAGATTGAGGTAACACGGTTTGAACCCGTGCTAAACGAGTATTTAACAAGAGTTTTAACACTACTCCATACAAGTTAATACTTGATCCCTATACTTTTATAATGCTATTAGCATGTCTAAATTAAAAATACTGTTAGGTGGTGTCATTAAGTCATTGTTATTAGGTCACACAATCAAGGCCATGTAAAAAGCCAATTGGCCTAGTCAAACCAATAATAAATTAACATGTAGGGGCGATACAAGGGCCCCAGCCCTCCTAAAATTGGAAATATCATTTTTGGCCTTTTTAAATTTATGAAATTTTAAGTTAGTATATAGTTAAATTGCACTTTGATCCAAAAAATGATAAAATTTTTATTTAATCTTTTAAAAATTGAAAAGATATGATTAAAATGATAAATTTACTTTTTAGCTCTCATAAAAATATACAATTTATTTCTGACCCCCTTAAAAAAAAATTTCTAGCTTCACCCCTATTCACATTTGAACCGAATTCTTAAAGCTGATCAAATTAAATCCCAAAAGTCGGCATTGTGGAGGGATTAAAACCACAATTGGACCTAAAATTTATCATGTACTACTCATCTGTCTGAAAATCAACTATGAAGCTTTTTTCTTTTTCTTTTTTTTCAGGTTTTGAATCATGGGATTGATTTGGAATTACTTGAAAACATTGAAAAATAGCCAAAGATTTTTTATGTTAGCATTAGAGTAAAAACAAAAGTAACCAATGGCAGCAGGGACAGCTCAAGGCTATGATCAAGCTCTTGTTTTCTCAGAGAACCAAAAACAAGATTGGTGCAACATGTTTGCTCTTAGTGTTGAGCCACCTTGTATAAGGAACCCGGCTCGACTCCGGTACTTAAGAATAATACCGTAACGGAATTCGCTAACCTCGAATTCACTAATTGGTAACTAACTTATCTTCATTTTCTTTTGTCAGAAGTTTATTCAAGGGAAATGTTGAGGACCGCGGTTCAAGCAGTGAGGATGAACTATTATCCGCAATTGAGTATAACATTATTAAACTTTAGTTAGATTGCTAGCATGAAAATCAACAAATCAACAATTTACATACAAAAAAAAATAAATAATCAATAGTTTAAGTTAATGCAGTTACCAAAAATTGGATTTATTTATAAATTTTTGTAAAGTGAGAAGAGCAAATTTTGACATATTAAAGTAAAATAACAATCCAAGTGTCCATGGAGCATGTTTTCTCATACTCTACAATACGAGGGAATTTGGAAGGAGGGCCATCAAAAATATAATTTAATTTAAGGAGTTATTTGTGTTTAAATCTCTCTATATATATTTAAGTTATTGGATGAGTTGGTGTCAAGAGTCAATCAGACATAAATTCAATTGAAAAATAATTTAAAAATCATTCATTTTACAAAGTTATATTATAAATCAATAAAAACTTGCACATGATAAGATGTGAACCTAATGTATTAAAAATTTTAACCCCTTTTTTTGTCAAAATCAAAGTATTCATCTTCAGTAGTAGTGATTAATTCTTTCTTCACGGGTACTTTCTAAAGAGATAAATAGTTGATCATGCAATGTTTTCCATTCTAATGGACGAGGATCGAACCTCGACCTTATAGTTAAGGGATGAGGTAAACAATTATCACACCACATCTCATGGTTAAAATTTTAAACCTTTTAACATTATCATTTCAATCAAAATATTATTTTATTTTTATTTAAACTTTAGTAAATATATTTATTGCACTTTTTAATCATGGGTGTACCTTAATTTAGTTTAAAGTACCTTAGAGTTCCATATATTATAAGCACCAGATTAAACTAGTCCCTCTATTATTAAATAATTCAATTCAGTCCTTTTATTATTAAAAAAAATTAAATAAGTCTAAATTATAATGGAGTTAATATTTATTGTATTAAAAATATTTTAAATTTTATTTTTTAATTACCATTCAATTCCAAACAAAATATTTTATTTACATAACTATAAAAACTTTAAAAATATTAATATAATTTTTTAAACAGTAAAGAATAGTTTTATTCTAATTTTACTTTATTTAAATCTTTTTAATATTACATGAACTAAGTTAATCCATTTAATAGTAAAGTAACTAATTTAACCAAATTTTTATAACCTTTACCATAGATTTACCCATGTAAAGAGTTTATGAAGTTTACACGAGATCAAAGTGAATATGGGCCTAAAAAGACAATTGCTCGATTGCTTTATTACTTTATTACCCAATACCTTTTATGGTATTGCTGTTTGTAGTATCATAAATTGTGGGTTTAGTCATTATTTTTTAATTTGATCTATTTTAGTTGTTATATTTTTTAAATTTTAAAATTTTAATGTTAATTTAAATAGTAGTAGTTAAATTTATAATTTAATTTAAGTTCTTTAATTTGGTTATTTTTAATCTTTATATTTTTTGAAATTTAAAATTTTAATATTGAACACAAACGGCAATCATTAAATCCGTTAACTATTTTTTGTGCAAGTAATATGTAAAAATTACAAGCTAACATGACATTATACATGTATAGTTTAATCAATTAACACGTATAATTTAATCGAGACAAAATTTTAAACCTATAGAGAACTAAAAATGAGTAAATTAAGGTATAAACTTTAAATTTATTTAATGAATGGTTAGAGTTTATTTCTTAAAGTGAAATTAGGGTCTTACAAAAACCAAATATGTTGGTCCAAGTTTTTGTTGTTCCATGTGTACTCTATTTGAGATTTTATTATTACCAAACGTCTTCCTACAACCGTTGTTGTATGTCTTAATTTGATGC
This sequence comes from Gossypium stocksii, assembly GCA_020496765.1. Lineage (NCBI taxonomy): Eukaryota > Viridiplantae > Streptophyta > Magnoliopsida > Malvales > Malvaceae > Gossypium > Gossypium stocksii. The sequence continues at coordinate 82,277,748 of CM035625.1, read as the reverse complement.
GGGACATAAATGTTCATCTGGATAATGTTTGTTGTTGCTGTCTGCAGTTTTTTTCATTGGCTAGTGGCCTCTGATGCCCAACTTATCATTCATATAACTAGTTTATCCTATAGGTGACTAATTTATGCATTAATATAATCACTTAAAAGGTTCATTCTACAGGGTTGAATTTTAAATTAGTTTTTAAATTTTAAAATGTTTGTAATTAAATTTTTAGAATATTAATTTTATATCAATTGGGTCATTTCGTTGATTTAATCATAAATTTAAGCGTTAAATATCAATCTAGATCTAACGTGAAGTGTATTTCTAAACCCATTAACATGAATAGCTTGACATTTTAAATCTAAATAAATTTATGTGTTTTTAAATATATTACATGTAGATTTCAGATACTGTTATTTTGAGAATCTAATTAAAATAAAAATTTGAATGATAATTTGAGGACGTTTCGTAAAATTAACCCATCAAATTATATCTTAATTAAATCTCTAATTAATGTTTGTTGATGATAGTTAAAAATGGGAACACACATAAGTAGGGTTTCACACCTCTAATACATGTTGCCGATGGCTCTCTTTTACTTCAAAAATATTGCATAAAAAGAAGAAACTTTTCTGGCCTTTGCACATGAAACACTTCATTATTACATGGGGGGGACACCATACATCACATGGTGCGAGTTACTCCCTTCTTGTATATATTTTTGGGCAAACTGTATGAATGGTCATTAAATTATTACTAAGTTTATGTTTTAATCACTTAACTTAAAAAAGTTACAAAATGATCATTGAACTATTCGGAAGTTTTTAGTTAAGTTACTAGATTATTAAAATTGTTGATGTATGGCTTTCTCATAATCTGCACCAATCAAAAACTCGCTTTCCTCTTCTTTTCTATTGTTCATTTTTTTTTATTAAACAACTTTGAATATCACGAATCTGTAAACCAAAATCCAAATAGTTTTCCTTTCCAATATTCGACACCGACCTTATATGAGCTTGGATCTAGGGCATGCTCTTCTACTCTTCAATGGGTACTAATCTATCAAACCGATCATTGAATCACCTCTTAGAGCTTACTAGCTAAACTTTAAACAAAAAAAACTTAACAACTTAGTGACTTAAATAAGAACATCCGAATCATTCAATGACTTAAATAAAAACTTTTGAATACTTCAGTGACCATTTTATAACGTTTTGAAGTTCAATGACTAAAATGTAAACTTACTAAAAATTTAGTGACCTTGAGTATAATTTACCCTGTTTAAATTTAAGCCAAAAATTTAATCAAATTGAGATAACATTATTAAAAAAAAAGTAACACGTGAAAATATAAAATTATATGTAATTTATAATTTAATGGATACAAGATACAAAAACAATAGGATGGGCATATGCACTTACAACCAACTGTTTGATATTTGAATGGCAAGGGGGCATGGCAATAAATTTTAATTTTGTTTTTTTAAATATAAAAAGATTCTGCTTTTTTTTTTTTTTTTTTTAGTTTTGGGTATTGGGGATTCCTTGAATATTCAATCAAACATTATAATATTGATGATATGAGTTAGTGTGCTCTTTAAAAGTTTGCTATATGAGACAAATTCTATTTTTAGTCCTGTATTTTTTAATTTTAAAATTTCAATCCTAATCAAATGATGGTTATTAATAAATTCGTTAAGTTAAATTTTATTATTTCCAAACTGTTATGCGGCAAACATATTATCACATTTGCAATGGCATATTAGCTTGTTATTTTCCATAACACTCAAAGAAAAAACTAAGTTGTTTTAGTTAATAGATTTTGACAGTTATCTTTTAAGTTAGGACTAAAAGTTTAAAATTTAAAAAGTATAGAAATTAAAAATAATCAAAATAGAGAATATGGACAAAATCCCTCTCACATATACAAGATTTATTCCAAAATTTGACTTTATGAATTTAATTTTTACCATTTCAGTCACGATTGAAATTTCAAAAATAAAAAATATAATGATTAAAATTGATGAAATTAGAGTATAGAAATTAAATGTGTAACTCAAGAATAATACAGGGATTAATAGCGAAATTTGACCTAATATATTTTTTGTCAGCTTCCCATCCTGTTACGTTTCTGTTCTAGTGAAACCTTAAAATATATGTGTGTATATGCTTCCAAATTTAAAGCCCATCTTTATGCGTAAAAACAATAGAAAACCCTAAATCAGTTTCATCCTGAAACGAGGCAAAGACTTGAAAAGAAAAGAAAAAGGTCAATGGCAACAACAATAAAATAGAGAAACCCCAAAATGAGACCCAGTTTTCATTTTCAATTAAATGATATCAATGTGGTTAGTTGGTCCAGCACTTGGTTTTTTTTTTTTTTTTTGGTTAATTTCAATCCTATCTTCGTCAAATAATGGCCCCTCCTAGCTAGCTCTCCTAGGAAGAACCCTAAGCCTTAAATAGTTTAGGTTGAAGGGATTTTGATAGAGAAGACTTCTGTGAAGCGTGATCCATTAAGGGTCAATATTAACTAAAAAATGTGGGTTTATCAGCTTGAAAGATTGCATAAAAGAAAATTTGGACGTAGGCCAAATTTTGACTTCACTTGTGGAAGTAGCTTAAGATGTTATATTAAGATTTAAATTTTATTTTACTTTTTTTAATAAAAAAATTAATAAATTAATTCATGTATGTTAAATAAAAGAGTAAACTAATCCTTTCAGATAAAATTTTTATCAATTTCTACTATTAAAAACTGGCGTAGCCGACGAAATAACTAGATAGGTACATATAACGTGTCACATGTACCTCTTATCAACATATAAAGATCAATTTTTAACAGTTAAAATGGATGAAACTTATAACAAAATGATTAATTTGTTCTTTAATTTAACGTATAGGGACTAGTTTACTCTTTTTTTAATAAAGATGGTAAAATCCAATCTTATTCTTAGTATAAAGATTTTCACAGTACTTTTACCCTTCATTTCTGATGGGAGGCCCAGATTCAATATAATATATATATATATATATATACATGTATATGTGTGCGTATATACATGTGCTTAAAACTATGATGGGAGGCCGAAGAGTACATCATACAAGTAAGGTATTATTTAAGGTTCTAACTCTTGGCAGAGCTGAAGCACATCAACAATTTAAAAATTCAATCATAAAATTATTCTACTACCTAAAAGAATCAACATTAAACCAAAGAATATAAATTTAGTTTCCTCTTCTGATTCCTAAAAGCTACAAGATATATGTTCAACTAACTGAAAGAAAGAAATAAAACTCCATACATGAAATTAAAGCAAAACTCAACAAACGAAAGTCTAAAATCAAATACCCAAAATCTAAAAAAAAAAAAAAAAGCTGTTTCGTTTTAAGTAAACCCCTATATCCGCCCTATATGAACCTTCAAATCAATGGTCCCATATTATCACCATCTTCAACGTTGCAATTATCAACAAAGGCGACCTTATCTTGATTTGCTGTTGGTTTTTGTTCACCTTCAAGCTCTCTATACCTAAGCAAGTATCTTTTCAACGGCACAGCGTAATCGTCCAAGCCTAGTGTAGCTAAAGCCCAACAAATGTCGTCTCCGTTGACGGTCTTCCGCCGTTCTTTCTTGCACTTTTCCGATGCTTCTCCGGTGACGAAGCTAATGAACTCTGAAGCACATTCTTGCATAGTTTCTTTGGCTTCTTTCGAGATTTTTGCATTTGGGGGGAGGATTTGTTTCATTATACGACCGACGTTAGCTATGGGAAGTAACTGGTCTTGTTCTTTGAAGCCGACATTGTTGCCGTTGTTTGAAGTAGTACCACTCGTTCCAGCATTTTCGGCCATTGTTGAAAACCTTAAACATTTGTTGGCCTCTAAGGGGTTATAAATACTTCAAAGCTCTATATAAATACACACACAACAAATATATAATTATATATATGTATGTATGTGTGTATACGTACATATGTAAGTATGTCTTTCTCAATATCGATGTTACATGTGCTGACACTGACCCAATTTGACATCAATGGGGCCATGTTTTCTGGCCGAAACGATTTTTAATATATATATAGGTCTAATTCTGGTTTTAGTCCCTCTACTATGCTGAAACTTAGGATTTAATCCTTCTGTTTTAATTTGTAATGGTTTGGTGGTCTCTATGTTATTACAATGTTATCTATTAGGATCTATCAATAACATTAAAAATGTAAAAAAGACCAAATTATGCTAAAATTTCAGATTTAATCTTTCAGTTTTAAATTGGCATGGTTTGGTCTCTATGTTATTACAATAGTATCGGTTAGGACCTATTAATAACGTTAAAAATGTAGAAAGACCAAATTATGTTAAAATTTGGGATTCAATCCATTTAATTTAACATAACTTGACCTTTTTTACTATTTTATTTAATAGATTAAAAATGACAATACTTTTAATTGACGCGATTAAAGTGATAATGTGGATTTTTGCTCTAAAAAAATTATTTGTGCTATTTTTATTGTAAGAAAGTAATTATCAACCAAAAAATCTCACATCATCATTTTAACGAAAGCAATTACAGTGTCATGAATTTGAACTTTTTAATAAGATTATAAAAATAAAAGAAGCAATTTATGTTAAACTAAAGTAAAGGGATTTATAAGTGACTCCTTTGAGAAAAGTTTTCAAACTGCCATTCACCAGATAGCCAATCGAACCCTTACAATGTAGGTATCGTCCCATGCCAATGTTTTGTCTCCCTCCTCCACCAAATGCTCTAAATGGTTCACAAAGGGAGAGTACCTCAATTGGTAAAAATACAACCTGCAAAGCTCACAAGAGAAATAACTGTATAGTGTGTAATATTAATTATGTAAACCACCTATGAAGGACTAAAAATAGAATTAGACCTTACATAGATAATATGTTAGTTGTTTAAGTTGACTAAGTGCACCATGTGTTGTTGACAACCAAGCATGGTTATAAACTTTTTCCATGTAAAGCCATAAGGGTTCATTGGAATGCAACATTAATTAATATTGGATGCTGAGAGGGCCAATGAGGCAATTTCAAATAAACACAGCTCATACAATTCATAATTTGGTACAAAATTAACCACCTTTCTCAATTGTTAATCTTTAATTTTATGTTTCAACCAATGAGCTATGGGGTTAGCATATGGTTAGCAAAAAAAAAGTTTAGTTAGCAAAAAAAGTTTAAAGGTAGCAATTTTATACTACTTGTATTATGGTCCTAGTGGATTCTAACGAAAATATTTTATTGGAAAAGGAATAGAAAAAAACTTATTAAAAAAGGTTTCTTTGAATCCAAACGAAAAAAGAATAGAGATTAAATTTCTTAATATTTTATGAATAGTGGTATATCAAGGGTCAACAATATTCTTAGCCTTAGAATATATTGAATATATGGAATTTTAAATTTAATTTTTAGATTTGAAGATGTAAGTTCACTTGTTAAGATTGTTAGATTTTTTTTTGTTAAATTCAAGTTTATAGTGTTATTTTTTCTCGTTACATTGTTACCAAATATATTTTTTAAAATTTAAATGTTACACTAACGAATTTAACAGAAGAATTTTAACTATGTTAATAACTGAACTTAAAAAATAAGTGAGCTGAATTTTTAAAAATTAAAAATAAAAAAACTAAATTTTAAATGTACTAAGAATATAAAAATGTAGAGCATATATTTTAACTAAAAATATCCATGTAATTAAGTAATTTTAGCACCTTAATTAAATAAAAGTAATTTCATTATTATAATTTTAGATTGGCAGCTTTTGATAGGGTTGTTGAAGTGTTGAAATTGGTAAAAAAGTGACAAGACAGAAGCATGATCTCGTTATGGTCCATAAAATGAAGAAGGATGATGAAAATGTGATCCCATGCTTGTGGTGTGGAAACTGAATTAAAAACAACTTATATAATAAAATTGGCCATTACATTTTGTTATGTATGATGTATGGGCTTGCAATCTAGTTATGTATTTGCTTTCTTTAGCCAATAAAAGAAAGTTCGGATAAGTTCGCCACATTTTCTATGTATCTCCGTCTTTTGGAGAAAATCTCTCAGAATAGGTTCTTGAGCTACTCTTTAAAAAACTCCTTTAAAGACAATCCTTTAGAATAGGTTCTTGAGTTACTCTCTGAAAAACTCCTTTAAAGACACATTTTTAACCAAACTCTATGATTTTGAGTTAGATGTCAATTTTTTTTTAAATTCTTGAATCATTTTGAGCTTGAGTTATTTCGGAGGTTTAATTTTTTTTGTTCAGTTCAATATTGTAAGAATCAGACTGATAGTTGAACCAATCAAACAATTAATTAAATCCTTCAACTATTACAAAATAATAATAATAATAATAATAATAATAATATTATTATTATTATTATTATTATTATTATTAGAAACATTCATTTTATAAATTATAACAACAAAATTAAGTATTTGAGTTAGTTTAAATCCGATTCAAACGGATTTTTCACCCTCTTTTTACCAATTGAGCCCTTTTTTTACTAGTTCAATCGGTTTTGCACAGATTCAATCCTTCTCCAAATTTATGATACAAATGGGATCTTTGATCTTTGGTTTAACCAAATAATCGGATCTGGTTTTAAACACAACAGTTCCAATTATTGCCATTTCATGTTGAAGTCATTTTGAATTGTTTTATTCAAATAATTTCAAATTAGATTAAATTCAGCATTAAGTCCAATGAATTCAAATAATTGAGTTTTAATTACTAAGGGCCCTTTCGAATAAATGATGCGTTTACTTGCGGTTAATGTAAAAGTAACAATTATGATAAGATTAAATACGATAATATTATTATAATGTAAAATAAAAAAAATTAAATATACCACACTAAAAATAAATACCCATCCAAAAAGATGGCTAAGATGATGCAAATTTATGTTAATTAGCATTGTCTTCAAAACGAAGTGGAACCCATATTTTTTCTGCCTGCAATTGCAAATGGTCCAAATTGGTTTTCATATCACATCGGCAATTTTTCTGGCATACCTAGAGGGAAGATAAATTAAAGGGGTGACTTTTTTATGTTTAAAATGTTTTGCTGCTACTGGTGATGAATTTTAAATTTTATTAACAAATTTTATCTTTTAAGCATTTTTTATGTTGATTTTACACTTCGTGTACAAAGTGTGTGGCTAATCTTTTTAATAATATCGTTTCTCCTTATAATTTTTTTTTTTAATTTAAAGTGATGTGTAAATTGACTATAATTTTAGGATAAATTAAAAAAATAGTTATTTTTGTTTGCCTCAGATTATACATGTTAGTTATTTATGTTTGAAATGTTACGTTTTAGTCACTTACGCTATCGTTTTGTTATGAAATGGTCACTCTATCGTTAAGCTCTGTTATCTCCCTAATGACGGTCCTACGTGGTAGTCCAAATGGGTTTTAAATGCCAACTTATGGATGTCCTACATGGCAGTCCAAATTAAATTTATTTAATTAAAAACATATTTTCATCTCAGCAACTGAATATCGAAGTTGGCATTTCAAACCCATTTCGATTGCCACATAGGATTGTCATTAGGAATGTAACGGAGTTTAACGGTAGAGTACCAATTGTACCGGCCAATTTTGGCCCAAATAGTAAATGTCCAATTACAAAGTTTAAACCCCATTACCCATTCTCGGTTAACCCAACCAACCACAACCCCCATATACATAATAACCCCAACACCAAATAAATCCCTAACCCAATTCCTACAAAACCCGAACAACCCATCTACCCTAAGCAACCCATAAACCAAATCAAGCCAATGACCCATACCCACTAAGCCCAAGACCTAACTAAACCCTAGCCCAATTGGTTCTCTGCCCACTTGCCTCTGTCTCACCGCCTCGGCCACATCAGCTGCTGTGCCACCACCGCCCTTGTCACCTCACTGTGCCACCGCCCAAGTTGTACCTGCAAAGAATTAAACAGAATAGACAGCAAACAGCAGAGAAATGATAACCAAAACAAGTTGTAAATTTTTAGGCTATAAAAAGCCGATTCAAATCATTTTGAAGGGGTCGGATTTTGCTTTCAACAGAAACAGAAGGCAATACTTTGTAATCTTGGTTTTTAGAATTCAAAATATAAAACAAAAGAGCAGTAATATCCATTCTATCTCAACGAAGGGATACCCCCCAAATCAGAAAACCGAAACAGAGGTAAAGTTCTTTCATTTTTATTCTTTGTTATAAATAGTACTCAAATACATATATACACACTTAAAAAATAGACAAAAAAAATAAAACAAAAAGAACTAAAAATTTTACCTTTTTTCCGGCCACTGGAACGGTGGCCGGAACGCCAGCGAACGGCGACGTATGGTGGTCCGATCATCGGCCGGTGACCGGAGGTTGGCCGGTCCGGCGACCGGAGCCCGGTGCCCCCCTTCTCTCTTCCTTCCCTCTCCCTTCTCTCTTCTCTCCCCCCCTTTTTTTTCTTCCCCGGGTGACAAATGAGCCAAAAACGAAAAATGGCCCCTTTTATACTAACCGACCTGGGTCGGGTCGACCCGACCCGAACCCAGGAGGATCCGCGCGCTATGACGTCATGGGGGTTATTTTCCGAATCAGTCCTTCCGCTTCTTCGGTGTTTCGCAATTAAGTTTCTAGATCCTTTAAATTGGCCCTGAGATTTGTCGCGTATTTCGATTTGATCCTCTCCGCTACGCTGCGTTTTAAACACGTGGTAAAATTGCTCTTCTGACCCCTACGTATTTACCCCGTGTTCGAATAGGTCCTATTTTCCTTTACTTCTTTTTAAAATTGCCCGAATATTTGCTTCTGTTTCCGATTTCGTCCCTTTTTTATTCGACTTTTATATTCTTAATATTATTTATCTTTATATATTATCCTTATATTTTTTTTTCTTTATGAATATATTTAGTTTTATCACTTGTTTATTTACTTATTTATTTATTTATTATTCTCTTATTATTATCACCATATCTATTATTTATTTTTCACTCATGTATATGTTATGTTTTCTTTTAATATTATATTTTAATATATATGTATGTACTTCTTATATGTGGCATTATTTGATTGTTATGAATATATATATATATATATATATATATGTTATATCATATGTATATATTATACTTTTAATATCATTATTATGCATGCTTTATATATATATATATGCAAGTAGTTTTATTAATAGTTATTTTAAACATCGTTATTTCTTATATATATATTACGTATACTTCCAATACTATGCTAAGCATTTTTATTATGCACATGTATTTCAATATTATTTATAGATTATCTTATGCATATACTTTTAATACTATTATATATATATATAAACTTTTCCTCCACTTTATGATGTATGTATTTTAACGTGTATATATATATATATAATATATATATATATAAATATATAGCATTATTAGTACTTTAATGTATGCTTTCATCTTGCTTGTTATTTTATGTTTATATATTTACTCGTTTTATTTAATATTATTTTCATATACCTACCATGATTTTTATTATTAACGTATTATTCCTACTATACTACTAATATCTCATTACTGTTTCGTTAATGATTACTCCTATTATTATTATTATTATTATTATTTTCATTAGTGTATTTTCTATTATTACTATTATTATTTTAACGCTTTCATTACAAATCGTACTCCCTTTTCCCTTTACCAAATCAATCTATTCATAAAGACAATGTTTTGGTGTTTAGAAATTCGATAAACCGTGCCCTAACGTATTGGGCTTCGGCTTTCTCGTCTAAATCTAAATACCCAAATATCCTTCTTAAAATGTAAGTTTTTAATAAAAACCCTACCCATATTATTATTATTTCGCGTATCATGTTATCATTCTTATTCGCATCGTCTTTTATCATCGCGTTCCCTTCTATCTTCGTCATCATCCCATCACGGGTTTTATGAGATTGCTCTTTTTACACCAAAAACGTTTTTTCATAAAGACAAGGATTCAGTGTTTAGAAATTCGAGCATCGTGCCCTAACGCATTGGGTTTCGGTTTCCTCGTTTAAATCTAATCATCCGGTTATCCTTCTCGAAACAAAGTTTAAACCACAAGTTTTTTCATCATTATGTTTTTCTCTTCGTTATTTATATCTTTTCTTATTATCGTATTTTCTTCCATTATGCATACTCTTACTGTCACTCATTCAATGTTCCATATTGAACCTCTTTACCGATAACAAAGATATTTCTTATAAAGGCAATGCTCTGTATTTAGATAATTCGTAAATCGTGCCCTAACGTATTGGGTTGCGATTTTCGTCTAAATCTAAATAACCGAACATCCTTTCAAACCAAATGCAAAATCTTTCAATATTAGTCTCGAGAAATAGAGACATTGTGTCCTAACGCATTGGACGTGATATTTTGTTATCTCGAGACAAGATTTTTCTAAAACCGAGGCAATGTTTCATACTTAAAGATTTCGAGAAATCATGCCCTAACAAATTGGATTCTGATTTCCCTTGTTATCTCAAGTACTGGAACATCCTTTCGAAATTAAATACACGGATTTCAAATAAAAGGCAAGTTTAGCCTCAAAGGTCAAAATGTCGTGTCCTAACGAATTGGATATGACGTTTTGCCTTAAGGCTAACTAACCTTTTACCCATTTTCAATCAACCCAAACGATTTTGAAAGCAAATAATGATCGTATTTTAAAATTCTTTCAAGTTATCAAATTATCGACCTCAAATACATCAATTAATCAACAAGGTGCCGGTTTCCGGGCGTATCGGGGGTGCTAATCCTTCCCCATGCGTAACTGACTCCCGAACCTATTTCTCTGGTATGCGGACCAAAAATTGTTGTTTTAATAAATCTAATAGTTTATCAAAAACAACCCCCTTTTGAGGTGACCGATCGCACCCTAAAAAAGATCGGTGGCCACTCCAGTTCCAGTATTTTTTTTTTTTAGTCGACGTCCGTTTGCGTTTTCGCAAAATGGTATCGACACCAATTTCGTAACAAAATAATAATGTAAGTGACTAAAATATAACAGTTCAAATATAAGTGACTAAAATGTAATATGAAGCAAACAAAATTGACTATTTTTGTAGTTTACTCATAATTTTATCCTAGTTTACCAAAAAAAAATACAATATCAACCAATAAAAATGTGACATTTGGTATAATTTTTGTTTAATGTAGTATACCATTAGAGATAAAATAATAGTTTTTTAACACAATTACTACAACTATCTACAAAGATAAATTTAGAAAAGTTTTTAGTGGGGCTAGAATTAAGTTTTTTTTTTTTTTTGTGAGGTACCATTTATTAATTTATCATTTCTAAAGGGATTAAACATTTTTTTCATTTTTTGAAGGGGTAAAAATGTAAATTTACCATATATTAACGTAAAATTTCATTATTTAAGAAAGGACTAAAATTGAATATTTTTCATTTTGGCATGTGACTAAAACCCTTGCTTGCCCCTTCCATTATTTAAGAAGGGACTAATTTACCTCTGATTATCCATAATTCATTTCTAATCCATAAATAAGAAATAAAATAATAGTTTAATTATCACTTTTTAGTTTAAAAAGTGATCAGTAGTAATATGAAAAATAGGATAAAATTTAAAAGTTAATTTACTATTAAAACTCTAATTGAACGAATTTTTTAAGTAGATACTACAATTTGAAAAATAAGAGGCTAAAAACAAAGTTTGAACCTTGATGTTTTAACTAAGGGTGAAAGTGAGGGTTTGAGTTTAGTTTGATAAAAATACATTTTAAAGCTTTTTTTTTTTTTTTTTTTTTTTTTAAGGATAGTTTACTTTTGAAGATTTTGATTCAAGTCTTCTCCTTGAATGAATTTTATCACTTTGTCTTTTTTGCTTTATACGGTGATAAATTAATAAAAATCTAATCGTTGAAGCTCTATTGGATGATTCAATCTTGTAATGTTCTGAACGTGACAACCAAAGAAATGAAAATTTATGTTCTACTTGCATAAGAATCTTAGATTAAATCAACATGCAAATTTTGACCAACTAATATTATTCCAAGTCCATCATCCTCTATTCCGGCAAAGGAAAAAAAAGGTCTATTTTTGGTTATAGTCCCTTTCTATTATGTTGAACTTAAAATTTAATTATGTTATTTTAATGTACTATAATTTAATTTATTTTTATAATGTTATTGGTTGGTGTTAATGTGTTAATAGTTTTGATTGTTAATTGCTAAGGGTGTTAGTCACATTACTATTTTAACGAATATAGCTAACAATGATATAAAATTGGATATTATAACAGTATTATAAAAGTAGATGGATTAAATTATGTTAAGTTAAAGTTAAGCGGTTAAATCTTAAATTTCAGCATAACAAGTAATATTGTTACACTTTAACGACAATAGATAATAGTATTATCAATTTAAACCTAGTGATAACATTATAAAGTAGAGAGATTAGATTACGAGACAAACTAAATATATTAAGTTTCAACAAAATAGAGGGATTAAAATCTGAATTAATACTATTAAAACTTTAACAATATATATTATCAATTTTGATCTACTAATACTATTAAAAACACCAGGATGACCGATTTATAAGTAAAAATATTAAAATTTGAATTTTAACATACTCTGCCTATCCTAAAACACTTGTCATATTTTGACTTTTAATGTTAGATTTTTTCAACTTTGACTTTTTATTGTTTTAATTTTTTTTAAATAAAATAAATATGTAATGTCATATTTAAAATGCATTAATTGTCTTTCACTTAATCACATTGATAAAAATTAATGTTGTAAAAAATTGAATCGATAATTAAATTAATCAGATAATTACAATTATTACAAAATTAAAAAATCATAAAATAATTATAAAATGGCCAAAAAAACAAAACAAGGGAAAAGTTCATAAACATAAATAATTAATAAGAGTTAAATGCACTAGACATTCTCAAGCTATGACGCTCATTTTAAATTGACCATTCAATTTTAAAATATTCTAATTACATCTTTAAACTATTGATGTTATATCAATCATGTCCTTTCGATATTAAAATTGTTAATTTAAACATTAAATGACACACCAAATCTTATGTAGCTAAATTTAAAATGAAAAAATTAAAGAAAGATAACATTTTCGCATAACTTTTAAAAGTAAAAATTAAAAATAAATTAAAACGAAAAAAAGTGAATGATAAAGTTTTTTGTAAAAACTTCAAAAGCCTCAAAACAAATATTTTTAAAACATTCATATTTATCATATTCAATTTAAATCATGTCACATAAAACCAGACATGTAATGAATTTAGTAACACGAGGACTTAATTGATATAATCTTGATAGTTTGATGATATAATTAGAATAATTTAAAATTTGAGAATCAATTTAGAATGAGGCTCATGGTTTGGGGATATTTGGTGCATTGAACTCAATCAATAAACATAAAAAATCCTTTTAGAAATTATAACTACAAAAGAGTCAATGTTATAATTTTGGTTCTTAATTCAACCAATGTTTTTTGAACCGATTAGACCATCAATTCATAATTTAATTAATCTAATCGGTTTGTCTGATTCGATTCAACTAATTATTAAAAAAACAAAAAATATTAAAAATTAAAGAAAATCAATTCAACCGATTAACAAGTCAATAAGTATGACTCCTTATTCCAAAACAACACCTTCATTGATTTTCGATTCAACCAATTCGATCTATCGATTCAACTTATCTATATATCTAAACTAATTATCCATCCAATTTTATTCTCAAAACAATGGATTCAACCAACCGATATGTTCCCAACGAGGAACTATTCCACAAAAGATTCCTTCAAAGTCACATACATAAACCATGGTTACTTAACCATGCCATGGTTACCTTCTCTTTCTTCTCCAATGCTCTTCCATTTAGCGTTGACGCAAAGCTATCCTTTTCCCTCGTAATAAAAAACAAAGATCTTTATTTCCTTTGCCACTTTCCCCACTTTTTCAACAACAACAAAAAAGAAACCCTTCCTTTCTCGTAGCTATGGCGTTTAGAACCTTGGATATCAACGTTATCTCTGCAAAAGGCTTGAAAAACGTCAACCTCATCGATAAAATGGACGTTTACGCCGTCGTTTCACTCAAGGGTGATTCATCGAAGCAAAAATTGAAGACGCCGGTGCATAAAGATTGTGGCAAAAACCCGAATTGGAATTTTCCGGTCAAGTTCACCGTCGACGAATCATTGGCTGAAAACAATAAGCTTAGCATCAAGTTCAAGATCATGTGTGAACGTATATTGGGTGATAAAGAACTTGGTGTAGTCAACGTTCCTGTCAAAGAGCTTTTGGATTCTCCGGGCGATGGTGGGTCAATGAAATTCGTTAGTTTTCAGGTGAGGAAACCGTCGGGGAAACCTGAAGGGACACTTGATTTTTCTTACAAGTTTGGGGACAAAGTTTCGGAGCCTGTCGGAAAGAATAAGGGTGACGATCATCCTCATCATCAGCCTGTTACTGCGTATCCAGCGGTGCATGTGGCGGCTGGATCGAGTTCTGCTGTTCCGTATGGTGGTCCGGGGGCTTATCCACCACCACCACAAGGTGCTGGGTATGGATACCCGCCTCCACCGCCGCATGCAGTGGCGGGTTATGGTGGGTATCCACCACAGGGACCGCCTCCGCCTGGATATGGATATCCACCTCCACCACCGGGGTATGCGTATCCTCCTCCACCACCAGGGGCTTATGGGTACCCACCGGTGCAACAGCCACCGAAGAAGAATAGCAAGTTTGGATTGGGATTGGGTGCCGGGTTGGTTGGAGGAGCGATTGGTGGGATGTTGATCGGAGATATGGTGTCCGATGCGGCGGATTATGATGGCGGCTTTGACGGCGGCTTTGATTTTTGATATTTTTTGATTTTTTTTATGTATTTTATTTGGGCCTTTTTTGGTTTTGTATTACAAAGAAACTGATAAAAGAATGTATTTTATTTCCTCGTTTTAATATAAAGCAAAAGTATAATAAGGTTTTTAAGGTTCTTATTCTTTTCAATTCTAACTTGATTTGGATTTTAGACCTTTATCTTTTATTATAATAATAATATTAATTATTATTATTATTATTATTAGATCTTGGTATTGGGGCAATGTTAGAAATTATGAGAGGTCCAAGTGTAATTGTAATTTCATTATGGATGAACTTATAATTTCATTATTTTTAAACATAAATATGTTTTTAATTTTATGAGGAGAAATTCAATAAAACTCAATTCCTCCCCGAGGATTACAATCAGAGATGACAACAGGGTAGGATAGTTTTTTTTTCCCTAAGTAAATAAATATATAATATATAATATTATAAAAAGTAAGAAAACGTAATAAAATATATTATAAATTAAAAAATAGTTATTAAATTAATGTAAGGGGATTTTGATAAATATAATATTAAGGCAGGATTTAAAAAAAAAAACGCTATTTTCATGTTGGGATATTCAATATTTTTTTTATCCCTATATACATATTGATTGATTATAGATTACTTTCCTACCTTACCCTTTTATCACTTCTTATTTATGAACCCATCAACTTATTCTTTTTCTTCTTAAAGGTGGTGTTTGAAAATTCAGCCCATGACCAAATTTAGGCTAGGCGGTCCCCCTGTTATAGACTTATAGTTAAATTAATATTGTAAAATTAACTAATTCAATTTTTGAGAAAATATTTGATTCGGATTGTTGTTGATTTTTATCGAATTTTTTATTTTTAATATATGCTTTTAATATTTCATCCCTAAGTATTATCCTTGATATATATTATTACCCTTAAATATAATTATCAAGTCAAATTTAAATTTAAGTTTAAATATGTACAGTTGTAAATTTAAGGGTTGGTAGGGGTCTGAATTTTTTAAAATAGAAAATTATGATTTAAAATTTTTAAAAAAATTTAAAATTTAAAATTAATAAAGATAAAATTTCACTTTAATCTCCTTAAAATTATAAAATTTTAATTTAATCTTATAAAAATATAAACTATTAAAACTTAAAATTTCATTTCCCCAAATTTTTTTTTTCCTTCGCTCCTAAAGATGTACAAACTTAATCAAATAATTCTCTTGAACGAAGTTAAAAATAAATGGAATTTAAATATTTAATCTTACCGATATTCAATCACGAATCCACTTGACTACACCATTTAAATGATATAAGCTAATTAATAAATCGTGGAACATCATTTTGTTCATGCATTTAATGGCTTGAAGATAACCGAAAGTCTATGGAATTAGCCAGGGGCGGATTTTTGGGTGTTTTAAGGTAAAATTATAATTTGGCCTATTAAAATTATAAAAATTTAATTTAATCTTTTGAAAATTATAAATATATAAATTATAAAAAATTAAAATTTTATTCGCCCCTAAAAATGTGTTCTAGCTTCGCCCTCGGAATTAGTAAAAGAAAACAAATAATAATAATAATAATAGTAATGTGTAACAAATATAAATATATATATATACACACGCGCAAATATCACAACCATAAAAGCTCTCAACCCCAATGAGCTCAGAAATGGAGTTCTCCACCACCTCGAAACCGATTCCAGCATCCGGTATCTCGCCAGAATCCCTGCAAAAATACGTCGAAGAAATATCGCAACTCCCCAAAGAAAAAGGATGGAGAGGCTTGCAGGACCTTTTCTTGTACAAAAACTTTCGGTTCTACCCTGTCTTCTTGGAAGGAGCCCTGCATGCACGAGATCATTTCCAAGCACAGCCCACTGATATTTTCTTATGCAGCTCGATGAAAACCGGCACCACTTGGCTCAAGGCCTTGAGTTTCAAGATCGCAACCAGGGGTCAACGTCCGAGTGACGATGGCTCCGACATGACGACGGTCTCCCTTAGAGCGGCGGTGCCTCACGATTGCATTCCTTTCTTGGAATTCAACGAGTACTCAACTGCGGTCACAGGTATTAATAGTTTGCAATGTACACTTGTTATTTTGTCATTTTTAATAATAAAAATAACTGAATAATTTTTTCAAAAAGAATCTATTTGTTTCGAATCTCTAAAATTTACTTGTTTTCAATATTTCTGCAGGGTCCGAAATCCCACTTTTTGCATCACACCTTCCATATACATGCTTGCCCAAATCCGTAATCGATTCAGATTGTAAAATCGTATACATTTGCAGAGACCCCAAAGACACATTCGTCTCCATGTGGTTCTTCCTCCGTAAGTTCGTCACTGGCAAAAACTCAACCGACGTCGAAAGCTTCGCCTCCATAGACGAAGCTTTTGAGTTGTTCTGCAAAGGCTTGTCTTCCCACGGACCTTATTGGGAACACATATTGGGGTATTGGGAAGCAAGCAAACGACGTCCCGAGAAGATTCTGTTCTTGAAATATGAAGACTTGGTGGAGGATACTCAGTTGTGGGTGAAGAAACTGGCGGAGTTCTTCGGTTGCCCGTTCTCGGCGGAGGAGAAGAGGGAAGGGGTGGTGGAAAGGGTGGTGAAGGAATGTAGCTTTGAGAGTTTGAGGGATTTGGAGGTGAATAAGAGGGGGAAACATGAGAAGCGTGGGAGGGTGATTGAGAATAGTGCGTATTTTAGGAAAGGTGTGGTTGGGGACTGGCGAAATCATTTGAGTGATGAGATGGGGAAGAAGATTGAAGTGATAATGGAGGAGAAGTTGATGGGTTCTGGATTTACATTCTGAGAAACCATTTTAAAATTCATATTCGGTTGAGTCACTCAATATTCAATAATGTTATTTTAATGGTTACGAATTTAATTTTTCTTTTTTTAAACTGAAGAGTTTATTTAAATTTATATTTTTTATATTAATAATAATCAATATTAATTGAATTAAGATTTAATCGATAATAATTTAAATTTTTAAAATTTTAAATTTCATTAAGGAATAATGAAATGATAATATGAGATTTAGTGAATCATTGCACTCTAGTTTTGACATAATTTAGTTTCTTTAGTTTTACAAGGCTATAAGTTATGGTGTGTTATGCATTCTTGAATCGCAACCCAGTATTAACTAAACTACTTATTAATTCAAATAGGTAATTCTATTAATCATTTTTATTAAAATATTGACATTAACTTTTTTTTTCATTAAAAGCATTACTTTCAACTCATCATGTTAACACTAATTTACGTCGAAAATTGTGGATTTAAGAAAAAAATTACGTTTGTAGAAAACTAAATTATGTAAACGAAAATATCAAATTTAAACATAAGAAAGGGACCAAAATCATATTTCACCAAAATATTTCCATTGTTGATAACACTTTGAGTAAGGATTTAAATTTCAGATTCTGTCTATGAATCACTAGAAATATAAAGGTTTGTTTTGAATTTATAATTATCTCAACTATTGGTTAACTATGTTTCTTTGTAACATATCCGGAAGATGAATATTAAAACATATCAAATATTTTGGTCAAATTACTATTTTGGTCCCTGTTCAAATTCAAAATCTATAACGTTTTTGTAAAAAAAAATAATTATGATTCCAGCGAACATTTTTAACTTCTTCGGTGCGCATCCGGGGAATCGAACCCCGGTCAGTACCGTGGGAGGGTACTATGATACCACTACACTAGATGCGCCTCTCGTTATCGGAAACTACAAAATTTAATCCTAAAATATTATTTCAAAAATCTCATAATTTTTGGTCTAAAGTGCAATGTGTACAATAAAAAATTGATTTCAATCTATTTTTTTATTAAATTCTTCATACCTGCTTCACAGTCCATGTTCGAGGTTCATGGTTGTCCCTCTCAATAATATCATCTCCAATGTTTAAATTTGCCTTTTCCCTTAAAAGTATAATGTGCCTTACAATTACACTAAACTATCCATACACTTTGATCCTACCAATAATATTATGTATGAATTTTGATTTGATTGATTATGTAAATTAAAATTTTATTTCCATAACATAATTAGTAGTTTGTAAAAACAAAATTAAAAATGAATAAGCATCGGGTATAATGATAAAGGAGATTAGGGAGTACTCATGTTTTGAATTTTAAAAACAGCATTATTAAAAAACAACAATTACAAGCTTCAAATATAAACAATAAAATTTAGATGAGAAATACCAAAATAGAAAATTAGAGTACAAAACACGTATGCTTTGAAGTTTGGTCATATAAAGTATAGGTGTTGGGCTTGTTTTGGGAAATGGTCCATTAAAACCCCAAGTTGACTTTGATAGAAAACTTGGGTTTATACTTTCTTAGGTAAAAGGAGGGATGTAGGGCAGTGACATGGTTAGGGGTATGCATAACTCTATTTTAATCGATTTAATCCATCTATTCGGTTGAATCGATTTTAGCTTTATATAATTTTAATCATTAAATTGATTGTATAATCAGTTTATTTAATTTTAGTTATTGTAACTTAATATTTATTTTTTAAAATAATTGAGGTTAAGTTGACTCGATTAGATCGTTTTATGTTTTAAAAATTAATTGAGTTAGTTATTTTAAGTTATGATTGATTTAATTAGACAAACTAATCGAAATATGTATGCTCACCCTTTAGCCATGGAGCTTCAATTGTGCAAAGGGATTTGGATCGTATTGATGTTGGATTAATTTGAGTTTTAATATTTATAAGGTTAAAATATGTTGTTATATTCTTCATAGATTTAGAATTTAATTCTTATAATTTTATTTTTTAAAATTTAGTTCATTTACTTTTTAAATTTCAAATTTTAAGTTCAATTGTTAACACCATTAAATTGGTTGATGTGACATTTTGAAATTAAAAAAAAAGTCACTTGGTAGTCATTGTCGAAACTATTTTTTTTGAAAACAGAGTTGACTTTGATTTTGGAAATGAAAACAAAAAACGGGAGTCGCTACTGATCTTTATTAGGTGTGATCGGATCACCTTTGTTTTAATAAAACATTTTAGTTTACTAAAACGGTGCTTTTGGTCTACGAAAACTCGAGAGAGCGGGTTCGGGAGTCGGTTACGTGCGAGGAAGGATTAGCACCCTCGTCACGCCCAAAATTGGTACCTAGTTGATCAATTAATGCCTTAATGTTAAATGTTGAAAATTTGGAATAATTTAAAATATGATCCCTCTTTTTGTTAAAAACATTTGAATGAATTGAAACGAGTTTTAAAAACCCTCTCGTCTCGAAGTAATAAAATGTCACATCCAGTAAGTTAGGACCCGACATCTTAAGCCTTCGAGAATAAGCTTGCGTTTTATTTAAAACTCATGTATTTTGATAAAAGGATATTCGATTTTTTAGGTAAAACGAGAAAATCGAAACCCAGTAAGTTAGGGCATGATTTCTCGAATTTTCAAATACGAAATATTACCTTTATTTTAAAACAAACATTTTAATGCATCATGTAAAATATAACGTGATGTTGTTGTGAAATGCAAAATGAATTGCGGTGCTGATACGTATAAAATAATGAATGCGGCAGTAATAAAGATGAAAATAAATGAAAGCTGATAATAAAAAAGAAAATAAGTAAAACTGAAACTAGGTTAAAAGCAATAGTAAACAAATACGTAAAATAATGGTACATAAAACGGCTAAAAATAATAATAATATTAATAATAAAATAATAGTAGAAATTTTGAAAATAGATAAAAGGTATATATAAATAAATGGATAAATAACAAAATGGCAATAAAAACAATGAAAATAAATAAAGTCTATTTAAAAAGATAAGTAAATAAAATAAATATATAAATAGGAAATAAAAAAATATTTAATATTAATGATATAATAATAATGTAAATAAATATGAAAAGAAGATATATGGTATAATAATAATAATAATAACAATAATAAAATTAGCTAGCTTGATAATATGATGATAATAATAGTAATAATACAATAACAGCAGAAAATAATGATAATGCACTAATATGAATAATAAAAATTTGTTAATAAATAATAATAATCGAAACTAATAATAGCAATAGAAATCATAATAGTGATAATATGTTAATAATAATAATATGTTAAAAATAATAATGCTAAAAAATAATAATATAAGAAGAATAAACATATAAGACAAACGTAAACTTTAGATATTTAAAAAAAAAAAGAAGAATAATAAATTAATAGATAAACAAACAGTGAAGTTAATCAAACAAGGACTGAATTGAAAATAAAACAAAATAAGAGGGGCAAATCATAATAAATAAAACAATACAATCAAATGTGGACTGAAATTGAATGCGGGCAAAAGATTCGGGGACCAAATGGGAGATTAATCCCTACTCCCACGCGCAGCGTTTCAGTATGGATTAAAATGCAACAATAATAAAATTATGGGATAAATTTAAAGATAAAAGAAAACTAAAATAGGGACCCAATTAAAATGGCCTCAAAATAGGAAGGACTGAAGGTGGAAATAGACCCTCAGTCCAAAACACGCGGATCCTTCTTCGGTCGGGTCGGGTATCAGGTCTCCACCTTTGAAACGGCGCCGTTTAACGTTTTTTAAGGGGCAAGCAAAACGGTGCGTTTTGCTGGCCTGTATAAGTCACCCTTTTTTTTAAAACCCTCATTTACCCTTTTGCTTCAATTTTTTTTTCTCTCCTCCCTTTTTCTCCAACGGTCGGGTTTCCTCCAACGCTCGATCGCGCCGCCACTGTAATCGGTGGCCAACGAGTCGTGAAGATGGGCTTTCAGCCCCGTTTCGAGATGCGTTTAAAGCCCAGCCCTCAAAACCCCTTAAACTCCGAGACCAGTGACCCCTCGACTCCCCTTTGGCCGATTTCAGCCCCGGAAAGAGGGTCCCGACGACGTGCGGACCGGATCTTAGGTAAATACTCGCATTCTTTTTATATTTTGGTTTTTCGCATGTAAAAAAGAAAAATAAAAGAAAATCAAATAGCAGAAATTTTAAAGCAAAAATAAAGAAAAGTAATCGACTTTGGAGACCTTCTTTGATTGATTTTTGTATTCGTCTCTTCTGTTTTTTTATTGAAAATCCCCCCCGATTACATGGTTTTTCGGTGGCTTTATAGCCAAACAATACAATATTTTGAATTATTTTTTTTGCTATTATTGCTGTGCCTTCGCGTGTTGTCGTCTTTCTCTGTTTGCTGTCTCTGCTTTAGTCTGTTTTGCAGGTCATAGAGGGGAGGTCAACGGAGGCAGGTGGCTGAGCCAAGCCTCGGGCGTGGTGCGCGCTGAGGCACACATGGGGTGGCCGACTTAGGTGCGGCGCTGGAAGGGCTAGGGTTTTCCGAAAATTTTAAACATTTTGGGCCATGGGCCACTAGGTTTTTTTTATATTATTGGGCTGGTAATTGGATCTATAGGGTTGTATTTGGGTTTTTGATGTGTAAATGGAATTTGTTAAATTTGGTTTATTTTATATGTTGGGCCCCGGGCAAAAGTGGGCTTGTACAGTAATGTAACTAAAAAAATGGCGTTATAATGAACTTGAATTTAATAAAAATAATTTTAATAGTTGGAACTAAAATTTGACAAATTCCTAAAAATAAAACTATAAGGATCAAATTCCAAATTTATGAAAAGTACATGTTTTAACCTTTTTTTGATTTGATTGTGTCATGGAATAATTGCACAGGAAGTAACTCTTATGAATGGGTTGATCCGTTCATTCTAGATTAAAATCACGATGGAATATGATGAAACCCTAATTTTGTTATTATATATGGATTAGGAATTAATCCTAACATTCCAAGATCTTTAGTACTTTATTCTCAAAATAAACATATATGTAATATTGGCCTAATTCTATTCTTATTTTAATCAAAGTTGACATAATCCTAACAGTAGTATATCATACTTAATAGCCAAACCTTTCTAGGTATTTACCTTTTTTTTAAAAATCTAATTACCCTTTACTATGTTAAAATTTTAGATTTAATACCTCAAGTTTGATTTGGCACAATTTGGTCCCTTTAATTTTATAAGTTATTAACAGCACAGTTGGTTGTTGAATGATGTGGAAGTTGTTTTTTCTAAAACAACCTCAAGCATTCGACTGATTGTGAAAACCATAGAATTTTTGTTGGGTGACTAAGATAATCTTTTTAAAAAGAAAAATTGGAGGGCCAAAGCAAAAAAAAAAAGTATTAAAATGGTATAAATTAAATTGTTAATTTTTGGGAGGGGCGAAAAATGCAGTTATTTTATTTAATTAAGGAGCTAAAATGGATTAAATTGAAATGTTAATTTTAAGAGGAGCTAATAAGACAGTTATATACCATTTAACTAAAAGGGGTTCCTCCACTAACTATGTCCCTGACTAATATTACTTTAAAAGTAGAAAGACGGAATTTTACCAAATCAAAGTAAAGGGATTAAAGTATATAAATTCCGAATTTGAAGACTAAAACCAGAATTAGACCCTTTTTATTTGATTCCCCCAGCACAAGAACAAAATATTCCAATTTACATCTCCACACAATGGCCATTGAAATAGACTCCTAAAAACTTTGATACGCCCAATGAATTTAATCTCTTAGTTATTCAAGTAATCAAGGATTGTGAGGGGAATAAGTTCATTTTTCATAAGAGGGTCCATCAATATTTAATTTAATTTGAAGATTCTCTTTATATATATATATATATATATATATATATATTAGATTAAGTTGGATAATAGTAAAAATAAAATAAAATTAAGGTGGATTAATTGCGTGTTTGAGAAATTCTCCCTTTTAAAAAGAGAGAATTTTCCTTTTGGTACCTAAACAATGATAGGCAAGTATGGAATTAGCTCAAATTAAGTATCTTTTTATATATAAAAGATTTTCATAAACACCCCTTTTATATTTCAATTTTTATAATTTGATTCTTTTCTTATTTTATTGGAAAACTAAGTTATTGACTTTGGTTATTTAGTGGGATCTAGCTCATAATTACTTAGGAAATACATATAAAAATAACCCATGCATACAGCGCATTAACATTTTCATGGATATAATTCTAAAATATATTATCGATAATTATATTTGATTCATAATAATAAATTATTTTTATTCAGATTAAATTAACGTATAAATTCTAGTGTATAAAGTGTAGTAGGACTCTTTGAAAGCCTTTTGCATTAAAAACTTTATTTTATACTTTTCAATTAACGTAAAGCTCTTTTTTAACTTTAAAATTACATATGCCATTATAAATAATACCTAAATTAAGCATTATTGAACGCAACTAAATTAACATCCGAGGTGAAACCAAAATATTAAAAAAAAAAAAAAACTTAACCATGTGAAATTTAAATAAACAACCCGTATATATTTTACGAATGCGAGACTCAAATCTAAACCTTTTCCATTAGTGCCAAGGTCTGATTAATGTACCACTAATTTATACGTGCTAATATCAGCTAGCTTCTACATTTTTGTATATAATAATGTATCAAATAAATTCAACTGTAAATAGTATTAATTTGGACCCCTATGGATGGTTTGAGTTACTCTTGCAAGTTTGACAATTCACTTAATATTTAGAGATGGACAAAAAATTAAATCTTGAAAAAGTATGGGTTAAACTATTTAAGATTCCAGCTTGAGCCAAGCCAACCCTACCCATTTTCTCTATTTTATAATATGTTATGTAATTTATATTATATTAAAAATTAAATATATAATACTATGATGTAAATATTTAAAAAAAAAATTCATTTACTTCATAGATAACTTGAGTTCAAATCACTATTGTACCAAGAAAAAGTTTCAAATGTTTAAAATGTAATAAAAGAGAAAGTATATAAAATTAGTAAATTAATAAAAAAAAGTACGATAGACCTCAACAAGTTTAAATTAACCATTTATGACTACAAACGAGATTAAATTGTATAAATTTAAACATTACCATGGAATCATATAATTTCGTATCATTCACAAATGAATATAAAATTATCCAATTTCATTTATCAAACTTAATATTTTTATCTTTTGGTTTTTTCAAATTTTGAATAAAAATTCAAATTTTAAACAAATTTGGTGGATACTGTATTAAACTAAAACAAACACACAAATTGATATTGTGAATGTTGGTGATGTAAGAGGAAACCCCATGATAAGTGACATTAATGAATAAGATGGATGCATGCATTGCTTTTTACATAAAAGAAAAAAAGAAAAAAAAAAAAGAAGAGGTTAATATGAAAAGGCATATGCACACACACACATATATATATATATATGTATAGAAAACAGGGACATTAATTGAGGTATATTGTTTGGTTAAATAAATGTAACTTTGGCAAAATTTTGGCATTGTCTTATGGGACAATCACATGGGCTTGTAATAAGGTGATGATTGAGATTTGAGAGAGAGAAACTTAAGCTCTCTTTTTTTCATGTTGTGGTTGAATTTTTGGGTCTAAAAATAAATGTATTTCTCTTTCAATATCTTTTTTTATTTTACCATCATAATAATAATAATAATAATAATAATAATGTGCTAAATTTACATATGTACCCAAGTCACGGGAAGTTGTGTAATTTCGTGTTTGAGATCTCTTCTCTTTATGTCGAGAGGTTAATATATTGTATTGTATTCATTTATTGATTGTTTGTATTAAAATTTCATATTATGTTATATTTTAATTATTTTTCATGCTATTTTCTTATCATATTTTAATATTATTTAATCTAATTTATTTTTTTTATGGAGAATCATATATGAATTAGATTTGTCCATGAATTGATTAACTTGTTTAGCTTATGCTTAGACAGAACATTTTTAATCTTGAATCGGTTTGATTAAATTGAAATTTTACTTAAATAATAAAAATATTTTAAATTTAAATTTAATTATAAAATATAAATTTTAAATTTTTTATTAATATATAAACAATAAAATGATCTGTGATATTGGATCGGGTCAATTTTAAAATTAAAATTTTTAAAATAAATTGTGACTAACCAGACCCGAACCGACCCGAGGCTCACCTCATTATTTTTCCATAAAGCTACGATTGAAGGAAATTTATTCCTTATTCTTTACGTGAGCAATTGCAACATATACAAATTATCTTGAAAGACTTAGTATATATCAACAACAATTCCAAATATAATTTGATTTGTTTAATAGTCACATCCAATAGATTTGAAATTTGGAAACCATAAAATTTGAGAGAGTTAAGTTAAAAAGACTTACATTCAATTTTTCATTTGATTCATGGCTAATGGGTTTAAATTGATTATTTGAATTTTAAAAAAGAATGCTTAAAAAAAATTTTAATATTAAAATTAAAGTTATTGTCTATCCTTAATTACATTCGTGTTTAGACAGGTTTATAATTTTAACAACTATTTAAAAATAATTTTTATTTTAAAAATGACAATTCAAATCAAATCGGATGAATAAATTAACAAGTTGAAGCACTAGTGGACCTACAAGTATACCTAAAACTAAGTTAATATAGTAAATTCCTGAAGGAAAACAGGTGGAGAAAATTGGATGGTGGTCCAATAAAAATATGAATTTGTTAAGGAAAATGACAAATAAATTATATTAAAAAAAAAAAAAAAACCAAAAGAAAAGAACGAGAGAGAAGGGAAAAAAATGTAGGGTTAGGAGGACATCTTGGATCATGTTGTGAAGTGTGAAGGCCTGCTATAAGTTTTTACACTTTTCATAAATTCTGAATTTAATTTATATGTTTTAATTTTTAGGAATTTAGAATTTAAGTTTTATTGTTAATGTCGACACCATTTTTTTTTGAAAAATTGGGGGAATCGACTTTGGATTTTGAAAATGAACAGGAGTCGCCACTGATCCTTTTTACTGAGGTGTGATCGGATCACCTCGAAAAGTGGTTGCTTTTAATAAATATTTTGATTTATCAAAACAACGATTTTGGCCTGCGAAATCAGAAAAGGGTTCGGGAGTCGGTTACGCACGAGGAAGGATTAGCACCCTCGATGCGCCCAAAAATTGGTACTTTGTTGATTAATTAATGTCTTAGTGTCGAATGTTTTGCAAATTCGAAAGAATTTAAAATACGATCCCTTTTATTAAAAACATTTGAATATGTCGAAATAAAAATCAAGACTCGCTCATCTCAATGAAATAAGAATGTCGCATCCGGTAAGTTAGGGTGCAATATATCAATTTCTCGAAATTAAGCTCGTCCTTTTTATTAAGAAGATTCATATATTTAAATCGAAAAGGAACATTTGATTATTTTGGGTCGAACGAAAAATCTAAACCCAGTAAGATAGGGCTCGATTTATCGAAGTTCCAAAATATAAAATATTACCTTAATTTTGAAATTCCTATCTCGAGACACTGAACGCCACATTCAGTAAGTTAGGATGTAGCATTTCGAGGTTTCGAGAATAGGTTTTATTTGAAAACTCGTACGTTTTGATTTTGAAAGCGATACTCGATAGCTCGCGTTTAATGAGAGAAATCAGAACCTAGTGAGTTAAGGCTCGACTTCCTCGAAGTATCCAAACATGAGTTACGCTTTTGGAAGCCTTTGAATGAAATTTTAAACGAAGTGGTATTAAGCACAACTTTTATAAAATACGAGCATGGAATTATAAAACACAAAGCAAAGAAATAATTCATACACAATATATATTTCATCAATGAACCATAATAACGAATAAATGTAAACCAATACACACGAGAACAATCATTTATAAAATGTCATTGTGCGCGAGTGGCGATATTCAGAATTAAATGCAAATTCAAGAGAAATGCTAAGGCACATTAAAATAACTAAAACTTAGCAAGCTTTTGATAAATGAGAATGCTAGATTAAAAAAGAAAGTTTTAAAAAAAAAAAAAAAAGACTATTATATAGCAATATATATTCAAAACAAATAATATTTATGTGAAAACTAAATACCAAAACATGAATAGGTTAAAATGAGAAATACACCATATGCTTATAAAGTATGTATATACATTCGTATAATATTTAAAGTATTCATAGTACAATATAAAATGTATATAAAAAAAATGGCAACCACAAAATATGATATAATAAAAGAGCAGTATTCAAGAACATACATATACATACATATATGTAGTATATATATACGAAAATAGTTAAACGTACATATATAATGTACGAAGATACTTATATAATAATATTAAGGCATATGCACGAAATAAGAATGAAATGAGTACAAAACAAAAAAGAAAAGGGTACGAAAAGTACGTAAATAATTATATAAGAATATAATGTGTATATACATATAATACAATATAGTATTTTATAAAAAGCGTATAGAGGATGCTTGTAATGTAAAAATATAGTACGCGTAACGTATATAAAAATGTTAAAATATGTACACCAAATACGAAAATATCAATAATATGTATAATATAAAAACGTTAAAGTATTTACAATACATTAAAGTGTTTACACATAAGTAATATACATAGTGTATGAAAGGATAATGTTAAAAGGGAATACATAATACCCTAAAATATTTATACATAAATAATATCAACTTATATACATGGGATAGTATATAAAAATATATACACATTAGCAATAAAGATACATATGAAATATATATTAGAATATAATATATGTACAAAATATAACTCTAATAGTATACGCGCAAAGCTATATGAATGCATATACATGTATATATATATTAATTGAATTTAAAGTCAATACTAAATAATAATAACAACTAATATCAAATTAAATAGTAATAGTTAAGTTAAAATTAAAAGGACTAAAACGAATTAAAAATGAAGCATACGGGGCAAATCCGAAGATAAATAACTAAGACGGACTAATTCAGATGCGCGAAAACAGTAGAGGGATCCAAAGAGGAATAAATCCCTTCATTTTGAAACGCACAGCATCATTGGGACTAAAACGAAAACGGAACAAAACTTTAGGGCCAGATTTTAAAACAACCAAAATAGACGAAAGGGCCAGATTTTAGCACACTCAGAAACAAAGGGACTGGAACAGAAAATAGTCCATTTGGACTTTGAAAACACGCGGGTTTGCGTCAAACGGGTCGGATTCTCGGGTGCTGAAACGGGTTAAATAACACGGCACCGTTTTAGGCCATGGATGAGGGCTCTAAACGGTGCCGTTTAGTCCCTCATAAAATCAAAATTTTTAAACCCTAAATGGGTTACAGAAGACAGAATCGGGAGGCCCCCTTTCAGCTTCATTTCGGCTCCACGCTGCTAGGTTTCTCAACCCTTCGATGCAGGTGGTGGTGGGGGCTGTAAAAGGGGTTTTCTGACCCTCCTTTTGGGGCCATCGGAGGCCTCTGCTCGTGCTTCCCTTGTTACTGACTCTAGGGTATTTTTCAATGCAGGTAAGAGTCGCGCGAACGTATCGGAGATAGGAACCGAATCGACATCTCCTACCCTCGTCGGATGCGAAAGGGATTTCGCGACGTTCTGGGTCACTGGAGGACTTCGGCCGCGAAAGAAAACCAAGCAAGCTAAGTTTTCTTTTATTCTATGGTTCCAGATTAAAAAAGAAGGAAAGAAAACAACCTTTTGATTTCCTCTTTTTTTTTAAAAGAGTAAAGGAAAAGAAATACAAAGAGTAGCAATCGACAGAAAACGAAGCAAAGCAAGATAAAAATATAACCTTTTTGTTTCTGTATTCGAAAGTTCCTTTTTTTTTTTCTTGAATTCTCTCTGTTTTCGTTTTTTTTTATTCAAAAGAAAAGAACCCCTTTTTACATTTGTTTGTTGTGGCTTTAATAGTCGAAATACCTTGTTCATTGCTATAATTTTATCACTGTTTGCTGCTTTCGGCTTCTGTTGCTGCTTTCGTCATGTTTGCAGGTGATGCGATGGGTTTGGTGACCGACTTCTGGTGGCTGCTTCTGAGGGTAGGTGCGGCGCTAGGTGGTAGCAGAGGGTTTGGGGTGTAATTGGGTCTTGGTTTGGGCTGTCGGGTTTTGATTGTAAATGGGTTAACCGAGTTGGGTTTTGGTAAACGGGTATAGGAAATGGGTCTGGTGAATTTGGTTCTGTAAATTGAATTTTGGGACATTTTTGGTTTTATTATTATTTTTGTATTTATTTGGCTTAATTGGGCCGGGCAAAATTGCCCTATTACAGCTGCCCCTCTTTGCTCATTGTCGTGTAACGAGAATAGAGCAAAGACTTAAAGAGGGCCAATTTTGCTCGGTCTGGCCGGATCTTGGTCTCTTGGCGCTTATTTTCTTCGGTTTAGCCTCGAATCTTCGATCTGCTTCTGCATCTCTAGAAGGCCAAATCTTCTATCTACAATCTGCTCCTTGCACTCTCAAGGATGTCAGACTCTTCTTCGATCTGCCCCTGCATCTTCAGGAAAGTCAAATCTTCTAACTTTAATCTGCTCTTTGCAATCTCAAGGATGTCAGATCCTTTTTTGATCTGCCCCTGCATCTTCAGGAAGGTCAAATCTCCTAACCTCAACTTGCTCCTTGCAATCTCAAGGAAAGACAAATCTTCGATCTGCCCCTGCAATCTCAGAAAGGTCAAATCTTTTAACTTCAATTTGCTCATTGCAATCTCAAGGAAAGACAAATCTTCGATCTGCCCCTGCATCTTCAGGAAGGTCAAATCTTCTAACTTCGATTTGCTCCTTGCAATCTCAAGGAAAGATAAATCTTCGATCTGCCCCTGCAATCTCAAGGATGTCAGATCCTTCTTTGATCTACCCCTGCATCTTCAGGAAGGTCAAATCTTTTAACTTCAATTTGCTCCTTGCAATCTCAAGGAAAGACAAATCTTCGATCTGCCCCTGCAATCTTCAGGAAGGTCAAATCTTCTAACTTCGATTTGCTCCTTGCAATCTCAAGGAAAGACAAATCTTTGATCTGCCCCTGCAATCTCAAGGATGTCAGATCCTTCTTTGATCTGCCCCTGCATCTTCAGGAAGGTCAAATCTTTTAACTTCAATTTGCTCCTTGCAATCTCAAGGATATCAGACTTTTCTTCTTCGATCTGCCCCTGTATCTTCAGGAAGGTCAAATCTTCTAATTTTGAATCTGCTCCTTCCAATCTCAAGGATGTCAGACTTTTCTTCTTCTGTCTGCTCCAACTACCATTGGAAGCCAGATCTGAATGTTGTCACCCGTCTTCAGGGAGACCTATCTTGTGAAATGTGATTATGCCTGCGCAAAATGATTAGGATGCTATGATCGAAATGAATCAAGTGCTCCTAAATGCATTATGGATGACACTTGTATGAATGCAAAATGTCATGAACATGATAATCTTTTTATGCTTAGGGCGTCTTCACTCGTTGGCCTTCAGGGCTTCATTACTAGTAGTACACTGCCCTTTTGCTCAGCTGGTATTTTGTCCAAAATAATCTTATTTTGCTCAACCAGATTGCCCCACTGTAACTTTGGGGTTCATTTCACTGTATGTCAAAGTCATAGGGGACATAAGGCTTGTACCCTATCCATCATGACTCGGAGGTATAGGATCTACATCCTTTTCAATCCAACTCGCCACAATCAAGGGCGTAGGGACCTGTTCCATCAACTGATCACGCTCTAGGTGTCCTGACTAGATGTGTATGTCTGATGCTCGCGTAGACGTAGAGTATCTTTCTGAGAATAATCTCGATTACTCATTTTTCATCGAGATTGTATCACCGACCCTATGTCTTATCTTCTTGTTCAGTGAAAATCTTTGACTAAAAATCTGAGGAGATGATTTCAATTTGGACTTAGAGATTTCCAACCCTTAAGTGTGGAAGGTCTTAAACAACGGTCCTGTTTTAGGTTTCTGTACTATTTAGAAACTTCTAGGATAATACGCAAAACTCATTTCATAAAAGAGTTATTAGTCACTAATCATTATTTCAATACAAGATGCTTGAAAAGGATTATGACAATAGACCAGAAGGAAATTGAATGAAAGCATAACTCGAAACAAGCAAGTTAAGCAAATGTAATCAAGAAAAATTTATTGGGAGCATAGCTCGACACGAATAAATTAACCAATAAGAAGGAAATTGATCGGGAGCACAACCCATCATGTATCAAAGATAGTATAATAAGAAAAATGAAAGCTAGATGCCCTAGATATCGCAACCTAAGCTTCTCTGTTTTAATTCTTGAGAACTCCTCCAAGCTCAATGTGTGCCTAGGGGATTCAGAGTGCTTTGTCGATACCCCAAGACGTAGCATACTTCTTTATTGACAATTCAAGCATGGCAAGACTACCGCGTGCCCCACTTTTAACCAAAATTTGAGCCACCCTTTTCGGGTTTTCAACTCAAATGCTCTTTGGACTCAAAGCGCCCTTTGCGGGTTTTCACCTTGGCCTCTCCTTTTTCTTTCTTTCTTTTGATTGATTTTTCATTTTTCTTCTTGATTTTTTTTTCTTCTTTTTTCTTTTCTTCTTTTTCTCTTTTTTTTTTCTTGATCGACTTTTTCAGAATGTCTCAAGGCGTCCTTTGCGGGTTTTCACCTTGATTTTCTTGAGAAACTCTTGTGGGCGAATCTTTCTCATTCGTATCATCCATTTTGGCTCGTTTGATTAGGATGAATATTTTCAAGTTAAGCTCACTAGGGATACTCAAACCTTGACTCTATCGAGGCTTGAAGGAAGAAATCTTGATCCATAAACCCATGAGAAAGAGGTTGCCCCAGTAACGGTCTTGTCATAAGCCCTATGCAAAGAGATGGTTCAACGATTCTCAGCAGATAAGCATGAAGTTGCTGACATTATTCTTCAACCTGGAAAGTTGAGATACATAAATTGCTCCTGGAGCTGTCATCTCATCGTGGCTCGATGACGTCTCTGAGGTGTTCTCGAACTTCATAACCTTCCCCAACTGGAAGGCCGGCAAAGCAAATAGGAACAACTACAAGTGTGGCAGTGGTGCTCCTTTGATATATATATACCAGAGAATAGACTATCTCCTGCAGATCATTAGCCAAAATTTCCAATCTGATCTAAGAGAATACAATAATGGATATGCCTCATGGTTTCAATCATTCCAGCATGGGCTCAAAGATAGAAGTCATTGTCCTTAGGATGACAGACTTTGTTGTCTATAACAGTTCCAGGCGGGATATTGTAAGGAAATCTCTACTGGAAAAAACTTAGTACGATGGTTTTTCTGTGCCATAATGACTATGAACTTGGGAATCCCATTCTCGTCGAGGAACTTGATCAGGTTCTTTGTTCAAAACTTGATTGAACTGAGGCTCGCTAAATCGATAATTAGCTGATCAGACTCATTCTTCCCTAAATTTGTATAGAAGTCTTCCCATATGATACCCTCATCTGCTTTGTCAGACACTGGTTTGAAGGGAAAATCTATCATTTCGAGCTTCAGAGACTGTGTACGGACTGATGCCCTATAGCAAAAAAATCAATGGCCTTTATCCAAAGCTAACCACTACAGCTATTGATGGTACATCAGATTCTCTAGGGGTGTCATGTAACACATTCATTCCAAGTATGATAGTTGGAACCTTTGAAATCATAGGGATTTGAAGGTGTTTGCTCCAGCGTAGGCATAGAGAGTAAGTGGTAGTTTCTTATACCAACCTTTACCAGTCTCGGTCATCTTTTGTAGTTTATTTCTTCTTCTTTTTCTTTTCTTTTGGCAACCTTTACTGTATGGCGCCTTATCTTTGAACAGACTGCAAACTTTTGACATTGTGCAGTTGGATTGATGTTTTCTTTCTTTCTTTCTTTTTTTCCTTTTTTTTTTTGAATTCAAATTCAAATTTGGATCCGGCTTTGGATTTGGATTTTGAATTTGAATTTGAATTTGATGACCGTCTACTTTGTAACTTTGGCACGTGACGTGACCCTACCCTCTTGGTGAAGTAATTGACCATTGCGAAGATGAAATCGGCGAAACTGGCTTCCAAAACAACCATGCCCCTATACATCTTGTCTTCTTCAATTTGACTTTTACGACATACTGATGTAGTCCTCTTTCATGTCAGGCTAACAATATCTTAGCCTTTTGATCAGCCTGGCTATTGTAAAATTGCTAGCGTGTATCCTTCAGATATTTTTGTGGACCTCTTCTGAAATTTCGGTGTGCCCATGTCTTGATAGCCTGTGCCTGTCTTGATATGGTTGTGTGAAGACATGTTTGAAATGTTTCAATGATGTCTTGCCCTTTTTGGTAGTGAGCTAGGCTTCAATCCTTGTTTGCTCACGATATTCATTGATCTTGTGGGATTCATTTTCGTCTTGTTCTACCATCCTCGACAAATCGAAAGATAAGTCACAATCTCTGCCGTCTTCAAAGTCTTGAGACTCCCCTAGGCACATATTTTGCTCCAAAGGAGATTCTAGTTTAGTAACAGTGTTGCTCGTGTTATCAATATCTGGAGACCCTTTTTATGGGTACAAAGAAAGATTTCAAAGAATAAATGAATTCAAGAATGAGTATTTATGTGTCATGATCATGAAGAACGAATAAAAAGGATATTTGAAAAAGTTCAAAGAACAACAGAATCTAAGAACAATTGTGCAGTATGGTTATGAATAAAAGAATAAGAGAATCTAAGAATAATCATTGTATAGTGAGAAATAAATGAAAATTTACTCAAAAAAATGCATTTTTTATTGAAATAAAGACTTTAGACAAAAGCCTATTTTCACAAAAAGACTCTTACTGCCTCTAGGCTTAAAGTAGTAAGCGTGTTCTGGATATCATCCTAAGTTAGCTCTAAAAACACAGGGAACTCTTCTACAGTCCCATTGTCCAAAACAATTCTAAATATGCAAAGGCTTGGCAACTTTGAGTCCTCGACTCCCTTTTTAGATGCGTCATTGATGTTCAAATTTCCCCGTATCCCGTCTTGCGCTAGAGCCCTGAACTTGATGCACCCTTGGATCCCGTGCCCCCATTTATCGTGGTATTCACAATGTTCATCCCTTGAACAGAATAGTCGGGTAATGGATTTTCTTTCTTTGAGGGATTATCGAATTTTATGACTCCTATTTTGATCAATTTTCCGATTAGCTTTTTGAAAGAGGTGCAGTTCTCGATCGAATGGCCCGTGATTCCCGCATGGAATTCGCATTGAGAGTTCACATCGTACCATTTAGGGTATGGGGGATATATTGGTTCCACGTGACGAGGGGCTACAATATGTGCGTTAAACAAAATTTGGTACAATTCCCCATATGAAATTGGGATGGGAGACAACTGAGGTTCGTCTGAGTGCAGTTTTGGATCGAATTCTTGCCTTAGGGACACTTGATGGCTAGCAGTTGGCATTCTTGGCTGGCCTATAGTAATCGATCTTGCTTTACTTTCCTTTCCCTTTATTGCCCTCGTAGTATTATCTCAGGAGCTCCACTCTTGTTTTTTATAAACCTCGCGCTGCTTTGGACACTCCATACTGGCCTTCTTTGTTTCTTCAGTGACGGTAAGATTGGCTAGATTGCCTTTCAGGTGGGGGCCTGAGCCTACTGAAGGGTTCGCTGGTGCTAACATACCGGCCTGATGTTGTTGGGGTCTAATAGCAACGGGTATCCCTTGTGCAGGTGCGTCTGATTGAGTCTGGCCACTTATTGGAGTGAACCTTGGGGAATAAACGATGTCTTCGTTATCATCCTCGCTATGGCCCACTGGGACTTTTCCTTTTCCGAGCCCTTCGGATAATAACTGTTTAAACTGGCTAATCATATCCCTCTGGAGTTCTAACATTTGGCTCTGCACATCCTGTTGAATTCTGGATAACTGCTCTTGCATCTGTATTTGCCTTTGCTCTATTCTCTCCAGCCTTTGTTCCATGTTTTTAGGTTAACTGAAATAATTTTATCTAATTAGGGTCATTTTGTAAAAATCTGATGCAAATGATGCGATGTAAGAAATGCAATGTAAATTATGCAATGCAAATGAGTGAGATGCAAATGAATGCAAGAAAAGAAGCGTCGACCTTATATTCAGTTCCATTAGAAGAACTTTTTTAGAAGACAAATTTCTTTACATAAAATGGATCACATATGCGGTCTTGCCCTTAGAATCTAAGTGAAGACTCCGCTCCTTTCTTCATGTCTAGATGTTATGGTCGAATCTTGTGAGCTTTCAATAGATGCCTCCGCTAACTCTCTTTTGCTTGATCACGATCCATGGTTCACCTATCCTTGTGATGCTCCTTAGCTCCTCTGACGTAATTGCTCTCGAATACTTCTTGTTGGTTTGAATTCTCGGGCAGAGTTTTGTATTCTTCCGTGAACTATCAACCTTCTTCTGTCGTGCTTACTTGGGCCATATCAGGGTGACCGTATTATAATCCAATTTATCAAGAAATTCGTCCCCTTTATGTCGAACTCCCCTATTTAGGAACCGAATATGAATCAATACCTCTTTTCTATAACGATGTAATGCAATGTAATGCAGATGTATGAATGCAAAAAGGCATTGATCTCGATTCAGTTTCTTTTAGAAAACTTTATTAAAAAAAAACAAAATCCTTTACATAAAACGGGCTACCAATATGCGTTTGCCCTAACGTTCGAAGTTTTAACAAAGCAAACTTTTAACCAAGATCGGATTGTTGTTCACATTGGTGCTTAATGTGCACAATTTAGGCTATATCTTAACCCGCGAGGTAATCCCTACAGCTAAAGACACCTCCTCTAATGTCTGTGAAGTTATCTTGCTTATCTTGGAAAAGATTGGTAAGCATGCTACTTTTAAAAAGATATCCGACACATTCAGTGCTTCTTGAGAGTCTTTAGATTCCCGTCTACACAGAACATTTTGAAATGCTCGCGTGGGTATCTTCGCAGCATAGCTAATCTCCACCTTAAAGGTCTTTGAACAACACGATCTACTTTAATCTCTTTCTTTCACGCCCATTTGGGCTGTCTAGGCCATCAGGGTTTGCATTTCCATAGGTGCACCATCCTAAAATGCCATGGTAAACTCAAGCTTGTTGTTTGGTAACGGTCTTATAGTGACTAAGCTTCTTCACCATTTTAAGCGAAATTCTTTCCAACCAACTCATTTTTGTAGGCCTCATGCACTCTGTCAATTACTTTCCTTCCAACACCCTTACCATCCACAGAGTAACCATCATCATATGAAATGGAAATGCTGTAATGGTAGAAGTATCCGTTAGTACTCCCTATGCTTACTTTAAGTTGTTCAATCCTTTTTATGTCAAACAAATACTGTAAGTCCCCACAGTTGCTGTAGAACCACTGCTTGGCTACGTTACTCTATTGATCTCATATCGCCTTTAACTTCCATGGGTCATTTCGCGTCGCATTGATGCAAGTTTAATCTCATAATTTTGATGTATATCCTTCAACTGGGCAATCTCTTTTTGCTAGTTGTATTCCCTTTGACCGTTTTCAGACAGTCACATTGTTTCCCACTTTATCAAGGATCCCGTTTTCCATAATAAAATTCTCTAAATTAGAAATCGAACGTGAATCGATACCTTTTAAATGCGACATGGTATGCAAACCATAGAAAAAACAAGAAAAACACAGAATGTCAATGTGTAAAATGAAATTCAGAACACGTATGAAAACAGAGAAACAATCAAGGACCTATTAGGGTAACCACTTAAAGTTCGACGTGGCTCTACCTAGGGTGGGCCCCTAAGGGTTCTTTATATGCGGTTTTTAGGTTCTAGAGTAGGGGTGCCTGAACCAGCAGATTCCTCGATCTTCACCCATTATAGGCTCATTCAGATCGAGTTCGGTTCAGGGGAACACATTTCCCTAAGGCTGCACGGAGATGAAAATCTCACGAAGCACATAGGTACGGATGTGTTCCGGAAGCGTTTCACTATCCTACACGGAGGTGAAAACCTCACGAAGGAGTAGCTTCTTGCTCCCACTTAAAAGGTGTGACCCGGCGGTCATGCAATGCAATGCACAAGTATACAGAAAAACTTGAAACATATAAAGAAAATGGGAATAAGATAACGAAAATCGGAATTCAAAACAGATGAAATGCAAAAAAAAAAAAAAAGGATCATATATAAAAATCAAAATTTCAATTTTCGACAAAAAGACAAAAGTTAATCAACTAGTGGCCTGACTCACAAACTTGGTCCCCAGTGGAGTCGCCAAGCTGTCGACACCATTTTTTTTTGAAAAATTGGGGGAATCGACTTTGGATTTTGAAAATGAACAGGAGTCGCCACTGATCCTTTTTACTGAGGTGTGATCGGATCACCTCGAAAAGTGGTTGCTTTTAATAAATATTTTGATTTATCAAAACAACGATTTTGGCCTGCGAAATCAGAAAAGGGTTCGGGAGTCGGTTACGCACGAGGAAGGATTAGCACCCTCGATGCGCCCAAAAATTGGTACTTTGTTGATTAATTAATGTCTTAGTGTCGAATGTTTTGCAAATTCGAAAGAATTTAAAATACGATCCCTTTTATTAAAAACATTTGAATATGTCGAAATAAAAATCAAGACTCGCTCATCTCAATGAAATAAGAATGTCGCATCCGGTAAGTTAGGGTGCAATATATCAATTTCTCGAAATTAAGCTCGTCCTTTTTATTAAGAAGATTCATATATTTAAATCGAAAAGGAACATTTGATTATTTTGGGTCGAACGAAAAATCTAAACCCAGTAAGATAGGGCTCGATTTATCGAAGTTCCAAAATATAAAATATTACCTTAATTTTGAAATTCCTATCTCGAGACACTGAACGCCACATTCAGTAAGTTAGGATGTAGCATTTCGAGGTTTCGAGAATAGGTTTTATTTGAAAACTCGTACGTTTTGATTTTGAAAGCGATACTCGATAGCTCGCGTTTAATGAGAGAAATCAGAACCTAGTGAGTTAAGGCTCGACTTCCTCGAAGTATCCAAACATGAGTTACGCTTTTGGAAGCCTTTGAATGAAATTTTAAACGAAGTGGTATTAAGCACAACTTTTATAAAATACGAGCATGGAATTATAAAACACAAAGCAAAGAAATAATTCATACACAATATATATTTCATCAATGAACCATAATAACGAATAAATGTAAACCAATACACACGAGAACAATCATTTATAAAATGTCATTGTGCGCGAGTGGCGATATTCAGAATTAAATGCAAATTCAAGAGAAATGCTAAGGCACATTAAAATAACTAAAACTTAGCAAGCTTTTGATAAATGAGAATGCTAGATTAAAAAAGAAAGTTTTAAAAAAAAAAAAAAAAGACTATTATATAGCAATATATATTCAAAACAAATAATATTTATGTGAAAACTAAATACCAAAACATGAATAGGTTAAAATGAGAAATACACCATATGCTTATAAAGTATGTATATACATTCGTATAATATTTAAAGTATTCATAGTACAATATAAAATGTATATAAAAAAAATGGCAACCACAAAATATGATATAATAAAAGAGCAGTATTCAAGAACATACATATACATACATATATGTAGTATATATATACGAAAATAGTTAAACGTACATATATAATGTACGAAGATACTTATATAATAATATTAAGGCATATGCACGAAATAAGAATGAAATGAGTACAAAACAAAAAAGAAAAGGGTACGAAAAGTACGTAAATAATTATATAAGAATATAATGTGTATATACATATAATACAATATAGTATTTTATAAAAAGCGTATAGAGGATGCTTGTAATGTAAAAATATAGTACGCGTAACGTATATAAAAATGTTAAAATATGTACACCAAATACGAAAATATCAATAATATGTATAATATAAAAACGTTAAAGTATTTACAATACATTAAAGTGTTTACACATAAGTAATATACATAGTGTATGAAAGGATAATGTTAAAAGGGAATACATAATACCCTAAAATATTTATACATAAATAATATCAACTTATATACATGGGATAGTATATAAAAATATATACACATTAGCAATAAAGATACATATGAAATATATATTAGAATATAATATATGTACAAAATATAACTCTAATAGTATACGCGCAAAGCTATATGAATGCATATACATGTATATATATATTAATTGAATTTAAAGTCAATACTAAATAATAATAACAACTAATATCAAATTAAATAGTAATAGTTAAGTTAAAATTAAAAGGACTAAAACGAATTAAAAATGAAGCATACGGGGCAAATCCGAAGATAAATAACTAAGACGGACTAATTCAGATGCGCGAAAACAGTAGAGGGATCCAAAGAGGAATAAATCCCTTCATTTTGAAACGCACAGCATCATTGGGACTAAAACGAAAACGGAACAAAACTTTAGGGCCAGATTTTAAAACAACCAAAATAGACGAAAGGGCCAGATTTTAGCACACTCAGAAACAAAGGGACTGGAACAGAAAATAGTCCATTTGGACTTTGAAAACACGCGGGTTTGCGTCAAACGGGTCGGATTCTCGGGTGCTGAAACGGGTTAAATAACACGGCACCGTTTTAGGCCATGGATGAGGGCTCTAAACGGTGCCGTTTAGTCCCTCATAAAATCAAAATTTTTAAACCCTAAATGGGTTACAGAAGACAGAATCGGGAGGCCCCCTTTCAGCTTCATTTCGGCTCCACGCTGCTAGGTTTCTCAACCCTTCGATGCAGGTGGTGGTGGGGGCTGTAAAAGGGGTTTTCTGACCCTCCTTTTGGGGCCATCGGAGGCCTCTGCTCGTGCTTCCCTTGTTACTGACTCTAGGGTATTTTTCAATGCAGGTAAGAGTCGCGCGAACGTATCGGAGATAAGAACCGAATCGACATCTCCTACCCTCGTCGGATGCGAAAGGGATTTCGCGACGTTCTGGGTCACTGGAGGACTTCGGCCGCGAAAGAAAACCAAGCAAGCTAAGTTTTCTTTTATTCTATGGTTCCAGATTAAAAAAGAAGGAAAGAAAACAACCTTTTGATTTCCTCTTTTTTTTTAAAAGAGTAAAGGAAAAGAAATACAAAGAGTAGCAATCGACAGAAAACGAAGCAAAGCAAGATAAAAATATAACCTTTTTGTTTCTGTATTCGAAAGTTCCTTTTTTTTTTTCTTGAATTCTCTCTGTTTTCGTTTTTTTTTATTCAAAAGAAAAGAACCCCTTTTTACATTTGTTTGTTGTGGCTTTAATAGCCGAAATACCTTGTTCATTGCTATAATTTTATCACTGTTTGCTGCTTTCGGCTTCTGTTGCTGCTTTCGTCATGTTTGCAGGTGATGCGATGGGTTTGGTGACCGACTTCTGGTGGCTGCTTCTGAGGGTAGGTGCAGCGCTAGGTGGTAGCAGAGGGTTTGGGGTGTAATTGGGTCTTGGTTTGGGCTGTCGGGTTTTGATTGTAAATGGGTTAACCGAGTTGGGTTTTGGTAAACGGGTATAGGAAATGGGTCTGGTGAATTTGGTTCTGTAAATTGAATTTTGGGACATTTTTGGTTTTATTATTATTTTTGTATTTATTTGGCTTAATTGGGCCGGGCAAAATTGCCCTATTACAGTTAATATTATTAATATTAATTTGTTAGATTTAAGTTTATTACAACGTCATTTTTTTTAGTTATATTGTTAAAATAAATATTTTTTTATTTTAAAATGTCACACTAACAAAATTAATAAAAAAGATAATAGTGTTAATAATTAAATTTAAAATTTAAAATCTGAAAAGTAGAAAGACTAAAACCTTAAAAATAAAACTATAGAAACTAAATTTTAAAATTTTGAAGAAAAATATAAGAATTTATAATATATTTAAACTTTTATTTATAGGACCATGTGTCACGAGGAGGAGGGTGTTCGCAGACACCGTATGCAGACCAATGGTGTGACCATGATGCTGGATTAAAGCAAAATGTTTGTGCCCAAAAGCCTTACATTCCCATGCCTCATGGTTTGTGGGTTTGGTTGGGGTGAATTGATTGTTAAAATCTTTTCATTTTATTTATTTATTTTAATTAATGTATTTTCTGTATTCACATTATAATTTATGAGTGTTAGTGATTATCATTTTCAACAATGTTACTTTTATGATTTGAATATGAATATTTTTCATTGAAAATACAATGTGATAAATCACTACACTTAGTATTTAATTGATATTAATTTATTTTTACGTACTTTCAATGTTGTTATTGCTTGTGTGCTTCTTCATCGACAGTCCTCCGGATTTCTGCTTTGTGTAGGAACCATAAAACCAGGTACTTTAATTCTTTATTCATTTTAGTTTTGCAAATTAAAAAGAAAAAGAAAAGCTTTAAAGTTGCACTTTTTGTGGTTGAATGATGGGGAAGAAATGAAACTTTGAGAATGTGAGGAAATTTTCATGTCAAAGTTGAACTTCGACACATGATTCAATATGGCTAATTGGGATATAAGATAATCTCTTGAAATCAAGTCTCAATTTTATTTAAATTCGGATAACTTCTTCTAACTCTCTTTATAAAAAAACAATTTGTTATATTATTCAACATGAGTCCATTTTTATTATGTTGGGATGAAGTTAAAAATTTTATTTGGAGGGGTTGAGATAAAATTATAAAATTTTAGAGAAGTTAAGGTTAAAAATTTTGTGTTTAAATACTTAAATTACATTATTAATTTTTTTGAAGGGTCAAAAATGTAAAATTTTCATTTGCTTCAAAAACTAAAGGATTTAATTTGAATGGTTTATATTTTAGGAGGGGCTAAATGGATGTTATTCAATTTAATCAAACACGGCCAAGGTTCCTGCAGCCATGCATAATGGCTATGTGTGATTCCCTAATTCTAATCTTTATGTCATGTGATGTGTGAGTTTTGTTTAATTTTTTTAATTTAATTCGATTCTTTTTATTTTTCATTTATTATGATTTTTATTAATTTAATTTTACATTATAATTATTCATACGTATATTTATATTTATATTTATACCATATTTATGAATCAATTAATTGTAATAGTAAAATATATATGAATC
Source organism: Gossypium stocksii (assembly GCA_020496765.1). NCBI lineage: Eukaryota > Viridiplantae > Streptophyta > Magnoliopsida > Malvales > Malvaceae > Gossypium > Gossypium stocksii. Next base: position 82,234,947 of record CM035625.1, on the reverse strand, counting down.
CCTTCAAATCAGTATTGCTAATACATTTTTTTAATAAACCTAATATAATTATTTTTTGTTCTAAAAAAGCAATGCTTCTATGGAATTGATGTTAAAGTAATGCAACCTTATAAAGATTTGTACTCACCAAATCTGGGTTCTGATTCTAAATTTATTATTTAAAGAAGTAAAATTAAAAAACTCTTTAATCGATGTTTAAAAAAATAAATAAGATATATAATAATATTTTAAAGAATAATATTTGATGCACTATTTATGTATAAGTCTAATGTACCATGAGTGAATAATAACACGACTAAACATCTTTAAATTAAACAAAAATAAGGAGAACTTATAAATAAATACTAATCATTTTATTTAAACATAGTTAAATATTAATCACAATTATTATAAATAAATCTTAATAACTCTAGATTTAGGATATTAGGTTTAAGGGTTTAGATTTTAAGGTTTTAACATTTATTTAAATTAATTATTATTTAATTATGTTTAAATAAAGTTATTATTTATTTATAACCCCTCCATTATTTTTTAATTTTATTTACTGATGATATGTTATATTATTATTCACTAATGATGCATAAGATTTATGTATCAATAGTTGCATAAATATATATATATATATATATATATATATAAGTCTAGCTCACAAAATTAAAATAAATAAATAAATATGAGAACCCCACAAGGTAAAAGTCCCAACGCAAAAGAACTCTCCAATTCCCAACAAAACTAGAGAAAAATATTGAGAGAATCTTCCAATTTGGTCCCACCCCCTAAATATTATTCATCATTGTATTTATACAAACCATTCACAAATTTTGGAAAAGGACATCAGTCCTTTAATTACAAAATATATTTCATACCCTCACCATCTCCCTTATTGGAAATTCTGTTCCATAAATAACATTACTTGATTCATAAGCATTAATATTTGTTTTCATTATTGTAACCAAAATTCTGTATAATTCTTGAAATAAAAAGAGAATATTAATACTACAAGGAAAAGTTTAAAAGGGGAGAGATAATGATATAATTAAGTGCCATATATATATATATTCATATTCCTAATACATGCTAAGAATATTGTTAATGAAAGTGAATAATAAATATTATTTGAAATACTGATTTTTATAAGATCGAGTGGTAAGGAGTTTAATGTCTTTTAGGTAATGTTTTAGGTTTGAATTTTGGTATTAGAAAAAGAAAAACAATACCGCTAGAGTTTTGCACCCAATCTACAGGTTCAACTAAGGGTGACACTGGGGCAGGTAAGGGCCTCGGCCCCCTAAAATGAGAAATTTTTTTTGACCCTTCAAAATTTATGAACTTTAAAATTAATAAATGATAAGATTGTAATTCGATCTTAAAAATGATAAAATTTTAATTTAATTCTATAAAATTTTAATTTTTTTTTAAAATAATAAAATTCTCAACCAAATATTTTGGTTTTGCATCTAAGTTGGATTCTACTTGAATCCAAATTTATTCAAAAACCTCATGTGATTACCAAATATTACATAATCTCGGGAAAAAAAAAATTGTTGTGCATATGATATTGGCATTGAAAATTCAATCGATAATGGAAAGTAACTTTCTTTCTTTTTAATGTAATAGATTTAAGGGGAGAAAATAATTATCCGAATAATTAAAAGGGAAAAAATTGATGCAAAAACCTAAAAAGATACCCTAAACTCTATATAATATAAAACAAAAGAAAGAAAAGAAATTTCATATGCTTACATGCATTTATACTATGGATTAATATTTAGTATATTATTAATATATTTTTTATTTTAAATTTAATTTTAAAAAATTGTTATATATATTTTTTGAAATACCTTTTTAATATTTTACTATATTCTTATGAATATTTATTAATCTTTAATTTTATTTGTGAAATTTAAAATTATGTATCGAAATTTTGTTTTAAGGGAAATTTTGTTTTAAGGAAAAACCAATATTCCATCCTACTTTCAATGGTGTGACAGCATTTATTCATGTGGCATATACTTACATATTTATATATAAAAACCATCGGTGACTTTGCATAATATAATAAACCTTGGGTTCTTTATTTTTCAATATTACAAAATAGAATTTATATTGTATATATACACACACGTATGTATATAATATATAAAGATTAAGGGCTTTGAATTTATAATTTTCTTTTTTAATAATGTCAATTTTAAAGTTTGATTTCGAAATTTTTATTTGAGAGTACAATCAAATATGAATTTAAAATCTTTTTTTAGGAACTAAAATATAATTTTGTTATTATATTAACTTATATTTTTACAATTTTTAAGACTAAACCTAAATTTTATTATTTTTAAGATCAAATCATAATTTTACTATATTTAATATATAAATTTATAAAATTTAGAAAATTAAAATAGAAAATTTCAATTTTGGAGGGGAAACCCCTACCTGGCCCATGTAACTCGATAATCCGTATATATATATATATATATAAAAGTATTGTTACATACAAGTACAAAGTCATTTTCGTTTAGGTTTCTCTAGAACCAGTCTCACTCTCATCACTTACTTACAATTAATACATTTTTATTTCTTAGAAAAAAAAAAGACAAAAACAAAGACAAAGATTCCCATGGTGGGGTTTGATTTAAAAGACTAAACAAAAAAAAGAAACAGGGATTCCCTTCAATCTTGTTATGCCCACATCCATGGTACAATATTTTGTGTGTCCTTGTCCCTGGCAACCCTAACCTTAATTTAATAGCCTTTTTTTCTTCTTCTATTTCTCTCTCAAGGCGTCGTTTCAACTCACCTACACATATGGGTGTATATATACCTTACAATCCCATCCACCTCCCATGTATCACTTCCTTAAGAGCCTTTGTTAAAAAAAAAAAAAAAGAATGTCGGGTGTTTGGGTTTTCAAGAACGGTGTGGTTCGTCTGGTAGAGAATCCTGGGGCGGAGCCATTGGATGGTAACCGTCAAGGTTCGAGTAGTGCACGTCGCAAGGTGCTTGTACATGTTCCTTCCAACGAAGTGATCACTTGCTATGAAGATCTCGAGTCTAAGCTATTGTCTCTCGGGTGGGAGAGGTACTATGATGACCCTGATCTTCTTCAATTTCACAAACGGTCCACCGTCCATCTGATCTCTCTCCCTAGAGATTTCAACAAGTTCAAGTCTATTCACATGTATGATATCGTTGTCAAAAATCGGAACATGTTTGAAGTTAGGGATATGTAAAAATGCAGTATGTGCCTGTAATAGTGCACTCTACTTTGTCTTAAAATTCATCTATCTTTACTTGTTTGGTTTTTTTTTTTTTTATGTCATGCATTTGTTTTTAAGATTATAGTATTGTGATATGTGAGTTTTAGTTTTTAGAATAGATCAATATATATAATTGTTGTCGCTGTCGCATTTATTGCAGTTATATCGACGATGAAGAGAAACGAAACAATAAAATAACCATCGTACTGCAAATGCTGTTTAAGGTTAAAAAGGAGTTAATGTGCTTAAAAATGGTTTGCTTGGTGTGACTTGGCTTTGTGTTATGCTTCTATATAAATTATTGTAATGTGGATGCGAATTGGTGTTCTCCTTATGTGTTATAAATAAATGTTGTTTACCATAGTTTTCTTTAGGCACTTTGATAAATTCTTGAATCGAGAATTATGAGAGTTAATAAATCTTACATTAATTCAAATGATACAATTAATGTACTTAAGTTTAATTTTAATATATTTGTCTTGTGTACGATAGTAAAATATATAATTTTTAATTATTTTATAGTTTACTTAAAATTATGAATATCAATTCAATCAAGTTAATATCTAGTTAACATTTATGGCATTCTAATAAGGCCTGTCACGATCTAGCACTTGATATATACTCATTTTCTAATTTTGATATCTAAATATTTTTTTTTGTCCCATTTTAATATATGAACTATCATTTTCATTCTGATTTACTTTAAAAAATAAAAATTGTTAATAAGAACATGACATTTGAGTACGCGATGCACTCTTATAAAATATTGATAATTTTTGAAAAAAAATTGATAAAAACAATATTTCAAATACTAAAATGAAACTAAAAAAATTTTAAATACCAAAATGTAAAAAATAAATATAATTGAAGGACGAAATCATATTTATAATATGAACAATGTAAACCACAATATTGTGAAATGGATAGTGACCCCATCTATGAGCTAAAATTCTAAACCAGAGAACATATATATATAGCAAATTCAAGTTAAGAATTTATGAACCACAATTGTTGAAGCAAGGGAGCATTTGTGTTACCATTTTGACAAACAAATGAGACATGCATGCACATGTCTGAAAACTATATATATATATATATAAAATATGTATATGAGAAATTGGTCTAAATTCAACCTTGTTTTACTCAAGTGGACCAATGGCAATGTTTCTTTTTATTTCTTCCCCGAGTTATTTGCTAGGGCCCCCTCCTAGGTTTCCAATTTGCATGCCAAGTGTAGACATGCTAATAAAACATTTGCCAAGCTTAAATTCCATTATTACTTTCTATACTTCAATTTGATTCTGTATTTTTCAAATTTTCAAATTTCTATTCTGACATTGTAATTTTTTTTATGTTTTTATTATTTTTAAAATTTGATATGGTAAATATATTATCATATGTGTAATACAATATTAATTTATTACTTTCACATATTATTCATGAAAAGGTTAATTCACGGATTTAATGGGCGATCAATTATGTCAAGATTGAAATTTAGAAATACTAAGAATTGTTCACATGGAGAACATTGACTAAATTTATAACTTTGCACATGATACAAGACTAATAGTAGAACCTAACCAAATAGAATTAACTACTGCCATTTGGATCTATACTAAAATTTCAAAATTAGAAAAAGTATATGAACTAAAACTGACCAAATTAAATTATAGAGATTAAATCTACAACTTATGCATAGTATAAGGACTAATAGCATAATTTGGCCTAGATTAAATAATCTAATTTCACTTTTAGCCCCCTCTTAAACTTAAAAAATTCAATTTGATCTTTTAGCACTTTTGTTAAATGAATATGTATATATGGCTTTTATGAAAAATAAATAATTCATTTTAAACTTTGACCCCCAAAATATTTTTAATTTATTCCGACCCCAATAATAATTCCTAACTTCACCCATCTTTGCCCGTGTGGCCATATAGCAGAGTGAATAAAGAGGGGAAATTGAATAAAACCCCTCAAAAAGAAAAAACCTTAAAACAACCTTAAGAACATTCTTTTAAATTCTCAACCTAACAGTTTAAGACTGAAGCAAATATGAAATCTAATTCTCATCTGTTTGCTAAGTTAAAATCCAGGTCCCTTAAAAGATGGTCTCTAAATGTTCCTTTTTAAGAGCCAAATATTGTATTGCATAAAGATTTTCAACTCTATAAGCAGGCCTAATGATAGTGCGTTTTTTGTGTCATACATTCATCATTCCACTTTCCTGTTCCTGTTTTTGGTGTTTCAGAAAACATGGTAAGAAATAAAACACTCATTTGGTATCTATGTGCGTGTCACAAGCTTTACTTTGGATGCCGCTAGTCGCTGCAATCGAATCCGTGACAAACCGAAACCCAGATTACGAGTACTAGAAGTAGTAAGATTCCGAGAACTACCATCTTTATCTTCATGTTTTGATGCCACATTTTACGACGGATTTTCGTCCCTTGGTTCTTGTAAGCTTGGGCCTGAAGAAAGGACGCGATAATATGAAACCTAATGCATACAAAAATATTCTCAATAGAGCTCAAAAATGGGGTTTACCTGATCACGTAGATTCTCGGTTTTGTCAGCCAGAGTTGTTAGGCTTTCTCCTCTATCGATTGCCTGAGATGTATAATTGAAAGTCATATAAACACAGCAGGTAACCAATGGCGCTCGCTAAGTTAAAACCGTAATTCAAGTATCATTTCAGGCACCCTTTCGTTCGAAGGCTATCTTTTATCCGAATATATGATCATAGAAATTCCAGTATTCCAGTTATGTTACAATCATGTTTCAAAACATCCGAAACGAAAAGAATGCGGATTCGCCCGAGACAGAACAGTAAAAGTACTTACCTTGTCAATATTCTCCAACATTATACTTTTAACTTCTGAAACTTGAGCCTTCACCTTTAATAGCTTCTCAATTTCTTCAGCGTGTTCAATGATATATTTCTTGTGTTCCTTCAAAACTGGCCTGAGAATTGTAATGTTTCGTTTCAACAAAATAAGAATATATATTTATGTAAACTAATTAAAAGATTACCAATTCATCAGTTGGATGGATGAACAAACCCAAACTCCTTATTGAGACTTTTGGCCATAGCTGTATCGGCTTTTCCACCCCCGTATCGTTTCTTGAAGTCCACTTTCATTCGTTCAAGAAACGCAATAGAGATTTGCTTTCCAACAGAATCTTTTGCAACAACACAATACACTGCATACAATGAAAGCCGTGTAGTTAAGGCCTCGAGGGTTACCGATCGATGAAGCAATAAGAAAAGCGCATCATCAGCTTTGGTGTCGGCTAAGAACTGGTATATGATACTTGAGCATACAACAGTGGTAACTTTATTAGCATCACTGACAGTTATAGCACTTGGAGTAATCTTAATGTTTGGAATAGGCTTCGGTTAACACAAGTGAGTGCAACTTTGCTCGGAAACGGTCGTGCTGTTTGGATATCGGAAGCTCCCCTCCTCCCCATACCCTTTCATTATAGATACCAAATTGAAAAACTTACAACAAGAGCTCCCAAAATTTTAATCTTCTAGAGGGTAAAAGTACCATGGAGGCCCTTGTACTAGGAGTCAGATTACATTTTGCCTCTATTAAAAAAAGGTCCAAATTAATCCCTCTATGTTAGATTAAAAAACAAACTTGTCATTTTATTAAAAGTTTCATCTAATTCTACTATTAAAAACTGGCCCTTGTACATCAGTTGCGCTTGTTTTAACAGCACAAGTGAATGGAGTTTTTAACCAAAAAAAACCAATTTACCCTTTGATAGGCACAAGACTAATTTATCTATTTTTTAAATAGAAAGAACAAAATGCAATCTGACTTGCAGGGCCTCCATGAATTGTTAGTTTTCTCTAATCAACACATCTTTGTTAATGAAATGGCATATAACAAACATCCAAAAGGGCATGCAAACTAATGAAATCCATTAAAACATAATATAGATGCATATATATATTTATGAATTGTTGATTATATATTCTCCAATTCAATCTCAATTGAATCAATTTTCTGGCATACAAAGCACATTGATGCACATATTTATATGCACACCACCATTTTCTTCAGTTTTCTCACCAACCAAACAGAATAAAACGAATCCATACAACAAAAAGAAGCTAACTTTCTAGTGTTTTAACAAAAACCCAGCAAATCCCACATCCCATTTTATACTAATTTAGCTAGATCTACCAACTTTAACTTCCAAATTCAGCTTTACCTTCCACAATGCTGTTTGTTTCTCGAGAAAAAAAAAAACAGAGAAAGAAAGAAAAAGATCAAAGTTCTGGGAATTACCATAACCATCTTCAACAAGAAAATTAAAGGTATGGTGATCACAGTTGTAAGTAAACTTGTTGTTGGAAGAAGTGAGTTTCTGCAAACACTGAGCTGCGATTGCTGGGAAATTTCCAGTGAACTCAGTGTACTCGGCCAAGATCGTTGTTCCTCGAGCAACGAAGCTGTAAATAAACGCTTCCTGACTCATTCTTTTTCTCTCTTGAGCTAAACTGAGTTAGCTCACAAGTTAATCACAGAGACAAAACAGAGAAAGACAAGGGAGCTTTGCTTGTTCTACTACAACGTTAATGTCCCCTTTTTCATATTTTTAAGACCGAGTCTGCCATTTCTTTGTTCTGCATTTTGTGTGAGTTTAATCCTCTTTTGTAATTTACTAATTCCTATTCTTTATGTATTTTCAATCCGAATTTAGCTATTTCGAAAAGAAGGACGTGTAGGGGTCATGACTCCTTAAAATAGTAAATTCTCACTTCACAACCTCAAAATTTATAAATTTTTAAATTAATATATAATAAAATTATGTTTAATCTTTTTAAAAACTATAAAAAGTAATTATATTTTAACTCTCATAAAAATATATAGTTTAATCTTAAATTTTTAAAACATCATTTTTGCGATCATATTATTATATGTTTAAAAATAAATGATGTAAAATTACATATTAACAAAAAAAATTGACATTAAATTTAAAAATACATATGTCAAACTAATAACAATTAAAAACAATGGAATTGAAATTGGATTAATGGAAATTATGAAATCAAAATGGGATTATTCTATTTAATTTAACAGAGGAAAAGGGAAAGATTTATTAAAGTGGGAAATTGATTGAGACTAGAGAAATAGTATTTTGTCTTGTTGATTATTTTATTTTTGTTACTTTAAAAAATTAATAAAAATAAAGAGATTATATAAATAAATGAAGAATTGCTTTAGGCCCACAAATTTAATTTGTGGAAATAATAAAAAAGAAAGAGAAATATTAAATAATTACACAAAGCAAAGCATGCAAAAGCAATGATTTTGTTTGTAGCTTGTGAATGAGTAATAGAACTTTCTAGATTCTTTTTTTTAATTATTTTTGTAGATTATTTCTAAAATAAAACTTAAAAATATATTTTTAAAGGTAGGGATCCGTAAAAATTATTGTTGATATTTTAAAATATTTTTAATTTTTAAAATATTTTAATTAAAATTTTAAATTATTAATTTAATTAATTAATTTTTTGTCAATTTAACTATAGAAATTAAATGTTAGTTCAAACTCGATATTAAACATGTTTAAAACATATGCATTGTTTTTTAAGCAGTTAAATTCAAATTGTATATATAATAAATACAGCTGTACATATTTTATAAATAATACATTTTAGATTTAAATTGATATTTGACATTTAATCGGATGATTAGGCTGATGAAATAGCATGGTTGATATTTTAAAGATTTAATTAAAATATTTTAAAATTTAATGATTAATTTAAAATCTGAATGATAGTTTAGATAATAACGGTGAAATTAATGTTCAATTTTACTATCTTAAAATAAAGGGTTAAAGTAACATCGTTTTCTGAAATTTTTAAAATTTTTATATAAATTTTTAAAATTACACAAGAAATATAAAAAAAAAAGTTTGGAATAAGTTACACTAATAGTCATTAATTATTTTGGTTATCTAATTATAAAAAAGTTTTAAATTGATCTACAGTTATTAGTAAATTTGTTTTTTGGTCACCCAATTATTTTAATTTTTGGATGATTTCATTTTTATATTAGCATGCTGGTGATAAAAAAATTGAATAGTTGAGTGACCAAAATATAAAATTATTAATAATTAATTAATTATTTTATAACTTTTCATAAATAAGTGGTAAAAAATACTAATAATTAAGCAACTATTAATATAATTTACCTTAAAAATTTTAGATGTGGCATTCGAGTTTAGTACCTAAATAAAAAAATATTTAAATAATTAAGGTGAAAATCCCTTAAAAAACCCTTTCATAAATTTCCCCGCCCAAACACTTCCCTACTTACCAATTTCAAATTTCAGTTCAAATAAAAAAAAATCAAAATCCATTTCTTTAATATAAAGAAGAACAGAAAAAAAGAAAGTTTTTTCTTTCCCATCTCCACACATAAAAGAGAGAAAAAAAACGAAGCTTGAATTCAAATCAATCAAATAACAATCTCTGTTTCTCAATTGTTGCAAATGGCATCATCTGATTCAACTCCTGCTGTTCCCATCTCTGCACCTCTAGCTCCTGTACTTTCTTCAATTTCGTTTAAAAAAAAAAATGAAGTTGAAGTCTTAAAGTTCTGTTTTCTTTTTAGGTTTCTGCAAAGTTTGGATTTTGTTTAGAAATGTTAACCAAATATTTGTTTACCCATTTCACAGAAGAAGGAGAACAACACTCCCGTCGGCTCAAAAATTGCTGTAAGTTTTAGATTTTTAATTTGTTTTCTGTATTTAATTATTATTTGTTTCTTTTTTTCAAGAAAAAATAGTTTGATTCGATTCATTTAGGTTCTAATTGTAATTTTTTGTGACTTTTAGGAATTGAATGAATCAAGGGCTGAGCTACTCAGTAGAATTCAAGGATTGAAACTGGTAATTACGCAAAATATATCCCCCTTTTTTTTTACAATTTTTTGGTTTATATATTTTTTTCAATTTCGAGTAGAAAAGAGCTGTTTATCTTTATTTTTATCGCTAGGATCTGCAAAATTGGAGATCAAAATTGGATACCCAAGTTCAAATTTACCGCGATGTAAGTACATTTTTGCTTTAAGTTTCTTGTTTTTTTTTTCAATGGATTCTCTACATTGTTTTTTATTTTGTTTATTCATATTGGGATTATATCATAGAGTGATAGAAAAGGGTTTAGAGATGGAAAGGAAATCTGTTGGGTTTTCTGATTCATTTCAAGCTAATTAGGTAATTTAATGGATCTTTTACCATGAAATGAAATATCAAACTGTGGGGAAACTTCGGGCTCTTTCATTTTTCTTTTAATTACTCGTGTCCGACATTTACTTCTAACACGCTAACCTCGATTGCCGAAGATATAGCTTTGAAACCTGGTTTGAAATCTCCGTCATTTGTACAGTTATAAATTGATGTGACAGTGACATGTACCTTAATGCACAGGGATCAGTTTTGGGATGTAATTTTTAACGGAAGGATTGATTCGTTCTTTGATCTAATATACAAGAATTAATTTATCTATTTTTGAAAAAAAAGAAACTGTAATCTCACTCCTAACATGGGAGCTGCAACTGAATTAAGAAATGCAGTTGAGGTTTACTTTTTGTATATTTTGAAGTAATAAATGCCCGCCTTATTTGCTGTTTATTTCATAAGCTGATATGCATGCCTCTTGCAGGAGCTTACAGACCTGAAGAAAACACTTAATGTTGAAGTCGATCAACTCCGTACGGTGAGTGTTTGCTTCCTTTGTTTACTTGGACTTAGACGCGAGTGTCGAATACAGTTACGTGCCCGACATGGGTATCTGTTGTCTGAATATGTTTCAGACATCATGTTATAGAGTTGCTTCTTGTATTTCATTCTGAATTAGGAAGATAACTTACCTAGAATGTTTTCATTTTGTGAAATAAGGAATTTCAAGAACTAAGGAACACACTCCACCAGCAACATGAAGATGTTACTGCAAGCTTGAGAAATTTGGGGGTAAGTTAACTAACAACCTTTGTTTTGCATTCCATGTTTCACTCGGACTTGGGATACGAGCGTCATATACAAATACATGTCTGGTACGGCTATTATCAAGTTCTTTCAAATATTGAAAAGTAGTGTTTTGCAGCTGCAGGATGTTTCAGAAGGTGTTAAAGATGGTGAAGAACAACCCAAGGTTGAAGCAAAAGACGAGGAAATGCAAACACCAGCCATAAAGGAAAATGGCAAGCAAATGGAGAACTAGGTTGGTTATGAATGAAAATGACCATTCTTGTATTTTGAACTATATTATCATGTTTCTTAGGTTACAAATTCCAAGTCTTTCATATGTTCCAATTGGTATACGGTATTGACAATTTAATTTACATTGTATTTTTTGGAGCATTGGGTATTTTTGGTAAAAGTATCATTGCACTAGGAGTTAGATTATATTTTGGCCTCTTCATCAAAACATGAGTAAATTAGTCACTCAACATTAAATTAAAGAGTAAATTGGTCTTTATACGGTAGTATGAGACATATGGAGCTCACCACTTATAACTGTTTGATTATTGTCACTCATGTCAGTTTTTAACAATGTAAATAGATAATTGTTTTAGCATAAATGATTAATTTGCTTTTTTATCTAACGTATAAGGATTAATTTGCTCATTTTTTGAGTAAAGGAAGCAAAATGCAATTTGACTCCTAATATAGGGGCCTCCACTGTAATTTTACTTTTTTTTATTAAGTGGGAAAATTGGGATTATAAGAAGTTAGATTTCAAATTAGAGGCTCCAAGCTCTGTTCAGGTCTGTGAGTTTTAAACGAAAATGAAAATGGCAATGTTGTTTGGTTAAATCGAGAACTGGTTGAATCGATTAAAAATTTAGTTGAATTGGCTAAAATTTAATTGAATTCATTGTTGAATCAAAATTTTTTAATTGGACTGACGAATTGATGATTTGACTAGTTTGACTATCAAATCAATTTAAAAAACATTGAAAAACGGTATGGGAGGAAGAGGAGATGGAAATGTAAAGAATGGATGAAATTCATAATTAGATCATATAATCGAATCCAAGTAAATTACGAGCATAGCTGTATCACTGTATCACTTGCACTGTTGTAAACATACACCAAAGACTAATGCATGATTTTAAGTGAAAATTTGTTTTACAACAAATCAAGATGAAAATTATCTGAATTCAAGCTTATATATACAATGATTTAGGGTTGTTGAATGAAATACGTAAGATTCAAATGCAGGTTGATGCTTTCGAAGTTCGATGATTCGTTCCGAGAATAATCACGATAACAGTAACATCGTCGTGGTATTTCCTCCTCCTACCAGCCGGAATGTTCAACAATTCTCCCTTACTGAAACCTGTGAATGGAAATGTTCAAAAAACGAACAACGTAAGACGTCGAAGAAGAAAAGATAATTACCTGCAGAATGAGCCGCTTTTATTACAAGCTGTTCCACGAGAAATTTTGCAGGATCTCCAGAAGGATTGCTCGAGATGTAAGAATGGACGAGCTTCACTGCTTCTTCGTTGCTTAAGAAGTCGAATAAACCATCGCTGCCAATTATTACGAAGTGATCGGATTTCGATATTTCGTGCACGTTTAGTGATGGTTCGGTGGAGATATACGGGGGGCTAATGAGGTTTCGAACTCGAAGAATTCCCATCAATGCATCATTCAGTTTCTTCTGTAATGAATAACAAAGATGTTATAATTTTCATTAAATACCCCTATTTGGCACATATTCAAACTGTGCTGACCTTTTTCAAGTAACCAACTCCGAAAGCACGAGTGACCTTCAATTTTCCTTTCACTTTTCCAGCAATTACGGGCATCGAGTCATCAGGATGCTCACTAAAGAGTCTAGTTCTTTCAAGTTCATTATCGACGGTATGACTATCGGTGAGCTGAATAGCTTTTAATCTTCCAGACTGATCCATGTCGTTGCCTTCATCAAATGTTGCCAATACAGCTCGACTGTCACCTAAATTGAGCGTGTACAAATTATTTCCATGAAGAAGCATAACCAAAACACAAGATCCTACTGAAACTAAATCGGGACGGTCTTCCATTTCCTGTTCTACCATGTACAAGAAATCATTCTCGGCTTGACTTAAAGCTCGATGAAGGATATCAAGTACTCCATTCCTAAATGAACGAGACAACACTTCCATTTCCGAATACGAGCTTTCATCACTTGCAGCGTCGATACTGGGAACATACTGCTTTGATTCTGAGTCGAGTAAATTGAAGTTAAACATTATGGTCTCGTATAACGTCCCAGCGAGAAAATCAGCAGCATCCCTCCCGTTGAAGCCATCATAGATAGCACAAAAAAGCCATTCGTTCTCTTCGGAACAGACAGCTTGAACCCGATCTTCACCTGCAGCTCCACCCGCCACTTGAACTTCAACAGCATTAAGGAAACTATCACTTCTAGTGGGAACACTCATGGTTTTCAATATAAACGAATCGGTTTCGTACGAACCGACCGGACTCGGTGGACTACAACTTAAATTCGACATACCGCTTTGTAGGGAAGATGATAATATATCCAATCTCGAAAGAGATGGAGAAGACAGAACCCTACGAAATGAGTTGGGGGAATCTAGACTTGGAAGAATATCAGACCTTATTAGACCATTGCAGATATTTGTGTTGGCCAATGTAGCATTGGCACTTATGGCAGCACCAGACAAACACGAGAAACTACCGTTCCTCGGTATATCACTTCTGGAGTCGACCCCTTTCACAGCCCCACTTGGAATACCATCCCCGCCACCGTTGCATTGATAGCCGAAACTCACCTTAATCTCCCCTTCAGAATCATTAATATCTTCACCCAGCATTATATAGGCTGAAACATACGAAACATAACCATTAAAATCTTCATTATGTTAAGTTTCATATAAAAGAAAAAAGAGCATAGCCTTGTAATAACAAGATAAAGTCTGTTTAAGGGGTCGGCTCTCTTTTAGGTTTTTGAAGTTTCGTTAGCCGAGCAGGCTATCGGATACTCAAACAGTAGAGGCATTGTACTCAACGTATTTATGCTCGGTTTTATTCTCGAATTTTGTTTCTCAACTTTAGCCAAGTGTTAGTTTTACTAATACCATATAAAGGCATGAGGTCAAATGCTAAATATTTAGTTGGTGATTCCCCCAAACTCCATGAAATCATTGGTTTTGTTCAGAGTTGGGAGACAAAACCTTCGGATAAAACCAAGTGTAGAGTCTCCGGGCACAATATAATCGACTGCTCGACGGAAAAAGAGCTAACCCTTCAACAAAGTCTAAACAAAAAACTAAAGTATCCGTGTCCGATATCTGTGATGGTTCAAATATATCAAAAAACTTTAAAAAGAAATTTAATCGTACCCGGATAAATACCCGTATTTAGACTCTTTCACCCAAGTTGGAATAGGCTGCTAAACATATAAAATTAGACCTCCAATTCAGCAATAAAATAGCAGAAACAGATAAATAAAAGGGCTTACTTGAATCGAAATGAAACATAATGTATTGACAATAAATCAACAAGAAAGGTATGAGGAAAACATAATCATAAGCATTGAAATGGTGATAAAAAACAAAACTTTGAAGGAAACAGAGTAAAAGAAGAAAAAACCCACCTCAGTTTTATGATCTAAAAGAGAAGAAGAAGTTCACAAAACCCAGAAAAAAGACCGTAAGTATCAACAGGGGCAGTGAACAAAGGTGTGAACTTCGGGGAAAGCAAGGCAAAAAGAAGGAGCTTTAATGGAGAATCTGAAACAATTGGATGGTTAAGAAAGAAAGAGTGTCTGCCAAATTTTGGAGGAATCTGGTTTTAGCCTTTCATTTTTTTCCCGTGTCAGATTCACTATTTACCGTGTCGTTTTTCAGAGTCCCATTTGAACTCCATTGCTGTCATTTTCTTTGGGTTTGTATATATGTATGTATATAAATAGCCACTTGTTTACTAGCATTCAAAATCATTCTATAGTTGACCATGTTCTGAGATATAATTCTTTTTGCTTAGTGGACAAAAGATTTTCTCGGTAAATTTATCTCTAAAAAAAACTGAATATTCGGGCAATCCCCTCTTATTCTTACTGCTTGAACATTTAATACTAGAAATGAATAAATTCATTTGTAATCTCTTCATCATTTCGGAAAATTCCCATTTTTATTATAATTGAATTTGCATAATTTCATAACTCAGAGCACTAATACAAATAATATTCAAATACCAAATTCTTAGCAAAAAGACCTCTTGGGAAGATCAAACTTTCACCGTCTCTTTGAATCATTGGAGAGACAGGCAACTTGTTAGCTCACGTCGACACAAACAGATATAAAATAACATTTTAATTTTTGTTTTGTTTAAATTAGTTTAAAAATTAGACAAGTTTCGACACTAAAAACCAAATATTCAAAGATTAAATTTAAAACTTTATCTACTTTTGATTTATTCATTTTCATTGTTAGGTAATTTCTTTTACTTTCTTTTGTAATTTATATTTTCTTTATTTTTCAAAGTGAACATTTCAATTTGGCCGTACAGTTGCAGAGAAATAAAGTGAATGGACCAAGGCATTTTTCCAACTTTAATATTCAGAAACAAGCAGCCTATTACCCGAACAGAACATAAATCTCCTATTATTATTGACATGATTGTTTTACGGATCATAAAAATTAATTTTTTCCAACTTCATGGTAGGGATATACATTATTTGATATATGCAATAATACTTTTATCAATAAAAGCACTAAAAATACCATAAGAATTTTTGTACTAGAAGTCAAATTGCAGATTAATTTGTCCATTTATTAAATAAAGAGGGTAAAATACAATCTGACTCTTCATATAAAAGCTTCCATGGTACTTTTATCCAACAATAGCATTTCATGCCGTTTATATTAGGTGCCAATGGTGTAGAACACTTTTGTCATTCCCTTCTTAGTGCGAATTTGAGAGATCTGCAACATAAATCAAACATATCAATGGAATTGGGCACTCGTATCTAACAGATATTCGGATATGGGTACAGAGGGCATGATTCTCCAAACATATGAAAAAACCGAGCATACAAGTGCCTGACACATACCTATATCTGGCACTCACTAACATGGGGATCATCAATCAAATTATCATTTTCTAAGTGAAGCAAATTGATGATGTATACCTTCATACTTAATATCTCTGAAATATCGGAAACATGGGTGCCACCACAAGGGCAACCGGGGTTGTCCCCTAACTTTATGATACGAGGATTGCTTCCCTGGATGGGACGAGAAAATAAGGCTACCGTTAGCAACTGAAAAGAATCCGATTCCGAATTTCCATGGGATTTCCAGTCATTGCCGGTGTTTGACACAAATGTAGTCCAAAATTAAGCTTTATAACCGCCACTTACCGGGTAAATGTAATCAGGAAGATAACCACCACATAGCTCAGCAGCTTCTTAATATGGTAGTACCGTGGTGTAAACCTGAAAGAAATGGGGATGAGCTTACAAAACGCTCCGCATTGTAACTAAAATTCACAAAGCAGATTTAATCTAAACAATACTTACTTTCCCTCCTTTCGATATCAAGGCATTAACTTCTATCTCTATTTCCCTTTGCTTGTTTTGCAATTCGTTCAGTGGAACAGTGCCCTTATATTCCACAAAGGGCCTGGAAAAAGAAATAAAAACAAACTTCATGAATGCTAGTTCTAAGAACCCGTATTTGCTTATGAACATCAAAACGGAAGATTCAGCAGAAAGATGCTCATAGCTGTTCTGCTATTAATTAATTTGCAAATGCTGGTACGAAATGCATACCCATCCGGAAAGTGATAGCCTTTCCCAGGCTCCAAATGCCCCAAACAAACATTACTCATGCAAACATCAAGCAAATGCCCAGCTGAGTGCAGCCTGCTCAACAACAACAGTAGTTTATGCCCCCCAAAAATGAACTTGAACCAGCAAATCTCAAGAAATGAATAATATTTTATGAACTTTTATACCGAAAATACAACTTCCCGAAATCTGTTACAGACAACCATGTAGCTCGGACTTAGGGGTAATGTGTTTGATATGAATACATGTTTAACATAGGTATGCTCAATGTTTCTCTACGTTTTTTCATATATTTGAAGGATCTTACTCCTACGCCTAAGCATGTTTCGGTACCTCAAGGAAAAATAACGAGTTTTTGGAGTAACGTAGCCAGACAATTAAGCCAGTGCCACTACATAATCTAGTTGTTTGATTTCTAATTAATAGTAAAAATATGAAACACAGGGAAGCTCGTGTTGTGGTCGTGCAGACACAGTTTGATTCGAGGAGGCGCTCCCACTTTGTTAACCCTGCCATTGACTCGGGCTCTCAACAGAATCGGGAGACAAAATCCCAACTCGACCAGGAACAATATTGGCCCTTTGAAGGGTCCATAAAATTATCCCGAAATAGTCGAAAATCCCTCAACGAAAACCGTAACTCATAGCAAGTTCGAAATTATATACACAAAGCAACCTTCAAAATCACATGAATTTGAATACCAAATACCTAGAATTCAGCCTCCGCCGTGACTCATCCACTTGCAAAATCACTTCTTTTCCTTTTCCTTGCTCTAATTCATTTTCCATACTTGAATCCTCAGCAACTCCATAATGGAACACCTGTAAAAAAAAACCACAAATTTATTCTTTAAAAAGAAAGGAAAAAAATTAATGTTGCAAACTTTATACAACTTACCACTCCGTCTTTTGATCGAACATCTTGCACGCAAAATCTAAGGTTCGAATCAGTAACACAAATGAAACCAGTATCAGAAGGTTGACCACCACCTTGAGGATGGAAAATTGTGTTATCTAAAATCAAAGCTTTCCTTCCATCATCGCCCTGAAAAAAAAAACCACCCCATAATCAAAAAAGAGGGAAATGATCGATTCTCGTCAATGAATGGGGAAAAAAAAAAAAAAACAAAAACCCAGAGTGGAAATCGGGTAAAGAAGTGACCTTGAAGTAATGAACGAGTATGGCTTTGGATTGAAGCTTCAACATTTGATCATAGAATTCGAGCTTTGTTGGTGTCGTGAGTTCCATGGCATCCCACCTTCACTGTGTTCCTTCCCGCTGAGTCAACCTCGTTTAAAATTCTTGGTCTCCCAAAACGAAGGAGCTGAAGTTCTATAATTTGATCGACGGCCTCACCGGTACTATACCGTTTCTAGTCAATTTGTTCATCGGTCATCGAACCACACTGTCCTTTGAAATTTCAATATTGGTAGTGGCTCCGTTGGTCATTTTTGCTCATTGTTTTTGGCTCTTTTTCGTCATTGCTACCATATTAAAAAAGAGATGAAAGTGCATACCACGTGTACATTATAGGGATCGGACTCAACACTCTATTATTTATCCAATTTTTAATTAAAATTAATAACAACAAATTCCTCTTTTTATTGAACCATCTTTATATTTTGAAGAATAATACAAAAAATTTACATATTGATTACACATCATCAAATCCTTTAAATACATACAAAGCACCAACATTATTTTTTCCTGGTCTTACAAGTGAACTTGGATCAATCAGCCTCTCTAGCACAAATCACAGACCTTACTTTTGGAAATTTTAATGAATGTACTTTTTTTTCATATTTCGTTTAGTTTTAATGCAACCTGACCCAAATGCCTTGACTTGGAATGCCTTGATGAACCACAAATAATAGATAAAATCCTGACAGCGCTACATTTTCTGACTGCAGCATCGTTGCTTCGACATAGTATGTCGAGTTACCCACCGCTTCACTTTTTCGTTCTGAGAACAAGCAACCTTTGATTCATGGAGAATGAATGCGTGTTGAAAGCTGGTGCAAACATTGTCACCGACACCGAACTTTCATCTACTTTGTTGTTGTTAATCACCACTTGGATCGTATATTTTTTTCGGTATCGAATCCCTGACATCGACTTAGGAGCAATGATAGTTGGTCGCAGCTTGTCGAATTGAGTGTCCAAGTACGCTGGCGATAATGCCTTTAAGCTTAGTTCAGTCGGGAAAAGTACGTCAATGAAGTTGTAAAATGCGTGAGGATTGCTTCCGCTGACTAAAACTCTTCCGTCACGAAGTAAAGCCGCCGTGGAATGGTACATACGAGGGATGGTGGTCGGGTTTTGAACATCGAACCATGAGCCAATTTTGTTGTCAGGTTGGTACAAGATCGGACTCAAAACTGGGTCTCGACCCTGTTCCCATCCTGTCGTCCCGGAACCGGCATCGTTGATGAGCAAAACATTGTCGTTTGGAAGCAATATCATGTCGCCCATGACTCTAGCAAATGGCATAGTCTCCATGACCCATTCCGGATTTGGGTCAGTTATTTTAATCAAAGCACATGTATTCAAGGCAGCCATGAAAGTACCTTTTAAAGATTGAAGGTAGGACCCTTTAGGAGCACCACTGTCGAAACCATTTTTTGAAAAAAATCGTTGACTTTTTATTTAAAAAAATGAAAATGAGAGTCGTCACCAATCCTTTTTATTTAGGTGTGATCGGATCACCTCATAATTTAATCATTTTAATAAAAGTTTAAATTTACTAAAACGATAATTTTTTATCTACAAAATCCAAAAGACGGGTTCGGGAGTCGGTTACGCACAAGTTAGCATACGGCACCTTAAATCCCCGAAAATAAGCTTTCCTTTTATTTTATTATTTGATTGAATCGCATATATTTAAAAAAATTAAAATGATATTCGGTTATTTAGGTTCAATGAGAAAATCGAAACCCCATAAATTAGGGTACGATTTTCTTTAATTTTCAAATACGAACATTACTTATTTTTAAAATTTCCTTTTTCGAATAATAACAAATATAATATTTAAACGATGTATTTTTCTTATTCGGAGTATGATATGAAAATAACCGATTATGCTTGAATTAATGCATGAGGTAATAATGACCAAACAACATAAAATAATTATATGAGAGAATGTAATAATAAAACTAAATAACCGCACATTATAATAAAATCATCATAATTATAACAATAAAATATTAAAATATGAATAAAAGAAATAAAATACGAGATATCTCAAGAATAATATGACATAAGAAACGATAAAGTAATAAAGGAAATACGAAAATATACAAAAATAAACAAATAACAAAAAGATGAATAAAATAAAGAAATATTAATAGTAAGAATCAAATAATAAATAAGTATTAGTAGTGAATATTAAAAAGAATAAATAATAAATAGATGGAAAAATAAGTAGATATTAGTAATAAGAAAATAACAAGAATCACCAACCAAGGGTCAAGGGTCCGGCCATCGCACCAACCACTGGCGCCGCCACCGCCACCGCTGTCCGTGGTGGTCGAAAAACACCAAAAAACCCCCACTTTACTATTTTAACCCTCCTAAACCTAGATCCAAGCCCAAAAATCTCGAAATCCTCATGAAAATGACTTGAATGTTAAAAAACCCTTCAGTTTTTGACCACTTTTCACTGGAAGTGGCTACCTCGGTCATTCTGGACGACAGAGCACGAAGGTTTGTTTTCTCTAAACCTTTCTTTTTGTTTTTTTTTCTATTTACAAAATAAAACTATTCGAAAATAAAACAAAAGAAAAAAAGGAATCACTTTTCGTATTTCAAAAATCTCTGTTTTTATTTGATTTATCGTGTGTAAAAAAAAAAAAAAGAAAAGAAGCAATACATTGATTCCTGGGGCTTTTTAAAGCCGATTACAAACTGTTCTTTCTTTTTTTTTTGTTTTATCTGCAGGTACGAGACGAAGGTTGGACGTGCTACGGAGGCACGTGGGTGCGTTAACATGGAGGCACGAGGGGAAGCAGCGGCGGTTAGTAGCTAGGGTTCCTTTTTTGGCTGAAAATGTTGTTTAGGTAGTTGGCTTTTGGGCCGTCTAGGGTTTTTAGGTTTTGGGCTATATTGGGCCATTGTAATTTTGGACTGGTAATTTTGGACTGTTTTAATTTATTTGTATTTTGTTTTTTGGTATTTTGATTTTTGCTTGTTGGGCCCGGGCAGATTTGGCCCGTTACAACCACCACATACTAGAACTTCAGCTTCAATGGCTACAGCTTTCAAGTTCTTTAATGGAAGCAAAACGGCCGAACCAGTGCTCAGATAGCTTCAAGGTTCGTTGCTGGGGATCATAGGATACTTTTTGACAACAATGTTATTCACATAATTTAACAAAATAGCCCAATTGTTGGCGAAAATAAACAAGTTTCCATTGACGTTGAGGAAAAACAAGGGGTAAAGATTGTTCTCGATTCCTTTGTCGTTAGTTTCCGACAAGAAAGGCAAGTTAATCTTATTAGCGACCATGTTTTTAGGGATGAACTTGTAGGTAAATTGTCCTCGACCACCAATGATGATTTATCTTTTGTCGGGTAATATATGGTTACTTGCATTCCATCTTTTGGTCGTCAATCCATTTGGTATTTCATTCCAATCCCATGTCCTGCATGTAACACCCCCTAACCCCACACCGTCGCCGGAACAGGGTCACGAGGCATTACCGGAACTATATACTAACTTACGAAATAAAAACGAGGCATAAATTTTAGTTTCAATAAAAAATCCTCTAATTACCATCAAATAATTCTTAATATAGGCCTACGGAACCCAAAATAAGTTTAGAAATTGATTCGGGATCAAACCGGGAACTATTAAAAAAATTTTGAAAAACAGGGGCACACGGCCGTGTGGCTTGGGACATGCCCGTGTGGACAGCCCGTGTGGAATCACACGGCCGTGGGGCCAGGCCGTGGAAGAATCTGTTTCTCCCACACGGCCAGGGCACACGCCCATGTGATTTGGCCGTGTGAAAACTGCAAGTTTCATCATTTTTAAGCTATTTTTACCCACTAAACTTACCTAATACATGCCCAATTCATTGACTTATAAATGTTAACCAAAAACCATTCATTTCATCTTCAAATTTTAGCAAAAACTCATTCATTCATTTCAAAAACTTCTCAAAGTTTATACACCATATTTACACTCAAAATATTAAACATTTACAAGTGACAAACATTAAACCTAGTACATGCCACATTACAAAAGATAAATACATCACCACAAGTTTGAGCTGAGATCGGGACTGATTTGGATGCTTGACGAAACCTCAACTTTACCTAACCTATGCACGGAAAACAACCGTACGCTGAGTATTGGAAATACTCAGTGGTATTATCATAATTCGAATTAAACAATAACAATATATCATGTCATATACAAATCATACACATAGTTATGTCCCAACTACCATATTTCCATATTCATTTTACCATTTCCTCAATCATATAAAAAAAAACATTCAATTCACATTTCCAACATGAACAATTCATGAATCTTTGGTCACTTTCCAATTACACATATACATATTCAATAATGACCATTCAAGAACCTTAATTCAAGTATTAAATCTCATAGCACAATTTCATTTCTCGTTTCATATCACATCATCATTTTCACTCTTTATTCAATGATTCAAATGCACAATTTCATTTCTCGTTACATATCACATCATCATTTTCACTATTTATTCAATGATTCAAATGCACAATTTCAATCGATTTTCTCATTTCACTTAATTACCCCTATTAACATGACTCGGACTTTGGCGAATATACGGATCCAACCAAACACACCATATTGGCACCCAGTGCCTCATCGGATAGTTCGAAGCAAATTTGACACCCAGTGTCTCATCGGCCTAGCCGAAGTAAAGTGGTACCCAGTACCTCATCGAATCTATCCGAAGTAATATGACACTCCAAGTGTCTCATCGACTCGAGGTCGAAGTAACCCTGAACACTTCCAATCCTATGGCATGCCAACTATATCCACTAAGCCCGACTAGTTAATAGGGTCTCGGAAACACATATCAATTTCAATCACTTTCTCATATTTTTCCATCAAATTCACATCATTTGCTCTTTGACCACAATTTCTCACATATCATTCAATTTAGGCCCAACTTGCCTCAATTTCATATTATCACATATTTTCACCTCATTTCTATTTTCAAATGATCAAAATCATTTCAATCAATTCAATCACATTAATAACTCAAAATCATTTGTATACTAACATTGCTTAATTCAATCATATAATTCAATCTCATATATATATTCATCAACATATCCAATCACATTCAAATTAAATAACACAACTAATTTCAATTTCATTCCCATGCACATGTATTAAATAAACTAAACCAATAATAATAAATAATTCAAATTATGATAATACAAACCGATATTTTTTCGAGCTACTCCTCGACCACTTTTTCCTTTCCTTTCGTATTCGATGGCTCGGTTTCCTTGTTAGCTACAAAAATTAGCAAATTTACAATTAATTAATAATATACATAATTTATACAATTTCCAAATTTTCCATATAACTTTTATCATATTCCCACTTATGTCCTAAACTTTGTCATCTTCTCTTTTTTAGCAATTTATCTCATTTTCTTATTCAATTTCCATTAAAACTTCCTTATAACTATCAAATTTTCATCATTTTTCCATAATTTCGAATTTCTTTCAAATTAGTCCCTAAAGCTCAAAACGTATAGCCTAGTTTACAATTAAGTCCCTAATTCAATTCAAATTCACAATTCTATCAAATTAATCCCTAATTCCACCATTTCCTTAACATAAACCCAAATCAAACTTCCATTATTTTCTAATAATTTCACGTAAATTCAAGAGAATCTTTCTCTAGAGCTTCAAAAATATCAAAATTACAAAGAAATGGACTTAATTTACTTACCAATTTAATCTCCAAGCCTTAATCCTTCAATTTCCCTTTTTCTTCTTTCTTTCTTTCTTTCTTTCCCTTTCACGTTTCTTTCTCTGGTTCTATTCTCTCTTTTTCTTTTGTTATTTCTGTTTAATTTCTTTTATTTGTTTTCTTTAATTAATTATTATAAATATCTAATATAATAACCAATATATAAATTACATTTGTATACATATATATTATGACACATGCACAAATCCTTGCCATACACTTGTCTTTATCACAACAATTTAATAAAATAATATTTACATAATTAATAATAATTATAATAAATAAATAATTAAATAATATTTACTTAATAATTAAGTAAATACATACATAATACATTTGTACCAATAAAATTAATACACATGTATTTTATCCATCATTCACACATGTCACTTTTATGGTCTAATTACTAATTTAATCCTTTAATATTTTATGTTCTATAATTAAACTTTTGCATTCTATTTAATTTAGTCCTTTCTACTAATTACTTCTAATTAAACTAAATTCACTTCATCAAAATCTAATTCAATTCATAACTAACCTTATAAATATTTTTAATAAATAATTGCGAACTTATTTTCCTAAGACGGAGGCCCTAAGACTCGTCTTTCCGGTACCCGGGAATTTTGGGTCGTTACACTGCATGGGCTAAAAACCCTGACCCGACATTCACCGTCGTTGAAACCGCCGGTTTGGAACAAGTTACCATCGGGCATGATGGCACCTGAAGAGCACCAAACATCGGTTTGGACCGTAAGAGCACGGAATTTATTGGCAAAAACATCGTACTCTACCATATGAGCAGTGCAATCCACTTGGAGCACCGTGTTGGTCAGGACATTACGGTATTTCCCGTTCGGTAACGATAGATTCGATGGTCCAAAATCAGTTCTATCGAACATTATCACACGATCGTTCCTAAGAAGTTGCATGTGCATGGCGGAGATTCCGATACTTTTTTGCAAGATTTGCCAACTGCCATTGGCAGCAGAGGTGAGGGTACGGTGGCTGGGCAATGATGCAAAAAGAAGCTGAAGAAGGAGGTTTGAGAAAATAAATGAAGGAACTGACTGTAAACACCCAATTTTACCCGGGGCCCATTAAAACATAAAACCCAAAAATAAATTTTAAACCAAATGTCTCAGTCCATTTACAACCCAAAATCAAAAAAAGCTAGCCCAAATTGTGTTGGGCCCAAGACCTAAACTGTTTCAAAAAATAGAAACCCTAAGCGCCGCTGGCCTCTTCCCGCGTGCCTCGAACGCACCATCGGTGCTTGGTCTCGAGGTCCCTCGTCCCGAGGTTCCTCTTTGGCGAGTTAACACCTAAACGGCAATGACCAGCCCCCCGTTGACCCATTGGTTACCTGCAAAATGAACCAAAGCAGAAACAAAGACAGCAAACGAAAAGAAACAAGGCAGATACAAGCAAAAAGCAGAAACAGTATAGCAGATGCAGACAGAAACAGATTTGTAACAGTGGCAAATGAAGTGACAAAACAATGTCAAATAGGCTGAATCATTTGTGCAAATCGGCTATATAAGCCAAAAACCAAATTTTGTAAACGGAGGGGATTCAATTTTTTATTTTTTTTATTTTCGCCTAGAAACGGAAGCAAAGAAAGAAGAAAAAATCTGAACTCATCTTGTACGCATTTTTCTTAATACAAAAAAGCTTTCGAAAGGTAGATTAGTTTCTTTAGATTTGTATTTATTTTCTGTTCCTCTTTATTTTGTGGTATTTGCATGCGAGTAATTGCAAAAAAGGATTTTACCTTAGTAAATCTGCCATGGGAGGCATACCTTCTTCGTTGCAATCGAAGCAAGGATAGGCTACGGGGCTAAGAATCAGAATGAAATCGGCTTTTCTTCTTCATCCCAATCTGATTTAAAAGGGTCGATGGCTTCAAAACTCCAAGGATCGGCTTGGAGAAACCAAGATTTCTCATTTCCATCATGGATTTGAGGGAGACGAGCTTGTGTTTAGCCAAGAGGAGAGATGGGCAAGAGGAAGAAGAAAGGTTTTGCTTTTTTGAATGGTTTTATTTCCTATGGCTTTAGAAAATGGTTTGCTTTAAAAAAAAAATTAAATTAAGTTTAATAAAGCTTTTTGGAATAACGTGATGATTCAAAGTACTGACTTAATGACATGACATGACTATTGCGTGACTAGTCCATGCCCTTTGGTCTTGGAGGGGATATTTGCATGGTTAATTCCTTTAATTCATGCTTTTGTGCAATTAAGTCCTTGCCCTTTCATTTGTTTTCATATAATTCGGCCTAGGGATTTTATGTTAAAGTCATTCCAATCCACAACTGAATGTATAGTTTAACTTATTAAAATATTTGTGTGTTTAATTCCTTATTATTCGTATACATTTTATTTTAATCTTCATAAATATTGAATGGTTTATTTATTTATAAATTATATGTAAATTAGACTTTGTCGTATTTTTTATATGTGTTTTATTTTTAGATTTACTCATATATATATATACTCCTTTTTTAAAAAGATTTTCCTTTAAATTATACTTTGTTTATTTAAATCATTTTCTATTATTTATATACACAAACACTTTATCTAAATTCAAATTCTTGTTTCATATGTAAATGTTTTGTCATTCTTGAATTATCTTGTTAATTAATAATTTATATCTTAGATTTTGTCATTCAAATTACATATATTTTGAACTCTTTAAATTATATATATTTTTAAACATTACGATTTCAAATATTTATCTTCTTTTAAAATGTTAATATTTTATTTTATACATCTATATATATATGTATGCATACTATTTAGTTCAAACTTTTACAATGTTCGTCTATTTTCTAAACTGTTTATTTTAAAATCCCTTTGTACATATTATACTAAACTTTTTGCATATTATTTTAATTTATCTTATAAATTATTTATTCAAAGTTACGTTATATTATTTTATTTTAAATTGTTTTAAATATAAAGTACTCTCAAATTATCTTGTGCTACTATTTTAAATAGCTCTATATTATTTATTCAAAACTCGTTTTTATGTGTTATTTATTTATTTTGTTGACATGTCTTATTTTACATTTATTTATTTCTTTTAAAATATTTTATTATTTATATAAAATTTCTTTCCTTATATTATTTATTTCACTCATTATATATACGTTATCTATTTAAACTTTTTATATATTATCTATTTTAAAATTGTTTGAGTATATTGTCGATTTAAAAAAAAGGGTTCTTTTTAAAACTCTTTTATTATTTATTTTTAAATCGTTTTCATATTTTTATGCACTTTAGATAGCACTATATTTTTAAATTTGATGTATGATATTTATTTCATTATTCCTAGATCATCGATGCTAATACTTGAATAATGTATGTATTGTGATCATTGCCATCGTGTATGTATAATTCATCATCGTTATTTGTGTTATCATCACTTTTATTATACTGTTTCGCATATTTATGCTATGAACTTGTGTGCGTTAAAACTTTTTTTTCGCCATAAAATTACGTTTAAAACAATACCCCGTGTTTAAAGATTAGAGATGATTGTGCCCTAACTTACTGGGCTTCGATCTTTTCTCATATTAATCTAAGCAACGGGATTCCCCTTTTAAAATCATGATCCAAGTTTTGAAGTAATAAAAAACTTATTCTCGGAGTTTCGAGACGTCGTGTTCTAACTTACTGAATACGACATCTTATCGTCCTGAAATAAAATCTTTTACAAATAAAGGCAATGTTCGATGTTTGGAAATACGTGAAGTCATGCCCTAACTTACTGGGTTTTGATCTCTTTCGTTTAAATCCAAATAACTGAATATCCTTTTCGAACTTTCAATAAAAAGCACACTCGTTCTCAAAGGCCTTGAACATCGTATCCTAACTTACTGGACATGATGTTTTATTGCTTAGAGACGAGAGTAGTTTTAACCTTTCATTTCTATTTATTCAAGCGTTTCTAAAAAAGGGATCGTATGTTAAGATTTTTTTTTCCAAATTTTCAAATATTAGACACTAAGACATTAATTAATCAATGAGGTACCAATTTTGGGCGTATCGAGGGTGCTAATCCTTCCTCGTGCGTAACTGACTCCCGAGCCAATTTTCTGAATTTCGTAGACCAAAAAAACCATCGTTTTAATAAATTTAAACTTTATTAAAATGACTAAAAGGTGATCCGATCACACCTTATAAAAGGGATTGGTGGCGACTCCCGTTCTAATTTTCATTTTCAAAAACCCAAAGTCGATCCCCTATTTTCCAAACTCTATAAAAAAATGGTTTCGACACTGACATTTTTACTTTGATGGGGCATTGTTTTACTTTGGCTGATGATCAAATGTGTTCAATTTTGTGTTATTTATAAGTGCCTTGGGAAGGAGTGAATGCCATTTTCCTAAATTTTAACTGAAGTTTTTATGTTGGACATTCTTTTCATATAAAAAAATTTTAACAATCATTCTTTTATTTTTTAAATTATCATAATCTTTTATTCTCATTGTTTATTATATAAATAATTCTTGGATGTATTATTAGTGGATAAATAAAAATTCTTGAGATGTATGCATAATTCATACTATATTATAAAATATATATTATAATGTACATTTATGAAATAAAATCACGACAACTATAATGAATTTATGCTATTTAATTTTAGGAATTTCTTAAGAAATTGGTTCAAAATATTCTTTTATCCAACTTCAATGTTGGTTGATAGTTTGTTATAAATAATTGCCATCGAAACATTGTTGACAAAATTTTATATTTAAAAAATAAACGACGTGTGCATAAATAATTAAAATGTTTGGGAATATTGGTCAATCAATATTCTCTTGTATTTTCTTGTTCTAAAATATTCGGACAACAAATATATATACTTTTATATGTGTCTCATCTATATATATATATATATATTAATATTTTGTTAGAATTCAATTATTATATTTTAACTTGTTATAATATTGCAATTTAAAAATTAAAAAAATTAATCCCAAATGCATGTAGATAAGTTGTAGCAACGAACAAATCACACATAAAATATTACAACAAAATGTTATTATAGGAGTTGATTGTATAAGTCTAATTATATTTCAATTTTTAATTGTTAAATTTTATTTCGAGATAATTCTAATTTTAATTCATCCTGTATGAATTAATTATAATTTGTATATTAGGATTATATTTTTAATCTCAATATTAAATATAACAATGAATAATATATAATTAAAGAAAATAAGAGATTAGAAGTATGCATTGAATGAGATAAAGAGTTTGACTGTCTCTATATTGCTCACCAAACATTCTTCTGCCTAACTATAATTGGTTTCTATCTACATTTTGCTCAAGTTATATAGACATGCATGAATATTTTTATGAACCCAAATATTTAAATCAAAGAATTTTTAGTTGGTAAACCAACCCAATCAATCTTTTTTTGAAAATATTAAGTCAAGTGCCGATGAATTGAGTAATGGATGTACCCAAAAAAAGAAAAAAAAATTATATATATATATATTCTTTCATCTATTTCACAATTGATGCTATATTAGTAAATTATAAATATTTAAAAAATTAAAATACAATTTTATTAATCTATTAACGTATAATTTTATAATTTTTAAAAATATTTATGAAATAATTTTACCATTTTTTTAGAGTTATTTCTTAATCTTTTCAGATTTTATGAGTTAATAAAATAGTAAAATTATATTTCGACTTTCCAAAAAACTTATAATTAAACCCTAAAACAATTTCTTAGCTTCACCACTTCAACTATATTTAAAAGGTAAAAACACCTTTTCAATTCCTCTCAATTTTGAGCAAATTGATACGTCTCAAAAAAATGGATGAAGCAATTTAATCCTTTTCAATTTCAAAAGTAAGTAACTAAGAACAATTAATTATGAAGTTAATATTTTTCATCAATTGTACACAATTTTAATTGGTATTATAACAAAATTAGCTTTCGATGTTTATATACTTTGCGTAAATGTTGATAAAATATGTAAATATTTTGGGTGGAATTTGTTAAATCATGATATTGTTGACAAAATGTGTAAATTTAGAGGGCTAAATTTGTTATGTTACCAAAAAATTGTATAATTGACAAAAATATTAAGATTATGATTAATTGTTCTTAGTTGCTCAATTTCGAAATTATTAGAGATTAAATTGGTTAAATTTTTTTTAGAGTGACTAATTTTCTCGATATCGAAATTGAGAGAGACCAAAAATGTCTTTTTACCTACTTAAAATTTTGTAAGTTGGTTCAGAAGTCAATTGGACACCGCCAGCTTAGTTAAAAATTTGTTAAAAACTAATCTTTTTATATTATTATATAAAATCAATAAAAAACCACAAATTGTGAGATTTAAACTTAAAACATTATAATTTTTAGATCATCAATTTTATCTTCTTCTTTTTTTCTAAATACAAGTCCTAAACATAAACCTCTTAACTCTTTTAAGTTATAGAATAATACATACATAAACACACTCAAACTATAATTCTCTTGGTTGTTAAGATATCAATGATGGTAATTAAATTAAGACCACCGCTTCATTTAAGTCAAAACAATTAAAATTATTTTATATTATTTTTTACCCAAATGATTATTTGGTATAAATAAATAATTTATATAAAACATTCTACATCCCGAAACCCTTATCTCATTCAATGGATAGAATTTTGGGAAGTCCTCAAGTTTTATTTTGTTTGATTAAGTTTAGTTAATTATTTATTATTCATTATTATATAATGATAGATTTATACAATTTAATTTTTTTAATTTAATTTACATCACTACTTAATAAAATTTAGATAATAAATTAATACGATTATTTCATAAATTTGAATTAATACTTTTCACTGTGTTCTTCATTTTATTTCGATTAGAATTAATACAACTTGACCCAAATACTTTAATGAACCACGAACATTAAATAAAACCCTGACGTGGCTACATTTCCCCACCTCGGCATCGTTGCTTCAATGTTGTACATCAAGTTACCCACTACCGTCACTTTGTCGTTCTTGAGAACAAGTAATATTTGATTCATGGAGAACGAATGCGTGTTGAAAGCTAGTGCAAACATTGTTATCAACATCAAATTTTCATCCACTTTTTTGCTATTAATCACCACTTGGATCATATATTTTTCGGTATCGGATCTCAGACATCGACTTAGGAGCAACAATGGTCGGTCGCAGCTTGTTGAATTTAGCATCCAAGTACGCCAGCGAGAATGCCTTTAAATTAAAATTGTAAAAGCACGCCGGTGAAGTTGTAAAAGCGTGGGGATTGCTTCCGCGGACTAAAGTTTTATAATTTGATCGACGGCCTCACCGGTAGGATACTGTTTCTAGTCAATTTGTTCATTGTTCATCGAACCACACTGTCCTTTGAAATTTCAATATTGGTGGTGGCTCCGTTGGTCATTTGCTTGCTCATTGTTTTTGGCTCTTTTTCACCATTGCTACTGTATTAAAAAAGAGGTGAAAGTGCATACCACGTGTACATTATAGGGATCGGATTCAACACTCTATTATTTATCCAATTTTTAATTAAAATTAATAACAACAAATTCCTCTTTTTATTGAACCATCTTTATATTTTGAAGAATAATACAAAAAAATTTACATATTGATTACATCATTAAATCCTTTAAATACATACAAAGCACCAACATTCTTTTTTCTGGTCTTACAAGTGAACTTGGATCAATCAACCCCCGTGGCACAAATCACAGACCTTATTTTTGGAAATTTTAATGAATGTTTGTATTTTTTTTCATGTTTTGTTTAGTTTTAATGCAACCTGACCCAAATGCCTTGACTTGGAATGCCTTGATGAACCACATGCAATAGATAAAATCCTGACGGTGCTAGATTCCCCGACTTTGGCGTCGTTGCTTCAACGTTGTACATCGAGTTACCCACCGCTGTCACTTTTTCGTTTCCGAGAACAAGCAACCTTTGATTCATGGAGAACGAATGCGTGTTGAAAGCTGGTGCAAACATTGTCACCGACACCGAGCTTTCATCCACTTTGTCGCTGTTAATCACCACTTGGATCGTATATTTCTTCCGGTATCGAATCCCTGACATCGATTTAGGAGCAATGATAGTTGGTCGCAGCTTGTCGAATTTAGCGTCCAAGTACGCCGGTGAGAATGCCTCTAAGCTTAGTTCGGTCGGGAAAAGTACGCCGGTGAAGTTGTAAAATGCGTGGGGATTGCTTCCACCGACTAAAACTCTTCCGTCACGAAGTAAAGCCGCCGTGGAATGGTACATACGAGGGACGGTGGTCGGGTTTTGAACCTCGAACCGTGAGCCGATATTGTTATCAGGTTGGTACAAGACCGGACTCAAAACTGGGTCCCGACCCTGTTCCCATCCCGCAGTCCCAGAACTGGCGCCGTTGATGAGCAAAACATTGCCATTTGGAAGCAATATCATGTCACCCATGACTCTAGCAAAAGGCATGGTCTCCATAACCCATTCTGGATTTGGGTCGGTTATTTTAATCCGAGCGCATGTATTCAAGGCAGCCATGAAAGTACCTTTTAAAGATTGAAGATAGGATCCTTTAGGAGCACCACCACATACTAGAACTTCAGCTTCAATGGCTGCAGCTTTCAAGTTCTTCAACGGAAGCAAAACGGCCGAACCAGTGCTCGGATAGCTTCGAGGTTCGCCGCCAGGGATCATCGGATATTTTTTGACAACAATGTTGTTCACATAATCAAACAAAATAGCACGATTGTTGGCAAAAATAAACAAGTTTCCATCGACGTTGAGGAAAACGAAGGGGTAAAGATTGTTCTCGATTCCTTTGTCGTTAGTTTCCGACAAGAAAGGCAAATTGATCTTATTAGTGACAATGTTTTTAGGGATGAACTCATAGTTAAATTGTCCTCGACCACCGACGATGATTTGTCTCCCGTCGGGCAATATATGGTTACTTGCATACCACCTTTTAGCCGTCAATCCATTTGGTATTTCATTCCAATCGCACGTCCTGCATGGGTTGAAAACCCTGACTCGACGTTCACCGTTGTTGAAACCGCCAGTTTGGAACAAATTACCGTCGGGCATGATAGCACCCGAAGAGCACCAAACATCAGTTTGGACAGTCAGAGCACGAAATTTATTGGTGAAAACATCGTACTCGACTGAATGAGCTGTGCAATCCACTTGGAGAGCCGTGTCGGTCGGGTCATTACGACATTTCCCTGTTGGTAGTGACAAATTGGATGGTCCGAAATCAGTTCTATCAAACATAATCACGCGGTCGTTCCTAAGGAGTTGCATGTGCATGGCGGAGATTCCGATGCTTTTTTGCAAGAGTTGCCAACTACCATCAGCGGCGGAAGTGAGGGTGCAATGGTGGGGCAGTGATGCAAAGAGAAGCTGAAGAAGGAGGAGGATAGAAAAGATGAATGAAGGAGCTGCCATTTTTGCTTTGATGGGGTATTGTAAGTTTTTGGCCGATGATGAAATGTATTTCAATCTGTTCCTATTTATAAGTGCTTTGTGAAGGTAGGAAAGCCGTTTTGAAAATTTTTAATGTAAGTCTTTATGTTTGGCATTATGATATGTTAGATTCCTTTCATATAATCATTTTAATTAACATGTCAGTTATTTTTTGGATTATTAAATTAAATTATCATAATCTTGTGTTCTCCATTGTTTGTTATATGAGTTGGACAGTGCATAAATCCAAAATCTTGGGATCCTTTGCGTAATCCACACTATCTTATATTATAAAATATATAATGTAATGTATTTATGAAATAAAACCATGAAAATTATAATTAAATTATGCTGACGGATAATCACTCGATTTTATCAAAAAAATTAAAAGGGTTAAGAATATTAAGGAATTTCTTAAGAAATTGGGTGAATGGCTTTTTTTTGGATCGAAGTTCAATGTTTTGTCGATAGTTTGTCATAAATAATTGCAATCGACACATTGTTGACAAAATCATAAAAAATAAATAAACGACGTGCCAAGGAAAAAAAAAGTATCAATTGGTTACTCAATATTCTTTTGTATTTTCTTGTTCTAAATTATCGGGACAACAAATATATATACTTTCATATGTGTCCCATGTAAGGTGTATAATTTTTTTTTATATTTAAGTTTAGGATTTAATATTTATATTATAATGACTTTACTTTATATCAAACACGGTTAATTATATGTTGGGATTAAAATGTTAATCTAGAATTTTTTTAAATACACTTATTATGTTAATCTAGATTTTATTTAATTTTAAATATATTTTAATTTTCAATACGTTAAATTTTGTTTAGTTATGGTTCCAATTTCAATAGATCAAACACGAATTATTTATAATTTGTATTGGAATTATATTTGTAATATTCTACTTTAAAAATAGTAAATATTAAATATAATGATTTGTGAAACAAAATAAGAGATCACAACATTCCAAGATTCTATGCATTGAATGAGATGAGAATTTGACTCTCTATTTCTCACCAAACATTCTTTTTGTTTCCCTCTCCATTTTTCTCTCGTTATATATATATATATATGATTAAGGGATTAATGTTTAAAATTAATTTTTTTTGTCAACCCAAATATTTAAAACATAGAATTTTTAGTTGATAAACTAACCAAATAAATATTCCATGAAGATATTAAGTCAAGTGCTGATGAATTGAGCAGATGTACCCAAAATTTAAAAAAAATAATTTTTTGAGTTTAAATCTCGCAATTAATTATTTTTATATTGAGGTTTGAATTTTTTTAATGTAAGTTACTCTATTATATTTCTTTAAAACATTAAATTACCGTCTTAATATGGAAATAATTGTCAAGTTTAAACCTTAATATGTAAATAATTGACAGTTTTAGAGATTATCTTGTAGCTTGTAGGGGTGTGCAAAAAAATTCTAAACTGAAGTGAACCGAACCAAAAAACTAAATTTTTTTTATTTATCCAATTTTTAGATTTAATCTGTTTTTATATTCAATTTAATTAATTTATTTAGTCTATTTTCATTTTTAGCATTTTAAACCGAATAAGCCTTAAGGCTAAAAGCCCATACCACATTATTTTTTGCTACATCTCACTAGAATTGGACTTCTAATGATGATAAAAATAATATATACAAATTTAAAAATTTAAATCCAGTTTGTATTCAACAATATTTACCAAACTACTTATTAAGAAACCACAACTTAATCTCTTTAAGAATATTTTTCTTTTGGTTGGTTTATCATCAAATCTGTTTTGTCTTTTTAATATTTGGGTTGACAAAAAATAATTAATTTTAAATTATTCATCACAAAACATGAATATATATGGAAAATGTTTTGGTACATGATCGCTAGAGTATTTAAATTTCAATGTTAAAAGTGACATATATTCCATTTTAGTCCCATTTGGTTTATATATAAGATTCTAATAAATTTTACCTACAATATTTACACAAAATATATAAATATTAAAAATTGCTATTATATTAGTCAAATTTATATACAATTGATAGAAAACATTAATGTTATGTTTAATTGTCATCAATTGCAAAATTGATAAGAAATTATATTGTTCCAAATTTTTTTAGACAAACCAATTGATGCAATTTCAAAATGGAGGAGGACGGGAGAGATATTTTTAACATTCTGCATTCTAGAAACCCAAACTTGTGGGAGACAACCAACGTGAAAGAATGTTTGGTCAGAACTACAAAGTCAAACCCTTATCTCATTCAATTTAAAGGATCTTGGAATGTCCTTAACTCTTATTTTGTTTCATTAACATTACTTAATTATATAATAATTAATCTACACTATTTATAAAACTGTGTTTGAATTAATATCATGAATTAGGTAAAAAGGACAAAAACAAAATTTTAAAATAGAATAAGGTTAAAATATATTATTATTATTATTATTTATAAATTTAAAATTTACTTCTTATATTTTTATTTTTAAAATAGAAACTGTAGTTTTCTTTATCATTTTCATTTGCACGTCTTTTATTTATTTATTTATATAATCTGTGAGCAATATGTGGAAGGCAATTATTTATGAGAAACTAAGAATTGAGAAGGTTCATGTCCCAAATCCCTAAGATATTTGATCCACAATAAGAAATTAAATCGCATAAACTTATTATATAATAATTATCATAATTTTATTTATTTATTTTTCGACAATTATAAAAAGTTAATTATTTGAGATCTAAATTTCCATTACATATTTTATATAATTCAACACAATATAATGTTCAAACTTTCAAAACATGGGAAGCTGTTTAAATTGAAAAATAAATTGGACAAAAAAATCATTCTATGAATTGCACATCAAAAATATTATTATAATCTAATTTAATAATTAAAAATAAAAGAAATATTTTTTAATATAATATTAAAAATAAAGGTGAGAATAATATGATACAAAATCATATTAAACACAAAAATTTTAACCACCAACTCATTCAAATTACTACATAAAAAAGTATTACTCAAAATTATTGTTTTTTTATATGAAAAGAATCTAATAATATCATAATGTCAAACATAAAACTTCAATTGTTTTTTTTTAAATGGCATTCCCTCCTTCACAAAGCACTTATAAATAGGACCAAATTAAAACACAATTCATCACAAGCCAAAAAATTACTATACACCATCAAAGCAAAAATGGCATCTCCTTCATTTATTTTCTCAATTCTTCTTATTCAGCTTCTCTTTGCATCATTGCCAAGCCACCGTATCCTTACCTTCGCCGCTGATGGTAGTTGGCAACTCTTGGCAAAAAGTATCGGAATCTCCGCCATGCACATGCAACTCCTTAGGAACGACCGCGTGATTATGTTTGATAGAACTGATTTCGGACCATCCAATTTGTCACTACCAACAGGGAAATGTCGTAATGAACCGACCGACACGGCTCTCCAAGTGGATTGCACAGCTCATTCAGTCGAGTACGATGTTTTCACCAATAAATTTCGTGCTCTAACTGTCCAAACCGATGTTTGGTGCTCTTCGGGTGCTATCATGCCCGACGGTAATTTGTTCCAAACTGGCGGTTTCAACGATGGTGAACGTCGAGTCAGGGTTTTCAACCCATGCAGGATGTGCGATTGGAATGAAATACCAAATGGATTGACGGCTAAAAGGTGGTATGCAAGTAACCATATATTGCCCGACGGGAGACAAATCATCGTCGGTGGTCGAGGACAATTTAACTATGAGTTCATCCCTAAAAACATTGTTGCTAATAAGATCAATTTGCCTTTCTTGTCGGAAACTAACGACAAAGGAATTGAGAACAATCTTTACCCCTTCGTTTTCCTCAACGTCGATGGAAACTTGTTTATTTTTGCCAACAATCGTGCTATTTTGTTTGATTATGTGAACAACATTGTTGTCAAAAAGTATCCGATGATCCCTGGCGGCGAACCTCGAAGCTATCCGAGCACTGGTTCGGCCGTTTTGCTTCCGTTGAAGAACTTGAAAGCTGCAACCATTGAAGCTGAAGTTCTAGTATGTGGTGGTGCTCCTAAAGGATCCTACCTTCAATCTTTAAAAGGTATTTTCATGGCTGCCTTGAATACATGCGCTCGAATTAAAATAACTGACCCAAATCCGGAATGGGTCATGGAGACTATGCCTTTAGCTAGAGTCATGGGTGACATGATATTGCTTCCAAACGGCAACGTCTTGCTTATCAATGGCGCAGGGTCCGGGACGGCAGGATGGGAACAAGGTCGGGACCCAGTATTGAGTCCGGTCTTGTACCAACCCGACAACGATATTAACTCACGGTTCGAGGTTCAAAACCCAACCACCATCCCTCGTATGTACCATTCCACGGCAGCGTTACTCCGTGATGGAAGAGTTTTAGTCGGCGGAAGCAATCCCCATGCGTTTTACAACTTCACTGGCGTGCTTTTTCCGACCGAACTAAGCTTAGAGGCATTCTCGCCGGCGTATTTGGATGCTAAATTTGATAACCTACGACCAACCATCATTGCACCTAAGTCGATGTCAGGGATTCGATACCGGAAGAAATATACAATCCAAGTGGTGATTAACAACGACAAAGTGGATGAAAACTCAATGTCAATAACAATGTTTGCACCAGCTTTCAACACGCATTCATTCTCAATGAATCAAAGGTTGCTTGTTCTTGGGAACGACAAAGTGACAGCGGTGGGTAACTCGACGTACAACGTGGAGGCGACGACGCCTCGGTTGGGAAATTTAGCGCCATCGGGATTTTATCTATTGTTTGTGGTTCACCAAGGCATTCCTAGTCAAGGCATTTGGGTCAGGTTGTACTAATAATAAAAGAAACATGAATATATAGATACGCACAAACATTCATTAAAATTTGCAAAAATAAGGTTAGTGATTTGTGCTTAAAAGGGATATTTGATCCAAGTTCACTTATAAGCCCACAACACATGGTGCTTTGTATGTGTTCAAAAGATTTGATGATCTTAAGGTGGTTCAATAAAGCAGGATTTGTTGTCTTTAATTTTTTTTAGTCGGTTTGCTATTATAAACAAATCAAACAAAATCGGATGAATTAATTTTTTTAAATAGTTTAAAATTATAAATAAAAATATTTAAAAATCCAAAAAACATGAAAGATATATTTAAAAAAATCATGAAAATAAACCGAAACATAATGAGAAATTAATTTTTTTTCAATTCACAATTTTATATTAATTGAACATAAACTCGATTGAAAAAAAGAAGAAGCTAAATTTATAAAACAATATAAATATACTATTAGGGTTATATGGATAATTTATTTTTTTTAAAGAATAAAATAAAAAAGAATCTCCCTCTTACTATTAATCAAAACTATTATGGGACTCAGTTTTGCGTATTTAAGGTTGAAAGCTCCCATCCTTGCAGAAGCAATCAAAGGTTGAATGATAACTTTATTTATATAATCTCAAAATTCTACCTCATTAAGTCATTATATCTTAAAGAAAGCTCAAATTTAAGGATTAAATTAAAAATAATACTAAATTTCAATACCAATGTGGATTAAAAAAATTAAAAAATTTAATTAAAAATTATCAAATTTAAATATTAAATATTACTTTTATCTCTAATACAAATAATAACTTAGCCAACTTCATTAATCCTACACTTGCTGATTAAAGTCATAAAATAAATCAAAATTATTTTTTTTGGTGATTAATCGGTTGCGGAGCGGAGGGCAACCAAGGTCCTTGGCATGTTTGTATTATTATTATTGTTATTATTATTATTATTATTATTATTATTATTTTGTATTATGTATATTTGTTTCACGGTCTATATTCGGGGTTTGTGGTTACCTCTCCCAACAATGTTGTTTTTAAGGTTCAAACCTATATTCTCCCCTTGAAAGTATAATATGCCTTACCATTACATCCAACCACTTGTTGATTTTAATTATTAATTGTTGTATTTATTGTAAGAGTATTGTTTCAATGGGATAAAGCAACATTTAGTCCCTAAGCATGACAACTTTTTCTACATTGAAACTTGAACTTTTTTTAGTCCATATTAGTCTCTAAATTAGACAATTTTTTTTCCTAATTTGGTCCCTAAACTTGAATTTGATTAAGGTATGATGGTGTGGCACTCATAGATTGTGTCACCTCATCACCTGAAAAAAAATAATTTTTTTCCGATGATGATGTAAGACAATCTCAAAGTGCTATGTCATCACATCTTAATAGAATTCCAAGTTCAAGAATTAACATAATTAAACTCTAATATCAATTAAGTGTTAATTAAGATGCTTGGAACTCTATCCAGTAATAATTCTAACATATTATAATAGAAATTTTTTGAAATCATAAATAAAACATTTCTAACATATTCAACATTACTTTATGTGATTAATACAAAGTAACATTATTCAAGATAATAACTAATTAGCATAATTAAACTCTAATAATAATTAAGTAGTAATTAAGATGCTTGAAACTCTAGCTAGTAATAATTCTATTTTACATCAATAAAATTAGCCCAACATTTTAACCAATAATTACAAATAAAATTATAATTATTTTTAAATATATAATTATCATACAATTTTTTTATTTTTAAATGTAAATTTAGTAATATGATAGAAAATAAAAAAAATTTCGTCAGTTCAAACTCGTGTTTATATATATATATATATAAGATTATAAATTATTGTTATAATTTACTTCTTGATCCATCTACACTTATAATTTATTGGGTTGGTTTATCAACTAAAAATTCTCTGTTTTAAATATCTGGGTTGAGAAACATAATCAATTTTAAATATAAAAGGTGAGAAATAGAGAGAGTCAAACTCTTATCTCATTCAATGCATAGAATGTTGGAATGTTCTAATCTCTTATTTCCTTTCATTAACATTAGTAAATCTATTGAAAGAGATTTATAAATACAAATCAGAGAACAAAACTTATAGAAATCTAAATTCATGCATTTACGATTAATGTTTTTTATTTATTTATATTGTACCAAATTTGAGCATCATCAACAAAATACTAATATATACACCTTGCTAGTAGATGAGATATGTGGGAATATTTTAAAACAAGAAAATACAAAAGAATATTGAGTAGCAATATTCCCAAACATTTTAATTATTTATGAACCACTATTTCCTACATTTTATTTTTCATTTGCACGTCCTTTGTTTTTTTTATATAATTTTGTCAACTATGTGTCGATGGCAACAAAAGAATGAACATACATTGAACTCCGATGAATAAAAAAAATTTGATTAAGAAATTCTTTAGTGAATTATATTAAGGGAAGTGATTAAAATTTTGAATGATGGAATTAGGTTTTAAATATTTGAGGTTGACAAGCATAATTAATTTTTAAATATTAATCCCTCGTGTATATATAAACGTGAGGGAAAGCGATTATAAGCAAAAGAATGTTTAATGAGAAATATTCCATGGATAGAATCATGGAATGTTCACTATTTATTACTATATATAATAATTATAATTAATATTGTTTTTTTAACTCAATACCACGGATTGAAAACATGAATATATCTAATCCAATATATTTTATTTTTTTAAAATTTAGATCTATATTTTAATTCCAATATATAGTTATATTGATTAATTAATTATATCATAACAAGTAAAATAGTATAATAATTAAATCTTAAATTTATATATATTTGTTGTACGAAGAAAATACAAAAGCATGTTGAGTAACCAATATTCTCAAACATGTTAATTAATTATTCATGAACCATTAATATTATATTTTATTTTTCATTTGCACGTCCTTTATTTATTTATATGATTTTGTCAGCAATGTGTCGATTGCAATTATGTATTATGACAAACTATCAACAAAACATTGAACATCCATCCCAAAAAAAAGCCATTGACCCAATTTCTTAACAAATTCCTTAATTTTCTTAACCCTTTTTTTTTTTTTTTTGATAAAATTGAGTGATTATCCATTAGCATTTATTTCATTATAATTTTCATGATTTTGTTTCATAAATACATTACTGTATTAATTACGAAAAGATGTCAAGATTTTGGATGCATCAAGTAACCACTTATATAATAAACAATGGGCAACAAAATGAGGGCTTACAAAACATGAGATAGAATTCCCTAAAAATAAAACAAAAACCCAATCCCATTTGCAGGAAATGTTATTTCAATTTTTTTTTATATACATCTAATCATATCATAATGTCAAACATAAAAACCTTAATTAAAAAATAAAATTGGGTTTCCCTCCTTCACGAAGCACTTATATATAGGACCAAACTCAGACTCTTTTCATCATCACCCAAAGTAAATCAATACAATAACCCATCAAAGCAAAAATGGGAGCTCCTTCATTTATGTTCTCTACCCTTCTTCTTCTTCTTCAGCTTCTCTTTACATCACTGCCCCACCACCGCACCCTCACCTACGCTGCCGACGGTAGTTGGCAGCTCCTGCAAAAAAGTATAGGAATCTCTGCCATGCACATGCAACTTCTTAGGAATGACCATGTCATTATGTTCGATAGGACAGATTTCGGGCCGTCGAATTTGTCATTACCAAATAGAAAATGCCGAAACGACCCAACTGACACGGCGCTCCAAGTGGATTGCACTGCTCATTCGGTGGAGTACGATGTTTTTGCCAATAAATTTCGGGCTCTCACAGTCCAAACCGATGTTTGGTGCTCTTCAGGTGCCATCATGCCCGACGGTAACTTGTTCCAAACCGGCGGTTTTAATGACGGTGAACGTCGGGTCAGGGTTTTCAGCCCATGCAAGACGTGTGATTGGAATGAAATACCAAATGGGTTGACAGCAAAAAGATGGTATGCAAGCAACCATATCTTGCCAGATGGGAGACAAATCATCATTGGCGGCCGAGGGCAGTTTAACTATGAGTTCATCCCTAAAAATATCATCGCTAATAAGATCAACTTGCCTTTCTTGTCGGAAACTAACGACAAAGGAATCGAGAACAATCTTTACCCATTTGTTTTCCTCAACGTTGATGGAAACTTATTCATTTTTGCCAACAATCGAGCTATTTTGTTCGATTATGTGAACAACATTGTTGTCAAAAAGTTTCCGATGATCCCTGGTGGAGAACCTCGAAGCTATCCGAGCACTGGTTCAGCCGTTTTGCTTCCGTTGAAGAACTT
Organism: Gossypium stocksii; assembly: GCA_020496765.1. Classification (NCBI taxonomy): domain Eukaryota; kingdom Viridiplantae; phylum Streptophyta; class Magnoliopsida; order Malvales; family Malvaceae; genus Gossypium; species Gossypium stocksii. The sequence continues at coordinate 82,192,209 of CM035625.1, read as the reverse complement.
GAAAGCTTCTGCCATTGAAGCTGAAGTTCTAGTATGTGGTGGTGCTCCTAAAGGATCCTACCTTCAATCTTTAAAAGGTACTTTCTTGGTTGCCTTGGATACATGTGCTCGTATCAAAATAACCGACCCGAATCCGGAATGGGTCATGGAGACTATGCCTTTAGCTAGAGTCATGGGTGACATGATATTGCTTCCAAATGGCAACGTCTTGCTTATCAACGGCGCAGGGTCCGGGACGGCAGGATGGGAACAGGGTCGGGACCCGGTTATGAGTCCGGTCTTGTACCGACCGGACAACGATATTAGCTCACGGTTCGAGGTTCAAAACCCAACCACCATCCCTCGTATGTACCATTCCACGGCGGCATTACTTCGTGATGGAAGAGTTTTAGTTGGCGGAAGCAATCCCCATGCATTTTACAACTTCACTGGTGTACTTTTTCCGACCGAACTAAGCTTAGAGGCATTCTTACCGGCGTACTTAGATGCTAAATTTGACAACCTACGACCTACCATCATTGCTCCTAAGTCGATGTCGGGGATTCGATACCGAAAGAAATATACAATCCAAGTGGCGATTAACAGTGACAAAGTGGATGAAAGCTCGGTGTCAGTAACAATGTTCGCACCAGCTTTCAACACGCATTCGTTCTCCATGAATCAAAGGTTGCTTGTTCTTGGGAACGATAAAGTGACAGCAGTAGGTAACTCAACGTACAATGTTGAAGCAACAACACCGCGGTCGGGGAATGTAGCACCATCGGGATTTTATGTATTGTTTGTGATTCATCAAGGCATTCCTAGTCAAGGGATTTGGGTCAGGTTGCGCTAATACTAAAAGAAACAAAGAACATAGTGAAAAACATTCATTCAAATTGATGATAGTAAAGTATGTGATTAGTGCTTAAAAGGGTTGATTCATCGAAATTCACTTGTTAAACCGGGAAATAAAGTTTGTGCTTTTAATTATTTGTAAAGATTTGACGATTTAATGTGTAAATTTCTTTCGATTATCAATAAAAAATTATTTTACTTTTGTTAATAGTTGAGTTAATTTTAATTAGAAATACATCTATGGTCGGGTCGGTTCGAATTCATCTTGAGTCATGTATGATAGTAATTTTCAAATGATAAATCAAGAAGTTAATGAGATAGTTATGAAATTAGCATATAGAGTTATTAAACAATTTACTAGAATATTCGGTGACTAAAAAGAAATGATTTGATTTGAATTTTTGACATGTCCTTGAATTTTGACTAAAAACAATTTAGTCTCCCTACTAAGTTAAATTTTGAGATTTGTTCCTTAGTTTATATTTTAATTTAATGTAATTTGGTCCCTCTAAGTTCAAATAGTTAACAACTCTGGTTAAAGTAATAAATTAAAAGATTTTTATTTTCATTCGATTAAATGATTAGTGTCATGTGAAAATATAGAAAACCGTACATTCAACCAATAATTAATTCACATATTATAAAGTTTTTTTTTTTTCATTTTTGAAAGAATAATTTAAATTATAATCACTTTAATAATGGCAACTAACCATATTAGTAATTTAGATTTACTAACATTATAAAAGTAAAGAGATTAAATTATTTGAAATTAAAAGGTTTTAAATTAATTGAAGATTAAGAAAGAATGAAAAGATTAAAGATGATGAAAAGTGAAAAACATAAACCCGTAAAATACTTTCCAAGGATTCTTCGATGCTTACCTTATCCATGCCACACGATAAATCTGGGATGTCAAGATGTTTTAAGATTAGTTCTTAGAAAGTATATTATGTGATTAAGCTTATTTGAATTATGCTATAACATCAATTATGCTAATTGAAAGAAAATAAAATTTATAGATTGTGATATTTGAATTCCAATTTTATTTTAACTTTAAAGAAACCGGATAAAACCCAATTCTTTTATGAATTATATTCTTAATTTAGACTATAACAACACCGATTAATACGTATAATTAATGGCGGAGTAGCAGTAGCCTACAAAATTTATAAAACTGCTCTATAATCACTTTAAATTGTAAGTTAATACATTGAAAAAAATTGGCAAAATTAATGGTCTAAAAATTATAATATTCTATTATTATTATTATTATTATATATAATAATATAAAAAATAATTTTTAGTAATTTTCTAATTCGGTGGTGTCCAATTCACTTAATATCTTCATGGAATATTTATTAGTTGGTTCATCAACTAAAAATTCTATGTTTTAAATATTTGGGTTGACAAAAATCCTTAATTTTAAACATTAATCCCCCAAATCATGTATATATATAACGTGAGAAAAATGGAGAGGGAGTGAGAAACTCTTATCTCATTCAATGCATAGAATCTTGGAATGTTCTAATCCCTTATTTTGTTTCACTAGCATTATATTCTATTCATTATTACAATACAAATATATTTGATTAGTTAGAATTAAAATAAATCAATATAAAATTTAACGAATTAAAAATTACAATATATTCAAAATTTTACCGTCAACTTTCTTTATGTAGTAACATCTTATACGTATGTTCTTTTTTTCACTATTACAACTTATATACTGATGTATGTAAATTTAGATTCATGCATCTGCAATTAAACTTCCTATGTTCAAATGGAGATAATAAATTAAAATATAATAATTAAATTCTAAAACTGAGGACCAAAATCAGAATTTAACAAAATGCACCTTCCTAGTAGACGAGACACACACACACATATATATATATATACATTTGTTCTCCGAATATTTTAAAACAAGAAAATACAAAGGAATATTGAGTAGCAATATTCCCAAACATTTTAATTAATTATTCATGAACCACTAATCCCATATTTTATACATTTTATTTTTCATTTGCACGTCGTTTGTTTGTTTTTGTTTATTTATTTATTTATATAATTTTGTCAACAATGTGTCGATGGCAATTATCCATGACAAACTATGAACAAACATTGAATTTTGATCAACAAAAGAAAATTGAACCAATTTCTCAAGGAATTCCTAAATAATCTTAACCCTCATAAAATTGTTGTTAAATTGAGTGATTATCCATAACTTCATTATAAGTGTCATGATTTTATTTTATAATATAGTATGAATTATGCAAAGATCTCGAGATTTTGAATTTGTTCACTGCATCAAATAATCATGATAAACAATGTACAACAAAAGATTATGATAATTTAATTTAATAATCCAAAAAATAAAGAAAATGTTAATCAAAATGATTGCTTAAAATTTTTTATGTAACTTATTTCAAAAGAATATAATCATGTCATAATGTCAAACATAAAAACTTTAATTAAATTAAAAAAAAAAAAAAAAAGCTGCCCTCCTTCACAAAGCGCTATATATATGACGAAATTGAAACACAATTCATCATCAGCCAAAGTAAAACAATTCAATACCCCATCAAAGAAAAAATGGCAGCTCCTTCATTCATGTTTTCTACTCTTCTTCTTCTTAAACTTCTCTTTGCATTACTTCCCCACCACCATACTCTCATTTCCGCTGCCGACGGCAATTGGCAGCTCTTGCAAAAAAGTATCGAAATCTCTGCCATGCACATGCAGCTCCTTAGGAACGATCGTGTGATTATGTTTGACAGAACCGATTTTGGACCGTCGAATTTGTCTTTACCGAATGGGAAATGTCGTAATGACCTGACCGACACAGCTCTCCAAGTGGATTGCACAGTTCATTCGGTTGAGTATGATGTTTTTGCCAATAAATTTCGGGCTCTCACAGTCCAAACCGATGTTTGGTGCTCCTCGGGCGCCATCATGCCCGATGGTAACTTGTTCCAAACCGGCGGTTTTAATGAAGGCGAACGTCGGGTCAGGGTTTTTAGCCCATGCAGGACATGCGATTGGAATGAAATACCAAATGGATTGACGGTCAAAAGATGGTATGCAAGTAACCATATCTTGCCTGATGGGAGACAAATCATTATTGGCGGTCGGGGACAGTTTAACTATGAGTTCATCCCTAAAAACATCGTCACTAATAAGATCAACTTACCTTTCTTATCGGAAACTAACGACAAAGGAATCGAGAACAATCTTTACCCATTTGTTTTCCTCAATGTTGATGGAAACTTATTCATTTTCGCAAACAATCGAGCTATTTTGTTTGACTATGTGAACAACATTGTTGTCAAAAAGTATCCAATGATCCTTGGCGGTGAACCTCGAAGCTATCCGAGCACTGGTTCGGCTGTTTTGCTTCCATTGAAGAACTTGAAAGATTCAACCATTGAAGCTGAAGTTCTAGTATGTGGTGTTGCTCCTAAAGGATCCTACCTTCAATCTTTAAAAGGTATTTTCATGGCTGCCTTGGATACCTGTGCTCGGATCAAGATAACTGATCCAAATCCGGAATGGGTCATGGAGACCATGCCCTTAGCTAGAGTCATGGGTGACATGATATTGCTTCCAAATGGCAATGTCTTGCTCATTAACGGTGCTGGGTCTGGGACCGCAGGATGGGAACAGGGTCGGGACCCGATTATGAGTCCAGTCTTGTACCGACCCGACAACGATATTAGCTCACGGTTCGAGGTTCAAAACCCAACCACTATCCCACGTATGTACCATTCCACGGCAGCATTACTTCGTGACGGAAGAGTTTTAGTCGGCGGAAGCAATCCCCATGCATTTTACAACTTCACTGGTGTGCTTTTTCCGACGGAATTGAGCTTAGAGGCATTCTCACCGGCTTACTTAGATGCTAAATTTGACAACCTACGACCGACCATCATGGCTCCTAAGTCAATGTCGGGGATCCGATACCGGAAGAAATATACGATCCGGGTGGCGATTAACAGCAACAAAGTGGATGAAAGCTCAATGTCGGTAACAATGTTTGCACCGGCTTTCAACACGCATTCGTTCTCCATGAATCAAAGGTTGCTTATTCTCGGGAACAATAAAGTGACAGCAGTGGGTAACTCGACGTACAATGTTGAAGCAACAACGCCGCGGTCGGGGAATGTAGCGCCATCGGGATTTTATCTATTGTTTGTGGTTCAGCAAGGCATTCCAAGTCAAGGTATTTGGGTTAAATTGTACTAACACGAAATGAAACGAACAACACAATAAAAAAAAAAAAAAAACATTCTTTCAAATTCATGAACTAAGGTTTATGATTTGTAATTATAATGGTGGATTGATCAAAGTTCATTTGTTAGACCAGGAAAACAAGTTCCTGTTTTTAATTATTTGTAAAGATTTGATTATTTAATGTGTAAACTTCTTTGAATTATAAAAAAAATTGTTTTCCTTAATAGTATTTGTTTTAGTTAGAGATAAAATTACATAAATTTGTAAATATTGAGAATTAATTTTTTTTAGAATTAGGATTAAATTGATATAATTTATAAATATTGAGAGTTAAAGTTTTTATCATGCCAATTTTAAAATTTGTCGTTGATTGGTGTAAAAAAGACAAAATTGAATAGTTAAATAATCATTTTGTAAATTTTTATAATCGGGTGCAATAAAAAAATGTACTAGTAGTTGGGTTATTTTTTAACACGTTAGGTTCAAATTGTTTTTTTTTTTAGATATATTCTATGTCAGATTTGAGTCGACTTTTAATGCTTTAAACTAAGAAAGGTTTTAATTGGTGTGAAACTAGTATTTTAAAATTTTAGTTAAAATATTTTAAGATTTAAAGACTAATTTAAAAATTCAACCATTTTTTAAAATGTCTAATAGAATTAACCCTAAATTTTTTAATACTGAAACATCACTTCCAAAACCCAGTTAATTGCACTCAACCAATTAGAATCCACCATTAAATTAGAAAAGGAGGGTTAACTGCACTCAACATCACTGAAGTACGGCCCAAAATTTAAATATACCAATATTATAATGTTATAATTTAATACGAAAATATCAATATTACATCAATTAAGTGCTTTTACTGATTTAATCTTTAACGAATGTTAAATTTTGAGGGGAAAAAATTGAACTTTAAATGACAATTTGAATTATGTTTAGTATATTTAAGTTACATGAATCAAAATTTAAACAAGTGTGCACTTGATGTATTAGCCACTTGGATATAAGGTGTCAAAAAAAAAATAGATGGTGACATTAAAAATCAGGGTAAACTATATTAATAGACTTTCAACTATTAGTAAATTTTATTTTTGGTTATTTAACTATGAAAAATTATAAAATAGTTATTCGATTATTTAATTTTATATTTATTGGTTACCAATAGGGCAAATTTTAAAATTGATATAATAGCAATTTTAACCCTTAACATTTATACATTATGTCAATTTAATTTTGATTTTAAAAAATCTAAACCTCAATATTTACATTTTGTGTTATTTAATAACTAGACTGTCAAAAAGGCTTGATTAATATAACACTAATACTTTGAGAACTCAATTAAAACTTTTTGAAATTTTAGACCAATTTAAATTTTATACTATAATACAGGGACTTCTCACGAAATTAACCCTTAAAACAGCTTTTATTCTGTCTCAATAAATCAGCTTAAAGCTACTGTTTTTGTTCTTTCTCTCACTAGGTGGCGGCTCTCTATCTCTCTCTCTAAATTTTTTCCCTTTATTTGACAAAAACCCTAATTTGGAATATATTTTGACAGGTTTCTATTTCTCTTTCTTTGTTTTTGTACATTAATAACAATAATAATAATGGAGGTTTTAGCTGGGCAAAAACACAAACACTTGGAGTTCACTTTAGTGGCAGTTTCTGAACTGTCTTCTTCATCGGTTCCTCCTTCGTCTACGCCAGTGATTGCTCGGTTCAGTGCTGATAGTGGAGTAGCGGAGCTTCGATTTCGCCAAGATTCAGGATTTATCGATGGCTTCAACGTCAATCTTGGAACCGCTCAGGTAAGAAATAGAGGGTTGTTTGGTTCTTGAGGAAAAAAATGAAAATGGAAAGCCACTGCTAAGGTAAAGAAAGGGGTAACAAATATTGGGTAGATTCCTCTGTTTTTTGCTTTGGCATTGAAGTGGTGTGTGTAGTATGGTTGAGGTTCATCTTTTTTTATTGTTTTTTCAGCTCTTCAAGTTGGGACCTCTTAAATCGCTTTGCATTTCAGTAAGTTCTGATAGTAACAAAGAGGTACTAATTATCATTTCAACTGTTGCATTGTATTTATGAAAAATTGAAATCAATAGACAGAATGCTTATGATTTCATTATTTTAATTTCTTGCACTTTTTATACTGTTTTTGGGGTTCTTGGTGACATACTGGTTACTGGCTACATGTAGCTGCTTCTCTCTGCTTATTGCTGGATTTTTGCATTTGGGATTTTGCATGTATATATGTTTGTGTGTATGTACATGTGTATATATGTATATATGTAGGTTTATTTATGTATTTCTTTTGAATCAGAAATCATATGCACGGGGAGTAACAATCCTGTTTAGAAATAAGGAAGAGAGCAGGGACTTCCATTCTGCATTTGAGCAATGGCAGAATGAAGATGTTACTCAAGGTTCTAATTTTTGAAACGGATCATGCTGAAAATTTGATTGCTGTATAGGCTTTCGTGTGATCCTTATTCTCTTTTCATCATGATACAGGAACGCATTTACCAAACGGAGCCATTTCTGATGTTAAGAGCAAGTTTGATAATAAAATCGAACCATCTTCTGCTAAAATGTATTTCCATTATTACGCACAGTTGCTACATCAGCAAAATATGTTACAGGATTATGTGAGGACAGGTTATATCACGGAGCTGCATTTCGTTGTTTCCTTTGATTTTATGTTACAGATTCACTTACAATTTGTATTTCTTTTGATTTTATGTTACAGATTCACTTACAATTTGTATTTCTTTGATTATTATTTAACTTTTCTTTTTCTCTAGGAACCTATTATGCTGCTGTAATTGAGAACCGTGCAGATTTTACGGGTAGGGTGGTGGTTGATGTTGGCGCCGGTAGTGGTATTTTATCGTTATTTGCTGCACAGGTATTCTTAACCATTTGGTCTGTTTTGACTTTGACGGCATATTTGCTATTATTTTTCCTGTGATTTGTAGATTAATGCCCAAATTCCTTATCTTTTTCCCTGTTAGGCTGGTGCAAAGCATGTTTATGCTGTTGAAGCTTCTGAAATGGCAGAATATGCTCGCAAACTTATTGCTGGGAACCCCTCATTAGGGCAGCGGATTACTGTATGTGTTTGTCCTGTCACGTTATCAGTATGTTCTGTTATCTCCTTACTGATCTGGTCTCTTATTTGTTCGGTTATAAAATGACATGTGAATTATAGGTAATAAAAGGTAAAGTTGAGGAAGTTGAGTTGCCCGAGAAAGCAGATATTCTGATCTCTGAACCAATGGGTATGTTAATGTGCAAGGCTTTGAAGCTACTTGGTTTTCATTGATGCAAAGATTCTTTGATTATATATATTTTTTTCACTTGCAGGCACCTTATTAGTTAATGAGAGAATGTTGGAATCCTACATAATTGCAAGAGATCGGTTTCTTGTGCCTAAAGGGAAAATGTTTCCTTCAGTAGGAAGGTAAAAGTCACTCCTTTGAATCTTTTTTGTTTCCCAAGTAATCTGGAAAATGTTCTTTTATCTGTGGATAATTATATCCCTATGGTTTTAGGACTTTCACTTTACTAGTTTCTTTTGCCGTATGGATTTCTTGTTTTCTTGTTAATTTCGTTGATTTGTGTTTTGATCATCAAGCTGTAAAACGCTTAAGGTCTATATCCTTGGGTTAGCCTCATGCTATCTTAATCTTGTAGGATACATATGGCCCCTTTCAGTGATGAATATTTATTCGTTGAAATTGCAAATAAGGTATGTATTTGACAATGTCTTATTGAAGTGATATCTGCATCTTGGTAAAAGTACCATGGAGGCCTTTGTACTAGAGTTGGATTGCATTTTGTCTACTCAAAAAATGGACAAATTAGTCCTTGTACATTAAATCAAAGAGCAAATTGGTCTTTCTATTGAAAATTTCATCCATATCTATTGTTAAAAACTGGCTCATGTACGTTTGAATGAGGTAACTGCCTGGTTATTTTGTCATCTATGTTGGTTTTTAATGGTAGAAATGGATGAAGATTTTAACAAAAAAGGACTAATTTGCTCTTTGATCCAACGTACAAGGACTAATTTGCCCATTTTTTGAGTAAAGGGAGCGAAACACAATCTGACTCCTAATATAGATATTCCTATGTATTTTATAAAACATGCAACTCATGGTGTTCCAAATCCATTCTGCATTCTTATATTTGCCATCAATTTTCCCGTACTGTTCCATTTAATTTTGTGTTATATATACGTTTTTCTGTTCCTCCCCGCTAACCCTGAAAAACTTGCAGGCTCTTTTTTGGCAGCAACAAAACTATTATGGTGTAGATCTCACAGCCTTACACGGGTCTGCATTCCAGGGATACTTCTCTCAGGTTTGTTTTATACACTATCACATGCATATGTAGACTGAAAATGTGACACTTCCAGAGAACCGTCAGTAGAATGCAATGTTTACATTGGTTTTTGTCTCAATACTTGTCTATAAAATTTCTTCGGCAGTTGTCATACTGGTCATCTTTTGACTTTTTTTTGGTTACTCCATTGATGTTGCATTCTGTTTTGACCAAATTGTAATGAAATGCCTTTTGCTTTCATATCAGCCTGTGGTAGATGCTTTTGATCCTAGATTGTTGGTGTCTCCTCCAATGTCCCATGTAATTGACTTCAATGAAGCAAAGGTATTAGCAAGCCATTGACTCGTGTCTCTCTCTTCTAGTAAATTTCGTGGCATATTCCTTGAATCAAAGTTTTGTTTCGTTTTTTTGGCAGGAAGAGGACTTGTATGAAATAGATATTCCATTGAAATTCATAGCATCTGTTGGGACTAGAGTGCACGGATTGGCCTGTTGGTTTGATGTCCTGTTTAATGGAAGGTAAATATTTTCAAATTTTTGCATTTTCATCGGTTTTTTGTTTACATTCAATCTTACCGCCATTGAAATGCTTTATCGACAGCACCGTGCAAAGATGGCTTACAACCGCCCCTGGTGCTCCTACAACCCACTGGTACCAGATACGATGTGTTCTTTCTCAGCCAATTTATGTAATGGCTGGGCAAGAAATTACCGGCCGACTTCACATGGTTGCCCATAACGCTCAAAGTTACACCATATATCTAACATTGTCAGGTTGGTTTTGAGTTTGTTTTCGTGTTTCTAATTTGTGGTTGTGTTTCTAATGTGGAAATGAATCCATTCTTATAGCTAAAATGTGGGGTCCTGGGGTCGAACAAGGAGGAATTATTCAGTCCTCATCATGCAAACTCGATCTCAAGGAACCTTATTACAGAATGTCACAGCCTCAACCCTACACAACGGCACAAGACCAACAACCGCATCAGCTACTGCAGCCTCAGGTATCCGCTTATTATCGTCACATGCCATCTTGAACATTGCTATTCAGAAGCAAATCAAATGGTAATTATCAGTTTGTGTTCTAACAGGATATACCGATCCACACCAATGACTTGGAGGAACCCAAGTTGCTGCAGCAGCCATTAGAAAATTCGGGAGCTCAGCTCCAGTAAGTGATTTGAATTTCAGAGACAAAACAATGATTCTTACATAAAATTTTGCTTTCGATCCCTGTAAAGTAGAATCAACATTATTCATTATTATTCAGTGGCTATTTGGGATCTTTCTTGTATGACTTATATCTTTAATTTAATCAGTTTAATAATCAAATAATGTTCATTTTTTAGACAGTTTCGAGGAATTCGAAGAATTCAAACCTTAAAAGCTTGAGCCTGAACTCGGCTAGATAAACAAATTAATAACACCCTGCCAAGTTGCTAAAACAAATTAAAATTGCTAAATACTAAGGAAAATTTAGCACCATTGAAGTTCAGAGTGGAAGAACCCCTATTATGAAAATGCTAATATGCAGAACTTTTAGAATCAGAGCCAGGATAGACCATTCTAAAAATGGAGGCTGCAATTGGAAGAAAAGAAACCAGTGCTATATGTAATTGATCTGAGCTGCTTGTTTTGATATTGATTTGCCCGCTCTGCTTGTTGTTCAATCCGACACGAACAGTCATTGAAGACCTATGTCCGATAGAGAATTGAGACTGCAAGTTAGCCATTAGACCCAGGTCTCGCCTCCATTTCACCAAAGACAGTCCGAATGTGGTCTGGTTTTGCTCAACAGGAAAGTCCTTACCCTTTAGCCGGATTTCGATGTTAGCTCCATATGCTGTATCACCTTGGCATCTCATAGCCCCAGCAGTTCCAGCCAAAAGCAAGCGTCTGCTTACTGCAATCTGATCTTCAATCTTGAGTCCAGTAGCCACATTTTCACCGAGGAAAGTAACCAATAAACCAGCAGTTGTTCGGTTTATTTCAAACTTTCTAAATTTCATTTCGCCCCTGAAGATGTAAGCAAGCTGTTTTCCGACAGTTTGGATGTCGAGTCCTGCCATGGTAGATACATTCTCTCCATGTTTAGCACAGACTGAAGAATCCAAATGGATGTTGAATTCTCTTTTATCCTTTGTGATTTGAACAGCAAATGCCCCCGGATAATAACCCGCTATAGCAAGACTTCTCTCGAGGCTAACACCGTCGTACCCGATATCATGATCCCAAGGCTGTGAGTCCAAAACTGGCCTACTGAGAAGCTGTGAAGCAGAATCCAGAAACCGATACCGATAAGTAGGGTTGTCTCCATCGAACGAAGGAGGGAGGACCATGTCAGGCAAAGGGACCGGTATAGTAGCTGGATCGCCTTCTTCCGCGTTTCCATCATCTCTGATATAACCATTATTATCATCACCATCTTTCCCTTTCTTCTTGATTTCCCTCATTCTTTTTACCTCCTCTCTCCATTGTTTCTTTTGCAGTAGCTTAACACGATAATCATACTCCTCGTAGTAAGCTTTTCTCTCTTCTTTGCTAAGTTTATCAACCTCAGATCTCTTTAGAGGCTTGAATGGTGGAAGCTGGTCATATTCATCATGATCTTCTTCATCGGAATATGTCCAGCCTCCCAACTCGGTATCCAAGTCAACATCCTCACTGCCTTCATTGTTAGGTAGTTTCAGGTGAGATCGGGATTGCAACAGAGAAGACAGCAAGTAAGCTAGAGGTGGGGAACGAAGTCGGAAGCCAAAAAGCTTCTGGTGATCAAATTGTTCTAGTGGTTTCGACAGTGAACTTGCTTCAGATAAGATCTTCAGCGAATAGCACAAGAGTAGCAACTGTGACATCCAACTTTGCCCATTTGGAAGCAAAATTTCTCCATTTCCGTCTCTAGGACATGATGGATGGTTCTCAATGAGAGCCACGGGATGCATCATGCTCGGATTGATTAGACGCAGATCACCAACTGCTTGGCTGATAGCTCGATGAATCACATGAGACCTTTGAGCAACAAAGACCTCAAAACTTAGGGGTTCCCCCATCGGCCCCTCTGGGGAAGCAGATGCAGCATGAGTAAGAGTCACAATGGCATTTTGCCATATTGATGAACCGAGAGAATCCGTGAGAGACTTCAATAATAGAAAATCAGTAAGATCTTTGTCATGCGCGTCTAAACGATCAACATAAAGAACAACATCGGGTGGGAACTTCCTTATGAACCTCTTTATCGATGCTAATACTTTGCGATTAGTACCTTCGTCCGACACGGGAGATTGAAGACCAGGTGTATCCAAGATTCTCATCTTAACTCCATAAACTGTTCCAACAATCTCCTTCACAGAGGTCGTGGCCGGTTCAAAAGCATCTATTCTCAATTTTTGCTCGCACAAAATGGAATTAATGCTTGCACTCTTTCCCACTCCAGTTTTGCCAAGAACCACAATGTTCAAAGAAAAGTCCAAGTCATCTTTGCCTTCTGCTTCAAGCTGCGTTGCAGCTCTCTTGGCCGATTCAAGGGTGAATTCTCGACTGAAAAGGCTACCTGCGGCAATAGCCAGTCGGTACAGCACCTGCGCCACCATTGGATCAGCGTGAGAATGACCTAGTCTCTGTACAAGTCTCAAGAACTTAACTCTTATTCGTTGCAACTTTTCAAATCTCTGCTTATCTTCATGACTTATATTTCCCTTCGACGCATTGTCAACCACATTCGATGGTGGAATAACTTTCGAAGATTGCAAGAAGGAACCCGAATGAGCAGACCCGTCGAGAGGGAATACCTTAGAGCCATCTGGGGAAGTGATTGTGAGGCCAACACCACTTGATTCAGCACCTGCTGCAGCTTTCAAAAGAGTAGCCAATGTAGCAGAATTGAGTAGCTCTTTTGCTTCTTCATATTCACTCTCAGCTTCCTCTTCTTCATCTGAATCTACGACAATCTGTTGACTCACCGTCTCTAACCGAGCCTCCGAATCTACCTGGTTCGCTACTTGTTCGGTCATTTCAGAGCTCCCGAAAATCAGTTGCACAAGATCATCATCAGAAAGGAGACCTTTCTCACCAACACCCTTAGCTATATCTTCTACTCCTGGTTGAACATCGTGGTCTACAATCGACATAGGAGCCAAGACTTCAACCGAGTCGGTATCACTTGATTCTTTCATATCAGACACAACAACCTCGTCACTGGTTTCCACCACAGGTTGAGAATCACTAACAGTAACCGAACCATTCTCTTCTATCTCATCACTGTTTCTGTGCACCGATTTGACCCTCTCCTCACCCAGAGTTTCCATTGGAATGCTTTTATCAACAGAAGGCTCACCATCCTCATCATCTTTTTGGCTCTCTTCTAAACTAAGCCCCTTATCTTCACCTACAAAATCTTCCAAACCACCATTCTCAACCTCTGAATTAACCAATGGCTGTTCTTCATCTTCATCTTCTTCACCTTCAACCCCCGTAGCGATGTTCACTCTAGGTGAACTTTCAACACTACCAGGAACCTTAACCACCCCAGAAAACCCAGCATCTTCATCACTAGGCATTTCATCAAACACTTCATCATCTATTGACACCTGAGCAACAGGAACATCAACACCACCACTCTCTTCCTCATCCGCCATTGAATTCTCCAAGCTATCCAAATCATCATCATCTTTGTTAGCCACATAAATTTTGTACCTTTCACTAACCCCACCATTATTTTCACCACCCAATTCAATTCCGTCATCTGGGTCTCCATCTAGAGGCCTATCCTTCTCTGAACCAGTCTCGAACTCCTCATTACCACTCAAAAAACCCTCTTCAGAACCCCCTAACTCACTGTTATTCTCATAACTATTGAAACTACTCCCGCCAACAGTACTTGCAGTTTCAAGTTCAAGTTCAGAATCAGAATCAAGAGTTAAAGGAGCTCGAATAAGTAAAGAACCTGTTGAAGATGATGGGGTCTCTGTTTCTGGCATTGTTGTTGAGTCCATGGCTGCTAAAAGAGATAATGAAGCGAAAAACAAAGGAGCCTTTTAAATTAGTTTATTGCTTGTGTTTTGGGGTGTGGGCACTGATGATGAATATGATTAGACAATGGATTTTGGGACAGACTTTTAGGGTTATATGTTTTTTGTTTTGTTTTGTAACGATGATGTTTATGTTTTTGTGTTTTAGTTGGAAACTGGTAGGGTTTTAGGTTTGAATTTTTATTTGTGTGGCGTGGAAACTGCCCAACTGTGTTAGAACAGACGAAATATTTATGAATGTATATGGATAACATAAGAAATAATGGTTGATGTAATTTCTTTTCCCAATTTCTAATTTCATTCTATACTTAAAACACAATAATTGGTCGTTTTAAATCACATTTTATATTTAAAATTTTGTAGGTGTCGATATAAAAATTTTACCATTTACTAAGTAAGATTTTTCAAAATTTAAGGGTTTAAAGAGAAAGAGCTTTGTGATTATTGAATATTAGAGGGTCTTATATAATTAAAAAATAGTTATATTAAAATTAAAACAAAATTTGAATGCTCAATTATGATTTTAGCCTATTTTTATAATATTACTATTAGCTCTAAATTGATAACATGGTTAGTTGATTTTTAAGATAATAACATAGATTTTTAAAAGAAAATTTAAATATTTTGTTGAGATTTTTAAATTTATTATTGGTTAACCATGATTAATTGAAATTTGATGTGATCATCATTGTAGAACTTTAAGTTATAGCCTATCAGTTAAATAGTTTGTGTTCAAATCATCGTTGTGCCAAAAAAATATATATTTAAGCTTAATATATTATTTTTCTAATTAAGTCTCAACTCAATTGATATCATCATTGTTGATAGTGCACGAGGAAGATTGAGTCTCAGCTTGGTTAACATTGAAATTGTTGTATGTACAATAGAATGTGGGTTCGAGCATGCTTGGTTGAATTTTATTTTCCTATTTAATGATTAGGCAGGGGTTATGGGTAATTATTGGTATTGGCATTGTTGCCAATGTAGGAGGATTATTGAATTTTAATTTGGTTGGCATCGGTATTGTTGTCAAAGCAAAAGGATATGAATTCAAGCGGGCTCAGAGCATTTTATCTTCCTATTTAAGGGTTGAGGAGGGAATATGAGTAATTAGGGGTGTAATTGAGTCAAGCCAGAATATTGTCAAACTCGAGCTCGACTTGAAATTCAAAGCTCGATACTTGGTTCGAACTCAATCGAACATCTATTTTAAGCTCAAGCTCGGCTTGAGATGTAATCAAGCTACTCGAGCTCGAGCTCGATTAAGCTTGTTTACCAAATTTTGTACTTAATAATTAAGCTTAGAGTTAATAATATATATCAAGGGTAATAATGTAATTTAATAATATAAAAATATGAAGTTCGAGTCAAGTATTACTAAGCTAGTTATAGGCACTGCTTAAAAAAATAACTAATAATAATATGAAATTTTAGTATAATAGAGGGACTAAATCAAAATTAAACCAATAATGATATAAAACGGAGATGATGTGATGAAAGAAGAGAGCCTTGCGGGTGGGGGTAGTGCCGATTGAAACAAACTGTTGTGTGCATTTGTCTCACCTCATTATTGTTTTTATATATATTGATAATATTGCCCCACGTTATCACCATCTTGTCCCCAAAAAATTTAACATATACTAAAATGTGTGGTCTTATTTTAAGATAAAGAGTTTGAGATTTTAGAATTTTCCCCAATAAATATATTAGAGATTTTAGATATTCCAATTTTAATTTTAAATTTATTACCAAATTAATTGAAGTTTAGCAATCAATTGCCCCTCACTACTCTATACAATTTCAATACTCATTTAAACAGGTGAATTTATATCTTGATTCACTAAGAAAATAAAATTTTTCATATTTAAGTTATATCGCCAGTAAATATAATTTTTTTATAAAAATTACTGTCTAACTTTAAACTCAAATAATTTAAATTTGAAATGTCTCAAAATTGAAGAAATTAAAAGTGTTAATATATATGGAGATACTTGACTTGATAATTTATACTTATTTGGTATTTAAATTTTTTTTGGATGTAACTGGTATCTAAAATACATTAAAGTGGCATTGACAATCAATAGAATAGTGACATGTGGACAATTTTTAATTTTTTTAAAAATTGAATTTATAAAAAATTATAATTTTTTATGCCAGCCGTGGCTATCACTAGTGCCACATCAACGTATTTTAGCAATGTTAGTTAGATACTTAAAAAAGTATCAAATTGACTTAAGGTTTGCAAGTTTAGGTACCAATTAAGTCAAAAAAATTTTGGTACCAAATAGGTATAAATTTCCAAGTTCTAAGTGTCCCCTATATATTAACTCTATCTGAAACCTAAAATGACTCAACTTGAAAATTAAAATAGCTCAAACTTAAAACAACCTTAACTTAACTTACGGGTTTGATCTTTTGGATCAAAATCTAAATACAAAACCCAAAAAGTCCCCATAAATTTTTAAGGATTTGAATTGGGCCAAGTTACGAAGGGAAAAAAAAGGAACCAGCTTTAATGGTACACCTTCTTTAGGCCGATTAATCTCAAAACTGAAAAACCAAAGCTTTTTTTGGGCTTCAAAGGCGGCCTGAGAAGGGTCAAACTCTGATAACCATGAAAAAGAAAAAAAAAAGAAGTAAAGAACCCAACTTTCTTCAGCTGTTTTCTATGTCCGTCACTCACCTTGTTCGAGCTCCACTGTCAAATCCATGGCGGGGACGGTCTCGCTCATAGTCTCCTCCGTTCCCAAGTATTCACTAAAGCCACTCTTATTTTCCCGTCTTTCCACTCCATTTCCTTCAAAACATAACAAGCGTAAAAACTATTTGCGCCCCAAAATCCTCAAAACCCTCACTAAACCTTTCCCTTCTTCCACTCCTATCAATCCCATAACCCCCATAGAATCCCAACCTGAAACCAAACCTCTCGACGTCGTCGTTTTCGAGCCGCCTCCTGATGAAACCGATAAAGTTGAAGAATTTCGGGTTTCAGAGACACCGGGTGTCGTTAATGGAGAAAACAGTGGCGGTTTTGGTAATTTTTCTCCTTATTCAGTAATGAAATTTGGGTTTTATTTTGTTGGGATTTTTTTGTTTCAGACTTTAATTGCTGCTTGGGTGATGGGAAATTGGGATTCTGAGGGTAAAGATAGGAACTTGAGGCAAAATAGAAGTAAAAATGGTGAATTTCTTAATAATGGGAAAGTGGGATTGAATTCTAGAACTATGGTTTATTGTGATGAATCTGAATTAGAAGAAAAAGTTGAAGAAATTAGAGCTATGGCTAGGGAAGCTCGAAAAATTGAGAAAAAAGAACCGAAAAATGGGGATGAAGAAGATGAAACTTTGAATTCTAGGGCAAGAATTGGGATTGAAAAGGAAATTGAGACTAGATTGAGTAAGTTAGAGAAGAAACTGAACTCGAAGAAAGATACATTTCCGGGGTCGTATTCAAGTTTCTTGGATGAGTTAAATGATGTTGATGATGAAAAAGAGGTGAACAAAAGGTTGTTTGTAAAGAAGAAGTTTAAATTCCGAGGACCTGAAAAGAGTTTGAGAAGTGGCGTGAAGGGTTTTTCAGGTTTAAAAGACGGTAGCAAATCGAGCAATAAGAATGGTGTAGCTGCTAATGCTTCTAGGTTTGAGGAAGTGGATGATGGAAAGGCAGTAGTGAGTCAAGACTCGGTTTCCTTGCCAAGTAATAGAGAGAAGATCGAGGAGGAGGAATTAGGATCTTTGCACGATAATACGAGGTTCGATTGTTTTTAAAAATCTTTGCAATTGTTGACCTTTTAGTAGTTATGTTCATATAGTTGTGTAGTTATCTAGATTTCAGAATTAGCCTTGTCTGAAATTCGAAACCGAACAGAAAAAATAAGACCTTTTCTCTTTTCAAATTTCAAGCTATTTATTTATAATTTTCTCTAAATTTGTTAAGTTTTATGAGCAGTTGAATTTGAGTTTATAGTTCTATTGAGTTCTTTGCATTCCTTGATTATTTGTTGAATTTCTAGTGCTGGTTCAGAGAGCAGTGCAGAAAGGTTGTCTAATGAAGCTAAAAAATCAATGAACTCGAGAGATTTGGATAACCTGAAGTCGAAGATTTCTACAAAAGAGAATCCGGAAGCTAAAACTAAATCCGATAAGGTTGCTTTATTGCGTACTTCAAAAAGAAGAGATGTTAGCAACAAGCCACTGGTTGATAAAGTCAAGGGCAACCAATTGGGCATCAAAACTGATCCATGGTTGCTGAATCTTCCATATGTCCTTGTACGTAAATGCAGCTAAAGCTTATGCCCGGATTATTATCATTTGATTAATTCCCTTCAATTAGTTCCATATTTCATTCTTCTTGGTTTTCCATGTCTCTCACTATTATAATGCCCCATTGTACCTTTTTGGGGTGCACTTGCAACTATTTCCAGGTTATTCTCATGCAACGAGGTGATGATCTAGAAGGACTGGAAGGGCTTTTTACCATACAATTATCATCCGAGGGTCAGGAACAGAGCAAAACTTCTTGTGTTGTTGCATTTGAGGACCGCGGCGATGCCAATAACTTCTGTTATCTTCTTGAATGTTTTTTTGAAGATCTAGGTGATTTCAGTGCCGACGTCATTCCTATGTCCGTAAAAGTAAGAACCATGATTGAGAATGCATTCATTTTCTTAATCTGTTTCTCATATGACTAATGCTAGACTGGAACCGGTGAATTCTGCAGGAACTTAATGAAGCCGTAAAATCTTATGCCAAGGAAGTAATTGTTGTTCAGAAGGGGCAGCTTAAGCTTTATGCTGGTCAACCATTTGCTGAGGTTGAGATGGCTTTGCAGTCTTTGATTGAAAATAACCAAAATGCCTCCATTGCAAACTCAGAATAAGCTATGGAAGGGATTCAATCACTGAGACTGTAAAAAATTTGAAGAGGATTACATGCTTCCTGGAGTTGAAGACTGAAGTTGATGAACATCTTAATGAGTGCTCTCGGATCAGAGTAATCAAATCATTCCGATCGGAATGTTGTCTCGAAAATTTTGTTGCCTTTGTTGTTGTTGTTGTTGTTTTTCAAATTCTATTATTTGATTAAATGTTAATTTTTTTCATGTTGGTGCCATTGCAACTCGCGGTTGTTGGCCATTGGTGACATAAGTTAAACATATCATTTTTTGGTTATTTAGTTAATATGTTAGTTTTTAACTGTTCAAATAAATAAAATTTTTAACAAAAAAGATTTATTTTTCCTTTTGATTTATAGAAATTAATTTGTCAATTTTTGAGTAAAAAAGGTAAAATACAATTTGATTTTTAGTATAGGAACTTTTATGGTACTTTCAGAGATGAGTTTTTTAAATAAAAATAAAACTAGGTCAACTTCCATTTAACGTTAAAGAATATAACAACAGCAAATGTGTTATTCGAACATTACAAAATGGGGGTGAACAGGAGAAAAAGTGGATGAAAACAAAGTTATTTTTCGCCACCAAAATCATGTAAGAAACAGCATTTACATGAAAAAAGTTTGAGAAACCCTAAAAACTTTTACCATAAACCCTACTGTGAACCTACAGCTTTGATAATGGACTGAGCTTGAATAGGTGACAAGCTTGATTGGCAAAAGCTTTGCCAAGCCTCCCCTGGATTCTCATCTTCATTTTCAGTAAATGCCTTGTATACTGAAAACACAATGCTTCTTGCTGCTTCTCTGGCCTCCGGCAATCTATCATTCAACGAACCCGTGGCCATTTGTAGCAGTTTAACCAACCCGAATTCTTTAATTTCATCCACACCCTGCAGCGTGGTAAAATATATACCATGGTTGATTATTTTGCTCAATGAGTAAGACAATGTTCAATAACAGTATATAAAAATGTTTACCATTTTGGAAACCGAGTTTGAAATGGAAACAGCAGCTTTGGCTCTGACTCTAAGGTTGCCATGGTTAACATATCCACTAAGCTTATTAAGCAGAGGCAAAGGAGCAATGGAGTTAACCATTGACTTTAATGACTTATCTGCTTCTTCACATACAAATTTCTTGTCCTGAGAAGCTTTTAGTAACAGTTGCAGCAACTGTAAAAGTGCAAAACCAAACATAAATTGAAAAACCTCAAAAGAGATTTAGGGTAAAAGCAAGTCAACTGGGTACTTACCAACCGATCAAATGCACCAGAATCAGTGAAATCAAGCAATTTTTCACCAAATGCGTTGAAGATATCTGAAGCAGCCATAATCGAGGTCTTGCAAAGGGCACTTCTTGGGTTGTTCATTGCCTTCACCAGTATCAACATCACCTTCTCTCTGGCATAATCACAAACATTTTATCAGCGCAAAAATCCCACCAACAAAACAGCAATTAAAAAAAATAAAAAAATAAAGAAACCTACAAGATTGGAAGCAATACGGTGGAGTGATGTAAAGAGAACCGCCTAACATCATTCAATGACTCGCAAACCTTAACCCAATCCTTTGACTCTAACCCTTCAACCAATCCCTGAAAAATTCATACAAAAATCAGAACCATGAATCTGCAAACATGGTTTACTTTTAATATAGAGAAAATCAAGAATTACTTGGATTTTGGACTCTGGGTCTTCAAAGGGTTTGAGCTTCTCGGAAGAAATGTAATCAACGGAGGCATCTGCAGGTGGTGGTGGTGGTGGTAAAGGAGAAGCCTTGTTCTCTTCATTGACACCAAAATCAGATGTTTTCTTCTGGGTTTGGATCGGAATCGACAATTTGGCTTGCTTTTTGGGTCTTTCTGGTATAGTAGGGAGTGCATTATCGATGGGTCTCAACGCCATTTTTTTTCTTTTGCTATGAAATCTGAAAACAGTGAGTGGATTTTTGGCTGTGAAATTGAAGCAAATTTAATAAGGGCTGAAATTGAAAGGAGTATAAAAAAAAGTTGTTGCAATTTAAAAATTTGAGGAAAGTGGGGAAAGAGACGTTGGACTCCCCTTTTTTAAGTTCTTCTAACGGTCGAAATCTATAAAAGTGGTAATTATCTGCTATACTCGGTTGTATTGTATTTTTTTGTTTACAATATCTGATAGGACACGAGGCATGATGCTAATACAAACATTTTCTTTATGAGGAGGAAGGGGAAAGGGTTTATTCGGGGTTTCAACACCACATCTGATATCAATCAGAAATTATTAAAGTATAATTCTCATTTTAATTCAGTCACCGAATTTTGAAATATTCTAATTACGTCCTTAAACTATAGATGCTATATTAAGTAAATTTATCTGTTGCTAAAATTATTAATTTAATTAGGTCTTATATAACATAGTTTAAAACAAAAAATATAAAAATATTCACTCTTTTTTCCTTTTCTATTTTATTTATGCAACAACATTTTACTTTTCTTTAAACTTCTTGGTTTAAATTATGTTATATAAAATCTTATATGCCATTTAATAATTAAATTAACAATGAAATGATATGATTGAAATAACATCAATAATTTGAAGATCTAATTAAAATGTTTTAAAATTTGAGAACCAATTTAAAATGAGGATTATAATTTAGAGATCTTAAACTAATAATGGACACAAGATGTTTCATTATAGCAAAGAGTTTACATTGATGTTAAACTTAAAAATGTATTAGTATTATATTAATCAAAATTTTCTGTCAACATAAACATCAATGAAAGTGTTAAAAATATTAACTGGAGTTTAACTTGGAGAATATAGCCAATCACGCCACTAGCTCAATAATGGTAAACTTATAAGAGTTTCAAATTAAAAAAATTCACAGGTGAATCCTTTTCCCGCTGTGCTTACATAGAAAATCTGCACTTTTTTAACAAATAAGATACAAACTACATATTCATTAGTCATCAATTCGAGTGTTGAAAACTACTTCAAACACATGGATTCAATTTAAGCACATTCGTGCATAAGATATGAATAGCTTAAATTTGATGCGGTAGAAGAATAATTTTTCTAAAATTTAATTATATTTAAGCTATTCATGTAAATACACATATTCAAATTTTAGTCCTCTTTTTTAAATATGATTCACTGTCATGACATTTAACGCTTCATGTCAAGACATTTATCGCCCAAATTAATGATTAAACTAACGGAAATTAAATCAAAGTTGTAAATGATAATACATGGTATTACAGAAGTCAGTACAACAAAATTTCCTTTGAATTTAATTGGTATGAAGGGTTGACTTTCACATTTGAAAGATATATATATATATATATATATATATAAACCCTAAGATTAAACAAAACAAAACTATTAAAAGATCAAAATATAGAAGTGGCCTTTCTTCTAAGTGGCTGCTGTCTTTGTTTATTTGCTGAAGGCATCTGTCTTCCTAATCATCCATGATGCATTAGCAATGGCTTCAGTGACAAGAGCACCTATATATGGATACAATGTCACCAATATGTATGTATGCACCCATGCATGCATGCATAGATAACCATATGGAAACATTTCATAAGATGGGTAAATACCCTTGCTTAAAGTTCATCTATAGAAGTGTCATTGCTCCACCAGAAACATCGAGAAACATCGCCTCATCATGCATTAATCGATCTCTCTCCAACACCAAACCGAAATATGTTACCAATATTTCGAAGCATGTTGAGACTTTGCTGTTTCTTTCAAGACAGCCCCTACAATAGCTGCTTGCTCAAGACATTCAGCTTTATGCAGTGCATCTAGAAGAACAACACAGGTTTTGGTATGAATGTTCAAACCTTTCCGTCGAGTTTCTTCAAAAAGTTTATATGCATCCATTGCCCTATTTGCGTTGCTTAACCCCTCGATGATGGCATTATAGCATGCAGAATCAGGTATACCCCCGTTAGCCTTAAACCTCTCGAAAAGTCCATGAGCTTCAGCAACATTACCAGCCTTTGCGAGTCCAGAAATCATTGTGGTGTACGTGATGGTATTTGGTTTTAACAATTGCTTTTCCATTTCTTGCCAAAGCACAAAGGCCTTATTGAATTTTCTAATCTTGCAAAGACCATTTATGAGAATGCTATACGTGATATGGTTCGGGGGACAATTCATGTCTTTCATAGACTTGAAACAAACAAGGGCTTCATCAACCTCTTCGGCTTTCACCAAAGCATCAAGCAAGCAATTCCATGTGTATGTGTTAGGTGTCAAACCCTTTTGCATTAACTCTTCCAATATTAGATATGCTTCATCTATTCTCCCAACTTTTCCGAACCCATCAATAAGACTACTATAGATAACTAAATTCAACTCTATGCCCTGCGATTTTGCTTCTTCAAGGAGCATGTATGCTTCATCAAGCCTATCAATCTTAGAAAGACCATCAATGACGGAACCATAGGTAACAACAGTCGGTTGGTGACCTTTTGATTTCATTTCCTCTAGAAGCTGATAAGCTTTGTTAACCTTACCCGACTTGCAAAATCCATCAATCACGGTGTTATAAGCACGGGTGTCCAAAATGCAACCTTGCTCCTTCATTGCATGAAACAACTGATAGGTTTCATGCGCGAAACCTGCTTTCACGAGACAATGTATCAGAATCGAATAGCTTTGAACATCTGGAATGAATCCTTGAGCCTTTATTTCCTCAAACAAAGCCCGACCCTTCTCGATTTCCCCAGCTTTAAACACACAATCCATGTAGGTATTGAGAAGCATAAGATCAGGTGCGCAGCCCCTTCGCAGCATTTCTTTGTATATCTTATGACCATCCTCCTTCCTCCCGCACTTGAAGAAGTTCCGAATGAGGGATGTATATACAACAGCATTCGGGATCTTATCGTAATCCAGCATCTTCTCGTAAAGTCTATAGGCATCATTTACTCTACCATGTTTTCCCAAACCATCTATAAGGGAGCAAAATGTAACCTCGTTAGGACAGCAAACTTTGTGATCCATTCCTTCGAATATAGAAACAGCCTCATCGAGTTTTTGTGCTTTACACAGTCTATCAATCATTATGTTTACGGTTATAACATTCGGGTATAAGCCAGCTTCTTTCATGGCACCCTGAATCCTCAAAGCATCCTCGAGATTACCATCCTTACAAAGCATGTCTATGAGAATGTTATAAGTTGGAAGATTGGGCATGGCATCTTTCTTCATATCCTCGAAGATCCTCAATGCCTCTTGTACTTTCCCCTTCTTCCCAAGGCAAGTGAGAATGCAGTTATACGATATCACACTCGGAATTGATCCCTTTGCTTTCTGTCTTTCTAATAAACCATAAGCTTCATCAAACTTTCCCGCTGAGCCATATCCCATTATCATGGTGTTATAAGCATAAGCACAAGGGACCTTTCTATCCTGCTCCATCAACTCAAATAACTCTATAGCTTCTTGCAACCGATTTGATTTGCATAAAACACCAATCATGCTCGTGAAAGTCACGTCATCGGGCACTAGACCTTGTGCTTTCATCTCATGAAAGAATTTCCATGCCATATCAACCTTCCCTACCTTACCGAAACAGTCTATACAAACATTATAAAGCACAACATCAGCTTCAAAACAGTTGCTCCTCATCTCATCTAAAAGATTAAGAGCTGCATCAACCCGTCCTTCCTTGGCAAACACACGAATAAGTGTAGTAAACAAATGGACACTAACTTCATAACCTAGCTCCTGCATCTGATGAAACAGAGTAAGCATAAGATCGGATTCAAACACAGCAGACAAAGCACCGATAAGAGTGGTGTAAGCCGAAAAAGCCGGTCGAAACTTGAACTTCCTCATCATCTGTATAATATCGAAAGCTTCCCTTAACTTTTGGGATTTGACACAACTAACAACCAACTCGATGCAAGCGTTACTAGATGGGCCAAATCCCACCACGCTCATCTCTTCAAGAACCTGTTCAAGACAATCGAACTTCTTATTCCGAGCCATCAATATGAGAAGCGAATTATATGCTTCTGGACAATGCGCTTGGTCAGTTTTCTTCTCGGTCCATCGGAAATAGTTTATTGCTAGGTTAACATCTTTCAACTTCCTCAAAACCCCAATGATTAACCCGGGTTGAGGCTTCTCATTGAGTGAAGACAAAGCGTTTTCAATGGCGGATCCCCAAGGACCACTCTCTAAAATACAACACACATCATCTACTTCTTTCCTCACCCCTTCAATACTATTAATTTTACCCTCAAAAATGGAAGATTTCTTATACAATTCAGACGAAGACCCATCGGAGAATGAAGATAGGGACTTACAATTATTGAAAATTTGACAACAGGTTGTACGGATACAAAGGCTTATCCCTGCAACGAAAAAAAAAGGATAAAAATTTAGCAAATTTGGGAAATGAAAACACATGATAATGGCTGAATTTTTTAAAAAAAATACCCAATATAGGAAATTCATTGATTTTTACACTGTAAAACGCAAAGATCCAAATTTTCAATTAATATGATAATTTCAGAGGTTAAAAAATGTACCTGGATTTCTGAAGATAGTCTTCATATTTCATGTACACATTATTTGTAATCAATCTCCGATCAAATTTTTAATCAAAAGAACTCAGAAAATAAATTAAAAATTTTCAAACCAAGAAATAAAATCAAAAGAAATTGGAAGAATTTAGGGTTTATGAAGGGTTTATACGAAGAAGAAGGCAATGTAATCCGACCCGTTTTGCTTTACTGTTGATACGCAGCGTTTCATTAAGTTGCTTTGAATCAAATAGGTCAAATAAGTTCAGGTAGTTTTTTCCCTCAATTTCTTAACAATATTAATTTTCTAGTATTTAATTTAAATTTTAAAATTGATTTAATAAAAATTAATTAAATTTTACGTGATTTTATTAATAGAATAAATTTAGTTTTAATTATAAATTTATTTAATTTTATATTTAATTATCTAATGTAAATTTAATTCAAATTTTTAAGTTAATTAGATGAAAGTAAGTTACCATATTTAGCTAATTATAAATTTTTATCGACCCAAATTAAATCCTAAAAATTTAATAATATTACTTTTTAACTACCAAAATGTATAATGTTTTTGTCAAATATAAATATCATTTTGGATAAAAGAACACATTATGCATAAAAAATTCTACTTCGTTCAAATTATTTATGATTTGAGTCACGAATTGACAATTAATTCTTTTATTGAGTAAACGCAAATTGACAAAAAAACACTACTTTACACTTTTTTTCCTCTCCTTCCAATAGAAATGATTTTATTTAGAAAAAAACATTTTCTTCGTCCCCATTAAACAACAAAGCATGTCAATCTAAACAATGATACATCAGATTCATCTAAACAATACATGTTTGACAATTTCAATTGCCCCCCTCTTATTACCGGGACATGTATGAGGCATTTACATCGAAACATCAATACCTGCAAGACAAGGTGGAGTTTTTATGCAATGCCAAATTTCCTTTCTCCGAGAACTCGAAATGGCTCCATGCATTGACTGCCAGAACAAAGTAGAGATTCCATTTGAGATAAAAGCTTTATATATTTGTTTATATCAAAATATTTAAGCGTCAATGTCCATCGAGAAATATAACTATAACAATCTAAGCGAGGTTATGAGACAGGTTCTGATGCGGTAAGGCAAGCAGGGAACAAACTGCTTGCCTTAACGAGGAACTCTCTTCCGACTCAGTATCTCCTGCTCTTTCAATCGATGCTGGAACCTGGCAAGGCGAGCTTGAAGGCCAACCAGACCAGCAGCCTTGCGTGAAAGCACAAAGCTTAGTTGGGTCACATAATTGTCGATGAGGCTGCCTGGTTGGTCCACCTCTGCCAAAAGCTTCATTTCCTGTTAATATTAAAGCAGAACAAGGCGAACAGTGGTATAAATTCTAATCAGTGCATGAATGTTTGAGAGCCGGAACAATAAGTACTAGAAATCGAAAAGATTTGACCACTAATCCAGGGCAAGTTTACTTACTTCACGAACAATTTCCATTGTATCCTCAATTTCTTTTCTGTGAGCAGCAATTAAAGCCTCTTCCTCCTGCCACAAACCAAAAGCATACACAGAATGAAGTAAAATCGAAAAGCATACATATAATGACAACTATATCAACAGCCTACCTCAAGTATTGCATTGATATTCTCATCAGGAGGCTCAGGATCATATTGTCTATGTCCAACATCATTTGCATTGCTATAACTAACAGCATTTGACTGCCTAGACTTTGTAGTGGACAAATCAGATCCTCCCCCGTCTTTCTTAGCTATGATCCCAGCCATCTTATCTGACTTTTCTTCTCTAGTCACTTTACTATGAGGTGGTGACACCTTCTGCACTTTCTCTTCTGTATCAACTGAGTTTTGAGAATTTGATGAGTAAACTCTTTTTGTTGAGCTGCCGTAGGAGTTATTCACTTCAAATCTCTCCGGACCTGTTGGGCCAGAAGTCAATCCACTTTCCTCTCTCCTGTTGAAAGAGTAACCTGACGGAAACTTTGACAGCTGTTTATCAAAGTCAACAGTATAAACATCTTTTTCTACAACCCTTTGACTTGTATCAACAACTTTGGCTTCCCGTTGTTGTTCATATACGACTTCTATATCTGCGGGAGCTGGCAGAGAAGATGCTGAAGAAGCATCCGTATTACTTGGTGGTAAAGAAGTTACAGCCTGGTCCTTTTTGGGATTACCACTTTTGGAAAGACTTTTAACCCTGTTGAATTGGATAACAATAATCTTTATTTAATCAACAAGTAGAAAAATACAATGTAATGCAACAAAGGAAGTTCGTATAGTGTCTTGTTATAGAAAAAAGCATACCTATCAGCATATCTCAGAGTATTGAGAGTGTGCTCACATGAACCTGCATTTGGAGAAATACACGAGATCATAACAGTCCTTGAGTTGCCAACGAAAGAGTCACGGAGCACTTCAGTGAGTTTGCTCCCACGGAATGGTATATGGATCTGATCATTGTCCAGGGCGCGAATACACTCCTTGAGAGCCAAAAGGCTCTTATTAATTTCTGCACCCTCAATCCTGGCAAGAATCGGAACCAGTGATATCAGAACAAACCAAAAAGAAACCAGGTGAGGAGAATAAAGATTGACGTTAGTTTCTCCACTCTTTTTGTCCTTGCATAAAAATTCAAATCTACCTAGTTTGTCGGTCATTGTCAGTGGTGTCTGCACCTCTTTCACTGCCAGCAAGATCAATAAAAGAAATCTTTCCCACAACCTTCCCACTTTTAGATTCATTCCCATCATTGTTCCGTTTCGACTCCTTTATCTCAGGGTGTTTCTTGATGGCAAGTTGTAAAATAGCATGTGACCTTGAAGACTCCTCATTTGCACCAGTAGATCCAGTGCTTCTAGCAGCATTTCCCCTCTCAATGTATTCCTTGACAACTTGCACATCTAACACCTCAAATTCTTGCAGTCCAACAATACAGACTTGTTGTCTCCCATCTTCTCTCATACAAAGTTTCCTATGAAGAAACTTAAATTTTCAGTGATCTAATAGTTATTAATACGTATGTGCATGCACATTTATACCAGAAAACATATTGAAAGAGAGAATTTGTGAAGGGCAAATGGCTTGATACATAATAGAAGGTCAAACCAGAAGATAATTAAAATTTATTGCACATCATAATCAATCAAGTGCTTTTAAGAAAAAATTGATTTATAACACACACGGACATGCATAAATAAATAAGCAAGGAAAGAAAAGGGAATTACTTTCTATCACTCAAAAGGTCAAAGAGTTTTCCACCATATATCTCAAAATAGCTAAGCCACAGTTTAAATCTCTGACTGTGATAAACTGGCTGATGCAAGAATCTAATGAGGTCTTGTGCAGCTCTGAGAGGTAATGGCTGCATTGTGAACGTCTTACCACTACCTGAAATAAAAAATATATTCCGTGAACTGGAAATTAGCAACAATACCACATACCCATGAACTGCAAAACAAGGAGATGTGAAACAAAAGACTATAAACCAAGGAAAATAAGAAAATGACTATCATGTCTTAGGCTAATGTGATTTCTTTAGTTTACAACAGAGCTTTCTTCTCTTTTACAGAAACTAGTTCTTTTAGCACTAATTCTCTCATCAGTCTCGAAATTCTGAAACCCAATCATATGCATCAGTTTTCTACTAATAATTCTAAATCTTCCAAATAGTTTCCTCCATTCTGTTTAAAATATCATGTACATCAATTTACAAAAAACTATGGTTCCAACTAGAATCTAATTGCTTCATGACTCTTTGAATTTGGGGTCTGGCAATGTTTCTAAACCAAAGCAACCATTCCTGGTAAGGCATAAGGGCGAATGAGTAAATTTAAAATGATGGAATATAAAATAAGATCGACACTAAAAGGAAGTTTACACATTTAACAGCCAAAACTAATTCACTATGAAGTTCTGAGGATTTACAATGATTCAAAAACTACTACTTTAATATTCACGTAAAAGCTATATTTAGAAGAAACAGAAAGGAATAGATGGCTATACACCATCCCAAGATTCATGTAATTCAATAATATTTCCTTCTAACATTAATAGTGCTTCAAGCATACAAAAGCAGAAAATAACATATATAGCACACATGACATTCAGTAAGAAAAGTCTGAAACTGTGCGTACCTGTTTGCCCATATGCAAAACAAGTGGCTTTTGTTCGCTGAAAAATTATGGGAATAATTGGCTCAACAGTAACACGATAAACCTGTTGAAGCAAACAAGAGGGGGAAAAATCAATCTTTGGCTCTAGCAAAAGACTAAACAAATTGGTCATAATCTACTCAATGTTATTCAGGAACTATGTTTAGATAGCAACAAGACATTAATTTTTAACCAAGCATTACCTCATCATTAGTAACATGCTCATCCAGAACAGCATCAAAACAGAATTCATGCTTCTCTACATATGCTGTCAAGTCCACCTTTCACATAACAACCAAAGCAGATATAAGCATAAGAAGAGATGACATATCAAACAAGCACCAATAATTCTAAAAATTCGTCTCAACAACACATAGCAACCTCACATTAACTTTTGTGAATAAGGGACAAACCTTTAGCTTGGGTTCATGGACCGTTAAAGCATTCTCATCTACAGCTACTATATCATCCTCCTTCCGAGAAATTTCTTTCTTGTTTAATGGCCTTTTACGTACCTTGTACCATGTGCAAGAAAAAAATTAAGCTTCATAGGAAACTTGAAAATTAAGGCATAGAAGACTGTGCTACGAGCACGCATCAATTGTTCCAGCCCAGATAATATAAAACACAGTGACAGAACATACCACAACTTTAATCTTAGCAACATTATTTTCCCTTGTACTGATCTCTTTTTCATTGGCAATGAATGACGAAGCAGAGGCATCTGCATTACTTTGCTCTTTTTGCTGCCGGCTAGATGTCACATTAAATTCGTTTTCAAATGATTTGTTCACACCAGGCATGAATGGTGATGGCTCAAAAGGTTCTGAGATAACATGCTGCCAATAAATCAAATCAACATTTATTTTCACGGGGAAAATTTTGTTACTAAATTGAGAAAAATATAAAACAGAATAACAAGAAGAAACAAGAAACATGTCAATATTTTTCCACAAAAATGAAATAAAAATAGCAGAACCGCATGATGTAAACAATATAAACTTAAGCAATCAACCAATGTGGAATTCTCTGGCTAAGTTATGTTGAATGCACAATATAACCATACCTCAGAAAGAAGCTCTGTATCATCAATAGCATGAAGATCCAAAAGGCCAGCTCCAAAATCCCCTTTGAACTCTGGAGAATGGAACCCATCAGATGTAGCCTGCCCTCCAGAACTTTGGGCCGTTGGGGTGTATGGCTCCAAACCAAATTCACCATTAAATTTGAGGTTCCTCATTAATTTGAATAGCCGCTGCTTCTCTTCAGCAGATTCTGCCCCGTACCCCTACATGTATGTAATAGTAACTTCCTCATTACCTTGTCAATACTAAAATGATTTTTCCCACCAACTTCGTCCAAAAAAGGGAAGAAATTATGCATTCCATAAACTCAGAATAATCGCGAAAAAGGACTAGAACATTTCCCTTGATTAAAAGGTGATGGCAGCAATTAAAAGTACATTAACCTAAATCAAATTGCATAGAATCATAGAAACAATAGAAACATAAACAAATAAAATACATGTGGTAAATTAAAAGCGGAACACCAGTACCTGCATGAGTAGATTGGGAAGGAGGCGTTGGTCGATGCCTGTAGAAGTGAAGGGAGCGGCCAGATGCTGCAATCCAGCAGATTGCAACCATCGTGCCATAACAGCATCACCAGCATCTCCGCCGGCGGGACCAGCATTGTTGAAGGACCCGCCGCCTCCAGCGTGATCGTAAAACGCCGTCGCAGCAGCATTGCTTTGCTGCATCTGGCCACCCGTGTGGCGCTGCGATCGCCTTTGCGGAGCCAATTTTTTAAAATTTGTTAATCAAAGCTACCATAAGAAAAGAGATCAAATTTCAGAAATAATAATAACAACAACAGCAATACAAAGAAAATAAGAATATAACTAAATAATTACTTACGAGGTGGAGAAAATCCAAAAATTCGAAGAAGATGTAAATGTATTTCTTCGAAAATGCAATTTCCAATAATTCGTGCAAATTTCTTAAACCTATCCAAGAAAAAAAAATTACTAAAATTCACGTATTAAAATTATATAAAAATAATATAAAATAACAGCAGGAAAAACAAATAAAATTACCAGATAATGTTGGGAAAAAAAGACAAAAGGAAGACGGCGATTGAAGATCTACGAACAGATCTGAGAGAGAAATCAAATTATAAAAGCAGAAAACAGTGTTTGATTTTATTTAATTTATTTCCTTTTTCTCTCGAGAAATTAAAAAAAAAATCGATGAGAACTGAAATCAAATAGAGGGAAAAATTAAGCGCTTTTACGAAATGAAATACAATTATATTTTTTATATTGGGTTAATTCCACTAAATATCCCAAAACTATGGAGAGATTTCAAATTGGTGTCTTCAACTTTAAAATATTTTAATTGAATTGTCAAAGTATCGGTATTATATCAATTAGGTCCTTACATTAGTGTAACCATCAATTTAAGCATTAGATGTTTATTTGGATCATGGAACATATTTAAAACATATTAATCAAATTATAAAAGCGTATTTACATACCATATATACCATTTAGATATAATGTATTGAAAAAGGACACTTTTGATAAAATATATATTGCTATTTTTGTAATATGTTAATTCAAAATTTTTCATTTAGTAGATAAACACATTTAAAAATTTATCTACTCTGCTTCGCATCATATTTGAATAGACATAAAAGTATAATCGCAAATAGGATGAAATAAAAATATTTCCTAAAAATATCAAAAGTAAATTATAAATTTTGGGGACAAAATAAAAATTTACCATTATTCAAATTCATATTCTTACAATTTCTAAAGAGGCTCTAACGTAATTCTACCACTAATAAATCCGATAATAATTAATTTAATAGAAGATGGATTCCAACCTAAAATCTTATATATTACTTAATTTATTATCTATTTAGGTATCTACATATATGGGGTTAAAAATGTACCACAACTTCTTGTACTTTTCAAAAAATAAAAATTTAGTCTTTACATTTTTATTTGATGAAATTTAGTCTTTCTATTATTTAGATTTTAAAGTTCAAGTCTAATTAATTATATGACTATTAAATGAGTTTTTTTACTATTTTAAAATGATCATAGCAACAAATTTAACAAAAAGAAATAACGGTATTAACATTTAGACTTGAATTTTAAAAATTGAAAAATAAAAAGACTAAATTTTATAAAATAAAAATACAGGACTAAATTTCTAGATTTTAAAAGTAGAGAGATTTATTGCATATTTTAACTTGATTTATATTGGATAACATAAAATACTAAATTATTATATAAGATGGTTGGTTGGATCTTAAGGTGGACCCAACTAAAAACAATATCTTTATTCATTTCCCCTAACTTGCATTACACTACTTTTGAAGTAAAGCTTCGCTTTAACTTAAAACTTAAAAGCAAGTCTAATTATTTTTATGAAAGCCTTCTTTTATATGATCAGTTTATTTAATTTGAGAATTTTAATATTTCGATCATATGTATAGTTTTTCTTTATTTATATTCGTTAATTTATTTTAGTTTTAAATCGAAATATATTTCTATTATGATTTTATTTACAAATGTGATTATGAATATATTTTATATATAAGGAAGTTGGAAACACTTTTGTATGGCAGCATGTCATTAATCAAATCTATTAATAATTGAGGTTTTGTCTTAATGTATTTGTTTGCTTTAATCCACACTATTATCACCTTATATCTTGTTCTGTTTCACTTTTTTTAGGTAATTAGGGCAAATTCACAAATCACCACACCCAACGCTAGATTTGTTTATTGCTTTAAAGGGAAAGGAAAGAAAGATATTTTTTTTAATTGGTTTAAATTAAAATTGGGCCCTTAAATCATATAGTTTTTATAATCAGGTACATAAAGTTTTTATTTTGTTAAAAATTGTAATTTTTACTCCCAAAACATGATATTAACCAATAAAAAACATAACACGGCACATTTCTTATTGGAGTTGTACACTTTTTGGATAAAATTGATTATTTAGTTCCTACTTTTAACGAAAAAATTAGATACCTAGTGACAAAAGAATATAGTTTGAGAGTTAATTTTGTAATTAAGCTTTTTAATTCTATAAGTATAGGTTTTTTTTTTTTAAATTACAAGGGCCCTAAATAAATGATGTTCAAATCAAATAGGTTAGACTAAGAATCAATCAGAATATTAAAAAAAGTGATATTAAATCAGTTGGATTGAGAATTTATACAAACTGATTGAATAAACTAAAAAACCAATTGAATTGACCAGATTTTTTTATATTTTTAATATTTTAATACTCTTAATTAGTATTTTAAAAATTAATAATTAAAAAATATATATACATATATATAAAATTTCTAACTATTAAAACTTAATATTTGTTGAGATAAATTACACTACGGATTAATTCAAAATAATATTTTATTATTATTTTGATCACTCTGATTTTTTTTTATTTAATTATTACCGATAGAAAATTTGTTAAATATGGTCACTCATTAAACTCTTAAACTTGACCTGCCATGTGAGCATTTTTTTCCACTAATTTAATTAAAAGAATAAAATACCATATCCTTCATGAAACCCCACCGTTTTGAGGAGGATGATAATGATCACGCCGATTTTACAACCCGCCGGCGGTGAGGGGGCATCAGCAGTTGCAAAGGCGGCAACTGACACCCGGACCGTTGCTGAGTCACCAGCAAATAACGGTGAAGAAGAAAAGGATGGCTCTGCATTGAAACATTTGAAAGCGCAGCTTCCTCTTCAACTTTTTTGCAACAGAGTCTTGACTTGACCTCTTAACAAAGGCTCACCAGAACCAGGAGTCATCATCATGCGCTTGACTCTACTACTCCGCTGCTTACCTATAGCAGATGACGGTGTTTCCATTGCAAACCCAACAATAGGCGAGTAGTCATTTGTTATATCAACAATAGTAGACCTTTCTTGTGGCTGTTTCCCATTTATCAAAAAACAGTGAAGAAGAATACCATCACCTGAAAGGTCCTTATCTTAAATGTACATACAACGGTCAACGTTAGCACAAAAAAAAATCTATTGCAACTGCAACTGCTGAACCGCCCTCACGGCCGGCGGGTTGTAGAAACGGTCCCTCGTCTACTGCTACGGAAAACGTTAATAATCTTTTCGAGAATCCCGAAACCTCCTCCTCCTTTCCAATCTTTGGAAGGTGGTGATGATGATGACATGGAAGAAGCTATCCGGATTCCGTTGAGAGATCTTCTAATTGGCGACGGAGATCTTCCGTTTTCATAGTCATCATCTTCGTCGGAGGCGGATGAGCTTGAAGGATTGCCAACTGATACTTACTGCGTTTCGAAACAGAAACAATCGCCGGAATCATCGTCGAACAGGGGTAAGAAGAGTAAATCAGCGAGATCATCATCCTCAATTAGGATATATATATGTTATATATATATGTTTTAACATACTACAAATCGGAAAGGGATGATAATAACAAAATAAATAATTAATTTTGGATGAATAATATATCAGAATCTACGAGTAGGGTCGAAATAGATGTAAACAACAACAATAAAAAGTCAATGTCAACTGGATTTATGAAGTTAATCAATCAAATGATTCAATTGGATTGAATTCTCCAATCAAATTAATTGAATTGAGAATCAATTGAATTACTAGTTCAAAAAGAGATTTTGGATCGATCGATTCATGAACCAAATAGATTCATATTCTATTATATTAGCAATAATACTCATATTAATTAAGTCAAAATTCAATCAACATCAATACTTATGTTTTTTTTGTTTAAATACTTATGTATTTTTTTATTCAAATACTTATGTATTTTTTATAATCAAATTAAAATAAATTATTTTTAATTACTGATTTTGAATTTAAATCTAAAATGTAAAATTTTGTTCAAATCCAAATTATGTCATCTAATCCACAAATAAGTCCATTTTGCAAATGATCTTGTATATGAATATATCTACATTATTGCACATAGGGAGTAAAAGAAGACATCATATTGCTCATGAGTGATTTGAGTTCGATTCAAAAGAAACTCAAACTTGTTTTGGTAATTATCGAGCCAACCTTGAATAATTAGAATTATAAAGCGAGCACAAAAATATTCAATTCAAATGGTTCATGACAGTTTTTCATTTTAATATATATTAACTATTTGAAAATAATATTTTTACTCTATTTACATTGAAAGAGATTAATTATAAATGAGTTCGAATTTGAATACTAATAAATTTAATCAAATTTGAATTCGAATTTAAACATGAAAATTGATAAATAAGTTAATCTCAAATTGAGTATTGAGACTAAATTTCAAATTTAGCATTATTCAATCTTGATTCAGTTGAATTATACTCACTACACTCAAAAATGGAAATTGAAATGAAAGAAAAAAAAAAACTTGATTAGCCTAAATTAAGACTAGAGAAAAGGTCTCTTTTTCTTTTAACTGTCTGGTAATCAGAAAACCGAGTCCATGGCCGCAACAACCTCATTTAGAAAAAAAGAAAAAAAAACATCATCTTCAACATGGTTAAAAACCTTAGTGTAACTCGTTCAACTCCATTTATTTGCAAAAAGAGGGTTTTATTTTTCGAAGGTTGTAATAAGAAAGAAAGAGAGAAAAAAGATGTCAATGAAACAAATCATGGTGATAGCAGTGGACGATAGTGCGCCTAGTATGTACGCATTGGAATGGACACTGGATCATTTCTTTACCCCATTCGGATCCCTCCAACCTTTTCAACTCATTGCTGTTCATGCCCGACCCGTACCCATTTCTGTTATCCAACTTGCCGGTCCAGGTATTTCGCATCAAGCTGTTTCATGAGTTGACTCAGGTCGGGTTTAAAAAAAATGATTTGAATTCTGTTTTATTGAGTTAATCAGTTTTATTATTTATGTATTTAAAGGGTTGTCTGAAGTTGACGGACTCTTTAATACATGATATTATCCAAAGTTAGAGATTTTTTTCGACTATCAAAACCGTATGAAGTTCACAAAATGGAAATGGCATCAAAGGGCGTATAAAACCCCTACTTGAGATAGTATTAGAGTGTTAAGGGTTGGTCATTTTAAAGATTTTTTAAAAAATCGAAAATTTTTCTAACAAGTAATATTTTTAATTCTTTCAAAGGTTAATTTTAAATTGTTTTTATTATTATTTAAATCATATTTTAGTCTAATCGAGTTAACTCGAAATACAAAATCTTTTGTGTAAACTCAACTTGAACTAGGCTTATTCAGCAATGTGGACCACTCAATCTAATAAATAAGTCTAATTATTTTGGATTCAAATCATTGCGATTCGGGTATTTTGGATTTAAACAATTTTGAATTCAAATCATTTAAGTTTGCCCATTAAAATTTTCAAGTCAAATTATATCTCAATAATTTCTAGATAAGATTAAGTTATTACTTTCTTATAATCAAATAAGATTGATTTGATTTGATTTGACAAAAAAAAATTAGTTTTAGTTCAAATCAAAATTAACTAGATTAAATCATTGAGTTGAAGTCAAATTTAATAGAGTTTAATTTTGGTAAAAGTACTATTCAAGCTCCTAAATTAGGAGTTAAATTATATTTTATCTCATTTACTTACAAAATAAATTAATTAATCTCTATATATTAAATTAAAAAATAAATTATTTTTCTTTTAAAAGTTTTAATTTATTTTTACTATTAATAATTAATATTACTGATTAAATAACTAAACAATTATGCCAGGTGTCCCTAATAAATACATGAATCAATTTTTTATTAACAATAATAATAAAAGACAAAGTTAACTCTTTAAATCTAGCCCCTCCATGATACTTTGACAGTCTAATTCCACATGTATTCCCGGATTAAGAAAAAAAAAAAATAAGGGTGGGAATCTCCTTGCGGTTTAAATGAAACTCTATAAACGCAGCAACTGCGGAGATTATACCCATGATGGAGATCGATTTAAAGAAGGCAGCCGGAAGGATCACAGAGAAAGTCAAGGAATTATGCAAGAAAAAATCAGTAAATTTCTTTTATATATATCATATAAATGTTTTCCTTTTTTATTAAATATATTAAAACAATTATAATATATGTATATGCATATGTACATATTTAAAGGTGAATGAAGTGAATGTGGAAGTAATGGAAGGTGATCCAAGGGATGTGTTATGTGAAGCTGTTGACAAGCACCATGCAACTATGCTGGTACTTGGAAGCCATGGTTATGGCATTGTGAAGAGGTAATTTTTTATTTTTATTTTTAAAGCGTGAACAAATAGATTGGATTTTTTAAAATTTGTCTGAAAACGGAACATGCAGGGCTGTTTTGGGAAGCGTAAGTGATTACTGTGCTCACCATGCTCATTGTTCTGTAATGATTGTGAAGAAGCCTAAGAACAAGGAGTGATCAGCTGGTTTTTGTCATTAGTATAAGGCCAGTGATTTTGATAGAGCGTTTTACACCTTTTTTATATTTTCATTTTAGATTTTGGAACATTGTTCAAAATAATTATTTATTATTATTTATTTTTTTGAGTAATTCAACACTTTTATGAATTTAATGAAAGTTTTGTCTTTTTTAATTACAATTTGATCCTTAAACTTGAATTCTGATAAGGTGTGATGAAATGATATTTTAAAATTTTATAATGTTATCACTTGAAAATTAAAAAAAAATTATATCACATCTAAAAAATTCAAAAAGAATTATAAAAAATTTAAGTAATAACATGACATAATCTCATAGTGCCATATCATCATATTTTAATAGAAGCTATCAATTTGAGAAAAGCAGTCAAATTTCGGGAATAATGTGGACAAAAAATATAGGGACCAAAATGGAAAAAATTACTAAGTTTATGGACTAAATGTTAGTTTATTCCTTCGTGAAAATTGCAAATGAAAGCGAGCACGTGATTCTGTAAAGAAGTCAGTATGCAGAGGGAGTAAAAAATAAATATTGGAACAGAGAATATCAGTCTAAAAGGAGCCTCGATAAAAATGACAATAAAAAGAGTTGAGACTGAGCTATCACTGCACCACCGTACTACCTCCGGGACAACCACCTCAACTACCGTCGTTAATTAACTGTCGGTAAAAAATAGTCTAATTGTGTTCTAGTCCGTCTATTTAGATTTTGATGTAATTTGATCATCTATTTTTATAATATTATTAGTAATTCAGATTGATAGCACACACAGATACTATCGTTAACTGAATTTTCATGTGGCCTGGATTATGTGATCAAATAAATAGTAAAAGAAATCTATGTCACTAGAGCAATTGTATCAATTAGGACCAATAATATTATGAAAGTAGAGATAAATAATGTCAAATAAAAGGGATTAATTCTTAAATTTCAGCATTTTAGAGGTATTAAAACTGTAAATAGACGAGAAAAAGCAACAACGTATAACTAAACAGTGAAACAAGGTTGCCACAATCAAATGACAACAATGCCCTCAATTGCTCATGATACAAGCCCTTTGATCGCCTGGGTATTCAGGTAAAATCACAAAAAGAACACAAAAAAAAAATGTACGTGCGATTATACTGTGCCTCATCGGGTGCAAACTATTAATCACCGGCGACGGCACTTATGATCATCGGAATCCAATCCTCAACGACGCCGAAACGAATGAAGACATAACAAAAACAGGGCTGCGACGTTAAATCGTCAATCATCGGAATCATCGCCACCGCCGAAGATGGAAACACGATTGTAAAGCAAGAACAAGACGAGGAGAAGAAAGAGGGCAACGCCGACAGGGGAGCCACTTAGACCGTAGATGGTGTCGGGTTCACCGGTGGAGAAGACGGTGGAGACAAAGGAGCCACGATCGGAGGAAAGGAACTGGATTGCGAGGAGGAGGAAGATGGGCAAGAGGAGGAGACCGAGTGGAGTCAATAGCTCGGAAATGGCTTCAGTGATAGCTTCACCTTGGTCACCGGATAAGAACGGAGCTAATACCACGATAAATACGACCACTGCTAGTATTACGCCGTGGGGTGGACCACCGCCGTGTCTTTCTTGCAACATTGTCGTTGTTGTAGGGTTTTGACGAAGGTCTAAAATGTAAGAATTGGAGAGAGAGAGAAGATCGTGTAATTACCATATACCAAATTGTGTTTTGCTTTTTAACTTAGAATGTAAGTTGGGGTTGTTCAACTGTTCATAACTATTATATATATATATATGCAAATTTTTAATGACTTCAGCCGCTTAAATCATGGATTTTTGGTTTTATCCGTTCAGTTTTACTTTAATAAATTATTAGAGTCAAATCATTTTGTTCTGGTTTCATGTATAGGTTATCCATCCGATTTATAAGAGCGAACTCATAAATTTTTTTTAGGAGAGATTGAGATTAAATTATATATTTTTATGAGAGATGTAATTTTATTTTAATATTGATTTATATTTTCATGATTTTTAAAAATATTAAATTAAAATTTTAATATTTTTGGAATTAAATTATAATTTTACTATATATTAATTTAAAATTTTATAAATTTTTAGGGTCTAAAATAATAATTTTTTAATTTAGGGGTGGCTAGGCCCTTGCCTACCCCTCTCTTCACCCTTACCAACTGATCCGATCGAGATTTCAGGAACCTCATTGAACAATGACTTGTGATATAAAATGAGGGTGTTTTAACAATATCATTAAACTCTCTTACATTACATACTTAAACGTATTACTCAGTAGAGTTAAAATAAAATTATAAAATTCAAAAGTAAAATGAAGTAAATAGAATTATTAATTTTGAGGAGACAAAATTCTCATATTTCAACAGATGATTTATTATGTTTATCGGTATATGAATTTAAGTTGAGAAATTTAATGGTGTGTAAAGATGGGTAAAAGAAATGCAATAATGATTATGTTCTTTTGCACCATTAAAAGGAAAGACTTAATTGAGTAGTCTTTGTTTATTTTGTGAAATATAACAAAGGCAATGGGCCTTTGTGCCACAATTGGGATGCTTCATGTATACCATAATAACCCCCTCAAAAATCTCTATTTCACATTTTAATCTACGCTTCTCTTTACTGACATTTCACCTTCAAATTATTTAAATATTTAATATTTCTTTTTGCACTCCGAGGTTTCACAGTTAAGTAAGGGTGAGTTTGAATGAGAGGTGCTTTTACCTGCGGTTAGTATAAAAACAATTTGTGACGGAAATATTAGATACAATAGTGATATTGTAGCTGAGACAAAAAGTAAACTAAACGTACTGCACCGCATCCAATCACCCATACAAACCCACCATAAGAGTGCAAGTTTTTCATAAATGATTAATTGCATCAAACTTTGCTCGAATTTTAAATTTATTTTTTTCAACTTCAATTAAATTTTAAAAATATTGATATTGTATTAATCAAATCTTTAAATACATGTGCACGTTAAATTTGAGATGCTGATTGCTATTTAGCGCTGAAACTAATGATTTAGTTGTAAGAGAGACTTGATCAATATGATATTAATATTTTGAGAATTCGATTAAAATATTATAAAATTTAAGAATATCTTATGCAATTAATATTCTATAAATTATAATTGATTTTATGAGTTCTCTTTAACACAAAAAAATTACAATTTCACTATCATCATTTTACCAAATAATATCCAATAAATTTGAATTCAAATTTCAATATTTATAATTTTTTTAAATCAAAAAAATAGCAAATGGAAAATTTAGTACACAAAGTAAACATAAGATTCTAGGGGGGTTTGTAGAGTACATAAATAAATGTTTTTGCAGTTTGATTGGATCCCACAACACCACATGCTGCAAACAAAAACCCTATTCTTTTTTTTCTCTGATTCTTATGCATTGGTTTTATATAATAAATTGGAAAAAAGAAAAAAGTTTTAATGAAATTTACAATTATCTCTATGATTACATTAATATTAATATTAATTTTTAAATTTAACATACACCAAATGGACTGACATTGACCCTTGAATCCGAGACACAATCTTGTAATAATATGTGGATAAATGCTAATAATGACTGTCAGCAAGTGGCACAATTACTCATTGGACCAAACAGGCAATTATAAAATTCATTAAAATTTTGGCTAAATATTTATTTGAGTATAATGAAAGCAAATAGGACTGAATTCAGAAATTTATCTTATGAGGATATTAATTTCTATTTTTTTTATTTTTAAGAGCCAATGTTACTATCTACCTCTCCTTTCGCCTGCACACCTGATAAATTATAATATTTCTAGATTTGAAGGATACGTTGTTAAACCACAAAGAAAATGCAAATTTACGCCTAAATATATATAATCAAAGTGTAAGGTGTTGACTGTTGAGCTAGAACACTCCATAATAGCACCTACCCACACAACAAGCAAGTTTCGTAATAGAGCACAAAAAT
This sequence comes from Gossypium stocksii, assembly GCA_020496765.1. Taxonomy (NCBI): domain Eukaryota; kingdom Viridiplantae; phylum Streptophyta; class Magnoliopsida; order Malvales; family Malvaceae; genus Gossypium; species Gossypium stocksii. The sequence goes on along the minus strand of CM035625.1, from coordinate 82,149,784 downwards.
GTAAATTTGACTGATAAATAGAAAAATATAAATTACACAATCTACAAATATTAAAAGTTAAAATTTTTAAAATCAATACTAAATTAACTTAATATATAAATATTAAGAATTAAATTTATTATTATACCCATTTTAAAAACTTTCATAACCAATAGTTGGGTGATATTTTTTCCTAATGACAAAAGCATGTGGGCTTTAACAAGAAAACAAAATAGTCTAGCTAGGGCCTGAAATAGAGACCCAATCATGGCTCCATTCAATACCTCAAAAAGAAAAAGATGTGAAATGTTGAAAAATTTTCTAAATTAAGTACTCATATTGTTTGACATATATTTGGAAATAAATAGTAAAGTATAACTTTTTTAGAAAAAAATATATACTAATATTAAATACATGTTATTTTGACAATAATTTGTGTATTATGCATACTATTTACTTTTTTTTTCTATTTATATTTTTAAATAGAAGTGTTCATGAGAAATCGGTTTATTTGAGTTTAGATTTTTCAACTTCAAATTAGTTTGATGAAACTTGTCTTGTTTTTTAAGATTAATAAAATGCTAGTATTTTAAAAAAGTCTTTAAATTATTACACTGTGTTTAAACAAGCCCCTAAACTATTTTTATAGTTAAATAAGTCTTTAACATATGATTTTTACGCGTAAAAGCCCTTCATTTTAATAATAAAATAAATTATTTTTGAATTTTATGCTTTTATCTTAATTTATTGTCGACATAATAAAAATTATATACACTTTAATATAAACATTAAATTTAAAAGAGTAATTAGGTAAAGCACTTTTAAGAAATTTAAAAATTTTATTTTTTATTTAATAAATTATTCTAGTCAAATTCACATTAGCATGAAATGAAAATTAGTTTAAGTTTTTAGATTTTTTTTACTTTCATATTAAAGTCAAAGGCTTTCACAAACAGAAGCGAAGTTAAAAAAATTTTTTAGGGGAGGGAAATTATATTATAATTTTTACGATAATAAAAATATAATATTACCATCTTAATATCCTATATCTTTATAATTTTTAAAGGATTAAAACAAAATTTTATCATTTTTAAAGAGATAAAGTATAATTTTACCTTTACTAATTTAAAATTTTAAATGCCTAAATTTTAAAGGAATTAAGACCCCTGCCAACCCTTAAGTATGCCCCTTTCATAAATAAAAATAATAGATTAAGTGTTTATTTAATTACAAATATAATTTAAAAACTTATTTCAACAAAATAAAATAGTTTAAGAGTTTACACCACCATAGTAAAATTTAAAAAATAATTCTAATCATTATTTATATATATTTTTTAACTTCAAACTGACTTGATTTAGATGAATTTAAGAAAGTTAAATTTAAATTTAAAAATTTATTTAATCAGAAGTTTAACCTGATATATAAACACTTACCCGGAAGAAAAGGTACGTGCCTAATTTTCCGAGTTAAAACAAAATGATAAGAAGCATTAAGAATTATACACGTGATATTGATCCGATGTGGAAAATGTACTTTCCTTTCTAGTAACTCAACACCATATTCCAGCCCGTGACAGACAATGGTCCAATCCATCTGTAACGTGGGTTCCACTTTTGATGCCATTACACAGTATTCATTTTAACTCATATTACCGAGTTGTTCAATTATATGTAATTATAATGTATAAGTCTTTAGTTCATGATATGTAATTGTAACGTATAAATCTTTTGTTTTATACATGGGTTTCGATTGTATATTTTATTAGACCAGAGATGGTAGATAGCAAGTAAAGTCGAAATTCGTGGAGTTTAATTGTTCATTTTAAACTCAAATCTAGATTCAGCTTAACTTAATTGAATTTTTTTATAGTCAATAACTTAAATTCACTTAATTCAAATCTAAAACAATTAAAACTTGAAATGATTAGAGTTTGAAAACTTAAATAATCCAAAATCTCGAAATTAAACTAAATTAAAATGACTCATAAAATATGAATCTATCCAACCCGACCTACTCTGATCAATATCTAAACTAAAGTTATTATATCTAACGATTTTTACTCTAAAGAGTTCGAATCAGTTTCAAGCTTCCCTTAATTTCGACCATTGTCAAACTCGAATAATTTATCAATTTTCCTTTCAAATGATGTGATCTTAGTTTTTTAAAGTAACGAGTGATGGTCATTGTTTCAATGTCACATTGACATATAGGGTTCTATCTTTTATTTTTATTTTTTGTGTGTTTTATAAGTTGTCACTCTCATGACAGCTTCATAAAATGTTATCTGAATTGGCTTTCATCAAACCAAACAAAACTTAGGATAATGCTGTGTAAGAAAATTGGGGAAATTTCAAGTTAGGAAAGAAAATTATATGAATGGTTAAATTTTTTTCTTTTTTCACATCAAATAGCTAAAATTTTATTATTACCAGACCAAGAAACAAAAAACTTTGACTTATCAGAGTTGGGGATGAATAGTTCCAATGTTTTGCAATGAAAAATCTTCTGAGCAGTCAATATCTGCTAATCTGTAGCCTGCAAAATGATGTATATATATTTTTAATTTTTCGAGTTTTGGATCTATGAAAAATAATTTATCCGAGTCTAAATAACATAATATCGGGTTTATATTACTGGTGAAAAAACAAAATAGAATGTTGTACTTGTTAATATCTGAAAGGTCCTAAGTGAACAAATTTAAAATGCGCTTAAAAAACATTAAAAACTACGAACTTATTGATACTCACATGATGCAAGAAGAATCTTCTCCCGTGAGAACAGATATACATACATATATAAAACATGGTTCATTTATGGTACAATAATAATGCTAATCGAGGAAAACGTACAATCAAATTTAGGGTGTTTTTTTTATTTTAATTTTTTTAAGTTTTTGATAATTATTTGTTCCTGATTAAATTTGAAATTGCTAATTCAAACTCTTAAAAAAGGATAAATTTTCTCACAATTATTTTCTATTCATAAGGCTTGAACATGAAATTAAAGGAAGACATTACAAAAAATTAACTTAAACTTGACAGGTTTTGATTTCATCTTATAAAAATCAATTTTTTTATTTAAAAAATAAAAAATTTAGATTCGAGTTTTTAATTAAAATGCTTGAGATTAGGCCAAAATAAAACCTACACCTCTCTTCTGCAGAAAACTTTAACTTTTATAAAAAAAATTTTAAGTAATCCATTAATCCAGTCGTAACTCAATTAAAAAATTATTAAAAAATTATTTATTTTTACCAAACAAGTTATATTATTATAAATTTATTTATTTTATCTATTTTATATTTAATAAATTAATAAAAAATTACAAATAATAAAATTTTAAACTTTTATAATACTCTATACTTTCAAGCAACCCATAGCTTCCCTATTTGTACAGCTAAAGATCCTCCATGATTAAACGCGTAATAATCCAAATCAATTCCAATAGCCAATAATTAATGTATGAATGGAGGCAAATTATTATAATTTTCTGTTTTTTCTTCCAAATGATGGTTAAAAAATAAAGCATAATTTAACAAAAAAATATGTTAAAAGCTCGATCTAGAGGTAAAGAGTTGAATATCACTCAAGTAAAATTTCGGGTTCGAGATTATATGAAAAATTTTACCTCTCGTTTAGAGGTTGGACCTGGCTCGGACTGTATATTTCCCATCTTGAGAGGATGCAACGGTCAATCCTTTGTCTGTATATCAGCAATGGAGGGACCATGACTGTATTGGAATTTGGTAAAAATCATTCACGGGATTTCATTAGAAAAAAAAAAAAACCTTCAACAATATGTAATTCTTGTGCATCATATTTCTTCATTTTCCCCCATCTTCTTCCTTCTAACATATACCTTACAATTTCATGGCTCCTCCTCCTTCACCTTCTTTCTCCGTTCCGGCGGATAAACCGGACGTTGAATCAATGAGGGTAGTCGTTAATTCAATCAACCGGTACATTTCCAGGTTAGTATCCGACGAAGAGGAGTGGGATTCCATAAGGTTGAAATGCAGTTCCAGATTGAATTTCCAGCAACAGGAGTTTTTTGAGTTTTCTGAACAGGCAGTACTTTCAAATCTTTATTGGGGTATCAATGGTATCGAGGTCGCGTTGCGAGCGTGTTCGGAGGAAGATAAGGGTTGTCAGCTGAAGAATTCGGAGAAAATGCTTCAGGTTCCGGCATTGCTTGACGAACAAGGAACTACTTCCGGGATACCTAATGAGTATTTAGTTTCTTGTTCTTATTTTTACCTTTCGGTTATTAAGCATCTGCAGAACGATCGGTTGCAAGCCGCTTTGCATTTTTTACAAGCGTTGCTTGTCTTGCCAATGCTTGTTCGAACCGAGTTTGCGTCGGAAGAACTATGTGGAAGCCTTTTTGAGTCTGCTACACAAGAAATAGGTGGAATTCAGAGGTTGAATTCGGTTTCTAGTAACTGTTCTGCTCGGGACAACCTTGCCGAATCGACAAGGCAGATGGCGAGGAGATACAAGCATTGGTTAATGTATTACCAGGTCATGTTATATGAATCGACGAATTTCAGGTACGTTATCTTCCGATATACAATATAACCCCGGACATAGTCCGGGTTCAATCAGCAAAAGGACTTAATTTTGTACTAGTTAGCCTGGAAACAGAGCATGATGTAATATGAACATATACCAATTAGTCTTTTTTCGATTTAAGAGTCCAAAACATAGTATTGGATTATGTTTGAACAATAATGTTCCGTTTATCTGATTGGTATTCTGTTAATGTATGAACAGTCACAAGATCGCCGGCAGCACAGATTCCTCAAAACCATCCGAGCACCAGTACAGACCACAGGCTAATTATAAGGTATGCTACTGTCTCTTAGTTTCATACATCGGTGCAACCTTAGGATGTCACTAAATTTTGTTTGCTTTACAGTTTGATAAGGTGCATCCACTCGATCACCAAGAAGATATCATCGAGACCATGGCATATGAAACTCAATCATCTGCAAACGATAAAGACGATCAAGTCCGTAGTAAAGCAATAGAGGACCGCGATCGCATTCGAAGGTTAAAACTTCGGAGAATGGAGCTAAACCGGAACGAAAGTATCAAATGCCTGCAGGATGTCTTGGACGAATCCCAATCTGACACACCAGATTTCGAGGATGAATACAATTCGGAGAGCACGGAGGATAGTACCGGCTTGTTTAACTCGGAAAGAATATATTTGGATGGCCAAAAACGAGCGAGCTATGATCAGTTCGGTAGACATACATAACTGTATCACATTAATTGTCAATGCAAAGCTTGAAACAAATGAACATTTTTCTGATTTCTATCGTTCAATCATGCTTACATATACAGGATGTTGCATTGTCATAATGGTGTATCGGGCCAAGAATACGAAGCAATCGTGTTTCCTCGAGTTCCTGAGCATCAAACAGATAGAGATGTCATCAACGAAGCGAACATCAGTAAGTATTACCCGGACAGATTGTTCAGAACTATCAGTGATTTAAGTTTACCTGTGTTAGAGACCGAAGACACAAGCCGGTTAGAACTACAAGAAGTCCAGCTCTTCGAACACATAGCGCCGAACTATCGAAGGAGTAAAAGCTCTACTCGTATGAAGCAAGAAAGGACTGCTAGAAGGGAAAAGCTGGACTCGCGTTGCAAGGGTGAGTTAATGGAAATAATTCAGAATGCAGTTTCGAAACTTTGTTTCTCGGACGGATTAGAGAAGTCCGGGAAAGATTATGCAGTCGAAATCACTGCAATTTACCGAATGTTAAACAATAAACATGGTGTGAAGTACACAATGTTGAAAGATGTGATTCTGGAGCAGTTGCTGATAGCCGTTTCGACTTCCAAAGAGGAAACGGTAATACGAGCATCGGTTACTGTCTTAACGACTATCGTTTCAACAAATATATCGGTAGTAGACGATATAAAAAAAAAGGGTTTACGGCTAACCGATCTAGCACGCGCTCTAAAATGTAACGTGCACGAGGCAGCTACTCTTATATACTTAATAAAACCATCTGCTGCTGAAATAAAGACTTTAGAGCTCTTACCGACACTCGTGGAAGTCATTTGTACCTCCAACAGTTCGAGATGTAGGCCATCTAAATCGATTACGGTAACACCACCCGCGGCATCGTTGATGATTATCGAAGTATTGGTAACTGCATTCGATAATGCTACGAACAACATGCACTTAGCAGCAATCAATTCGCCTCGTGTTTTATCCGGTCTTCTAGATGTTGCAAAGAATCATAGCTTGGAAGAACAAATTTCTTTGGCCACAATTCTTGTGAAGTGTATGCAATTTGATGCACAATGTAGAAAATATATATCACAAGCTATTGCAATGGCTCCATTTATACATTTGCTACAAAGTAACGAGAAACGGGCTGTGTTCGTTGCGCTCGAGTTTTTTCACGAAGTCCTTCGAATTCCACGGTATGAATGAATTACTTCGGTACTTAAGTGTAACCCGAAAAAACGTATGTTAAACTGAATTTATGTTGTTCAGGTCATCAGCCATTAGCCTATTGCAGCAGATAGTGAAAGGATGTATCGATATTATGGACATACTAATTGATTGCGTTCGCGGTTTCCGAGCCGAGTACCAACTTTTAGCAGCAAATTTATTGCTTCAATTAGACACCCTGGTAAGTCCGATCATGTACCGATAAGTGACCTCACTCAAAACCTCTTAAATTATATGTACTGTTATGTGCAGGAAAACTCGAACGGTAAAAGCGTATTTCGAGAGGAAGCAATGCAGGTCCTTTTTCAGTCGATTGCATCGGAAGAAAGCTCGACTGCACAGCTATTATCGGCGTTCATTCTATCGAATATCGGTGGGACTTATTCATGGACAGGGGAACCATATACCATAGCATGGCTGGTGAAAAAAGCCGGTTTAACGTCTTTGAATCATCGGAACATGATAAGAAACTTCGATTGGTTGGATCCAAGCTTGCACGTAAGATGCATAAAAGGGTGATGCAGTTTAGTTTTTTGATTGTTCGATTTTGATTTTTAACTTTCTTGCAGGATATGGTAACCGATTTGTGGTGCAGCAAGATTGCAAGAAGCATTAACGAGTTCGGGAAACCGGCATTCGTTGCTTTACGAAATGGTTTAAAGAGTCAGATAAAAAGGGTTGCACGAGAGTCTCTAACGACCATCGCGTGGCTTGGTTGCGAAATCTCGAAAAGTTCGAATAGCCTTCGATATTCAGCTTGTGAGATCTTACTAGGTGAAGTTGAGAAATTTTTACATCCAGGAATGGACCTTGAAGAAAGGCTTCTAGCATGCCTATGCATATATAACTACGCTTCGGGAAAAGGTAATGACCTGGATGAACATTTCGAGCAAACTTAGCTTAAATAAACAATCACAACAACAGCAACAACCCTTTTTAAGTACCCTGAAGGTCGTTCATCGAGATATTAATATGTCCGATTTTCACCGGAAACCTTTTTACCGATATGCAGGGATGAAGAAACTGATTCATTTCTCGGAGGGTGTACGAGAATCGCTTCGGAGATTTTCAAATGTAATCTGGATGGCTGATGAACTACATAGAGTAGCTGATTTCTACTTGCCTAATAAATCGGTTAGTGTTTGTGTATAGAAGTAATACCGTAATGATCGAGATTCGGACGTCTCTTCCGCATCGTCGTTTAGGCGAAACTAAAGATGACCAAATGTCGATGTGTACAGTGATGCAGACATTAATAGTGTATATCCAACACGAGTGTTGGATAATAAATTTATAGCTTAAACCCTTTAGAAATATTAAAATTTTAAATTAATACAATTGGGAAATTGTATTTTGGTCCTTGAACAGCGTATTTCTTGCGTTCATACGCAAATAGTAGAAGTGAGTCACAAATACAGTGGAGCTGTAAATGCCCTAATTTACTACAAAGGAATGCTTTATAGTGGATACTCCGATGGTTCAATCAAGGTACAGTACGAACTCTAATCACTTGACACGAAATTTATTCTAATCGTTTTAGATTGACTAAACCTGAAACCAATCCGACTAATTCAATTGTAGGTATGGGACATCAAAAGGCAATCAGCCACACTTTTATGGGACATTAAGGAGCATAAGGACTCAGTGACATGCTTTTCACTCTTTGAACCAGGAGAGACCCTTTTAAGTGGTTCTACTGATAAGACCATTAGAGTAAGTTAGACCCTTCTCCAGTTTAACACGTATGTTACTCGAATTCAACTGTAAATATTATAATACGGACACATACCCGAATACGTGTTCTAATTTCTTACATTTTCAGGTGTGGCAAATGGTTCAAAACAAATTGGAATGCATTGAAGTTATAGCCACCAAAGAACCAGTTCAAAAGCTAGACACATATGGTCAAATGATATTTATGATCACCCATGCCCACCATCTTAAGGTAACCATTTGACATATGAAATAGGTTAAATTCTGTCATTAGTCCCTATACTTTATGAAAGTTGTGAATTTAGTTATTTTTGGTCTTTGTACTTTTTTAAATTTGAAAATTTCAATTATCACTAAACGATAACTATTAAATTTATTAAGTTCTACTATTTCCAAAATATAATACAGCAAATATATATTAACATATGTGTAATGATGTATCGGCTTTTTATTTTCACATATTACTCACTAAAAGTTCAATTAATAGATTAAGGATCATCATTTATGTCAAGATTGAAATTTTAAAATTCAAAAAGGATCCAATTGGAGAATATGGGCTAAATCTTTACAACTGAATGAATAATATAGAGCTAGTAATTGAATTTAACCAAACATATTTAACTGTTACTATTTGGGTCAAGATTAAATTTTAAATTTCTAAAAATATAGGGACTAAATTGTAAAATGCATAAAATATACAATTTTCTTCTTCTTGCAGGTTATTGATTCATTAAGAACAACCAACAGCATATGCAAAACCAAGAGTGTAAAATGCATGAAGATGGTTCAAGGAAGGATTTATGCAGGCTGTATCGATTCAAGTATTCAGGTTCGCTGATAAAAAAAAAACCCGATCTTCAAACTCAATTTGAAATTCGATTGAAAACCCGAAGTTACATACATGATATATGATTGTTTCCAGGAGGTTTCTTTATCAAGTAACCATCAAAGAGAGATCAAAGCAGCTGTTAAGAAATGGAGAATGCAAAGCAAACCCATCAATTCAATCACCATGTATAGGGACTGGCTTTATTGTGCAAGTTCAATGGTTGAAGGTTCTAACATTAGGGTAACTACAGTTTTTTAATGGTAAAAACCTCTTTAGTCCCTCTTAATTTTGAAATTGAGCTCTCTCTTAAAAAAAATCAGAGTAATTTAATCTCTGTCTAAAGACAATTGATCACACATTAATATTTTCCATCAATTGTACATCATTTTGATTAGTTTAATAATAAATTTAGTTGTCAAAGTTCACAAACTCTATTAATTTGTTCATGATTTAACAAGTTTATCCTATAACATTTGTATAAATATATAAATGTTGAGGCTGAATTTGTTAATTTTTTAGAATTAGGACCAAAATGACAAATATATAAGTATTGAATACTAAATTTATTGTTATACCAATTAAAATTATGTACAATTGACGATGGAAGACAATAATGATTGTCTTTAATTGTTCACTTTTAAATTTGACAAGAATTAAATTACTCTATTTTTCTGAGAATGGTTAATCTACTGAATTTCGAAATTGAAAAGGATTGAAGAGGTATTTTTTTTTAACTTACATTTCAACATATCAATAACATACATTTTCGATTTTTTTTATAAACCCTAATTTTATGGTTCATAGGAATGGAGGAGAAACTCTAATCCCAAAATGTCATTAAGACCAGAGAAAAGAGCAAGCGTTTTAGCAATGGAAGTAGTGGAAGACTTCATATACTTAAATTGCAGCTCATCAGCTAATAGTCTTCAGGTATATTTAACTCCTTTTTTTTTTAATGTTACTCGGATTCATGAAGTAGTCGTCGTTGTTATTTGTGTTTGAATATCGGTATAAAGGTTTGATTCATTAACTAAATTGATAATCTTTGAAAGAAAATTTGAGATATTCTTCATTTTCTTTAAAATATTTATTCCAGTTAAATTATGATTTTGATTTTTGTAGTATGCTCAAATATCAAAATCTGTGCCAATATGATGAGTTAGAAAGTAGTGGTTTTAAGATAAATTCATGTTAGTATTTTAATCGAATGTTTGAATTAATTAATAATAATATAAAATTAGGACTTTATTTTTAATTTGAGCATAATAGAGGGATCGTAGTTTTCATCTATCAAATCCTGATATAAATCATATTCAAACATAAGTGTGAAGATGTAATCCTATAAAAAACTTTGGAAATAATTGACTGATATCTAATACTTAAATTCGAATCGAGTTTATTTTTGAGCAGATATGGTTGAGAGGAACACAACAGAAAGTGGGAAGAATATCAGCTGGCAGCAAAATAACAAGCCTTATGACTGCAAACGACATCGTTCTCTGCGGGACAGAGTCCGGATTAATTAAGGTTTGGATCTTAAGATATATTCAATTAAGTTAAAACATTCCATAAGTTCTTATACTCTTAATAAATTTAGAATTTAGTCTCTCTACTTTTTTAATTTTTAAAATCCAGGTCTAAGTGCTAACACTGGTAGGATTATTTGTTAAATTCTAATTCATTACAATGCTATTTTTTAATTACATTTCCATTAAGTGAATTTCCTTCTATTTTAAAATGTTACACTAACGAATTTAATAAAAAAATTAACTATGTTAGCAATTAAACCCAATTTTTAAAATATAAAAAATAAAAGAACTAAATTCATAAAAATAAAAATATAAAATAAATTTTAAACTATTTTTTAAAATAAAAATTCAATCTAATGATTTCCCTTGGATTTGCAGGCATGGATCCCCCTTTAAAAGACCTCAAAAGCAAAGTATATAATATACAAAGAAAAATGGAATCAATTGAAGATAGTTTTTGAATGCTTCTAAAATAATGCATTATGTGTACAGTTGCTATATTGTATAATTATTAATTACAAGTGTTAAAACAAATAAAGCCATTGTTGATAGTTGAAATTTTGTTATTAGTTTTTGTGTTATGTATAAGTTGTGTATTTGATCTATGTGTTCTGATTTGGTTAATTTTTTTTACATTTTGACTTAAATGATAGTAATTAAATTTATTAGGTCGAATTTGTTATTGATCTCGTGTAAGTTGTGAATTTAGTCATATTATCAAATTATGTTATATAGATGAATTTAACTGTCGAATAGCTAAAATATCAATAGTACAAAAATATTATTAGTTAAATCTTAAATCTGTCAAACTGATCACATCAAATTAGTTTTGGATTGGATCAATCTATATTAGTTAATTTGGGTATTAAAATCTTTGGAGCCCAGATAATTTTTTATTCAAATTGTTTCAGGTCCGAGTCATTTTAGATTCTAGTATTTTAGATTTCAGGCTAAGACATTTTGATCTAATTCATTACGAGTCTGGATTATTTCAAATTATGATTATTTTAAATTCAAATTATTTTGAGTTTAAACTAAATTCAAGTTCGAGTTGTAAATTTCAAGTTGTCTTAAATTGAATTTGAATTCAAGTGAATCAAATTACTTCTCAAATTCAAATCAAAATTGACTAGTATCTATACAATCTATTGAGCTATGATTGAATTGATGTCATCCTCAACCAAGTATTAAAAAAATGTTAGAAAGTATTTTAGTATTTTTATTTTAACAAAAATAAATTATAATATGCAAATGGTCAGATTTAAACTCGCTCTAATGAGATTATTAAAACCTTAAATTTACTACTAAATCAAAGTTTCATAGGCCATTAAAGGGTAAATTACACCAACAATCACCCAACTTTGAGGTAGCTGACAAAACAGTCACCTAAGTTTCATTTTAGTCACTCAATTTTTGAAAAGTTACAAAATAGTCCTTTTTGCCGTTTTCTGTCACAGACGTCACGGCAAAGTGACATGGCAAGTGACGGCGTCGTTGGTGTCAAAAAAACCATCCAGCTGGCCGGTTACTCTCATTTAACAGCCCTATCAGCACCATTTTAGGGTTAGAGAAAAAAAACAAGAAGAAGAAGAGGAGAAGAAGAAGGAGAAGAAGAAGAAGAATGAGGAGGAGAAGAGGATAAACCTCCTCAATCGGTGTTCCAGGCTTTAATGCCACACCGGGCCTCATGGCTTTTGACTTAATTTTTTAGATAAGTTCTTGCCAGTTTTCTGCAAAAGGTAACATGGTATCTTTGCATAAGGGAACAAGGAATAGAAAACTACATTGAGAATCTTTGAGGATCTACTACAATACATATGCAGAAACTTTGGTTATGGCATCTTTTGTGGAACAAAACCATGAGGCTTTCAGACCGAAGCAGACAATACCTTGCATGTTGGGTGCGTTGATAAATGCTAAATTATACATATTTTTACCTCATGTTTAGCCTATATTTTGGATGGATTCTTATCAATTTTGTGAAAATTGGTGCTCTTAATCCTTCCTTTTTATATCTTATACTCAGGAGAGCATAGGGAAGAAGAAAGAACGGAAAACGAGCCAAAAACGATGAAAAATAGGCCAAAATGTGCGAACAACACAGGCAAAGAAATGCCACACGGCCGTGCCACATGAAGATCACACGGTCAAGCCCCCGACAAGCACGACCAGGTCACACGGCCGTGCCTCCACTAATAAAAGCACACGGCCTCTGTCGAAGTTACACGAGCGTGGCACACGGGCGTGTTCTAGTAGTGATGAAGGGGAATTTCACTCGAATTGGGATGCTTAGAGGCTAAGAAAGGCTCCCCATAAGCTTTCTATATAAAGACTTCATAAGGCAGAAGCAACAGATATTTTTAGATATCTTTCTTCTCGTTTTTCTGCCACACTGAGGGTAGAAGCAAGGGATTACTCCAAGGGAGAAAGCTGATTAATTCATCTCAGAAGCCGGAATTCTACAGCAACATAGAGGATCTCCCTAAATTCCTTCAGGGGTTTTTGGTTTCTTTTATGTTTTGTTATTTTATATCTTCTGAGATGTTTTCCTTCGTTATTATGAACTAAACCCCTCAAATACTTGAGGGGGGTGAAACCTAAGACAGATTTTGTTATTTATTCTTGATTTATTTGATAAATACTTGAATTGTTCTTAATTATACGTTCTTCATTCTTGATTTAATAATCCTAGGTATTAATTTAAGAATTAGATGTGCTTAGAGCAGAGGAGCAAAAGTCCTTGTGATAAGAGTAAATCTACCATAATTAAGCGGAGTTGCATGCAACCCTAGACATAGGGCGACATAAATCTGCCGGATTAGGGTCAAACCTAATATGGGGAACCATAGTTCAAATTAATGCAACCTAGGGAGTTAATTAATAAAGGAACTTTAATTAACAACTTAGGCCTAGTTGCTCTACGCCTCGACGGAGGGTTTAGCATAAGTTAGGGATCTCTACGGATCAAGTCAAGTAAAGCAATCATATAGTTTAAGAAAATAATAACAAGTGAAGTCTAGGTGGATTCTCCCATAAGTATTATCCAAATAAATCATCTTTTCCCCAAAAGTTTTCCCAAATTTACTCTTTACACTTTCCCAGTTAGTTTTAAAATTAGTTTAAACAATCCTCTTTTATTTTTAGGCTAGATAATAGAAAAGAAGTGAGTACTAGTACTTTTGGTTCCCTTGGGTACGATAACTCGGTCTTGCCACTAAGCTATACTATTGTTCGACAGGTGCGCTTACCTCAACGTCATGATATTAGTTGGTTTTGGTATGATCAAGTTCTTTATAAATTTTATTACTTCATATCACGCGATATCAAGTTTTTGGCGCCGTTGCCGAGGACTAAAATATTACGAAAGCTCGATTTCTATTACTTTAGCCATTACTATATATATATATTTCCTTTATTTTTATTTTCAGTTTTTATTTATTTTATTTATTTTTTATTTTTTTGAGTTTTTCTTTGCTTTCTCTTTTTAGGTATTTTTAGTTTATGACTAGAAACAACCCAACAGGACCACTATTTTTTGACGACGATCTAGAAGCAACAGTTTGCAAAAATCGCAGAGAAATTAGACACAGTTTGCATTATCCAGAACAAGAACCTGAGCAAGAGCTAGAACCTACAGAAGAGATGGAAGCAAATCAAAACGCTCCACTACCTCCCGCAATAGTCGCGCCACAAGCAAATCAAGAAGAAGCTCATCGCACTATGTATGATTATGCTAAACCTAGTTTGGCTAGTACCCAAACTAGTATTCTTAGACCTACTATTGCTACTAATAATTTTGAATTAAAGCCCAACACTATTCAGATGATACATCAATTGGTTCTGTTTGATGGTTTACAGGACGAAGATCCAAACTCACACATAGCCAATTTTTTGGAACTTTGTGATACCTTCAAAATAAATGGCGTTTCTGATGATGCCATTCGATTGAGGCTATTTCCATTCTCTTTGAGAAATAAAGCCAAACAGTGGTTAAATTCTTTACCACGAGGCTCAATTACCACATGGGAGCAGATGACTGAAAAATTTTTACTCAAATATTTTCCTCCAGCTAAAACAGCCAAATTACGAAACGATATTTCTTCTTTTGTGCAGATGGATTTAGAAACATTATACGATGCATGGGAGAGATACAAAGATCTTTTGAGAATGTGCCCTCATCATAGTCTACCTTTGTGGCTACAAGTTCAAACCTTCCACAACGGTTTAAACCCGTCAACTAGACAAATGATCGATGCAGCCGCAGGAGGGACGATCAATAATAAAACACTTGAAGCAGCTTATGAATTTATTGAAGAGATGTCATTGAATAATTATCAGTGGCAAGTCATGAGGATAAAGCCAACAAAAGCTGCAGGAGTTTATAATATTGATGCTGTCGACATGCTTACTAACCAAGTAGAACTTTTAAATAAAAAGTTTGATAATTTTGTTAGTTCTACGTAGGCACAACCAGTGATGCAATGTGATGCGACTCAAGGAAACACGTTTAATCCAGATTTCACATCTTATGGACACAGCATGGAAACTGAACAAGCCAACTATATTGGTAACAATTCTAGATCTCAAAATAACCCTTATAGTAATACTTATAATGCAGGTTGGAGAAATCACCCAAATTTTTCATGGGGAGGACAAGGAAATCAAAGACAACAACCTCCTCCAGGATTTTAGCAACCACCATCGCAACATGAAAAGAAGCCGAATCTTGAAGAGATGTTTACCAAATTTATGGCCGCATCAGAAACACGTTTTCAAAGCACTGAAACGGCATTAAAAAACCAGCAAGTATCAATTCAAGGGCTTGAAAACCAAATTGGTCAACTTGCAAAATTAATTTCAGAAAGACCACAAGGAGGATTACAGAGTAACACTGAGCCAAATCCCAGAGAACATGTCAAAGCGATTACTTTAAGAGATGGAAAGGTCCTAGCTGAACCAGAAAAGAAGACTATCCCAGAACTTTCAGAAGAAAAGGCAGCAAAACTCGAGGATAACACTCCACCGACACTCAAGGAATACAAACCACGTATCTCATATTTGGCAAAATTGACGAAAGACCATACAGACGCTCAATTCGGTAAGTTCCTTGAAATTTTTAAATAATTACACATTAACTTACCTTTTGTTGAAGTAATTTCACAGATGCCGAAGTATGCGAAGTTCCTTAAAGAGCTTCTGACAAATAAAAGGAAGTTGGAAGAATTAGCCACAGTAGAACTCAACGAGGAATGCTCAGCTATTCTCTAAAATAAACTGCCAGCAAAATTAAAAGATCCAGGGAGTTTCCTATCCCTTGTCTGATTGGTAGTTTACTTATTAATAAAGCTTTAGCTGATTTAGGTGCTAGCATTAATCTCATGCCTTACAAAATGTTCAAACAACTAGGTCTCGGGGAACCCAAACCCACTAGGATGAGTATTCAATTAGCCGTTAGATCTGTTAAATATACTAGGGGAATCATTGAAGATGTGCTAGTAAAGGTAGATAAATTTATATTCCCTGTTGATTTTGTTGTGCTTGACATGGATGAAGATATTGAAGTACCTTTAATTTTGGGACGACCATTTTTAGCCACTGCTAGAGCTGTTATTGATGTAGGGGATGGCAAATTAGTACTTAGAGTTGGCGAGGAAGAAGTTGTCTTTAAAATTTATGATGCCATGAGATTCTCTAAAGAACAAGATGATTCGTGTTATTTTGTTTTATTATTGACTATTTTGTTCAAGATAATCTCCAGGAGCTTTCTCTCACAGACACGTTGGAACTGTGTCTTATTCAATGTGGGGGGAAAGATGAAACCACCCCCGAAATTAACGAAGTAAGAAAAGAGTTGGATTCTAATGAAATCATCACTAGGTACATAAGTTATGAAAATTTAAATATGAGTGATGAATTTAGACAAAAACTTTCCATTACTGAACCCCCTAAATTAGAACTAAAACAATTGTCAGATCATTTAGAATATGCCTTTTTAGGGGAAGAATCAACTTTACCAGTTATTATCGCATCCGATTTAAGCCTTGCAGAGAAAGAGGAACTACTCCATGTGTTAAGAGAACACAAATGTGCTATAGCTTGGAAAATTTCAGATATCAAGGGAATTAATCCTTCTTTCTGCACCCACAAAATTTTAATGGAGGACGAATTCAAACCATCAGTGCAAGCCCAAAGACGATTGAATCTCAACATGAAAGAAGTTGTAAAAGCCGATGTAATTAAACTTCTAGATGCAGGTATTATCTATCCTATTTCTGACAGTTCTTGGGTAAGCCCTGTGCAGGTTATTCCTAAGAAAGGTGGATTGACCGTGGTGTCTAATAACAAGGAAGAGTTAATACCTACAAGAACAGTCACAGGATGAAGAGTTTGCATTGATTATAGGAAGCTGAATGACTCCACTCGAAAAGATTATTTCCCATTGCCTTTTATTGATCAGATGTTAAAAAAATTATCAGGTCATATGTATTATTGTTTCCTAGATGGCCTCTCTGGTTACTTCCAGATCCCGATAGCTCCAGAAGATTAGGAGAAAACAACGTTCACATGCTCAAATGGTACGTTTGCTTATCGCAGAATGCCTTTTGGTTTATGTAACGCTCCTGCTACTTTTCAGCGATGCATGCTAGCTATCTTCAATGAATTCGTGGAAGACATCATGGAGGTATTTATGGATGATTTCTCAGTTTTCGGTAATTCTTTCCAACTTTGTCTTAATAATCTAGAACTTGTTTTGATCAGATGTGAAGAGACAAATTTAGTGCTAAACTGGGAAAAATGCCACTTTATGGTTCAAGAGGGTATTGTTTTAGGACATAAAATTTCTAATAAATGGATAGAGGTAGATAAAGCGAAAATTAAAACTATTGAAAAACTACCTCCTCCTAATTCAGTTAAGGCTATAAGAAGCTTTTTAGGACACGCCGGTTTTTATCGAAGATTCATTAAAGACTTTTCTAAAATAGCTAAGCCTTTAACTAAATTACTAGAAAAAGACGCGCCCTTCAACTTTGACCAAGAATGTCTGGAATCTTTCAACAACCTTAAGGAAAAGTTAGTTAACGCCCCGATTATGATTTCACCTGATTGGAATCTACCTTTTGAACTAATGTGTGATGCAAGTGATTTTGCAGTAGGTGCAGTTTTGGGACAGCGAAGGAACAAACACTTCCAGCCGATCTATTATACTAGCAGAACGTTGACAGCCGCTCAAGCAAATTACACGACCACAGAGAAAGAATTGCTAGCTGTTATTTTTGCATTTGACAAATTTAGATCTTATTTAATTTTGTCAAAAGTCATTGTTTATACTGATCATTCAGCTCTTCGCTACCTCTTAACTAAAACTGATGCAAAACCTCGATTGATAAGATGGATTCTATTGTTACAAGAATTTGACTTGCAAATAAAGGACAAGGAAGGAGCTGAAAACTTGGCAGCAGATCACCTCTCAAGGCTAGAGAACGCAAAGCCTAAATATCTCGACAAGATGAACGATTTATTCCCTGAGGAACAACTCCTAACCTTAACAGACACGACAATTCCTTGGTTTGCTGATTTTACGAATTATTTAGCAGCTAACATAACCCCAAAAGAGCTAAACCATCAGCAAAAGAAGCGATTCTTCGCTGATGTAAAAAACTACTTTTGGGAAGATCATTTCCTTTTCCGAATTTGTGCAGATCAGGTTATACGAAGATGCGTTGATGACACAGAAGCATATCAAATTTTGAATCACTGCCACTCAGGACCCACAGGAGGATATTACAGCGGAACTAGAACTGCTCATAAGGTACTCGAATCAGGCTTTTACTGGCCTACACTTTTCAGAGATGCCAACAGGTATGTGACCTCTTGTGATAAATGCCAACGAACAGGTAATATTTCTCAGCATAATGAAATGCCTCAGAACTATATACTTTCATGTGAAATATTTGATGTATGGGGTATTGATTTCATGGGTCCGTTCCCTAATTCATTTGGGAATAATACATACTAGTGGCAGTAGACTACATGTCAAAATGGGTAGAAGCCCAAGCCTTACCTACGAATGATGCTAGGGTGGTAGTACGCTTTTTGAAAAAACTTTTTTCTCGATTTGGATCACCTAGGATAATCATTAGTGATAGGGGTACACATTTTTGCAATACCCAATTTGAAAAAATCTTGAAAAGGTATGGAGTACACCATAGAACAGCCACCCCTTATCACCCACAAACCAGTGGCCAAGTCGAAGTAACAAATAGGGAACTAAAATGCATCTTAGAGAAAACAATAGAAACAAATAGGAAAGATTAGTCAAGAAAGGTAGACGATGCATTATGGGCTTATAAAACTGCTTTTAAAACACCCATAGAAACATCTCCCTATAAACTCGTTTATGGAAAAAACTGCTATCTATCATTTGAACTTGAACATAAAGCATTTTGGCTTATAAAATTTTTAAATCTTGATTTTAAAAGTACAGGAGAGAAGAGATTAATGCAGTTGAATGAGCTAGATGAATAACGCTTCAATGCTTACGAGAACTCGCGACTATATAAGGAAGCCATGAAGCGACGTCATGACAAAAGGCTGAAACAACCCAAGCAGTTCAAAACAGGTGATCTCGTCTTACTTTACAACTCAAAGCTGAAACTATTCCCTGAAAAACTCAAGTCAAGGTGGTCAGGTCCATTCACTGTTCTAAATGTCTTTCCATACGGCACCATTGAGGTAACTCACCCTAACCACGGTACGTTCAAGGTAAATGGCCATCGGCTTAAACATTATAGAGGTGAGAATTTTACGGAAAATAGGGAGGAGCTTCGGCTCCATCACACCTCTTCTTGACATATCCAGGTAGAGTCGAGCTTAGACTTTAAATAAGCGCTTCTCGGGAGGCAACCCGAGCACTAACTTAGTAACTTTTTTTTCTTTAAAATTTTTTTATCTTTCATGCATAAACTAACTCTTTGAATACAGAAATTTAGGACCACACGGCCAGGCACACGGGCGTGCCTTAGGCCGTGTGCACACTGAAAAACAGGGACACGGTCATGCACCCAGACCGTGCACAAACAGAGTAAAAATTTTCCCAAAACACGGGCCATCGATAAATGCCCACGGCCGAGCGATTTTACAATGGCGACCTTACGAATTCCACACGGGCCATCAACACCTCCTCACGGCCGTGCGACATGGCCGTGGCAACCCTGCAGTATCAACAGGGCTTACACAAACCCCCACGCTCGTGTCCGTAGCCCGTGGAAGACACTGTCAAATTTCACACGCCCGTGGCATATATCACACGACCGTGTGATACACGAACACGATCGCACACGGCCGTGTATACCATCAACAACCGTGTGAATAACAAAGACCTGATCTCCTACAGTCGTGTGAACCAACCACACGGGCGTGCTAATCGGAACCAGACGCCTATAAAGATCAATTTTTCGAGCTAAACACGACTCACACGGGCGTGTGACATGCCCGTGTGACCCAAAATGTATAAATATGAGGCATTTTTCACTTTTCCTTTTCACTCAAACCCTAACATTTCTCACCCAAACTTCCCTCTAAGCCACCACAAACGCCGCCACAGCCCTCCAAGCGCCACCATATACGATTTCATCCTTCCTACGCCCGTGTAACAGCCCCCCACGACCGTGTAAACTCATAATTGGTTCTATTTTCTCATTTATTTTTTGTTTTATTTCATTTATTTAATTTTTATTTCATTTTATTTATTTTAGTCTAATTGTTGATTCAAGCATGGAATTAGGAAATATAGGATGAATAATCTAGAACAATATAGAATCAACTAGGATTGTACTTTTGCTTGCCATTTAGAATCCCATTCCTTTGCCATTTAAACTTCTATTTGCATGCCATTTGGCCATAATTCCAATTTATATATGCAACCATAGTTCTTAGTTCTATTACAAGTCTTCAAAATGATTCGCTCCTACTATTTAGGTTAATCATCCATTTTGTTTTACTTTTAAAGCATTATCACTTTCCATTTTATCTTGTTAATTTTTTTTAGGACTAATGATCTTGTTATTTTATTAGGTAAGATGTCATCACGTGCTAAGAATACTGCCGTCCCCATATCGAAAAAGTGCAAAGGACCGAGAAGTTCATCAAGGCCCACCTCTGAGGCACGCCACCCATTCCTTACATTTTCGCAGGACTCTCAGGAGGAACGCTATCAGTTACTCCGGGCTCGCACTATTTCTGTGGGCCGATGTATCGATTGGGAAGCCCTTGAGCAAATTAATCTAGTAAGCGACGACCGAGCCCTACTGAGTACCGACCCATGGGACCAGTTCTTCAGGATTGTGGAACCAACTTACTTAGAACTCACTATCGAGTTCTGCTCCACATTCCACCTCCAGACCGTCATGAACAGATTCGACGATCCCGGCACGGTCTAATTCCGATTAGGAGGTCTTGTGCGACAGCTGAGCGTCCCAGAGTTTGGTATAGCACTCAGACTTTATTCCGAACAGTTCATGGCCGAAGAGGACTTCCCCCATCTTCAGTCACATACATATCAGGCCAGTAGAGTGTTGGTATGAGATCGCTCTGGGGCAGCAAATCTACAACCCCAGCGTCAGTAAGGCGACCGCCCTCCCTCATTCTTTAAGGTACATTTATGCTCTCCTCACTCACACTCTTACAGGTAGAAGGGAGAGTACAGGCGTCGTCAACACTCATGACGCTACTTCCTCTGGTGCATGGCCAATGGCCACACTATTGACATTGCTTACTTTATCGCATTGGCCATGCAACACCAGACTGAGAGGCACCGGAAGGGCGTTATCTCCATGAGCCCATACATTACGAGGCTAGGCCGCTACTTCGGTCTGTTCAACACCACGGCCCAGACATCCTCCTACACTTTCCTAGGCCAGATGTCCTCATAAGGCATCCAGAGCATGCTACACATTAGGATGGTGGAGCGACGACCAGGTGGGAGTCACTTCCACTTCTGCCTTGTCCAGGATGCCGTAGAACCAGAGGACATTATTGATAATGTCCCACCACCCCCACCAGAGGAAGATGAGCTCGCTGACCCACCGCACTCTAGACAACCCACTCAGACGGCAGCCTCACGTGCTGACATATCCGAGCCCCTGGATCGATTTGAGCAACAATGCTTTCAGCGCTTCGATTACATCGACGCCACTCTCGCGCAGATATGTCAGCACCTGAACATCAAACCGCCGCCACGTGATCCATCCGAGGACTAGTTCCTCTTTTTTTTATGTTTATTTTTATTTCTATTTTTATTTTTTTATTTTCTTTTTCTTAATTTTCAGACTTACCCACTAATATTTAGTTTCATTTTTTTTTCTAACTTTGTTTTCCTTTTCCAGTATAGTTTATTTTATTTTCTTTTTACATTTTAGTATTTTATTTTACTTGCTTATTTTATTTTATTTTACGTTCTTAACGGCTAATCCCACGGAAGTAAATTCCATTAACCCAAAATTCCCCACGACTACTAAATCCATTCGCAGTTTCAAAGGAGCCTCACAGCTCAAATTCTACGAAAATGGGAACACAGTGCCACACCTACCGGCGCTCCCTGTCTCACAATTCATCCTAAATTCAAGGAGTTTTCAATTCTCTCCCTCTCTTTTGATATTATGCTTTTATTGCTAGATATATGTCTTTGTACATTGAGGGCAATGTACATCTTAAGTATGGGGAGGGAAATTACTTAAATTCTTTCTATCCATAAAATCCCTGAATTTTTACATATTATGCTTTGTTCTTAAATCAAATTCTTAGTCTCCTATTAGGAATTTATTCTGACTGATTTATAAATTTTATTGATATGTTGAGAATTAAGATATAGGTGCTTGTACTTTGATTATTCAAACTTTAAAACATTAAGGAATCAAGTATGATAAGTTGAAATTTTTTAGAACTCTAATTTTTGCATAAGTTATCTTCCCTAATTTTAAGTACTATCTTGAGATTTGAAATTCGCAGGATTGACATCAAAAGCTATAATTCTGGTGAGATCTTGAGCCTTTTTGAGCATACATTCTTTCGTGCTCACTTTTATTATTGCTTTGAGTGAGTCAACACTGAATTGTTATTCTAGAACTTGCTTTGATTATACATGTCAAGACCACATCATTGATTTGATATACCGAGATGATAAAGGCACCTAGGACTTAATCCACTCACTCCACAAAAGCCTACCTCTATAATCTAACCCCTAGTGAACCCCATTGAGCCTAACAACCTTTTCTTTGACTCACCCTCTAATTATTAACCAATAACCCATTTTTGTTGAATTTTCTATTCAATTACTTTTTGATCCCTATTTTTGTCGAGATTTGAGTTGAATTTACTATCTAAGCTTTATTCTCTTTTCCAGTATGTAAATCTTTACTCAATTTATTATATTACTTGAATTGTTCTCAAATAAAAAAAAAATGTGTACATACAGTCAAATTTAGTTGTAATATGTAATAGTTCAAATTAAGTTTTTGCATATTTCTCTCTTAAGGCTACCAAAATGATGTTATTAAGCTTTGAAAATATGTTCCGTGATAGAGATTTTTCTAGCTAGATAATTTTTTCAGTTCAATCTCGATTCTAACCCTCTTTGTGCAGCCTGTGACAATACCCCTAACCAAGCCCCGTTATAACCATGAAAAGACCTCTTGATCGATATATCATATCAAACTATGGTGGTGGAGATTTGATTTTCGTGCAAGCTTATGGTAATAACTTTTCAGGTTGACTAAAGAGTGCTTAAAATTTTGAACCCTAAACACTTCAAGTGAATAAAGTGAACCTCTAGTGAGGATGTCAACTCTTTTTAATTAAGATGGAGAGATAACTACTTAGAAAAAAGGAAGAGACTTATGTTTCCAATGACAAAATTCACAACTTAAATTGATTAAATCTTTAATGTTCTTCTGATTGAATTTTTCATTGTATGATTACCTGTGGATTAGTTTGAAACATTATTGATAAAGATTATAGGTTGAGAACAATGATTCTTTTTAGGGATTGAGATTTTGCTTGAGGACAAGCAAAGGCTTAAGTGTGGGGGTATTTGATAAACGCTAAATTCTACATATTTTTACCTAATGTTTAGCCTATACTTTGGATGGATTCTTATCAATTTTGTGAAATTGGTGCTCTTAATCCTTCCTTTTTATAGCTTATACTCAGGAGAGCATAGGGAAGAAGAAAGAGCGGAAAACGGGCCAAAAACAATGAAAAATGGGCCAAAATGTGCGAACAACACAGGCAAAGAAATGCCACACGGCCGTGCCACATGAAGATCACACGGTCAAGCCCCTGATAAGTACGGCCAAGTCACACGGCCGTGCCTCCACCGATAAAAGCACACGGCCTCTGTCGAAGTCACACGGGCTTATTCTAGTCGTGAGGAAGGGGAATTTCACTCGAATTAGGATGCTTAGAGGCTAAGAAAGGCTCCCTAAGCTTTCTATATAAAGACCTCATGAGGCAGAAGCAACAGATGTTTTTAGATATCTTTCTTCTCGTTTTTCTGCCACAATGAGGGTAGAAGCAAGGGATTACTCCAAGGGAGAAAGCCGATTAATTCATCTCAAAAGTCGAAATTCTGCATCAACATAGAGGATCTCCCTAAATTCCTTCAGGGGTTTTTGGTTTCTTTTATGTTTTGTTATTTTATATCTTCTGAGATGTTTTCCTTCGTTATTATGAACTAAACCCCTCAAATACTTGAGAGGGATGAAACCTAAGACAGATCTTGTTATTTATTCTTAATTTATTTGATAAATACTTGAATTGTTCTTAATTATGCGTTCTTCATTCTTGATTTAATAATCCTAGGTATTAATTCAAGAATTAGATGTGCTTAGAGTAGAGGAGCAAAAGTCCCTGTGATAAGAGTAGATCTACCATAATTAAGCGGAGTTGCATGTAACCCTAGACATAGGGCGACATAAATCTGCCGGATTAGGGTCAAACCTAATATGGGGAACCATAGATCGAATTAATGCAACCTAGGGAGTTAATTAATAAAGGAACTTTAATTAACAACTTAGGCATAGTTGCTCTACGCCTCGACGGAGGGTTTAGCATAAGTTAGGGATCTCTACGGATCAAGTCAAGTAAAGCAATCATATAGTTCAAGAAAATAATAACAAGTGAAGTCTAGGTGGATTCTCCCTTAATTATTGTCCATATAAATCAGCTTTTCCCCAAAAGTTTTCCCAAATTTACTCTTTACACTTTCTCAGTTAGTTTTAAAATTAGTTTAAACAATCCTCTTTTATTTTTAGGCTAGATAATAGAAAAGAAGTGAGTACTAGTACTTTTGGTTCCCTTGGGTACGATAACTCGGTCTTGCCACTAAGCTATACTACTGTTCAACAGGTGCGCTTACCTCAACGTCGTGATATTAGTTAGTTTTGGTGTGATCAAGTTCTTTATAAATTTTATACTTCATATCACGTGATATCATGCGTGTCTCCACAATAAGATGGCAGTGAGTAAAACAAAAACAAAAAAGACAATCAAAACCCACCTTTGGATACTTCAACATGAAAAGTAAAACCAAAAGCACACGCTTTACCCAAAGGTTCAACATAATCAATAGGATTAGTGACCATAAGGTGGCAATCAAGAAATGCCCTGTAAGAGAAGAAGAATACTTGATCTATTTAGAATTGTAAACTTGCAGCTAATATTGAAAAGCCAAAATAGTGCAAGTGCACAAAGAATGTTACTTTGTGTGCTTTCTTAAACTCTAATGACTGGAGCGCCAATGGTTAAGTTGAGGACAAAATGCCTATATAAAAAATTTAACAATGAACATGTCAGCATATCTACAAGTACCCAATAATGTAAACATGAAGGACTAAGTAAATAATACGTAATGCAGATCAAAAGCTCTAGTGTTAACCAGAACATAAAAAATCATCATTAAAAAACTATAGCAAGATATCAAACAAAGCTTAAGAACCTGAATAACTTGCACTCTGCATAAACTAATCCAATTTCAAAAGGTCATTTAACAGATTGAAAGCACAGAAGATTGTATTCAATTTAAACATTTAATTAAGGTCCTTCATATTCCATCAACAAAAACTTACAAAATCCCAAAGTTTCTAAATGTAAATTTTCAAGCTATAAACAAGCAAGATCATCGAGTGTTTAAATTACCTAACACATAATCATATCCTCACCCAAAGTAGACAACTCTTAAACGTTTTTTTTCATATCATAGATCATGATTTCATGGATGACAGAAACATAAGGCTTAAGTATAAGTTAATAATCTTCACTAAAAAGATTAGCAAATATAAAATAGCTGAAAAAAACCAAACCTATAAAAATAACAAAAACAAGAAGTAGAGAAGAAATAGAAAGATAAAGAAGCAAAATCCTAAAGAAGAGAAGTCTACAAAAACAATGAAACATACCCATCTTGCAGAAAGAAGCCCAGAAACCAGAAAAAGTTAGAATATTGAAAATCATTTCGTTTCTCTTGAGAATCCATAAAAGAAGTAAAGTTAGAAACAAATTTTACCATGATATTGATAAACGATAAATTATACATATTTTTACCTCATGCTTAGCTTAATTTCTGAATGAATTATCATTGAATTTGTGGAAATTGGTGCTCTTAATACTTCTATTTCATGTTTTATACTCAGGAGAGCACAAGGAAGAGAAAAGAACCAAAAACAGGCCGAAAACGGAGAAAATGGGCCAAAGTGTAAAAACAACACGGCCCAAGGATTCACCACACAGCCATGTCCCACGGTCGTGCCACATACCACACGGTCCAGCCCTGACAAGCACGGCCAGACGACACGGCCGTGTCACCATCAATAGGCCCATACACGGCCTCTTGTCGATCCACACGGGCGTGGCCATGGGCGTGTACCTGTCGTGAGATAGTTCAATTTCACTTGGAAAAAGGGGCTAAGAAAGGCATTCCAAAACTTTATATAAAGACCCTAGGAGGTAACTTCAATGGTGTACTTATTTCCCGCTAAGGGAATACTTTTCTCTCCACAAGAGAGTGCTGTATCTCTGCCAACACAGAGAGTGAAAGCAGAGAATTACTCGAAGGGAAGCCGATTGATTCATCTCAGAAGCTGAATTCTCCTTGAAGACTGAAGATCTCCCTTCAAATCCCTATAGGGTTTTTGGGTTCTTTATGTTTTGTTATTTTATTTCTTCTGAGATGTTTTCGTTATTAATTATGAACTAAATCCCCCAAATACTTGAGGGGGATGAAACCTAAGATAGATATTGTTATTATTTTCTCTTGAATTATATGATAGATATTTGATTTGTTCTTAATTGTGTTTTTAACTCTTAAATTGATATTTCCAAGATATTAATTTAAGTCGAATGTGCTTGTGTAGAGGAGCAAAAGTCCCTGCATAGGAGTAGATCCAACATAATTAAGCGGAGTTGCATGCAACCCTAGACATAGGGCAACATAAATCTACCGGATTAGGGTCAAACCTAATAAGGGAATCCATAGATCGAGTTAATGCGAGACTAGGGGTTTTAACTAGAAAGAGATTTCAGTTAATCAACCTAGGATTAGTTGTTCTTATCCTCGACGGAGGTATTAACATAAATTAGGAATTTCTACGGATCAAGTCAAGTGAATAAATCGTCTAGTTCAAGAGTTGATAACAAGTGAAGTCTAGGTGGATTCTCCCTTGAGTATTGCCCAATCAATTAGTCTTTCCCAAAGATTTTTTCCTTAATTTACTTTTTGTGCATTCTTAGTTTAGTTTTAAAATTAGTTTCATAAAAAATTCTTTTATTTTTAGGCTAGATAATAGAAAGGAAGTTAGTACTAGTACTTTTGGTTCCCTTAGGTACAATAACTCGGTCTTGCCGCTAAACTATACTACTGTTCGATAGGTGCGATTGCCTTAAAATCGTGATATTAGTTAGTTTTTGGGTACGATCATTATTATAAATTTTATTACTTTATATAACGCATATCAGATATCCATGTAAAGCCAATCAACACCGAAATCAAACATACGCTTTGCCTCTGATGCTAAGTTAGCGAAGTCCGATGAAAGATGGATGGAGCAATTTTCAGTGTTACACCCATCTTTGGGATTCGGGCGTTCTGGGGTTTGCAGTTGTTTTTTTGTTGAAGAGCTGGTGTGTAACAATCCAAATTTTCACGGGCACCGGAAAAGTGAGTTTAGGGCCTCTGTCTTAGGAAAACGAGTCCGTATCAAAGTGAGGTAAGTAGTGATATTTGAATTGAATGTGATTGGATATGATTGATGAATATATATATGTGGGTGAAATTGATTGATGAATTATATGTGTATCAAAGTGAAAATGCATGACTATGTGAATTGGAAACAATTTGTGATTGAATGAGAAATATGTGAGAAATGTGATCAAAGTGTAAATTGATGTGAATTTGATTGAGATAGAGAAAGTATTCTAATACCCTATTAACTAGTAGGGCTTAGTCGGATATAGTTGGCATACCATAGGATTAGAAAAATTCAGGGATTCTTCGACCTCGAGTCGATGAGCCACTTGGTGTGTCATAGATTTGCTTCGGATAGTTTCGATAAGGCGTTGGTAGCTACTTTGCTTCGGCTTAGCCGATGAGACACTTGGTGTGTCATAGATGTACTTTGAACTATCCGATGAGGCGTTGGTTGCCATTTTACTTTAGCTAGGCCGATGAGGCGTTGGTCGCCATTCTGGTGTATTTGGTTGGATCCGTGTATCCGTCAAAGTCCGAGTCATGTTCATAGGGGCAATTAAGTGAAATGAGAAAATCAATCGAATTGATTACTTGAACTATTGAATGAACAGTGAAAGGGGTATTGTGAAATGAAATGAGAAATGAAATTTGTGCTATGAGATTGAAGGCATGAATCAAAGGTTGATAAAAGGGTTCATAATGAAATGTGAATTGAATATTTATATGTAATTGAGAGATGAACCAAAGGTTCATGATTAGTTGGAAATCCTATTAATGAGATATTGATTCAAATATTGGAAATGATGTAATGGAAATATGATAACTTAGTATGAAATTATATGCATGATTTGTAATTATCTATGTATGGCTATGTTATTTGATTGTTGTTATAATTTGAATTATGATAATACCACTGAGTAGTTCCAATACTCAGTGTACGGTTTGTTTCCGTGGGCAGGTTAGGTCAAGTTAAAGTTTGGCTCAGCATCCGAGTCAATCCCGACCTCAACTTGATTTCTGGTGATGAATCTATCTTTTGGAAATGTGGCATGTATTAGGTTTTGTTTTAGTCATTTGTATATTTCATGATTTGGGTGTAATGTGATTTGCAACTTTTAAGAAGTATTTCATATGAATAAATGAATAGTTTCTAAGTTTGGATGAAGAAATGAATGTTATTTGATCAAGATTTATAAGTCAATGTTTTGGGCATGAATCAGGTGTGTTTAGTAGGTGAAAGTAGCTTAAAAATGATGAAAAATTAGGTTTTCACACGGCCAAGTCACATGGGTGTGTGCCCAAGCAATGTGGCAAAGGCAGAATTGCCCATAGGCTAGTCCCACGGCCGTGTGTAGCAAGTCAAATCTACCCAAGGGCTGGCCCCACGGGTAGGCCACATGGGCATGTCCCATGCCACATGAGCGTGTGCCCCTATTGTCAAGAAAAAATTTCCAAATTCTCCAGTTTAATCCCAAATCACTTCCTAAATATATTTGGGCCTCGTAGGTCCATATTAAGGATTTTTTGATGGAAATTAGAAGGTTTTAGATTAAAATTCAAATTTATGACTCGATTTTGTTCGTTTACTAGTGTATAAGTCCGGTAATGCCTTATAACCCTATTCCAGCGACGGTTTGGGGTTAGGGGGTGTTACATAGTGGATGGTTCAAACAAAAGGGAGACTACAGTTGCATTCAATGGAATTCTGAGTTGAGCTTAAGATACACACTGCACTTTAGTCAAAGTTGACTTGCCACGTCAGGAGGTTAACTTGCCACGTCAACGATTTTTTTAACACCTAAACGAAAATTGTTAATCAGTGACTATTTTGTCACTTTTTTATAATGTAACACCCCTTAACTTCAACCATCGCCGAAACAGGGTTATGAGACATTACTGAACATATCGATCAATTTATGAACAATTTATAAATAAATAACAAACATATTAAAATTAAAACACAAAAATCTCTTTAATGGACCCTCAAGGCATAAATTATATAATAGAAAAGGAATGGAACTTGTTCCAGTACTTTGAAATTATTTTCATAAATTTTTTTTACTCAATATATCCCCTTTATAAACATCTAACCTCTCCTGTAAATTTTCAAACAGCAACAAATACTAATTCCAATATTTCAACCAACATAATTATATAATTATACATACCTAAATCATATCTATATCATTATCTGAGTAATTAATTAATTAGCATCACAACATTAACTTAAATTTCAACTAATAATTTTTATTCATTTCCTAGATCAAGTTTAATGCATACATACTAAATTTAACATTATTTACACATAAACCTTTAAAAATCTTTACATGACCAAGTACATGCCAATTTAACAAAAAGTAAGGTTACTTCACCAATGTTGTGTCGAGGTCGGGATTGATCAGGATGCTGAACCGGGACCTTTATCTTCTATTAACCTGCACACGAAAACAACTGTACGCTGAGTATTTTATACTCAGTGGTATTACCAAAACTCAAACTATATAATTCAAATAATTTAAATTGTATTAATCATAAACATTATAAATCATAGAGATTAATTTCCATATAATATCTTATAACAATTATATCATTTCATCGACAATATTGCATTTTTAACAATCTGTTCTTCCATCAATTCATAAGCTTTAGTTACATCTTATCATATCATATATATCACAATGATTCATAATTCAACTTATAACTCATTCTACTTTCAATCATTCAAATAATCAAATTCATTCAATATGCTCATTAATTTATTCACACTATTAACATAATTCTGACTTTAACAGATACAAGGATTCCAACCAAACACACCGGTAATATTCAACCAAAACACACCAGTATAATCATGTAATCCTCCAAAACACACTATAATCATATAGTCCTCCCAAACACACCAAAATAATATAATCTACAAAAAAACACACCAGTATAGCACATAGTGCCTCTTCGGATAATTTCAAAGGATATAACAACAATATCTCCAACTTCCTTCTCAAATCTTATGGCATGTCAATTATATCCGACTCAGTTTGAATAGTTAATAGGGTATTTAATTTCTCATTTCAATTTCATTTTCATGCCAAATTCACTTTCAACTCAATATACAATTCAATTTCAACATATTTTAATAACCATGTAACTCAATTTCTTACAATTTAAATTCATACAATTTAATAACATCCTTACCTTATGAATTACTTACCAACCTTATAATTCATATGTAACATTAAATAAATAGTAGTTTGAGTTATAGTAATACAAATCGTAAATTTTCTCGAGTTACTCATCGACTATCTTTTCCTTCCCCTTTTGTGTTGACATCTCGAGTTCTTTATTAGCTACGAAAATTAAGATAATTTACACTATTAATTACAGCACTAATTTACAATAAATAATTAAATGTCTATTCAATTTTTACCTTATTTCTAATTTAATCCTAACTAAGCTTACTTACTTTCTTACTTCAATTCATACTTTGTTTCTATTCAAATTCCTTCCATATTCAACTTAATTATCTAATATTCATAACAAAACCCTAATTTAAAATTTCTTTCAATTTGGTCCTTCTAACACAAAACTTATAGCTTACTTTACAATTTAATCCTTTTACTAATTCTAACTTAGAATTCATTCAATTAAATCCCTAACTGATCTTTTTGTTCAACATAAACTATACTTAAAAACTTATGAACTTCCAAACTATCAACTTAATTCTATCAAAATCTTGTTTTAAGACATTTAAAACATCAAAATTAAGTAAAAAGGACTTGATTAACTTACCTTTTAAAACCTAAAGCTTCAAATCCTTAGTTTCTCCATTTACTTTCTTTCTTTCTTTTCTTTCCTCTGTTTCGAAATGCTTTCTGTTTCTTTTGGCTTTGTTCTTTTTGTTTTATACGTTTATTACTTTTTATTTCATTTAATTTATTTTCTATTTAATTAATTAATAAATATAAAATATCTATTTAATAATAAATATATATTATAATTGTATCCCATATCCATCCTACATTTGTTTTGATCTAATCTATTTCATAATATAATATAATAATTAATAATTAATAATTTTAATATTAATAATCATTTAATAATTATCTATTTAATAACAATAATCATTTAATAATTATCTATTTAATAACAATATAATTAATACATTTGTATACATGTATCTTTGTACATTTGTACACTATCATTACCATCCATTTATCTTTCTTTTATTTATTTAATAAAAAAATCTTATAATATCAATATTTAATTAATAAATATTTTTAACTTAAAATTTAAGTAAATAAATAATTATCATACAAATGTATATACATATATTATTACATTTGTATTTAATCAACACCTTACACTTGTCAATTATCTAATTTATCTATCAAATAAAAAATAGATTTTATTTTTCTTTTACTAATTATTTAAGAAAATATACTAATATATTACAAATGTATTTTCATATATTTTACACATGTATATTTTTATTACTCTACATTGGCTTTTATTTAATATATTTCCCAATATAATAACATAATTAATAATATAATTTATAATTTAAATTAAAACCTAAATAAAATCTTAGTTTTTAATCTAAGTTTGCCGCCTCATCTATAGCAAATTGGCTTAATTCCAATTTTAGCCCTTTATATTTTCTATGGTTCTATAATTTAACTTTTACCCTTTATTCAATATAGTCCTTTTTCCTAATTTCTTTTAATTAAGCTAAATTCACCTAATAAAAACCTAATTAAACACACTACTAGACTCATACTTATTTTTAATAACTATTTAGGAATCCATTTCACTAAGACGAAGGCCTGACAATGTAATTTTCCGATGCCCGTGGATTTTGGGTCATTACATATAACGTTAGTAACTATTTTGTAATTTTTCGAAAGTTGAGTGACTAAAATGAAACCTAGGTAACTATTTTATCAGCTACCCCAAAGTTGGGTGACTGTTGGTGTAATTTACCTGCCATTAAACTATATAAAAAGTAAGGTAAACTTATTAAACGCCATTAAACTATTAGTAAATTGACATTTTGATCAAATAAGTTCAAAAAGTTACAAAATGGTAATTCAACTATTCAAAAGTTTTCATTTAAGTCATTGTGTTGTTACAATCGTTGTTGTATGACCTTCTCTATTTGCACCACTTGTACTAATCAAAAACTTCTCCACACTTCAATTTTTTTCATGAAACTTTGAATGTCACGAATCTATTAAACAAAATCCAAATAACTTTCTTCTCCAATCTCTGACACTAACCGTCAGATCGACTTGGATCTAAGTTATATTCTTCTACTTGTCGATGGGTATTAACCTTTAAATCATCACTTAGAGCTCGCTAGCTAAACTTAAAAAAAAAAAAAAAAAGAAGACTTAACAACCAGTGACTTAAATGAAAACTTTCGAATAGTTCAATGACTATCTTGTAACTTTTTGAAGTTGAATGACTAAAACATAAGCTTACTAATAATTTAGTGACCTTCTGTGTAATTTACCCTAAAAAGTATTTCAATGTACATCGGGCTTTGGAGGTTAAAGTCGGTAGCTTCTTCTGCTTTACTCGTCGCCGGCCACATTCTCTCTCTGAATTTTAATAAAGCGAATTAGGGTTTATAAGCTTCACCATTACGTTTCAAGCCGACCCTAAAACCCTAATCCCCAAATCGGAAGGAAATGCCAGGGCCACCGCTAGAAATGGAGCCAGTGGAGCCGCAGTCATTGAAGAAGCTCAGCCTTAAATCCCTAAAGCGTGCTCTCGATCTCTTTAGCCCTAGCCATGGCCAATTCGCTGCTCCTGACTCTGAAAGGTTTCATCTTTATATTCAGTAACAAAAAAAAATAATATTTATTTGTCTATTTACTCAAATTTCATTCAACTCTAATTGTAAACTAAAGCTTTTGTTTTTCAATGGAATGTAGCAAAAA
This sequence comes from Gossypium stocksii, assembly GCA_020496765.1. Lineage (NCBI taxonomy): Eukaryota > Viridiplantae > Streptophyta > Magnoliopsida > Malvales > Malvaceae > Gossypium > Gossypium stocksii. The sequence continues at coordinate 82,116,076 of CM035625.1, read as the reverse complement.
AATTCGCTTGAGCCACAAGGTTAGTCGAATTTGCTTGAATTTTTAGGCTTTTTTAGTGGTATTTATTATAATGGGGATTGTTTATTTGATTGGAAATTGATGGTTGATTTTTATTTAAATTTGTTAGATAAATGTTGAGTATAGTGGAATAAAAACTGCCCCGGGTCAACCTTTGAAGCAAGTTAATTCCTGTGTTGCCGATGATAAGTGTCGAGGTTCGGCACCTTCGAGTGCTCTTGCTCTTACAGGTAATATTCTTATTTGATTTAATAGAGTAAAGGGTTTTAGCTTGATAATTCATTCAATCAAGTTTCTTGGTTTGTGTTAGAGACTGCGATTTTGTGATAAAAGTACCATAGAGCCTCTTGTACTAGAAGTCAGAATGCATTTTACTCAAAAAATGAGTAAATTAGTCCCTATACGCTAGATCGAAGAGCATAGTAGTCCTTTATGTTAAAAATTTTATCCGTTTCTATTATTAAAAAATGACGTGGCTGACGATCACGTATAACTCATGCTGAGGTACATGGACTAGTTTTTAACAGAAGAAATAGATGAAACTTGTAACAGAAGGATTAGTTGATTTTTTGATCTAATGTATAGGGACTAATTGGCTCATTTTTTTAGTAGAGGTAGCAAAATGCAATCTGACTCCTAGTACAAGGGCTTTCATGATACTTTTTACTGCGATTTTTTATATTTTAGTGAATTGATATCTATGCTGAGATTTGTGTAACTTTAACTATGAATGTTAATGGATAAGGGCCTGCAGATTCTAGGGATTCACAAAAAGAAGGGACTCAAAATGCTTTAGTTGTTGGTCCATCTTTGCAACCAAAGACGCAGTAAGTTCTCTTGCTCCGAGTTTTCTATGTGCTAATTTGGATCGATCCTAAGACATATAGGTCTATGCCTTGTTCTCTTGGAATCCATTTTTATGCTATGTAGAAGGAACCGTGTTGCGATGTGGTGTTACTGATTTTTCTCTCTATTTTTCTCAGAAACAATGTTGGTACTTCCAGCAAAGGCACCGCCATGGTTTCGGCGTCTGCACCCTTTTCTGAAAGGTTTTGTATCTCTCTCCTTGTTATTCTGATTCCTTGATAATTTCATTAGTTGTTCAATCATGTAATAGTTGTTTTGCATTAGTACGTTTTCTTGGCCATGATGGGTTTGTTTTTCTTCTTACATGCTCTCGTATGTGAAAATTGAGCATCTCATCCAATTAAACCTATTGTTCCATCCTGTTCTGGCATGCCACTTGTATCCTGCATATATAGGACGTATAGCTTGAAGGTTTATGAGTTTTTTCGTGTGACAGGCTAACAACATCTGCAATAATAGAAAGAATCCCAAGCAAGTGGCCACGTCCTGTATGGCATCGTCCTTGGAAGAACTACAGGGTGAGAAACTCTATAACACTACAAGTTAATAAAATGCCCGTGATTGTTGTTCGTGATTTCTTGGTCATCTGCAATAGAAGAGAATGTTGTATTTTTCTTGTCTATCTTGCTGACATATCGGTCCTATTTCATCAATGAACATGTCTGTTCGTTCACATTCCAGTTCCTGGAAATTTACGGATATCTATAAATGGGTGATTAATGTAGGTTATTAGTGGCCATTTGGGATGGGTGAGATCGGTAGCTTTTGATCCAAGTAATAACTGGTTTTGTACTGGTTCCGCAGACCGTACAATCAAGGTTTGTATTGGCTCTATAAAACGGATATTGATTTGAAATTTTGGTGTTGTTGAAAAATGACACTTATTTTGCATCGGTTTTGACATGCTAGATATGGGATGTGGCAAGTGGAAGGCTAAAGCTCACACTAACCGGACACATTGAACAGATACGAGGTTAGATTTTTTTTTTTGACTAAATATCCTATGGATTTAGGATAATTGAGAAATATATATTCTATTCACAGGCCTCGCTGTCAGTAGCAAACACACATATATGTTTTCAGCTGGTGATGATAAGCAAGTTAAATGCTGGGACCTTGAACAGAACAAGGTATGAACTCCATACACATTGCTCGGGAATTGGGATCTGTAATGCACAAAACTAATCTTGTGTTTATCGGGTATAGGTTATCCGGTCTTATCATGGTCACTTAAGTGGTGTTTATTGCTTGGCTCTTCATCCTACTATAGACATTCTGTTAACTGGGGGACGTGATTCTGTTTGCCGGGTATGAAACTTATCTACATAAAAACTACTTGGGAATAATTTCTTTCCATACATGTTAATCGGGTTTTTTTTTATTTTAGATATCTGATGGGCAACAATTTTCAGGTATGGGATATTCGCACCAAGATGCAAATTTTTGCATTGTCTGGGCATGATAACACTGTTTGCTCGGTTTTTACTCGACCAACGGTACGAAGCTCTTGCTCTCTCCTTGCTATACTTTAAAAGGGAGAAATTGGTTAAAAGTACCATAAAGGTCCCTGTGTTAATAGTCAGATTGTATTTTGCTCCCTCTACTAAAAAAATAGGTAAATTAGTCTTTATACGTTAGATTAAAAAGTAAACTGGTCCTTTCTGTTAAAAATTGTATCAATTTCTATTGTTAAAAATTGGCGTGATTGACAGAATAATTAGATAGTGACATGTGGCGTGGCGTGCCGTATGTACCTCATGCTGACGTACATGGACCAGTTTTTAATGGTCAAAATTGCTCTTTGATCTAACGTATAATAACTAATTTACTCATTTTTTTTAGTTAAGGGGGGCAAAATGCAATCTAACACCTATTTTAAGGGCCTCCATGATAGTTTTACCGATAAATTGTTAAACTTCATCCTTACAATTTTATTTATTCAACTGTATCATGTTTATATCGAACTATGCATCACATTTTACAGGATCCACAAGTTGTCACTGGCTCCCACGATACAACGATAAAATTCTGGGACCTTAGATACGGTAAATTGAACTTACCTTACATTTCTTCTTTGTTTAATTTCATTTGTAACATATTGGTTGTTCAATGTCCCAGGAAAAACGATGTCAACTCTAACACATCATAAGAAGTCTGTACGAGCAATGGCGCCACATCCTAAAGAGTATGTGCCCCTCTGTCCTATTACACAAAAATGCAGCCATGGCTGATTTTATCTCAGGTCCTAATGTTTTCTCGACCTTTCTGTATCAGGCATTCTTTTTCATCTGCATCGGCTGACAACATAAAGAAATTCAGTCTTCCAAAGGGAGAATTCTTACACAATATGCTGTAAGTAAAAGCCGTTTTACTTCATATGTGTATTCATTCATCGTTTTTATGAACTAACATGGTGTTGTTGTTTGTGTTTCCGGAGCAGCTCTCAGCAAAAGACTATAATTAACACCATGGCTGTTAATGAGGACGGTGTAATGGCTACCGGAGGTGACAACGGGAGTTTGTGGTTCTGGGATTGGAGAAGTGGTCACAATTTCCAGCAAGCTCATACAATCGTGCAGCCCGGTATGTTTTTCCAGATCGTTTTTCAGCTAGTTTTTGTTGATTGTGTACCATTTGGAAGATGATCAACACAATGTTGTGTGCTGTATTCCAGGCTCATTGGATAGTGAAGCTGGTATATACGCTCTCTCATATGATGTAACTGGTACAAGATTGGTTAGCTGTGAAGCTGACAAGACGATTAAAATGTGGAAAGAAGATGAAACCGCAACCGAACAAACTCATCCTCTCAACTTCAAACCACCCAAAGATATCCGCCGGTTCTAGCCACGCCTTCGTTTTTGCTCCGTTACCTGTCCCAAGTCCTGTACAATGCTTTTAAGATATGTAAGGCAAAAAAAATTTGTTGCTTAGTCTGGATACAAACTATAACTGAACTGAGCTCAAGCTCGAGTTCGATTGAGTTTTATTTTTAAAACTCGAGATTTATTTGATATATAAACCAAACTAATATTAAATGAAATTATAGCTTATTGGGTACCGAGAAAATCAAAACAAAAGACCAAAACCTTTTTAATTTGGGATTAAATGTCCCGAATTGAAACCATTATATTGTTAAGGAAAGAAAATTATATGAACCCTGCGAAGCAGCTTTTCTCTTGTCGTTTTGCATGTGTACTTCATCATCCAAAAGCTCCTCTTGTCTCCTCCATCTACTTTACTTTCACTATTTTGAAACCAGTTGTTATCACCATGTCACATTATCATTATTTGCAGAGCAATCAATTATTGAATTTCAGGGTTTGGGGTCTCAAGTCTCAACATTGCTGACTTTTGGCATACAAAAATGATAGAATTTTGCCAATGAAGGAACATGGATGAAGACAGGCATGGCCCCAATCTTAAATCAAATTATTTAATTTCTTTACCCCCACTTATTATTTATTACAATGAAATCCATCAAACGATTGGGAAAAAACCGGCAAGGGATCGTAGTTTCCGGATCAAGTTGTACACTTCATATACCCGATAAAAGCCGTATTATCTCATATATGATATAATAATAGTTTGGGTTTTGTTCATGTTATTTATGTTTTTTAGGGGTAGTGCAATATTTAGTTTTTGAATTTAGAATTTCTTTCATTTTGGTTTCTAAATTATTTTGATCTACATTAGTTTTGAAATTTGACAGTTTTTCCAATTTGGTCTTTAAACTTGGATTTTGTTGAAGTGTGATAAATTGTCACTTTGAAATTGCTCCATGTCATTACTCAAATATTTTTTTGTGTATTTTTTAGATTTTATAATAATGGAATCTAAATTTAATGACTAAATTAAAAAAATACTAAATTTTAAAACTAATATAGACAAAAAATTCAAGGACCAAGTAAAGAAAATTTTTCAAATTCAGGAACTAAAGTTCAATTATCATATTATCACGTAATAAAATGCTCCCGTTTTTGTGAAGTAAAAAGAATGAAGTTCAATAGTTAAATGTAGCTTTATCCCTAAAGCGGTATTCCTCCCTTCAACTTGTTCTATCAACTTGAATGTTACGAATCTATAAATTAAAATGTAAATACTTTTTTTTTCAATCTCTGACACTAACTATTGATCAAGTTAGATTTAAAATGTGTTCTTCTACTTGTCGATGAGTACTAATCCATTGCATAGATAGTCGAATCATTATTTAGAGTTCATTAGTCAGACTTTTGTTAAAGAAAATGATAGTTCAGTGACTTATATTAAAAAAAATTAATAGTTAAGTAATTTAAATGAAAATTTTCGAATAATTCAATGACTATTATGTAACTTTTTGACATTGACTAATCAGAATATAAATTTACTAATAATTTAGTGATATTGGGTATAATTTTATTTTATTTTATAATTTGGTCCACAAAATTAATGTTGTGATCTAATAACAGTGTCCCAATAGGCAGCGGCAGTTCTTCCCATGTCTCCTTTCAATCATGCTCCTTCAACCTTGCTTTCTATATTATTTATTCTTATTTTCCTACCCTACAATCGAAAATTTCGGTGCAAATTGAAAATCGGTTTCAAATAGTAATCATTTAAATTGAATTAAAATTAAATTTTATTTAGATTAATTTATAATTCTTAAATTTGGGATGTAGTCATGTATTTTAATTTAATATAATTTTATTTTTTTATGTTTATAATATCTTTAATTAATATAGTAAGTATTTCGAGCAAATGTTAACAAGTATTTACAAAAACTCATCAAGGAGATTCTTTTTCTTAAAAAAGTTTACATCAACATTTAAATTTAAATTATTAACGAGTTTATTTTTTGAACTATATAATAACGAATGCTTAAATTATACAAAATTAGACACTCATACCCATGCATTAAAAAATGATTTTATAAACATAATAAAAATTTTAGTGGATTTAAATTGGGATTTTGTGGATTTGAATTCGAAAAATGATTGAAATTTTTAAAATCGTTTTTTACATATTAAAAAATTCTTCAAAAAATAATATTTAATTTGGATTTGAATGATAATATTTAAATAAAATTTATTGATTCGAATAATTCAATAATTGTAAATATCTAACCCACCGATAAATTAAATCTTAAATTTAAACATAATAAAACAGTAATTTAACCTCATTTTAATTTCTAATATTTTAATTTTTTTTAACGTTGTAATTTATAACCAGGCAATAAATATGTTTTGTAATAGACCCCAATGAGTCTAAGATCAACAAACATGTGTTTGCATGTGATGATATCACGAAGAAAATGTTCTTACACAACATTATAAAAATTAAAATTAAATACTAAAAAAACACATTTCTTTGCCATAAAAAGCATTCATTAAAAGGTACACAACTTACAATAAAAAAAAAACACTACATACACCATTAAATAATACAAATTAATAATAATACATACTGGTCAAACAAATCCCTTTTATAATAAGAACATGATTCCCGGAGGACCAGACAGCAAACTATCTATAACTTAATTATTTGCACATATTAAAAAATACCCACAAAGAAAAGTGTAAGAAAAGTTCATAAAACCAAATCTAATGTGTATCAAGAGAGTCAAATTACTATTTTGGTTGCTCTATTATGCTTAAATTTGGAATTTAGTCCCCATATTTTAGTTTCACATAATTTGGTATCTTTATGCTTTTATAATGTCATTAGTTAGTTAGTAAAAGCCATTAAAACCTTTATACTAGGAGTCATATTGCATTTTGCTCTTTTACTAGAAAATTGACAAATTAGCCCCTGAATATTAGATCAAAGAATAGATTGATTTTTTTGTTAAAAATTTTACCCACTTGTACTATTAAAAATTGGCATGGCTGGTGAGATAAATCAGACATTGGCACATGTCATACCGCGTGTACCTCATGTTGACATACATGGATCAATTTTTAACAGTAAAAAAGGATGAAATTTTTTACAAAAAGATCAATTTGCTCTTTGATCTAACTTATAGAGATTAATTTATCCATTTTTTGAATAGAAACAAAAAAAAATACTATTTGACCCTTCGTACAGAGGCCTCCACAAAACTTTCACCTTATTTAGCCTAAATAGTTAACTATTTCAGTTAACTATTTGGACTAACAAATGATGTTATAAAAGTTAAGGGATTGAATTGTGTCAAATTAAAGTAAAAGGACTAAATTATAAATTTAAACATAGTAAATGAACCAAAACCACAATTTTACCTTTAGCTTGTAACAGCTAACAACGAAGGAATTGCAGACAGATTTGGTGGTGTTATCGTCGTTGTGTTATCGTTGTTTGTCGATTCTTTAACAATGGAACTGTGTTTCTTACCAGAAGAAGGAGGCTTGCTGGTGGTGAAAGCTCTAATGGGACTTGCAAAAGCCCAACCCCTACTCTTATTATTGTTTCTGCCATTGATGTGATCTTCATTATTAGTTGCAGAAGAAACCCAGTATGAAGATGATGATGATGATGAAGATGATGACGATGATGTCATGATCATGAATCCACTAAATATACCGCCACATTTAACCCTTTCTTTCATTCCAGATGATGATGATGATGGGGCATGGCCATGATGATGAGTAGGTTTTGATTTGCCTTCTCTTTGTGATTCTACTCTTCTAAGAGTACAATCACCAAAACCAGTTGAGATCCTTTCGAAAAAATCACCGGAAAAGCTCCGGCTTCCACAGCCGACGGATCTGGACCTTGAAACCTTCCTTTCAAATGATGATTCATGATCATCATCCATTGATAATGATGATGACCCCTTCTTTGCTAGCTTCATACCAATGGAAGCTGGTTTTTTGGCACTATGGGCCTTTGAAGAAACATAAAGAAAAGACCAGAAACCACTTCTTTTTCTAAACTCATCGCCGCCTTCTACGAACCGGCCGCCCCTAGGTGTTACGGTGGACTTGCTCCTCTTCAAACCACCACCACCATCTGATGATGCTGCCCTCCTTGTATGACGATAATGACCATTATCACTACCAACAACGCCGCCATTACCACCGCCACCACCGGCGGCAGATCTTAAAGGAGGAGGAGAAGGAGATGATGATGATGATGATGAGCCATGAATCGGTAAAGGAGAAGATGAAGAAACCAATTTCCCAAGCTTTTCTTGAAGACAAAAAGCACAGATCCCACCTGGGTTTTTCCCATAAGGATGATTGATACAGTGTTGTATATTATTACTGTCTCTTATATCTTCACCTTCACCAACTTTTCCACCATTGATGATACCTTCCATTGTATTACAATCTTTGATTTTTTTTCTTCTTACGAGCAGAGAGACAATGAATGAAGATATATGCAAACAAAAAACAAGTGGAGCAGAGAGGTTCAGAGAGACTGTAATTGAATGAGAAAATAATATTAATAATATGGTAATGAAAGTAACGGAGGTAAGGGATAAGGGAGCACGTGCAATGGCATGTAAGAAAACTCACCTTACCAATAAATATTAAATAAAGCGTTTGATATAATTGTACTATCTTGCAATGATCTTTCCAAACATATGGTGAATATTATATGTTTTGGGTTAATATAAGTTTTAGTCCTGAATTTAGCAATTAGGTCTATTTGGTCATTGAATTTAGATTCCATTAAGATTTAATAATATGACACTATAAGATTGTGTTACATTATCACCTAAATTTTTTTAAAAAAAAAAATTATGTTCAAGTAATGATGTGGCATGATCTCAAAATGACATGTCATCAAACTATTATATTTGTCATGTTTAGAATCAAAATAGTTCTAGATGTCAAGTTTAGGTATTAAGTTGAACCAAAAAATACAAATACTAAAATTGATGTAATTGACAAGTTCATGGATTAAAGTTATATTAACTCTAATGTTTAGGGCTAATTCCATTATGTGTCCTAAAACTATAGCTCAAAATTTAAAATGGTCTTTAAATTTCTAAATGTTTTAATTGAATCCTTAATATTTCGGTATCGTATCAATTTGGTCCTTCCGTCGGCCTTAGCTATTAGCTTGGGCATTAAACGCCAACTCAAATTTGAAGTAGAACGTATTTAAAACATGTGGATCAAATCGTAAACATATGTGTACTTATTGCATAGACAATTTGAATATGAGTATTATATAAAAGGTTAAATTTTATTGACATTGTTTATTTATTTATTTTTCAACATGTTAAATCTAAGTTGTTTATGCAGTAGAGATATACATGTTTACAATTTGATCAATGTGTTTTAATTATGCTTCATGTCAAATCTGAATTGGCACTTAACATATAAATTTAGGATTAGGATATCGAAAGGAATCTAATTGACACAATGATGATACTTTAAGGTCTTAATTAGAACATTTTGAAGTTTACAACCAAATTAAAGTTTAGACAATAGTTTAGGAATGCTTGGTGTAATTAACCCTAATGTTTTTATATTACTTTCGTCCCAAATACATATCCATGTTCAATTTAAATCCAAGTATCATAGTCTATTGGAGGTTTAATTATGGGTTGAGTCCCTCTATTTTGTTGAAATTAGGAATTTAATTCCTCTACAATAAATTGGTCTTCTATTTTTGTAATATTATAACAATTTCAAATTGATAAAAAAAAATGTTAGCTACTGCTGTTACAGTGATAATATGAGTTATATTTGTTGCACAATTAGGATCATGCGAAAATCTAATCCGAAACGGTTACCCAATAATGAATTTATATATGAATCCAATGCCTAGGGATATATTTAATTAGAAAAAAAATAACAACAACTAGTAACATTATCTAAAATTTCAACATAGTAAAAAGGACTAAAACCAAAATTAAACCTTTATATGAATCCAATCATGTTCTCAAAGGAGAAAGTCTTATGAGAGTGCATGCACGATCATAAAATGCAAAAGTTATTATTGATCACCTCAACAATGATAAATTGAAATCTATGGTTCAAGTTTATCCAATATTGAAGATGACGATAATATTTAGTGAATTATTAGGCCCACATGAGAGACAATTATGTCTTAGCTTCAAACTTGTTTGGAAAGTGAAAAGTTTTAATGAACATTTTAGTTGAGGATGTTTGAAAATTAGAGGGTCTAAAAGCAAAAGCCCCCACAATGAGCCCCCCATTGCCCACCAAACCGTCGGTTTCTTCTTCTTATTCTTCAATAACTCCATTCACGTTTTCAATATTTTGCACTCAATTTTCTTGGTGGGGCTCCAAATCTATAAAACTATGTTGCATTTATTATGAGGTTTTGAGATCAATTGGGTGGGTCGGGATTTTTGAATCTTCGGATTATTTTAAGTTTGAATGATTCGAATTTAAGTTTTATGAATTTTTTGGTGAATTTTTTTTATTAACTCAGTGCACTAGAATAAAATTAAAAGTTTTGTTGGGGGAGAGGTAAAAGCATGAATTTTGTATTAAAAAAATTTAAAATTGAATTATACATTCCGGAAGGATAAAAGGAAATTTTATATTATTGATAATCTTTAAATCATACTATTTTGGTTTAGTGCTGATTTTTGCATTTATAGGTGAAATTAGAAATGAAAACCAAAAGGATTAGAGGTTGCCCATTTGAAACATCCCATGTTTTCTTTTTTGGATTTGTCCAACTAACTAATTTTAGAGTTAGCTCCACTTATAAACAACACCCTTCATCCTTTTCCCTTTGGATCATTTATACCAACTACTCACACTATATCTAAAATCATTTAAATTATTACAATGAGATTGCATTCATGCTAATTATATGTATTGATTTCTAGTGTCTCCATTAAATCACTTCAATGTTTCTAATCCATCAATACAATCTAACTCTTTAAACTCCAAAACTCAAACAAACCCCCCCCCCCCCCCAAAAAAAAGTTAAAACTCAAATTCACCGCAAATCTACTCATGGAATATAAATATGAAGCAAAAGAAAAAAAAAGCTTAATTCAAAATTTGAAGGGTATTGTTGCAATTAAAAGTTGAATGGATATAATTACAAAATTTGAACCATTAAAAAATAAAGAATATTTTGGAGGAATCTATAATTTACTACCAAATTCAACATCACTAATTCACTATGCAATCAAGCATGAAATTGAGACAAGAAGTTAATAAAATAAGGGAAATGAAAAAAAAAAAAAAAGTCCAACAAAAAAACAAAACTATTGATTATTAAATTTATTTAATCAACCAATTCAATTTAGGGGATCAGATCTGAATATTTATTTATTTACTTGTGGTTTGTTCTGATTAGGGTTTTAGATGGTGACTAAGCTAAATTAGTAGATAATGACAACCCTAAATATTAGGGTTAATTAGTTGTAATTATATTTAGGGCACAAATGGTTGATCATTTAATCAATGCAATTTATTTATTTGTATGGACAGGTTAGCAAGGACAGCAAAGCACTGCAAATTTGTCCATTTGTAGTCATAGAATAGAATCTTTGAATAGAGGGAAATTTTGATATTCTGATGCATCCCAAATAGAAAAGGATGAATTTGAATTAAAAAATTATGTATGTTATGAAATTTCACGATTAATTTGTAATTTTTTTTTTCTAAGAAACCTGAATGCTAACACCTTAAAACTTGATTTTAACATCTTCACCCTAAATTTGAGCCCAATGGCTAAATAGCTTTTATTTTTTATTTTTTTATTTTGAAAAGGCTTTAAGCTCTAACATGTTAATCTAAAGCCCAATGATTTGGTTAATTTGGATTGGATTGAAAATTTTCAATTTTAGCCAACTTCACACTAAGATATCACCCAAATTTGAATTATGCATGGTTTTTCGTCAATATTTTTATTTTATAATTACTCAATATTCCTAATTATAATTATATAAAAAAATTAATAAATAAATTATTAGAATATTAATGGTAAAAAAGTTTATGTAAAAATAATTTAAAGGAATAAGTGATGTGTGACAGCAACATGAAAAATCTAATTTTATCTGTTTGAATCAAAATCTCAGTTTGGTCATAATATATCAGTAACTCAACAATTTACCATGATCTAAAGCTAAAAGACCAAAGCCTAAAACGATTTGAACTTTATAATATCGACAATTTAACCCAATCTATTTAATCATGGTAATAATCCAAATATGTTTAATTTATAATTGGATTTAGCTCCACACCAATCAAAGTCGAAATAACTCAACTCAAAATATCTTCAATAATCAATTCCAACTACAAAATTGAACATAAAACGATTCTGCTGTGAATCACCATAGCAAACAAGCAAGAGAGATACGACTCATTTATCACAAAAACAAATGAGCTCTGAAGAAGCAAAGAGAAGCATCAATGGAGCTCTGATGGCCGTGAAACCGAAAACTGACGACCCCAAGCTTTCTCCGGACTCCACCACTTCACCACCCAAGAAAGTCATCATCAAAAGCGCCGACATGAAGGAAGAACAGCAAAAAGAGGCTGTCAATATAGCCATCTCCGTTACTTCTCTTTTCTCTTCCTTCCCCCAAATCTTCCATTTTTCTGCCCGTTTTCGATTTGATTTCGTTCCTGGGTTTTGTTCATTATTGTAAATTTATTAACTTGGAGTGTTTTGTTTTTTTTTTTTCTGGGTTCTCGAATTAGGCATTTGAGAAGAACAATGTTGAGAAAGATGTAGCAGAGCGCATAAAGAAGGAATTCGATGAGAGACATGGACCTACTTGGCATTGCATCATTGGTCGCAATTTTGGTAACCCAATTTTCAATTTGATCTTCAAATTTCAATTTCAATATTAAGTGTTTTCTGCAATTTAATTTCTTTTTAAGTGATTTTGAATGTACACTAGCTTTCATAGATGTTGGTTACTTAGTCGGAATTGGACTGTAATATTGTTCTAGCTTTTTCATGGAATTTCTGGGCTAAGATAATCAAGTATTTTTGGTTAGATTGATTGCTTTTAGATGAAAGGCTCAAACTTTACCCGGTTTTTCGATGAAGGATTAGTAACTTTATAGGTTCGATCAAGCGTTTTCAGCTTTACCGATGACACTTTAAACAAATTCTTAATGTTAATCCGTACGCAGTTCATGCCGTTTTTGTAGTTTGTGATTGTATTTCAGTAGGAAGAGTTTCGTATCAGTGTGAGTATGTCCGTTAGCTGTGCTTGGATTTCTTTAGATAGGCTATTTGATACCTCCAACGGTCGTGTGATGATAGGATTTGACTTCAATTTCCAATTGCATATCCGATGGGATATATGTTTTTCCAATTAGCATGCGTATGAAGCATATAACAATATACTGAACTTTGTTCATTTGATGTCAGTACGATTTATATCGGCATTCACTCTCTTTATCGTATACTTTTATTACCTCTTGAAATCGACTAACGTTGTTCGCTAAGGTCTTAGGGGTTTGTTGGTAGTTTAACCGAATTATTCTCTCTCAAACATGACCCTCTAGCATACATGAGACAATTGTAGTGTGCAATGCCAGTTGGTGAACTCGTGAACTGCCGATACTAAAAAGTGCATTTGCAGTTTTAGTGTTCTTTATACAAGATTAAGATTACATTGTGTTAATATTTGTTTCTCTTTGATTTTGGGTGCAGGTTCATACGTAACTCACGAGACGAACCACTTTGTTTATTTCTACTTAGATCAGAAAGCAGTTTTGCTCTTCAAATCTGGTTAAATCATGCTGTTATGTTGATGAAAGAGTGGCGGTGGTCGTATAATCGCTAGATGAAAAGCCTTTTACTTATCCTGTTTACGGTTTTAGCAACTGTAGCCTAACTTGTATATTTCATTACATCTAAGTCGGTTTTGAATCATTTTTCTCAAATCTAGTATTTCGCTTACTGGTTTCATCGAATACGTTCCATTATAGTTTCCTTGTTACAAAAGAGATTTGATTCGGCATGGTCGACTAAGCTCGGTTCATTTTGAGCTGCAAAACTGGAAAGAAGTTTGAAACATGAACACATTGTCTTAGCATGGTAGGTTTAAGGCTGCATGTCTCTAATTCTAATGGACCGTTTATCCGGCCGGTGGTAGAGATTTTCATCAATCAATCATCAGATAAAGCCGGAAAAATCCCGACACGATCTCTCTTGCCCGGCATTTCATTGCTTTTCTTGCAGACAAGAGGGTTACTGTTGATGTCCAACTTCATGTATGTACTAAACAAAACCATTTTGTGTAATTTGGGTTAAATTCTGCTTTTGGTCCCTTTAATTTAGCAAAATTAAATAATTGGAAATTTTTGTACAAAATATTGGGGTGGGAAAGAACAAAAGGAAAAATCTAAGGACCTAACAGTCCCTTTCTAAGTGAAATTTTAGTGGATTGTAGTAGGGAGCATAAAGACAAGTATGTTGAGAACCCTAAATATTTACTCCAAATTAGTACCCTTTTTCTTTTTCTTTTCTCTTATGGTTACCTTTCCACGGTTCCATTTTTTTTTTTAAAGTTAATCAGAATTGTCCAAGGGACGGTGGCACATAGAAAAGTACAAGATTCTATGGACTATGGTACAATTTTTTTACTTTTTCTTTCTTCTCTTTATAGTTTGCAGTTTTATAGTATTGGATAATCATATTGGGTCTAAAACAGGTGGTAAGAAGAGTCAAGGGACCTTGGCCCTTTGGAAATTTTTGAAAACTTATTATTAGGTCCTTCAAAAATTTTAAAAGTTGTACTTAGCTCCCTAAAGTTGTCAATATTTTAATTGATCACTACAAAAGTTTTGAAAATTTTACTTTAACTCGCTAAATTTTCAAAAGTTCTCATTATTTTTTCCAAAATTTTAAAAAAATTTAATTAGACCCTCTAATTTTTGTTTTGAAAATTCTCATAAAAATCTTTTTCTTTGAAATTTTAGTTAATCTCTCAAAATTTTTGAAAATTTTAATTAGGCTTTCAAAACTTAGTGTCATGTTCCGCCGTGATACTAACTAAATTTAATTTTGAGTCAAATCAAATCCTAAATAAGAGTTAAATTCTCTATCTACAAGACTCAAAAAAGTTTGATTTAACCTTAATTGTAATATAATGATTTTTTTTCACATTTAGTATTGTTGGATAAAATTACTTTGAATCACTAAATCAATATCAATTTTTATTTAAGTCCTAAATTTTGATTTTTCTGGAAAACTCATGAACCCTTCATCATGAATTAAAACAAAAACCCTTCAAAACTCAAAAGCTTTAATTAATACGAAAAATAAATATTTTTTAATAAGCCAAAAAATAAAAAAGAAGGGAATTTCAATAATATAAACGGGGAACATAAAGTAACATTGTTTCACTAAAAGCTACTAATTCTTCATTCTATTCACAACAATAATAATAAAGGTTAAAGTATATCATAAGTCTTTATAGTTTTTATAAATTTAGAATTTAATCTTTGTACTTTTATTCATTTTCAGATTTTAAATTTTGGGTTTAATTGTGAATATAGATAAAGTTATTTTATTAAATTTAGGTTCATTATAGTGTCATTTTCTTAGTTACATTATTACAAAGTGAGTATTTTTAATTCCAAAATGTTACACCAACAAATTTAACAAAAAAAATTTAATAGTGTTAACAATTGGATTTGAATATTGAAATCTGAAATGTAGAGGGACTAAATTCTTGAAAATTAAAGTATAAGGACTAAATTCTAAATTTATGAAGAGCAGAGGGACCTAGTCAGATCTTAACCAAAAAACAAAGAACTCGAATGCAGTATCGGATGAAACAGCATTAATGAAACATTGTCGTTTTGGAACAAAACAAACTTACACCACTTTATTGTCCCAATAAAAAAACAACTTTAATTAGCATTTTTTTAATTATTACTATTATTTGCTTAATATGAGATTAAATTTAATTAGATCAATCCAGTCAATTATGTACACAACCAATCCGATTAATTTGAACTTAAATTTACTTTCATTTTATTATAAAAAAGCTAATAATCTAAACTTGAATTTATCCAAATGTAAACTAATGATATGTAAATTCAAAATAATTTAAATCTTAAATTAATCAAAATCGAAATAATTCAAATATATAATGACATGATAAAAAAAGATTAAACATTAAACTTGAAATGACACAAACTCAAAACAATTAAAACTCTGAATGATTTGAGCAAATACAGATTAAAACCAGAAGTGATTTAATTTTTGAATAATACAACTCGTAAAAACCTTAACTTTAAACCCGAATAATTTAATCAGACAATAACAATAACAATAAAAATTGAACCTGAAATGAAGTTAAACAAAAAAATATCTCAAAACTTTTAAAACTCAAATTACTATCCCAATCCAATCCAACTTACATGTAAAGATTAACAAAAGTACACTATACCAATAAATATTAAATATAATAATAAAATACATTACACTTTTAAAATGATATCGGAAAACATTCACAAATCTGTAACATAAAAAAAAAAAAAAATTCCGCTAACCAAGAAGCAAAAACGATCGGATTGTCATTAAAAAGAACCAGCCATTAATAAAACTAGATCATTTACTCCTTAAAAAACCTTAAAACAAAAATCAATAATAATAACTTATGTAAAATAAAAATAAAAAACCGTTTTCTTTTTTTGAGTCAATAAGCAAAGCCACCGGCACGGTTTCTCTCAGGTTTCCGGTGGTAACCAGCGGCTGAGGAAGAAGACGAAGTTGAAGCTACAGAAGTTGAAGAAGGTTTAACAATGGCATCCAAAGAACAATTATCTTTCTTTAAACTCTCTTCTTCATCCATGAAAATTTGCTTGCACCTACACTCCACACTGCAAAAACCCTTATCCCCTCTTCACAAAAAATAAAAATAAAAAAATCAGTCACTTGAAAACATAAAGAAAAAAACTCCATTGAAAGAACTTACTTGTACATATAAATATCTTTCCCAGGTAACAATCTCCTTTTGCAAAGAAAGCATTGCTCTAAAAAAGCAGGAAGTGGGGAAGATGAAGATGAACAAAACATGGTTGCTTTATTAATAACTTGTGGAGATTTTTCATTGATTATTATATCATTATCGTTGATCCTTTGATTCTCTAAAACTACACTTAAGCCCACCATTTTTTGAATAAATTGAGAGAGAAAAGGGTTTGTTTTTGTTTAAAGAGAAGGGGACCCTTTTACAGCTATATGGAGAGAGTTGGTGCTGCAATTGCAATTGTAAATAAAAACCAAAGAAACGATTTAACGTAAGGCCAATGGATTTGGACTTCTCTACTCCTAACGAACTGCCACGTATCCTTTTTTATTTATTAAGTAATAATTTCTTCTCTTTCTTTTAAAATGATTTTTATGTTGTTTTGTTTTTTCTGGTCATTTGTCGGTTATTGCTTCAATTCATTTCAGGCCAAATTGAATCTATATTGCTTCTTCTTTTTTAATTTTCGGATCTTAATTCTAAATTTGATGTTAATTATATTATATTATTTTATTATTATAGAAAAGGGTAAAAGTATAATAGAAGTAAATTAACTTTTATGCATTAAATTTAAAAATTTATTGTTAAAAATCAATAAAATAATCAGATAGTAATATTTAGTGTGCCATGTGTATATGATATTGATTTAGAGTTATTAGTTTTTAATCATAGAAATAAATGGAATTGTAACAAAATAATCTATTTACTATTTGATCTAAAATCTTTATTTTTTTATTAGGTAGGGCAAAATGTAATCTAACTTTTACTATAAAGACTTCCATAATACTTTTACCAGCAATAGGTGATACGTGATTGTAAAGTGAAAATTAAAAGAAAGAGGGAGTTTAGTGGGAGTGGATGAAAAACTAACTTGTTGTATAATAGAATGTCTAAAGAAAAACTTATTTGGTATATAACCAATCTTGTAAGAATTCAACTTGTACCAATAATCGAATCAGTTAGACTATTAATTTTCGATTTAATCCTTATAAAATAAATAATTCAATTTTTTTAACTCGAGAAAAAAATAAGAAATTAATAATAGAAACAAACAATAATATAAACATAAACCTTCATTTTTTAAATTACATTCATAAGATTAAATATTTAAATTAATTTAGATATGATTTAAAATAATTTTTCTACCAATTCAATCGATTTCGTAACAGTCCTCTCCTTCAATTTTATAATATCGATGGGGCCATCAATTTTTAATTCAACTAATTGATTCAATTTGATTTTAATAACATCTCATAATGATTTACTGCAAACAAATTAAACATTTTGTAATGTATACTCAATTTTACCATATCCATGAAAATGAATGTATTCATAATCCTTCCAACCACATTATCTAGATGTATTAAAACTATCACTTAACAAAAAGACTCCAAGAAAAGAACATTAAAAGACTACCTTTCATATATTTATTTTTTGAACTACCAAATGATGTGTTCTTTCAATGTAAGACAAATAAGAGAAGCATTAAAGTATATCTATCAATTTGGGATATAATGATAAATTATTTATGTTATACCATAAAAAGTATTTTTCAAGTTTTTATATTTTTTAAACTTAGTTTTTAAATTTTATTTTTAAAAATTTAATTTAATTTTTTATATTTCAAAATTTAAGTCTAATTGTTAACATTGCTAAAATTTTTTGTTAAATTGATTGGGTGACATTTCGAAATAAAAAAAAACACACTTGATAGCAATTTAACAAAAAATATGTTATAATAAATCTAAATTTAATAAAATAATTTTAACGGTGTTAACCGTTACACTTATATTTTAACCTAAAAATATTAAATATGTATGAATAATATTAAACTTCACAAGTAGAGTTAGAGTGTTAATAAATGTCTTATAAAATATAGTAAAATATAAAAATATATATATATATTTAAAAAGAGAGACATGACCATTTTTAATAATGTTTGTAGAATAAAAAAATACTTTACCAATGTACTAAATTCTAACTCATATATATATAATCAAATTTCTGTTAATGTATATTTTTTTATAAATAATACGTTAAAATTAGTATTGCATGAATATACAAATTGGTATGAATCAACTATAAAATATATCCATAAAGTTGGTAATCTTCTGTTCTTTCTCATCCCCAGTTTATTATTGGTGAAAGGAAAAAAGTGGAAAAAGGGTAAATAAAATATATAATGAGGGATTAATTAATTAATTAATTATTGTAAAAGATAACCTAATAATAAATATATAACAAAATCTTGCTCCAATGGCAAGATAACATCAAACTCATGATTTTTAAATGAATTCCCTTCAAATTTCCCAAATTTATTTGTAAACCCTAAACCTATCATGATTCAACACATTAAGTTACAATTCTTTCACATTTTCCTACAAGAAAACTCGATTGTCATGCTTTCATTTTCATATGCTTATCAAATAATTTATTTATATTATCCTAAGTTTTGGATGATATGTTGATGAGAAAAGCTACAAGATTTCAACACTTTTTGATTTATTTATTTGTTTTGAATTAAATTGTATTATATATATATATTCCTCCTATAAAAATTGTATTTGAATTAATTAATTGGTCGAGTTAAATTTAAATTATTCGATCTGGTGTTTATAATGATAAATTCTGAATGGAACTGATGTTATTCCATTCCATTACCCTTGTGATTTTAAGCATATATTATCAAGCATGATAGTGACAAATTAATTCATCATCTACAAAGTCAACAAAATATTTCATCGTTCCATAAAAAAATATTACTATATATTATTATTTATCGTATTTCGTTTCACGCCCTCTAAAGATGAGAATCATTTACATTGAAGAACAATTTATGGTGCAATAACAAAAATTAGAAGAAAATAAATAGACTTGAAGCGTGATTCACTGTCTTTAAAGTTTTAATTTTGCCTTTAGGATACAACAAGTCTTGAAACACATAGAATAATAAAAATGACATTATTAAGTTTCATATACAGTCACGTAGTATATAACTTATGGTACAATTTACATATGTAAAATTATGTCTACTCGAATATAATAATTTAGATACAAATAAAAAATTATTATTATAATTAAATTAAAGATGGAGTGCCCATCTTTTGAGTTTTAAAATATTTAAATAAAACTTAATAGGTAAATCCACTTATCCACTCAACACAATTACTTAAGTTATAAAAAACTGTATAATTATATTCTTTATACTTGATATTTGTTAGAAATATGGGATTACTAACAATTTAAACTTAAATTATTTTTCTAAAAACATAATGCATCTATTAATATTCTTACAAAATATTAATCAAATCACAATCTTCAATTGTATAAAAATTAAAATATTATGTATCTTCTTAGTTTTGAATAATAAGCTATTCCATAACTATTTTATATGATTAAATAGGAAAAATCTTTTATCATTTAAAATTAAAAGTAGTTGTAAGTAAATAATTTAACTAACCAAATAAATAAACTTGTATTATAATTATATATACCACAGATACATAATTTTTAGTGTTGTTGAAATTATAATTATTAGATTAAAAATTAATCGATATGTCAATTTAAATAAATGGATTGAACTAATCTATGAATGAATTGTTTAGAAGTAATTAAAATTCGAAAATTAATATGAACACTTATGCTTGATAATTTCATCAAGTAAAATGATAATATTTTTTAATACGTTTCAAATTTGTTTTATAATATATATTTAAGATTGATGACTGTATCTTCGAATGATATTATCTCTAAGTTGAATTCTCCTATCAATAATGCAACATTAGTTGCCAACTTATCGGTAATAAAATGGCAATATAATATTGAAAAGTGTTGGCAGTGAAATGGAAATATAATAATGAAAAAGTAACAAAGGTGAGTTGGGGGCCATGCTTGATCGGCAATTTTGGTGGCGGCATTGAATGATGAAGAGCTTTTGGGCCACGTTTGCTTGTTTGAGAATGATGGAAAGTGGGGGCTCTCTCCAATGCCAAAACAAAACCAATGAAAACATGGTCGAATTTGAGGTTGACATGACATTGATATGTCTTTGTTTGGTGATGTGAGTTTAGACCAATTTATTTCATTCTTTTTAATAATAATTTTGGGTTTAGCTGTTTGATTTGATAAATCTAAGGTTAATTTTAATTAAAAGTTTAAATGTTAGACAATTTATTTAAATTTAATTTGATTATAAAAAGTTAATTAATTTAAACTCGAAATAAGTTAAATGGGTTATTTGAAATGTTTTAAAATGAAAGTGATTAAAACTTAAAATTATCTAAATCTATAATGACTTAATTCGAAAAATCCTAACTCAAAATGAAATAAACGTAGAATGATTTACAAAAAATTAAAACTTAAATTGACTTGATCTAAATTAACTCCAACATAGTTTATTTAACTAGATAATTAATGATATAAATTGAACCGAAACCAATTTGATGAAACCAAATTCATTTTAATAAAAATAGGAATTTAAAGAAAATGATGATAGATGTTACGATTGCAACACTAAGGCTGAGTTTGGATGGGCGGTGCGTTTACTTGCAGTTAGTGTAAAAACAGCGGTGGAGATAAGATTAGATACTGTAGCGATACTATAGCGTAAGACAAAAAATAAATCAAACACATTGCACCGCACCACGCCCATCTAAATCCACCCTAAATTTACTTTCTTTTTTTTTTTTTATGATTGCACTTTGTGTAAATTATTTCTATCCATCAAACCCTAGGAAAATAGTGCGGAAGGAAGCAAAAAGACAAACAAGTCCTTGAGTGATGGAGACTTGGCAAGATGCTTACTTCGGAACTAAAAGGTGGAGATTTTGAAAGTAACTTGAAAAAAAGTGATAGAGATAGAGATAAATAATTGGGTTGTTGAGTGCAATCAAGTAGCATTATTAATTAAGAAGGTGTTTTGTGTCTTTAAAATAAGAAGAGCTCATGCACAAATAATGAGATAGGTTTTGGTGTTTACAATAATCAATTTTAGTTTTGTTAGGATCAAAATTTTAAAGAGGATATAATCTGAGATTTACATCAACAAAATTTACTTTTTTGAAATTAATTATCTACTTTTTTTATGTGCAATTTCATTAGGATAAAGAAATTACCAACACAATTTAAGTCAGAAAATCAAAATATTATCATCAATTACTCTCTACTAAAGTAGAGTTTGAGTCAGACTCCTCTACCATATAAACTTGTTCAAGCTCCATTCTACTTAAATTATACACCTTAAAATTTGCCTAAATCTACTCGTAAATTATTATAAACTCGGAAAAGGGTTCTACTAATCTGAACTTGGATTTTAAATTTTGGAGCTCGGTACGTATTTTAACTCAAGCTCAATAATGCATTAGGATTCCTTTGAGCCTAGAAGCTACCTTATTAAAAATCAACTGGTATGTGGCCTATTAAGCCCAACCTACATAAGTGCTCTCTATGTTTTGGGTGCTTTAAAACTTTTTTGTTTTTTTAGTTGTTGTTGTAATATTTTCATTTAGAGTTTTAAATCTGAACTTATTATTCACACCAAAATTAAATTAAATAATATTACCCAATCCATTAAATATTAAAATTTTAAAAATTGAATACTGCTGATGTACGAAGTCCAAATTCAGAGTTTACTTTTTCAACAACAGTGACAGAAGATAAATACAATAGATGATTTGGTGTAATTAGGAGGAATATTAGTAGATATAATGTTGAGAATCTATGATAGGCTCCTCTTGACTTGAGATGTAAAATGGACAAATGCTATTGTGCCCTAACAATTGAAGCTATTCATGATAGTTCTCGAGGATATTTGAATAGAGAATTGGTGTTAAAAATTCTAATAAACAACAAATCTCAAAGGAAGTAAACATGACTGCTCACATACTGACTAGGCTGATGAAGGACTCCTTTTCGATTCCCAAATTTTCCAAGATATCCTCGTAACAATGGTTGATTAATTATATATAGATGAGCAATTTTCTCATGCTGTTTTATAATTAACCTCTCGTTAATCTTTTTTGTTAGAAATCGACCCGATTAAGCAATGAACAAGTAAAATTAGCAGAAGAAATTGAGAAATTGAACACACAAATTTAACATGGAAAAATCCCTCCAAAGAGGATAAAAAAACCACGGGCAAAGATAATTTTACTATAATGGCAAAAGAACGAATAGTACAAAAGATGAAGATAATAACTAAACCCCGAAAACCCAAAAAACAAATAACCCTCAAAACGTAAATACAAAAATTCTCTAAATGTGTTGAGTTCTAATCTCTAATGGGTGTTATTTCTAAGGTTGTAAAAGAGTCTATTTATAGGCTAAATTCAAAGGTCAAATAATAATAAAATAATCTAAATTAATCAGTGTTTGATTGAAACAAATAAACAGAGTTTTAACTAGAAAATTATTTCTCAAATTTGACTAAAAATATGAGTCATATTTAACATTTTTCTAAAAAAAAAAAAGCAAAGAAAAGTAAATTTATGATAGAAATAAGAGAATAATAAATTGAAGTTTAAAAAAGTTTATATTTGGATTAGGGGTAAACGTAATCAACGTTGCCAGCGCATCAATGAGCGTTTGACCTTATCTTCATCGGATTAATAATTTCACACTCACACATTGGTGTTGTATTAATTTAGAAATTTTGGTCCCTTATGAAAATTGATTAATCATTGTATTTTAATTTGGTAAACACATAAAGTTCAAATGTTAATTTGTAATATTATATTTTACTGAATTGTTAATTGTTATTGATTGTTTGTATATAAATTATTAAATTGATAATTTTTCATATAATAATTTATCAATTTTAATTAACTAATTTACTTTTTTATTTTTCATAATGATATTTTAAATTCGACAATTCTTTTTTAATTTTAAGTTTCGAATTAGATCAATATACTAATTAATTTAATGTTAGGACACGTGGTTTTTTCTGTAAAAAGAAAGACACGTGTTTTATTACAAGACGTAATCTGTTTAGCCACTATTATTTGTCTGAATTTCAACTCATAAACTAAAACATCCAAAACTGAAATTAAAAACATAATCTTTTTAAAGTTCCTTTTTTCCCCTTCTTTTTTCATAAAAATTAACGCCTGAGAATTATGATCGGCCGGAGAATTTTACTAAAAAAAGTCTGGAACAACGGTCGCCGATGGCTTGTTCCTTCTTCATCTCTGTCGCCGGTTCCGACGACGGCGGACTACAAACGTCACTTCTCCACCCACATTATGGCGGCGTTTTCGTTGCCCCGAAATAACCAATTCACTGTGAGCTATTATTTTCATAGACTCAATTTCACTTCAAATTAAAAAAAAAAAAAAAAACTAATTTGATAGTTTTTCATTAAATTCGCAATTTGGGTTATTGTTATTAATTGATAAATAATTCGATTATCTTCTTTTTTTTTTTTAATTTTAGCTGAAAATTCCATATATGGAAAATATATGTAAGTTTTCAAGTAATGCTGCGGCTGATCTTCATACTAATGGAATAGTTGATGTCCCATTGGCTCAAACTGGTGAAGGTATTGCTGAATGTGAGCTTCTTAAATGGTTCATTCAAGAGGTGAGTTAGTTAGGGTTTAAAATTTTTCTGCTTAATTTGATCAAGTTCATGGTGCCCTGTTTTATATTCAAATGAATCCCATTGAAATTTGTTTAATGTTTGATGATTCTTTTTTATTGTTTTGTTTAGGGTGATGAAGTTGAAGAGTTTCAACCCCTTTGTGAAGTTCAAAGCGACAAAGCGACGATCGAAATCACAAGTCGTTACAAAGGGAGCGTTGCTCAAGTTCTTCATGTTCCCGGAAGTATTGTAAAGGTGAGAACCGCCTGCCGGTTTGTGCTCGAATGTTTAGTATTTATGTTGATTATTATGGTAGTTTGTTATTTGATTCATTCGGTTCTTGAATTACCGAATCACTTAGTTTCAAGCTTGTTTGTTGAATATCTACGATGGTAGTTTGTTATATGATTCACTCGGTTTTTGAAGAATCGAAAATATTGTTGAATATGAAAGGTTGCTAGCAAGTGTGTATATATGGTTTTGAGGGACTGTTTTGAAACGAAAGACTTGAATTTCAGGTTGGGGAAACTCTTCTTAAGATGGCTGTCGAGGACACTCAGGTTCCACTGGTGACACTCAGTAATTTGGAAAACGAAAAACAACCCGATATTAAATCAAACAAAGACTTCACCGGTGGAGTACTATCCACACCTGCCGTTCGTAATCTTGCAAAAGAACATGGTATAAACATTAATGATGTCCAAGGAAGCGGAAAAGATGGTCGGGTATTAAAAGAAGATGTACTTAAATATGCTACTCAAGAAGGTATCATCAAAGATCCATTGGTTACTGCTACTGCTACTGCTGATCTTGGACAACTGTTACATCGAGAAAAGAGTTCTTTGCTCGAATCAGCTCAAGTCTCAGGGCACTATGAAGATACGATTGTTCCCTTGAGGTATACCGAGCTAGAGTTACTATGATATTGCCGATGACGGTCTTACTAAGTTCTTTTTCAGGGGATAAATGGTAAATGATGTTTTTTCTTCAGGGGATTCCAGCGGACGATGGTTAAAACGATGTCCATGGCTGCTAAGGTTCCGCATTTTCATTACGTGGAAGAGATTGATTGCGATGCACTTGCAGAGCTTAAAGCGTCTTTTCAAACCAACAATATGGAACCCGGTATAAAGTTCACGTTCCTTCCGGTACTGATAAAATCGCTTTCAATGGCGTTGAGCAAATACCCCATGGTGAATAGTTGCTTCAACGAAGAGTCAGTTGAAGTCATCCTTAGAGGTTTGTAACTTTATTCCGATGTTTATTTGGCTCTTGTTTTTTTAACTTTATGACATGAATCATGGATATTCTTGTCGGTTGTTTTTAGGTTCCCATAACATCGGAATTGCCATGGCTACTCCAAACGGTTTAGTGGTGCCAAACATAAAGAACGTTCAGTCTCTTTCGATCTTGGAGGTTTGTTATGTTTTGACTTTACGACATCCCCTTTCAAATTGTCCGTAATTCTTAATTTTTAGTCTCGTATCATACATCTAGATTACAAAGGAGCTTTCACGGTTACAACAATTGTCACTGGACAATAAGCTCAGTCCGGCTGATATATCTGGTGGAACAATAACACTAAGCAATATCGGAGCCATCGGTGGAAAATTCGGTGCCCCCATTGTTAACTTGCCAGAAGTAGCTATCATTGCAATGGGTAGAATACAGAAACTTCCACGAGTGGCTGATGATGGAGATGTTTATTCTGCCTCTATCATGACTGTAAGTTACAGTGATACCATACCAGTTGCCATAAGCTTTATCTTTGGCAGAACAAGATAATCCAATGATTTTGTTTCTTTAAATTCTCAGGTTAACATAGGTGCGGATCACAGAGTTTTGGACGGAGCAACCGTTGCGAGATTTTGCAACGAGTGGAAACGGTTTATCGAGAAACCTGAGCTCCTCATGTTGCATATGAAATGAATGGGTAGGGCTTTGTGACAATGAATAAGCCTCCAGAGCCAATAAAATAGTTCTACTGGAAGTATAAAGTTTAAGACAGATGTAGGTGGTAGTGATCTTGGGGTTTAAAAGAAGTCCGTAGGCTGTGATTGGGAGAAGAGTTGTGAAAGGGTTGAAATTTGAATCTCGAAGTTATTGGATACTGTCTCATAAAAGGTTCAATCTTCATATATACATCTTTGCAAAAAGATAAAATGGTTTAGAAAATGGATTCCAATATGTATAATTTGCAATCAAAACAGTAAAAGTCTAAAGATTGATTTTTTTTTTTAATTAAAAATTTCACGAGGTTTGTTAAAAATTGGTAATATTTTTAGCAGGATCAAAAGCTATATATATATATATATATATATATTTGTGGGAGAAATTCACCTGTAAAATTAAAACAGTTTTTATACACTTATTTATGGTTACATTTTTTTCATAAAATAAATAATTTAGGGCCTAAATATAATATAAAATGTCAATTCGTTTTCTAAGCAGTCGAATTTTCTCATGTGCGAGGTGCAAGTTATGTAACCATCACTTAAAAGCAGGCGGGCCTCAATGCTTTATTTTTTTTCGGTAAATTATAATAACAGAATAAAGTTTAAATAATAAACGCGGTTAGCATGATTTAAACTTAGGTTAACTTGAGGTGATGAACACCCTTAACTATCACGCCATCACATAAAATTCATCGAATCCAATACATTTATTATCTTAAAAGTCACTATTCAATATTTAAAAAAAATTATAGACTAATTATTTGATAAGATTTGTTTTTTTATTTTATAAAGTAGACTTAAGAAATTATCATGGGTTTTAATGGATTTTTAAAAAACAATTGTAATACTAAACAAATGAGATACATAATGAGTTTTTAACCTTGCTTGAAAAAAGTGAGAATATATGAAACTGTGTGTTGGTATGATGGTTTGCGTATTCACCATCTCAAGTGTGATCTGGGTTCGAGTCGCGTTATTATTAGGGCTTTACCCTCCTCTTATAATTCACCAAAAAAAAGAAAGAACATATTTAGACGGTTAATTAAAGGTCTAAGAAACTTATTACTTAAATAACTTAGTGATTACTTCTCCTAACATCGTTTACATTGTTGGAACTTAAATTCTCTTCTTGAAAGTATTTACTGACATCATCTATGGTCCCTTTCTAATTATTTAATGACATTTCAACAATTTTTTTCATGTCATTAACACATAATTTTGGTAATTTTACCTTGAAGTATGAACTCTGAACCCCAAACCCTAGACCCGAACTTTAAACTCTGAAATGTCATTAAATAATTGAAAATGGGTCATAGATGATGTGGTGGGAAGGGTTCATAAAATAATTTCTCAAGGTTAAGGGGTTGACAAGCATCCTGTAGGGGTATGATAAAATATTAAAAAATAAACTATTGGAAAATGGATACAAATGACGTAGCGTCCCTGGTTCATACAATCCATTCTCCCATGTATATATATATATATATTAATTATCTTAAATCAAAGTGAAAAGATTGTATTTAAGGGTGGCATAATAATAAATTTAATCTTTAATATTTACATCTTTTGTTAATTTGATATTTTTTAAGCTAAATTTATTTATCAACCTTTTAAAAAGAGTTGAATTTGGTTGATACTTTTAATGAAAATATTGACTAAAATGTTAGATTTTTAAACATGACAACATGTATGGCAATCCACGTGTACTTTACGTTACCTTTTTAAAAATTTTTTATGAAATTTTTTATTTAATATTTTATTTATATATTTTTAAAGTATTTATTGATGTGGCATATAAGACAAATAGTGTCATGTTAGCACGAAATACACGTAGACTACCACGTGACTAACATCGTTAGAACATTAATGTTTTAATTAGTATTTTTGTAAAAAAAAATAACTCTCTTTAAAAAGTTAATAACTAAATTTAACTCAAAAAATAAAAAAAATTATAAAATTATATAAACATTGAAGACTAAATTTAACGTTACACCATTTAAGGATTATTGGTTTTCTATTATTAAATCCTAAAATGAGTAGTTTGGTTTCCCTTTCCATTCACATTTATTGTAGTATCTCAAAATAATTTGACATAAATTCAAAACTCGATACATGATTAAAAAAATTCAAAATTTATTAAAAATAACCTAAATTCATAATTATTCAATTTGAAAATTTTAAATTTAAAATCTAAATACAAATAGTCCAATGTAGACCAAAAAATTTAAATATTTAAATTAACCCAACTTAAAATCAGTCGTAGCTAAATACAAGAAGATTTTATTTAAATATCACATTTTAAGTTGAAAATGACATTAGCCATCGGATTTAGTGAAGGCTGCCAATGCCCCCAAATAGTAATACTATGCCGCCGCTCATTTTGGACTCTTTTTACAATTTCGACCTAATTCGAATTTGAATGGATTTAAATAAATAAATATAAAAATAATTTAAACTCTAAATTAACTTAATTCATATTTACTAACTAAAAACTAAACTATATAGCTCAATGTTGGATCTCTTGTAGCTTTAAACTTGTTTATGGTTTGAATATGATTATTTAATTGGCCCAAAAATAAATAATTTAAAATAACTTCAAAAAAAATGTAATTAAAATCTAAAATCAATCCCAACCATTACTTGGTTCATCAATTGTCGGTTGAACCTCACTATTTAATTAAAATATCCCTCTTTTTTAACAATGTGACCCCATAATTTACCCCCCAGATCTGATCTACATGAATTGAAATTTCCCATGGCTTATAACCCAATTCATCGCTCATGGTCCTACATTCATCACATCACATGCTACTCAAAAATTGGTCCCAATCACAAATGACCACCCGTTGGACCTATTCTGGATTCATCATCATTATTGGATATAAAAGAAAATACTTCAACGCCTCAGAAAATTAATATATCATTTGCTATTTAAATTTTTTTTAATATTTAATTTAATATATGACAGGTTTTTGTTTTTTTAACTTGATACTTAAATTTTGATTTTAATATTTAATTTAGTATCTAGACTAAATAGTATCATGTAGTCTAACTCGAATAAATATTTGACATGCGTACTATAATTAAAAATATATATATACTTAATCGAGACAAAAAAAACTCAAGTATCAATTAAATATTGAAATTAAATTCAAGTACTTAATCACGACAAAAAAAAAAAAAACTCCTCAACTATCAATTCAAAATACATAAATATATTGAATTCTTAATGTTTACTTTTTTTTTTTGTCAATTTAACTCTTATTCTTTCTTTTTTTTAACTAAATTTAACATTCAATTTTTTAAAAGAAAATTGAATTTGATCATCAATATTTCAGAAAGAGTCAAATTGTTATTTTTAACAAAAATACATACCAAACATTAAATTTTTAAATATGACAACCTGTACGACAATTCACGTATACTTTATGCCTTTATTTTTTGAATTTTTATAATTTTTATAATTTTCTTATTTTTAAACATTTCTACACGTAATGTCATACAATATGATGTACACAAATGACTACATTAACATTGTTAAAAAATTAATATTTTAATCAATATTTTTATTAAAAAAATAACTTATTCCTTTTTGAAATATTATAAATAGATTAATTTTTTTAAAATAATAATAAAAAATTAAATTTAAAAAACTTAAATACCAAATTAAAAAAAAATTCAACCATCAAATAATATATTTTTAAAAAATCTTTAAGTAAAAAAATATGAAGAGGTATTTTAGATGTAAATATATAACCCATCAAAAGTAAGAACGAAGAAACCATTGATTTTTGTGCAGAAAAGTAATGAGAAAAAAGAGAGTAATAAACCAATAACACTTCAATCAAAACCAAGAAAAAAGCTGTAGAATTTTAATAGCCAAGGCACGAGATCATTACTTTTCTTTGCAGAAATCAATAAAGCAAAAGCATTGCAACGACAATAAAAAATGGAGACAAAAACCCCTGTTTCCTCCATTAAAAACAAGATGGGTTCTTTAATTTGATTCTCAAGTAACCAAATAAATAGGCATAGCAGAGGTAGAAGAAGAAGAAACCCTTTGCTGATACTCCATGTTAAGCTCCCTTAAACTTAGATATGGAGTCAATGAACCTGCCAATGGACCCGAAGAAGATGATCTTCGTCGACAACTCATGCTGGTTCTATAAGGTGTGGTCGAACCGCTTCTACTCTCTGTTATATAAACAGGTCCAGACATTGAAGCAGCCCTGAAAGCTCGAGCCCTGGCTCGATGAACATCTGGTTCAAGATCAAGGTCAAGATCTAATCCGCCGCCGGCGGTGGTGGTGGTGCTTTTAAAACCACCCCATTTTTTCCATTTGAAGAAAAACAGAGCATTCTTCCACCACCAATAGCGTTTCTTCTTCTTGTAACCCAACTTGTGTTGGGTTTTTTTGGTGAATTGTTCGTCTTTTGAAATGGGTTTCTGGAGCTTGAAATGTAGTGAATCTATGGACCTTGGTGTTTCCTTTCTGTGCTTCTTTGCTTCTTCTAAAACCTGGAAAAAAAAGGGGGGGGTTAGTGAAGAACGTAACAGAGGTTAAAAATGGGAACTTCAAGATTTAAGGGGACCTGAAAATAATCGATTTGGGGATCGAAACCATAGTCACTGAAATGTTGGGGTTCATGAATTGGGAAGATTGGGGACTTGTTTGACATTGTTTCTTTCCTTAAGAAAAAGGTACGAAAATGGGATCTTTCTTATGGTTGCTAAAAGAGAAAATAGAAAAGGGAGCTTTGGGGGTTGAAGATAGAAATTTTGGCCGTTGGAAAGTGGTGAAACTGAATCCTTTGGATTTGCAATGTCCCCACTTGCTTATTTTAAACTATGAATTTATTGAACTTTGTGACTTGTCTTAAATATATATCATTTTCTTTTTGTTCTGCTAATATAGTAGAAGAAATGTGAGATTTCTTTTATTTAGAGACATTTAAATATTTTTTATTACTTTTTCATATTATATCTAGAATAACTCATAATCTCTCTTAATATTTTTATAAGAGAATAATGCATATAGTGTACTCAAACCCATATCTTTCTACACTTACAATAATATTAATATCAATCGGCACATTTAAATATATTTTAAATTTTCGAGTCATTGTTTTTGGGAGAGTTTTATCTTAATATTATTTTGATTTGAACAAGATTAAGCTTATATTGTAATGCATACATGTGGTTATACTAATATAATATGAGTAAATTATATTAGTAGTTATGGAATTTTTTATTTATTATCGAAAAATTATAAATTGTCACTCAACTATTTATTTGTAATTTTTTGGTCACCTAATTATATTGGGTTTTTAGGTGTTTTAATTTTTACGTTAGTCAATTGATGACCAAATAATACAGAATAAGATAATTGGGTGACCGATTTGTAATTTTTCATAGTTGAGTAACAAAAATAATTACTGATAATTGAGTGACTAATTTGTAACGTTTCATAATTAGATGATAAAAAATATTATATTATATGAAAATAGCATTGAGGTTAATATAACTTTTAATTTCTAAATTTGCCAATTCAATTCACCATGATTGACAATTAGATTCAAGTTTAAAAAGTCGTATTGTTTTTGCACCCTTAAACATGAACAACATATTAAACATTAATAGAATGTTAAATATTAAGAATAAACCATGTGTTTTTCGATTTGTGCATATTTAATATTTTTACATTTATTTGTTTAAAATTTGCCTTTAGGTTAATTTTTTCTATTAACTTATTTAAAAATTAAATATATTTATAAATTTAAACATTTTTCTTCGATTTAAAGATGTTATGTTTTCAAATTTGGGGTTTAAACATTTGTAGTTAGGGAATGATTTACAGAAGAAGTAGAGATAAAAAAGATAATGATGTAAGAGGAAGTGAAATAAAAATTAAGCCAATTGACTGGTCAAGAAAAGGAAGGGAAATGGTTAGAATCCCAATTGTACACAGCGTTAAATAACATAAAATTGCAAGGCATGCATATAGTGAATATTCTATTTGACTAACTTTATTACAAACAAAGCATTATGTGTGAGTTGAATTGATTTCCAATGGAAACATCACGTGAATCCAGTACCTGCCTTTTGGCTCCATTTAGGTTTTAACTCCACACATTCATTCATTAAATTCAAAAAATAATAATAATTAATGAATACTAATATTTATTTAAATAAAATTTTTAGTATTTATTTATAAATCAGATCATATTATTATTCATCAGTCGTACACATTAATCTTATACACTTCTTATAAATATTATTGAAATCTTATCGATAGAATTGAATAATTTAAATTACAATAAAAATGAAATCTAATATGATTGGGTTTAATAAAATAATTTATTAATATCATAAATAATCTATATTGATGTTTAATCATTATTGATAATTTGGTTTAAATATAATGTAATTAACATATTGGGTATATTAATAATTGGGTATTAAATATAATACATTATTGTTTATAATATTGTACGGGTATTAAATATAATATATTAATAATGCTTATGTTTAAATAATAATTTATTTTTGTTCAAAAAACAATAACATTTTTTAATTTTTTAAAATTAAATCATAAAATTATAAACAATAATTATATTATTTAATTATTTAAAATATACTAAAATATTAATATTAATATTATTTATTTTAGATTTTTTACCATCATAAATAATTTCTTTAAAATGAACGTATTTCATATATTATCTAAATCATATATTAACAAGCTATAAATGATCTAAGTTATTAATATATTTTTAATAAATTTATCTAAAGAATAAATTATTTTAATTAAATTATCACAAGTAAACTATGCATTTTTAAAATATTAAAAATAAATTAAATAAAGTATGTAAACAAGTATATTAGAAATTATCTAAATAATAGATATGATAAAGGGATTTCTTTTCAAAATTTAAACTTAAAAAGTGAGCAATTTTTAAATTTTAAACAAGAAGAAAGAAGAGTTATGGATGATTTAAAACTCTAAAAAATTTCTATAAAAAGAAACATATAAGAAAATAAAAGGATATTAGAAGAATACTGAACCCAAAAGAATTCAAAGTAAAATACCTATCATATTTACATCTCAATATGCACAAATATTTTAAGGAATGCTGAACCCAAATCAAAGTGCTTCAATCATTGATATGGTTGGCTTTTGTATATTTTAAATATTTTTTATTTTTAAAAATTATTATGATTTAATTTATTTATCATATTATATGTATTCTTATTAATATTAATATATTATATTAAAATATAAAATCATTCGGGAATATAAACTAGTTCCTTACATTAAATTATGTAAAAAAAATCACATAATAAATTTATAAAAATTAATACAAAAAATAAATATGATCGTGATTAAATACTATAACTCTCATTGTGATTTTCTAGATTTATGAGAATATAGAAATAAATAAATATATTCAAAATGTAATCTGAATCATGCGTATATGTAAAGTAAATTAGAGCCCAAGATCCAAAAATGGGCTACACTAACATCCACCAAGAAAAGTGTTTGTGAGACTGTGGGAGACCATTAAAAATTGCCATGTTTTGATTTCTCAAATCTCCCTAAATTTATCTATTTATATTTAGTTGATATTTAAACTTATATTTTATTGATCCGATTAATATTTTTGTACTAACATCGATAATTTATGTTGATGTGGCACTGCTAGCTAATTAAATGGTGTCGCATCATTTTTATTAATTTATATATTTTTTAGTTGCCATGTGGTACCACCCAATTGGGTAGTAATACCATATCATCTTTTCTTTTAAATTATAATTACTATTATTATTACTATTTAATAACATTAAAATACAAGTTTATTATCACTCTACCTATATTCATTATAGATTTATTATTATTTTAATATAGTAAATTTTAATATATATAATATTTTAAATATATTATTACTTATTTAAAATTTAAAAATTTAAAACTACTAATATATTAAATTAACATATAAATTTGGATAAAATAATTACAAATTTAAAGCTTAAAAGTACCACGAGGTCTCATATTAAGTGTTAAATTATATTTTGTCTTCTTTATTTAAAAATTGAGTAAATTAACTAGTGTTTGTTAGATTAAATAGCAAATTGGTCATTTTTGTTAAAATTTTCGTTTATTTTTATTGTTAAAAACTAACGTGATTGACGGAATAACCAAATAATTACACATGTATTTCATCCTAGGATTTAAAGACTAATTTTTAACAATAGAAATGAATAGAATTTTTAATAGAATAATCAGTTTACTCTTTAATCTAATATATAAGGAATAACTACCCAAAAAAACAAATATTAATCTAATTTTTAATAAATCAATTAGAAAAGGAATAATCAAATTACAACCAAACCCTTTTATCTGCTAATATATTATGCCCTGTTTCTATAAAAAAATAAAAATTATATATACACAACCAAACCGAATTAAGTAACACCGAACCCAATTACAATCACTAACCTGCTACACTAAACTGAAAAGGGCATTTAAGTAAATGAACGGAATTCCGCGTCAAAGCTGACGTCTGGTAGACTGAAAATAGCAGGTGCAAGGAAACTCAAAGCTCTTTACTTAAGAAACCCTCAAGAACTTTCCTTTCCCATTTTTCCTTTTAATTTCCAAACAGAAAAAAAAATTAAAAAAATAATATATATCGGGGCTTGACCCAAAGCTTCATACCCTCAAAGAAGAAGAAAGCTTCGAAGAGAAAAAAGAGGAGAGAGCCATGAGTGGAAACAACGATGGATTAAGAACCCATGGCAACAACCCTCCCGGTGACGGTAGCAGCTACGTTTTGAGTGGCAAAATCATGCTCAGTGCCATCGTGGTTTTGTTCTTCGTAGTGGTACTTATGTTTGGTCTCCACCTTTACGCACGTTGGTACCTCCTCCGTGCTCGCCGTCGTCATTCACGTAACCGACGTCGTCATCACCGTCGATCGCAGCTGGTTTTTTACGTAGACCCCGACGTTAATGGTCCTCCCGCCGTGGCTTCACGTGGACTAGACGCGCAGGTTCTCAAGTCGTTACCAGTTTTCACTTTCTCCTCCGAGACACACCCGGGTTCTGCCCTCGAATGTGCTGTTTGTTTGTCGGAATTTGAAGAAAACGAATCGGGTCGGGTATTACCCAAATGTAAACATAGTTTTCATTTAGAGTGTATCGACATGTGGTTTCATTCTCACTCCACGTGTCCTCTTTGTCGAACCTCCGTTGAAGGATCCGTACCCGTTTCTGATAACGCGGGAGATTTGGTTATTACGATTAATGAACCGTCGGGTGGAGAGTCCGGATCCAATCAAGAATCCGATTCGTGTCAGCACGAGGATGGTCGGGCCGGTTCGTCGGCGGGGAGGAAGTTGTCGATCGAGGTTCCTATAAGGAATATTGAAGGCTTCGTAGGTGAGTCGAGTGAGTGTGAGTCGGGACCGAGTCAATCCTATAAATCACCGATGAGTCGAATGTTGTCGTTTAAGAGGATACTGAGTAGAGATTGGAGAGGGAGTGGGACAAGTTCTTGTCCTTCACCAATAAACGCGGCTGTATCTGAGGCGGATTTGGAGCGAGGTGTGGACGATACTCGGCAAACTCAGAGCTGACTCGGGGATTGACTCGGATACAAAAGTTTTAGCCAGGTGGCTGAGTTTTACCTTATCGAAGTAAAAAATGACAGTCCACTCGAGGACTTTGAGGGACATAATTCACAAGGCTCTAGGTTATCTGATTGCTTTGGATGTACACGTGGCATATTTTTGGATCGTTCGATTTTCGGAAATATTTTGATTGTAAAATATTGTGTTTGTGTATAAATTTGATCAAATTAAATTAGTTTTTTATTTATATTTTTGGTTTGATAATAATTCTTAATTAAATTATTCATTTAATTTTTGACACTAATTTATGCGAGTCTCGCAAATAAAATAAGTATAATGATAAAATTAGCACTTAATATTATTGTTAATTTAGGAAGACGTGAATTCAATTGTACTAAAGTGTATTATGCTCTTATTTATAGGTTGAGGAGAGACTATAGATAATTTTGTAAGTACGTAAGAAAGAACAAATATGATCAAAACTTATAATGAAATTATTAAAAAAAATACTTACTGGTTTATTACTTTATTTTTTTTTTAGTTATTTTGACTTTTAACTTTAAAAAATTAGCTAATTTACCTTTTATTGCACATAAAAGTTGATTATTATTAAAATTTTAATGACAATAAGATGATATCAATCTATATATACTTCATAAAAATTAAAAAAAATATAAAAAATATTTAAAAATTAAATAAATTTAAAAAATATTCATATTATTTTTTAAAATTATTAATTACATCATCAATGAAGTATACACAATCTTCCATATAAATTGTTATGTCAACGTGATTAAAATTTTAATAATTCGGTCAATTTTTTTATTAAACAAAAAGCAATATGACTAAAGTTTAAAAATTAAGATCAAAATTATATAAAAAAATTAAAGTCAAAATAACAAAATAAATAAATTATATGAATAATTTAATCCTTGAAATTTTTTGGTTAAGCATAATTTCCCTTTTATTTATTTATTTATAATTAAGTCAATAGTATTTGAAGTGAACCCAATTTTTAAGTTAAAATTAAATTGTGGCAGTGAAGTCAAAGGATTCAAATTACGTGAGAATTTGATACAACAAAATAAAACTGTTAGCCATTACACGCAATCTTTATGAAAATGTTTTAATAATCCAACTAATCATCATCCATTTTTTATTTAATAATTATTTTAAAATATAAATTAATTTAACTATGGATTTGATTTTTATTTCAAGTGATCCTCAATCTGAATTGCTTATTTGTTTTATTTGAATTAATATATTAATTGGTGTATTTGAATATCCACTACTTTTCCTTTTTTTTTTTTATCTCGAATCCAAATTGAATTTATAATAATAAAACTCGATAATTTGATAGGAAATCCATTTTTTACTTAATATATATAATTATAAAAATTAATTAAAAAAAAATGATATGATATAGATAGCCTTATGATGGTGGTGCAGCTAAGGCTGTCTCCAATTCAACCAACCTAACTTCATTCTCCCACTCACGTTTACATATTATTATAATTTTTATTAGAAACCCAACACACCAAATCACAATTAAAATATAAATATCTCTTTAAAAGTTACATCTAATAAACAATTAAAATATGACTTAAAATTAATTAATAATAATGTTATTAAAATGAAAAAGAAATAGACTAAATTGTTTATCATGGTGTTTTTTATTAATCTTGAGTCAGTGTCAAGTTAACATGTAACACCAACTCAATTAAATGCATTATTAAACTAAAAATCCTATCACAGACATATACGTGTGGAAACAATAAATATTTATTTAAAAATCACATACATTAAATAATAAAACATGTGATTTGAAACTAATTAATAACATATAAAATATGTACGTTATTAAAATGAGAAATTTAGACTAAATTGTTTATCAGTCTGTTGTCATCAATCTTGAGTTAACGTTGAGTTAACTTGTGATACAAACCCAATCAAATACACAATTAATGCTAGAAATCCTATCAGTGTATACGTGTGGAAATTACAAATTTAGAACACAAATGTTTATTTACAAATAACATAAATAATGAAACGTATGATTTATAACTAATTAATAATAACAAATAAAATATATGTACGTTATTAAAATGAAAAACTATTAACAACTCAATTAAATACATTATTAATATAAACAACTGATGGAGGTAATAAAGTATGTATAAAATATTAAAATGTATAAAAATATTAAAATGAAGTTTTAGCTAAGTGGTAAATTAAATGTTTTACTAATGAAATTGGAATGGGTTCAAATATCATCATATGTATATTTTCATTGGCTTAGTGAAAAGACTAAAATACGTTTGAAAAATATTACTTGTTTTAATTATGAAAGAGCATCCCCGTGATTTTCTAATTGAGCTGATTACCTGATTAAGGATAACATCAACTTAATTAAGAATTTTATTAGTAATGGAGATATATAATTATAATTTTTTTCTGAATACAAAAATTTTCTTAAATAGTTATTGATGAAACTCAGGTAAACTTGTGATTGAAAATGAATTACAAAGTGAGAATGAATTGAAGAAATGCTTTACTAAATTTTGAGAATGATTCTGTATCTTGACTAATAATGTTACTCTGTACATCATGACTTGTTATATTTATAGGATTTATAGATAACTGCTTCTATAACAACTTGTAACAGCTTGTAAACAGAGTAGTAGTAGCTCAACTGCTTTGTAGCTTAACTGCTCATATACATTCTTTAACTAATTCCTTAACATTCACCCATCTTCTCCACGGGTAAGACCCGAAGAAAGTTCTGAAAACGACTAAACAATAACGCCGACAGTGGTTTGGTAAGAATATCAGCAACTTGATCACACGCAGGAACCTCACCAACAACAACAGAGCCATTCGCAACCTATTCACGAACGAAAAATAGATTTAGCTCAACATGTTTGAACTTAAAGTGTAAAACGGGATTGGCTGCAACAACAACTACACTAGAGGTGTCACACCAGATACTAGGAGTATCGTCAGACTGAATTTGTAACTCTTTAAGTAATGAGATTAACCAAGTAACATCGCTGGAGGCTGCAGTAAGACTCCGATATTCAGCATCAGCCGAGGACCGGGAAACTACTTGTTGTTTCTTTGAACACCAAGATACGGGATGTGACCAAAATAGACACAATAACCTGATGTGGATTACCGATCGTCAAAATCAAACCCCCAGTTGACATCGACATGCCCAACTAGACGGGCAAAAAATAATCACATAATCAAGTGTGCCACATAGGTACTGCAAAATCTGCTTTAACGTGACCATGTGAACCATGGTCGGATTATGCATAAATTGATAGATTCAGTTGACGGCATAAGCAATATAGGGTCAAGTAAGAACCATATACTATACTGCACCAACAAGACTTCTATAATCAGTCAGATCATTCAAACACTCGCTTCATCTTTAGACATGATAGACGAGCTAACCATTGGTGTCTGAACACTCTTTGCATGAGACATCGGGCTCTTGGTAAGAAGATCACATATATATTTTTGCTGACACAGATGAAGACACCTTAAGGACGAGCGAGTAACCTCAATCTCGAGAAAATAGTGAAGATCGCCCATATCCTTAAAAGAGAACTCATCATTTAATAATTGAACAAACCAGTCGATGGAGGTAGGTAGGCTCCCAGTAATGATAATATCATCTACGTGCACAAGAACATAAAGAGTGGAATCAGACCTAACCCAAACAAATAAAGAGGCATCAGATTTCGAAACGACGAAGCCAACCGAGATAAAAAATCGCTTCAG
Source organism: Gossypium stocksii (assembly GCA_020496765.1). Taxonomy (NCBI): domain Eukaryota; kingdom Viridiplantae; phylum Streptophyta; class Magnoliopsida; order Malvales; family Malvaceae; genus Gossypium; species Gossypium stocksii. Next base: position 82,076,344 of record CM035625.1, on the reverse strand, counting down.
CTTCTCAAACTAGGCGTGAGTAGCCAGACGAAAACTATATAGAGCTTTTTTTAAACGACACGTAAGGGGTTTGCCATTAGAATCATACTGAACATACCTCAAATGTTGTTGCATGAACACTTCACTATTAAGATCACCATTTAAGAAAACATTGTTCACATCAACCTGGCGAAGCGGCCAACCTTTGGAGACCGCAACAGATAAAATAACTTGGATAGTGGCAAGTTTCACCACCAGACTAAATGCTTCCTTGAAGTCATACCCAGGGACTTGAGAACAGCCTTTGGCGACTAACTGAGCCTTATGTTGATCAACAGTGCCATCAGGATTTTCTTGACCTTGAAAAGCCATTTACACCCGATAACCTTGTGATTTGGTGGTAGCAGAATAAGCTCTCAGGTAGAATTGAGAATAAGGGCATCATATTCAGCCTAAGCTGCAGCACGCCAATCTAAAGTAGAGAACGCTTCCTCAATTGCAAAATGTTCTACAACTTCAATAAACATGGCTTTGGGTTTGAAAATATCAGCTTTTGATCGAGTCACCATTGGGTGAGTATTAGTCACAAGTAGAGAAGGTGCATGATCATCAGGAGAATACTGAACACTTTCATTAGACTTGGAACCAACATCATCACTAGGCAGAGGAGAACTATATGGCTCACAGTCAGACCCAACCCCAGGCTAAACTGCGCTAGAATAAGAAGTTAATGGGCAAACAATTGGTTGGGAAAACGTTGTAGAAGGTTGAGCAATTGAGGGTTCTACGGGTCGAAAAGAAACGATCCGAACTAGAGGAATGAACGTTAAGACAGGCTGATTATGTACCGGTATACACCCCTCAGGAGCAAACTTAGATGATAGAAACATATTTTCATCAAACACAACATGCGGTGAGATAACAATCTTGCCAGTCAGTAGGAGATACTAGTACCCCTTGTGTTGAGCACTATAACCCAAGAAGGTAGATGATTGAGAAGAAAATCCAACTTATGTGCCATAAACGGGCATAAATAAGGGAAGCAACAACATGCAACTAGCCTTAGATGATCGTAGGTGGGTTCGTGCCCATAAAGAGCCTTAAACGGAGTTTGTCCATTCAAAACTGGAGTAGGAAGACGATTGATGAGGTGAATCGCACAACAAAATACATAGCCCCAGTATTCCATAGATAGATTCACTTGAGCCAAAAACGTGATGCCCATGTCAACAATATGGCGATGTTTAAGCTCAGCCACTCCATTTTGTTCGGAAATATGTGGACAAGTTAATTAATAAACAATCTCTTGAGAAACCAAGACAGACGTGAAGGCTCGATACTCTCCGCCCCAATCACTTTGAAATTGTTTAATAGTTTTCCCAAACTGAGTTTTAACAAGTTGTTGAAATTAAACAAAGCATTGCACAGTCTGAGACTTTTGTCGAAGAAGATAAATCTACGTAAAACAAGTACAGACATCAATAAATGATATATAATACCAATTATTTCCACATGCAACAGATGTAGAGCCCCAGAGATCAGAGACAACCAAGTCAAATGGATTACTATATTCAGTAGTGGAGATTGGAGACGTTAATTTACAGGACTTCGATTTTTGACATGTAGTACATATAGCATAAAGACTATTTATTCGAGACAATACTACATTTGTCTAAAACACTTTTAACAATAATAGCAGATGGATGACCAAGACGTTTATGTCACAAAGAAAAAATATTACATTCCTCAGACTTATTCTAGAGCATAGTGGAAGCAACAACCGGAGCTTCAACAGACTGAGTAGACAGAACTGGCAGAGAGAAATGGTATAGTCCGTCATGAATGTGGCCCTTCAGCAGGGTTTCCCGGGTCATGATGTCTTGAATAACACAATATGTCAGGTGAAATTAAAAAAAAACATTATTATCATTGGCAAACTGTGACAGACAACAGATTCTTCCGTATTCTCGGCACATACAAAACATCAGATAACTGAAGTAATTTAGAACATGTAGGTAAAACACCATTACCAATATATGAGATTGGAGCGGAAGTCCCGTCACCTATTAAGAGAGAATACGTACCTGAATACGGGGTGGAGTCATGCAGTACCGACCCATCACGACAAACATGATTGCTAGCACCTGAGTCGGGGTACCACGACATAGTACCAACATGCATAAGTATATACGAATCAGTGCCACCACCATTAGACCCGAACTGAGCGGTATTGATATGTGACCCGAAAGAATCAGAGTAATCAGAGACGTGCAAATTGCCCACCTGAGGGAGTCTAATACACGGATCGGAATCGGTGAAGACACGGGCTCGCGGTTTGGTTTGCCAAGGAATAGGAGGGGTAGATGTATCGCACACGCCATTGCTCGATCGTCCAACATTGTGATCATAGCCGAATAGAGAACCGAGTTGAACACAATTAATTGCTGGCCCTAAAGTATTTGAAATACCAAGCCCAAAAGCATTTGAATTACCAAGCCCTTGATGTGGACCATTTGAGACAATCGGTCTGTTGAGTCCATTAGGAGGACTAAACAAAATTGGCCTACTTGGCCCAACAGACGCAAGCCTAGGCGCATGATGCCCATTCATATATTTAGAATTGATCCCAGCAGATAAACCATCATTGGGTCCAGCTATAAAGCAATGTTGACCATTTTCAAAATAATTTTGATCGAATGGATAAGTATACCTTATTCGTCTAAAATAGGGCCATCCATTTTCTTCAATTAATTTACCTTGCAGCGCATGTGAATACCCAACATTAGAGAACCCCGACACCGGCAATGGAAAGGAGAACTCAGGAGCTGGCCGATCATCAGGATGCGGTGCTCAAGCCATTAAAATGGAACCATCAAAATTACGATTAAATTGGTAAAAACAACGTTGGGCGAGATGTCCAAACTTACTGTAATTCTGGCACTGAACACACGACCGGAATCCTCTCCCATGATCGCTAGACGAAGAGTGACCACCACGAACAAATCCATCCATTGCCTGTGATGGAGCACCTTCCACAAGGTTGGCATGTGATATGCGTGATATGAAGTAATAAAATTTATGAAAACTGATCGCACCAAAAACTAACTAATAACACGATTTTAAAGCAAGCGCACCTATCGAATAGTAGTATAGTTTAGTGGCAAGACCGAGTTATCGTACCCAAGGGAACCAAAAGTACTAATACTAATTTCCTTTTTATTATCTAGCCTAAAAATAAAAGGGGTTTTTATGAAAAGTAAACTAATTGTAAAACTAAATTAAGAATGCATAGAAAAGTACATTAAGGAAAAAAACTCTTAGAAAAAGACTGATTGATTTAGGCAATACTTAAGAGAGAATCCATCTAGACTTCACTTGTTATTAACTCTTGAGTTAGATGATTTATTCACTTGACTTGATCCGTATAAATCCCTAAATTATGTTAATACCTCCGTCGAGGATAATAACAACTAATCTTAGGTTGATTAACTGAAATCTCTTTCTAGTTAAAACCTCTAGTCTTGCATTAACTTGATCTATGGATTCCCTTATTACGTTTGACCCTAATCTGGCAGATTTATGTTGCCCTATGTCTAGGGTTGCATGCAACTCCGCTTAATTATGCTAGATCTACTCTTAAACAGGGACTTTTGCTCCTCTGCCTAAGCACATCAATACTTGAATTAATACCTAGAATTATTAAAACAAGTATTAAGAACACATAATTAAGAACAATTCAAGTATTTATCATATAACTCAAGATAAAATAATAACAAGATCTGTCTTAGGTTTCATTTCCCTCAAGTATTTGAGGGATTTAGTTCATACTTAATAAAGAGAACATATCAGAAGAAATAAGATAACAAAACATAGAGAACCCAAAAACCCCTGAAGGATTGAAGGGAGATCCTTTGTCTTGGTGTAGAATTCAGCTTCTGGGATGAATTAATCGGCTTTCCTTGGAGTAATCCTTTGCTTCCACTATCTGTGTTGGCAGAAATAAGGCGCTCCTTTGTGGGAGAAAGAGTACACCCTTAGAGTTGCCTCCTAGGGTCTTTATATAGAGCTTTGGGATGCCTTTCTTAGCCTCTAAGTATCCAAATCCGAGTGAAATTACACTACCTCACGACAGGGACACGCCCGTGTACCACGCCCGTGTGGATCGACAAGAGGCCGTGGTTGGGCCTGTTGAGGGTGGCACGGCCGTGTGGCCTGACCGTGCTTGTCAGGGCTGGACCGTGTTGGACTTCATGTGGCACGGCCGTGTGCCACGGCCGTGTGGTGAACCTTTAGGCCCCGTCGTTTTCACACTTTGACCCATTTTCTTCGTTTTCGGCCCATTTTTCGTTCTTTTCTCTTCCCTATGCTCTCCTGAGTATAAAACATGAAATAGAAGGGTTACGAGCACCAATTCTCACAAATTTAGTAATAATTCATCCAAATTATAGGTTAAGCATGACGTAAAAATATGAATAAATTATCGTTTATCAGCATGCATGGCCACCTCTTAAACTGCACGCAATTGACGGTTTTCGTACTCGAGTAAGGCATCAACCAGAAGTTGAAACAGCAACGGTTCCGGCAAAAGAGAGGCCGAGGAGATAATGGCATCAAAAGTTAGACGGTAATCCTGCAGACATTACCTCCGTCTCCTCCACCTCCAGAATTCGAGTGCTGGAGGCTTCTAAAAGGGCACATAACTTCTTAATTCGAGCAACATAGTTCTTGACAGAAAGTTTACCTTTCTTTAGCGAATGTAGTTCGTGACGAATCCTGGACTGCTTAGCACCAGTGTTGGCCGCAAAAGGACTCGTCGTTGTAGTCCACACATCGCAGGCCGTTCAAGCATTCATGAAGGAGGACAAAAACAAGGCACTAATTGTGGATAACAGCCACGAGGTAAGTAGGTGATCTTGTTGCGTGAACACTAGTGCTGTAACACCCCGAAAATTTCTACAGTAAGATATTATCCTTGATATAGTAAAATAAGGAAATAAAGTGACAAGAAGAGGAAATTTGAGTTATGTAATTGGAAAGTATATTATGACATATTAATTCAAGAAAGGACTAAATTGTAAAAATGAGAAAAGTTTTGTTGCTTAAGAGTAAATACTCAAAATTTAAGGGGTTAAAGTGTAAATATGAAAAGTTGAAGGACCAATAGTGCAAATATTTTAGGGGTGGAATAATCTAGAAACTAAGGAAAATGGATGAATTAGGACCAAATTGAAAAGGTGAAGAATTTTGAGGGACTAAATTGCAATTCTACCCAATTAAGTGATGACTCAAGGATGAAATTTTAAAAGATCACGAAGGGCAAAATGGTCAATTGGAAGAGAGAGAAATCTTGAAAGTAATTATGATGTTGATGATATTTTATAATTATTTTATTAGAAAAATACTATTTTATTAATATTTAATAAGATATTTATTATTATTTTATTATTTTATTTAGTATATATATATGTGTGTGTGGAAAGAAAAAAAAGGGAGAAGGGGGAAAAGAAACAGTATAGCAAACGGGAAAGAAGGGAAGAAAAAGAGAAGGAAAAAGAAAAAGGAGAAATTGAGGATTTAAAGCTTGGATGTTTAATAGGTAAGTCAATTAAGCCATTTTCTTTTAATTTTGATGTTTTAAATGCTTTAAAACAAAGTCTTGTTAAGTTTAAGTTGATATTTTGATAGTTCACAGATTTCTAAGAGTAGTTCATGTTGAGCAAGAAGATGAAATAGGGGTTTAATTGATAGAATTTTAAGTTAGAATGAAAAAGAGGATTAAATTGTAAAAGAGGCCATAAGTTTTATATAGTAGGGATTGAATTGGAAGAAGTTTTAAATTTGAGTTCTAATATGAACATTGGATGGTTAAGTTAAATATGGGAAGAGATTAAGTAGAAATGAAGTATGAATTGAGTTGTAAAAGTAAGTAAACTTAGTTAGGATTTAATTGCAAAATAAACTATAAGAAACAGTTTTGGGCAGCAACATAAGCTTAACTTTGAAAAATCACCAAAAATGGTAGAAATCGAATTAGAGGATGAATAAGATATGAAATTAAATCTTATTGAGTCTATTTTCATATAAAAGAAACATAGAAAGTAAAGGAATTATTTATTTTGAGATATTTATATTTTTGTGAGACTGGTTCAGAATAATTTCGGGATCCTCTGTTCTGACTTGGAAAAATCATTAAAAATTGTATAAAAATAATTTTGAGTCATAATTTATATGGTTAGATTCCTGAATGAGTCTATTTTCAATATAAATAAATGAGAACATCATTTGAATTCTGTAAAAAGAGATAATTAAATTTTACCGAAGAGTGGTCAGAACTGTCAAATAGTAAAATAAGGGAGACTTTAATGAATAAACTGTACTAATTGGTTAAACAAAAAATTCTAAAAATTTTATGGTAAGAAGATATGTGAGTCTAGTTTCAGGGAAAATTAGAGGATCTTAATTTGGAGTTCTTTAGCTCAAGATATAAATAATTTAGTGACTATAACTCAAATGGACAGTTTTGAAAATACATATAAGTAAATAGTGAAAGTTTTGATAATGTTACTTATAAGCATGTTATATAAATTAAGGATGTGGAATGGAGTGGAGGAGTAGGAAAATATGTATGAATATTCAACTAGCATGGCTAATTTGCATGTTTTAGGCTCAGGGACTAAATTGAATAAAAGTAGAACTTTATGGGCAATTTTGTAAAAATGTCAAAAATGATCAAATTGCATGTAATGGATTATTTTATTATTTAAATTACAAATGAAAATATTAATTTAAATCAAGATCATGCGAAAATATGTTTTAGGGATTAAATTGAAAAGTGTTAAAATTATGGAAAATTCTGATATTTCATAAAATTCATGGGCTGTTATCAATATGCATAAGAATAATGGCTGTAAACAAGGATTAAATGACAATAATTTTATTTTTCTGAAATCAAGGATGAAATTGTAATTAATTAAAAGTTTTGAGGGTAAAATGGAAATTTTGCCTAGAGCATTAATTAAATGTATTAGAATATGAAATGAATGAAAATGATGATTAAATTTATTTATAAAGATCCGTGCAACTAAAATACGAAACTTGAACGTGGAAAAGAAAAGATATCGGATTAGTGAAATTATAAACATAAACAAGCAATGAGGTAAATTAGTGTAGCTTGAATTGTATTTTTAAATACATGAAATCTTGATATAATGAATTACTTGATTTAAGTTTATGAAGATATGGCAAGAAAATGATATTCATCTTGACATGTAAATACGTGATTATTTTTGATACGATGATACAAGATAATTAAGCATACTGAGACGAGTAATAAAATTCAAGTAAAACATGTTGAGAAAAATAAGTACGTTTAGGGGACAATATGTTTAATTTTAATTGGTTCTAAATATGAATGCTAGATGAAATAAAATATCTGATAAATAAATTAGTAACTCTGGTAATGCTCCGTAACTCTATTCAGGTGACAGATTTGGGTTGGGGGCGTTACAAGTGCGGACGGATTGAGAACGAGGGAACTGTCTGGTGATTGAATAAACTGCAATAGCGGAGGTAAAGTCCCATCTAGTAACCCTTTCAAATCATAACCACTGAGTTTTAAACGTACCTGTTGTTGCCATTGGATGAAGGTGCCTTCATCGAGCTTCACAACTTCATGCCGAGGGAACGAATTTACAACTCTATGACTAGTAAAAATGGCTCAACCACCTTTAACAGATGCAGAATCAACAGAGTTTGTGACAGCCATAGGACTGAAGATCAACTTGCGACTGATACCATGATGAAACTCAGGTAAACTTGTGATTGAAAATGAATTACTAAGTGAGAATGAATTGAAGAAATGCTTGACTAAATTTTGAGAATGATTCTGTATCTTGACTATTAATGTTACTTTGTACATTATGACTTGTTATATTTATAAGACTTATACATAACTGCTTCTATAACAACTTGTAACAGCTTGTAAACAGATTATAGCTCAAGTGCCCATATACATTCTTTAACTAATTCCTTAACCGTTATTATTTATTAACCTTTTTTTTATTAAAAGAAAAACCCCTTAACCTCATGATTTGTTTTTTTTTTTTTAAATTTCAGATTAGTTGACTAATATAAAAAATTCATGTTGTTTTGGTTATCAACATATAGGTTATATTGTAATCTCACGTTTCTAAATAGTGTTAAGACATTAGAATATAGAGATATTATTAATACTATTAGTTTTTTTAATTATCTTAAATTACTTAGTGTGGTTGTAAATTTTAGATAAATTTACTTTTTATTTTTATTATTTTAATCAAAATCGAATTTTTAAAATAAAATTTAAATATAATTAAAAAAAACAAAATCATTTATTCTTAACAACAAAACAATGGATGTAATAATTTAAAATTAAAATTATTATATTTACTCTAAAGATATATTCATTAGTGTGTTAATTATGATTATAATTACATTTATAAATTATGATAATCTTTCTTTTTATAAATTTTTATAATTATAATTTATAAATTTTTTAATATCATATTTTTACTAATTATTATATAAATTATAATGAAAACAAAAATATCATTACATCACAATTTTATGAAAACTTGAGATTACAAATTTTTTTAAAGAAACTAAGCTTGTTTTTTTTAAAAAAAAAATCCTATAACAAATACAATTTAGTAAAATATATTTTTATGTAGTCTTACATTTTGTTAATTAAATAATTAAATCATGCATTTTTTTTGTAACAATTAAATCCAACATTCCAAAAAAAAAGGTGATGTAATATATTGGACAATCCACCCCGTAATCCTATAAGTTAAATCATAGGTTAAAACCATAATTTGACCCTTCTTTTGATCTAAACTTGTTCTATAAATTTAATATTGTACTCAAAACCTTTTAAGTATTTAATAAAATTTTAGATATGAATCAATAGTCTGTATGTGAACAAGTCAAGTTAAAATTAAATAACTTAAAAATGATTATACATATAGATAAATTGTACTTAAGATTTCATATTTCAGTAAATCAAATTCAAAAAGTAAGAAAATAATTATTGAACTATTCAAAAGATTTCATCTAAGTCATTGGGTTGTTAAAAGCACTGCTGTATAGCCTTCTCTATTCGCATTACCTGCACCAATCAAAAGTTTTCATTCCCCTTTTTTTATACTATTTTTTTAATGAAACAACTTTGAATTTCATGAATCTGCGAACTAAAATTCAAACAATTTTCTTTTTTGATATCTGGCATTGGTTGTCAGATCAACTTGGATCTAAGGTATATTCTTCTACTCATCAATAAATATTAATTTGCTGTACCAAGTCGTCTAATTATCACTTGAAGCTCGCTAGTCAGATTTAAAAAAAAATAGTCCAATGACTTGAATAAAATTTTTAAATAATTCAGTGATCATTTTATAATTTTTTAAAATTAGATTAACAAAATATAAACTTACTAATAGCTTAATAATTTTGAATATAATTTACACTGTAATTATATATATATATATATATATATGATAAACGCGTTTACCAAACGCGGTTTTGCACCATGAAAATTGGAGTACACAAATTTCTTAACATCATAATTTGTCTATTGGAAGCCAATCAAAGGAATTCAAATTGATAATAAATCAATTAAAGCCTAAATTATTACACACACACACAAAAAAAAAAAAAAAAACAAAAAACAAAAAAGTAACACAAAGGTCTTTTGCTTGAGACAGCTTACGTGTTTTTTGGTGTTTTTCTTTTTTGACTTTTTGAGAGCTGACTTCCTGTTTGAAATTTCGAGTTTTTGGACAATCATTTTCATGGGATTAAATTATAATTCACGTCTTTATAATTTATTTAATTTTAAATTTTAGTGTTGATAAAGTCTTATTTTTAAAATTATTTTTTTACTAAAATTCAATTATATTTTAATTATTAATTCAATAATTTATTACAATGTTTTATTTTGATTGTAGTGATCTAAATTGTATTGCTCGCAAATGTAACTTCATTCGAAAGAAATTAATTTGATATTCTAATTATTACTATTAAATTTTTATTTAGACAAAGTATTGATATTTTAAAAAAAGTTCGTTAGTCAATTATTATCAAATTTTTATAAAGAAAAATAATCATTAATATATTAAGAATACTATTTAATTACCGGTTGAGTTTTAACTCGATTGATATGAATATTATTGTCAATGAAGGAGGATGTGTATTCGAGTGTGCTAGAATGCATTATACTTCTATTTATAGGTTGGGAGGGGTTATGATTAGTTCTAAGCATTGTGTCAAAAATAACAAAATTATTAAAAAAATACCATTTAATTAATACATTTTATTCAAGTAAATCTTTATACATTTTAAGTTAGGAACGAATACATAGCCTCCTGGGCAGTGCCCCTGCAATTTCTTTTTGGGTGTTTGGGGCCTTTTGAAGCTTGGAAATTTTTTTATTTATAATTTTGAATATTCTTTTTATTTTTATTAAATATGGAAGCCAGTGATACTTTTTAAGTGGATTAAAGTGTCATGTGGCGCATTGTAATTGGACAACATTTCAATCGACCAATTTTTTTAACAGTAGTGGATTGAACATATAATTTTAAGTACCAATCTGAACAAAAAAAATTTAGGTACCAAAGTGAGAAAATTAATATACTTTAAGAGCCAAATGATGCTTTAAGCCTACTATAAATATGAACTTGAAATGTGGGAATATATATGAGGTCATGACGATCCCCTTTTCGGATTTAACTATATTGCAACCAAAAAATAAAAAATATCATGTTTATAAAGCCTATATTAATATATGGATTTGAATGTATATGTGAAACTAGATAAAGAATTTTCTAAATATACTCTGAATTTTATGAACTTCGAATTTACCTTTAAATGAATGATATGAACATTTAAATGAACTTATTATTATAAATTAATTGTGATAAGTGAAATGCCCTAGTAAACTTGGTGATTACTGATGGTATAATTTGCATATCATAAGAATTAGTGTGTATGCTATATGAACGAAGATATGTTTATGAACGGAAATATATTACTTTGCAGCATGACACTTTAGGTTTTTCTGTTATGTTTTTGGTTTCTGTGGTGTATTTTAGCTGATGCTATATTAAAATTTGTTAACGGTGAAATGAGTTAAGATTTAAGTGTGAATGTAAATTGGTACAAGAAAAAATAAAAAAAGCTATAAGCAAAATAAATGAAAAGAAATTGAAGTAATGAATGTGTTTGGATGAAATAGAAAATGTGTGAAGCTAATTAAGATAAAAGATTTAGTGGTTAGCATTAAAGGAAAATTTATGGCTCAATTCATAAGCAAAAGAAAGATGTGAGCATAAAATTTCCAAAATCGTATACTCGATTAAAAAATGTTTAACAGCCATACATCTGAATTAGGAAATGTGGTTGCTTAATGAATAATAATGGGGAAAGTTGAGCCGTTATAATTTGATAATGAGAAATAATTGGGGTAGCATCAAGGAATTAGGAATATGGTTTATAAGCTTATCACATAGTACTTACTGAGCTCAAGCGTTAAGAGAGTTGAATGGGGAATGGGGCAGGAAAGGGGTGAATCGTACAAAGGAGGGTGCAAGCAGTAAGGCAAGGAAGGGTATGTTATAGTGTCAATCCAACTTAAACAAGTTACAATGGTTGTGCTGTTGGCTGTGTTAGTGATTTTTCAGTTTTAACCGGCAATAGGACAAAGCACCAGCATACAACAAGAGTAAAAGCTAACGCAAAAATACATGAGAAATCGCACCAGCATGGAAAACATAAACAACACCAATCCATTAAACAACCACAACATAACCCCAGTTCAACTCATACATTAAACAACCACAACATAACCCCAATTCAACTCATACATTTTAATCTTGGGCGCATACTGGATGATAACAAAAACTCTATTATTATTATTATTCGGATTTGGCGTCAGGTATGAAGGTAAGAAGCATTTTTGCCAGCCGACAGAAATCGTTGTTCTCCTTCGCAATTGGCGATACTGTCTTTTTGCCCTCTTTGAACACATCTTCACAAGTGACCGAACTAGTAACCAGTCCGCTAGCACCAGTCTTAGCCGAAAAATAATCTTTAGCCTTTAAGTACCCATTAATTCTCTGGACATCGGAGTCCACAAGCGAGTAAAGTTGAGCGCAAACTTCCAAGCCGGCTCTTGTATGAATGTCCACATTTTTGGTCTTCATCATCTTGGAAATGATGAAGCTTACATGTTTGGCTGCTGATTTCATTATGTGAAGCGTGATAGGAGCCAAATCTTCATAGCTTCTGGCCATTTCGCCCTTGGGATGCTTCTCTAGACTCCCAACACAGAAGTTGAAGGTTACTTTGGGTTGGGAATCACTCTTTACAGCTTTGTTACAAGCTTCTTGGATAATGTTATTGCAGCTTACAGAGACAAGCAAGATACAGAAGAAAGCGAGAAAACAAGTGTAGGAATTCATCATCACTGAATTTGATTTGTTGGAGTAGCTAGTGGTAATAGTGGTTGTTTTTGTTGAGAATATTTTCATGCTTGAAATGGACCCTTTTTATAATGAGAAAATGAAATGGTTTTTCTGGGGAATTCCCCTACGACTACCAAATTATCTAACAGGAATACCATTATTTAGCATGAGACTCTTAGGATGCTTGTAAAAAAGTCAGACATCCCATAATCACACAATATATCATAATTTGAATAATATATTATTTTTAACTCTAAAATTAAGCCTTTCTTTATAAAATTCTAAACCCCTAATCTCTAATCCCGACATTTGAACATTAAATTTAGATTCTATAGTTACCAAGTTTACATCAAGGTTGTGAATCTTAAAGACTTCAATTAAAAAATTTCAAATATGCATTTTAATACTATTTCTTGCCCAATTATTATTTTTCTTTATCAATAACTTTGAACAAGTATTTTATTTTTAATTAATTCTAATCTGATTTTTTCCCTATATACTTAATAACTGTTTATGAAAATCAATCATAGAAAGCATGAGATTATGAACGGAATACCAATCAATTCTAATTTTCCCATCTTCATAACATTCACTTTTTCTATTGATTTTTATAGAATTTTTTTTATTGGTGTAAATGAGTTTGTTGTTAAAGAGAACCAAACTCTTGTCTAAGGCACATGTGCATGCCAGTTCCACCTTTCTCTGATTTTTTTTTAAGGTAAACTAGATTCAAATTATGATTATTTGTAGATATTTGGGTGTTTGATAAAATTAATTAGTTGAGTAATTATTTTATAATTTTTTAGTTAAAAATATTAATAGTTAATTAATTGTTTTGTAATTTATTATAATTAAGTGATAACAAAAACCTCTACAAACTTTTAACTGTGTTTTTATTTTTTAATTTTTTTTCTTCTTCTTAGAACCCAAATTCACCTAAAAAAAAAAAAAAACAAATCTTCCACAAATCTTTATTATAAATGGGAGAGGAAGAGGAGAAGGGTGTTCAAAAATAATAGTGATATTGACATGAGATGTTAAAGTGAAAATATCTAACTTCACCTATCTTGAATATGAAACATATCATATTATGCCAATTCAAAGTGTACTGTTGTTAGGCTAGAATTTAATTTCATTACTCATAATAAAAAATATTTATTAAATCAAAGAATTGAAAGTACAACACAAAATTGGTAGACCAATTGAGATGATTAAATAAAAAAACAATTAAATAAAAAACAAAGGATTAAAATTTAAATAATACAAATACATATTTATCTAACTAAACTAAAAATTATAAAAATCCACTTTTGGATTCCTTATTAAATTAACCTCTTTTAACTTAAGCATGTATCTAACTATTCTTTTAAAGGTATAGAATCTAAAGGGAAAAGATAAACTCGAAATTGTATAGGATTTTTCTAGTAATTTTTACCACCTTTTTACTTAAAAAGAATATTAATCTTGAATATTTCTTAATGAATTAAGTGAATTTTGTTTAAATGTTAATAATGGACATGAATTTATAAAGTATGTAAATTTGTACTTTTTTATATGATTTTTGTGCATAAAATAAAATTATTTCATATTATTTATTAATATGTTAAATTTGCTTATACAGTGGGACCCTAGAGTTGGGCTTATTATAATGTTGTATGGACATGAGTTATTATTCTCCTGTGTTGGACGACAAGACCAAGCTTAATGGGTCATCAAGATGCTACATTGACCCAATAAAAAAGATGATACATGTTGGTCAAGTCTACAAGCTAGTTGGGTCATTAACTGTCCAGTTCAAGAGAAGAGGGGCCTAAATTCGGTAACCACAATTGGGTAGCCAAGAAATCAACTTTGGGACAATTGTTTGAAGGCCCTTACACTTGGAAGAACAATGGAAATCAACACACAAGATTTGCTTGAGAAACCGTCCACCCCTTACGTGATTCAAGCATTTTGATGACCCCTTACATTGTAACACCCTTAACCCATATCTGTCACCGGGACAGGGTTACAGAGCATTACCAGAACTTACGGAATGAAAATAAATATTTTATATTATTTTATCATACATGTCATAAAATTTATCGTAAAGTCCCTTATTAGGACCCTCGAGGCCCAAAACATGCATTAGAAACAAGTAGGGACTAAATCGGATACTCAAGGAATTTTTCGCGAAATTTTAAAATTTTTCGTGCAGAGGACACATAGCCAAAATACATGCCCATGTGCCAGGCCGTGTGTCACACACGGCTGAGACACACACTCGTGTCTCTGCCCTTGTGGACAAAATAAGGCCATTTCTAAGCCTTATTCCTTACCCAATTTCCACTTTTCACCTATATGAACATTTAAACACAATTTCCAATCATTTCAAGCACTTAAACATACCAAAATCATGTCTTATATATAACATATTACCTCAATTAACTAATGTGACCTTAAACATCTCAAGTGATAATATATTTTCATATCTACTTAAAACTCATATACATATTCATATCCCATCTCATTTTTCTTAATTCATCCATGTGCCTAATTTAACGATAAATCAAACACACACACACATATAATATATATATATATATATTAATCACATACATCACTAGTCATTCCAATGGCTATTTACAACCAAAACATCTATGGGCCAACATTTGCTAGATTAGCCCATACATGCCATTATATCCAAAGTTAATTTACTAAATATACCGAGTTAATCCGATGGATAGTGCGATGATATCTCCGCTGAGCTTTAGAGAAACAACATTATCAATCCAAATAATCCTTAAAAAATTATATTAAATTAAGTTCAATAATATTTAAACGTTGACTTAATTTTTGGGTTTTGCAACCATCATTAATAAGTGAATGGAAACAACAATCGGGAAACCAAATAATTCAACATATATACATAGATAGATAAAAGATTAAAAAAACTGTTTAATTAATTAGTAAAAAAGAACATAATTAGAACAATGATATGATAATAAACATACTAATGGCGTTGGTATCGATAATAAGATGTTTAGACTCCAGGGACCATGTCAGGATTATAGGGAATGCCGGAACTCGGAATCCAAGTCTCGGATTCGAGAAAGACGCGAGGAGTCCATTTGTTGGCTTCATTTTTATCTATCTTTTTGATACCTTTCCATGCTACCCTATGGCTGGTATCGGCACCGGGTCCCCTGTTTCCAAACTCGGTAATGAAAGAAGTGTCTATTCCTATGGTGCCCGTCATGGGTGCATAACCCTCTGGTTGTATGATGTCGTCGATCTGAGATTGCATTATGATGGACCTAGCAAATTGTTTCCAAGGACGCCCTAAGTACGCCTTGTTCGTATCCTTCACTGGGATGTAATCAGGGGCACCCGAGATGGTGCAGTTTTGAAGCACAATGGCTGAGTTTGTTCCAAGATCATTCCTTCCCTGTGCAGTAACCATGCAGTTTTGTTTTGGCCCTGGCTTCCTCACAATGAGCATACAGTTCTGAAAAATGCTTGCCGCATCCCCAAAGATGAAATCCACTGTTCCGCTGATGAGACAATTGCTATATAATTGTCTCTCTCTGTGAGCATAAAGAGTGTCTTGGTACCCAGTGAAATGGCAGTTGAACATGATGACCCTATCAGCAGTGGCCCTAAAGGCCACTGCTTGATGACCTTCGGGTCCTGCTGAGTTATCGAATCCAATGTCCTTGGCCATGAAACCAGCCCCACTCACACCTAAAATATTTCACAAACATACATACATATATAGTAGTTAGCCACCTCACCTTATCACCAAAACTTATATATGTATATAATACTACTTACCAACAGTTGCAGTGCGGTATGTTCTAACCGGTGGATTCTTAGCGACGCTAATGTCATTTGTGATTATGGTCTTAGTTGGGCCATCACCGATGAATACAACATTAGTCATTTTCTTGGTCACGTTGATTTGTTCCTTGTAAGTACCAGCCTTAATATGAATAACAAATCGATCGGGACTTTTCACGGGGACTTCAGCCAAGGCCTTGTTAATAGTATCATATTTCCCGCTACCGTCTTTAGCAACCACAACGTTAGGCTTCAAATCCATTGGTTTTGCTTGAAGGAGTTTCCGGTCAGCTTGACTAATCCACTCAGACATACCCTCAGCTGACAAAAGCTTACGATCAAACCCCGTAGTGTCGATGTTGCCGATGTTTGGAATGTTAAGTTCCTTCACGATGGTGGATAGCCCATTAAGCATCGCTAAAGCATTGCTAGTAATCTCCATGCTAGTCTTCATGATTGATTGCATCTTCTGCGATGATTCGTTACTTGATTCCGCGAATGAGTCTATACATGTTTGTTGACTTGTGAATGCACCGCTTAGCCAGGTCTTCAGTTCCAAAAGGTATTTTCCGATCTTGCTCATGTCGTATTCCCCTAGCATGTCGAATGACTTTTGAAAGTCATCAATGGCTAAGTCCAACACCTCTTGGCAAACACCAAGTGCTGCTTTGTTGTTCTCATCCTTGATCAGCTCTTGGACCGTCACTGAATGGGCCAACACGTTCTTTATCTCGACTAGCCCAGCTTGGAAACTTGTCCTTATCAGCTCCTTAACATCACTAGAATTTGATGACGCCAAGCTTTTTTGGCACGTCTCTTTATAATTCACGGGTTGACATAGGGCTTGCACAGCTTTGTTCGAACTCGATATCTCTTCACCATCGCTCTTGCTTTTGTTGTGCGTAACACCCACCACCACGGCTACCACTAAGGCCACTAGGAACACCGCACAAATACCAATAATAGCATTATTCGCCATTTTTAAACAACTTTTTTTACTTCAAAAAATGTGTCTTCTTCTCTCTTTCTTTCCTCTGAAGAAAAGAAAGCAAGAAAGAAGAAAACCTTATTTGAAGTTGTGGGCCTTCTTATTGTTTATCACTTATGACCCCTTGAGCACAGGCTTGAATAATATGTTATTGAAGTTCCGTATTTATATTAAAAAATGAATTAGTTAAAACCCTAAAAATGGCCATATTTAGTTTAAAATGTTTCATGGTGGAGAGTGCCCTACGGATGTGAGAATTTGTTTAAATTTCAAGGATATTAATCTCTCTATAAAATTATAGTGTTTTAATCTTCTTTTTCTTATTCTTTTAAAATATCGGGCTTTGAAATTGTTCAAAAAAAAGGCTAATGCCAACATGTAATTTATATACTTTTTTTAATATATATATATATGGTTGAGTAAAATATTTGTTAGATAAACTAATATTTTAAGTATCGAAATAATTAATATATAAATGTAATTTAAATGCTAAATGGTAAATTAAATATTCGTTTTTTTTTTAAATCTTTTCACATTCCACAAAAGATTAACTTTGATATTTTAGGATTTTTTGTAGACACTTATAAATTACAGCTTTGTGGATGAAATGGTAACTAGGGTTTTTTGAAACATTTGTAAGAAATCATATCATATCATAAATAATATAATATAATAAGGTATATATATTCATTCTTTGTTGCATTATTTTTTTTTCAATTTTATTTTCAATAAAAATATTTTTATTTAAAATTATTTAAAAATAATATTATAAAATGCATTATTATTTATATATTTTTATCTTTAATAATTATTATAATCATAATATTATCATGTAAAATTATGCGGTAAAATAGTTTTTATATTTAATATAATTTTAATATTTTTATGTGCATAGGATAGTCACTTTCCATCTTCAATTTATTTAATATTTTTTTTATGTATTTGCTCTCCATTACTTTCACCTCAATTTAATATTTTTTTTATCATACTGAAAATTTGGGGTGTAAATAATTGAATTTTGGACAAAGAGAAACAAGACATATGAGAAAAATCGAAATAAATGATCCAAAAAAATTCTTTGTTTCCTTCCAAACTTAGCATGTAATATACTATTATCAATGTTTAAAAAACCCGGATGCAGAAACCGTATAGAGCCTTCAGATGGGGAGAAGTTTCAAACACCGTGGTTTCGTCTGTCTATCAGACTTTGGCAATGAATCCCAAGAGCATCCAAAATCGAGAGAAGATCTTATTTTAGAGAAACATAAGATAGTTTTCATGCTAGCGCCGGGGATTCATGGGAAACATTAGGAAAGGTTCAGAGAAGAAAGTTTGAGGGTACTACTGACTGGTACACCAAAAAAAAACAAAACAAAATCAAACTTCAACATTCTTTGAACTGAGCTAACTCTAATTGTTGCCAAATGTCTCAAAACTTCATCCTCATCTCCACCAACTTGTAATCCCGCAATCTTACCCAACTTTAACGCGTTCTTCCTGTTTTTGAAGTCGGAATGTGTTCATCACTGGCCGTTAGTTTCTTCTTTCTCAATTTTCTTAACTTTGTTGCCTCCTTTGACTATATAGTCCTCTACAATATCCTCTTTGTAATTTCAACCAATTCCTTGCCTGCAGTTCTCTAACCATCACCTCAGTTGTTTCAACGAAACCTTAATTCCCATTTGAATGGCTGAACGCTAGTGCCCGATCCACCTCTAAATTGGACTTGCACACTCACCTTCTTTGCCTCGGTTACTTATTTCCACTTCATCTGTCTCGTTTACACCCATGTTATCAATACTAAGCAACCTTTCATGTCACCTTCAATATTTGACTTTCTTCCATCACCATCCCATAATTCAAGAGATTCTCTCACATCCGACAACACTTTCCTGTCAATAGTAATATTTATTTTTCCAATTGCTTCAAATTTTCAACCATAACGATATCTCCCTAACCCGACCCAAACATTATGATTAGATCCTGAAGATTACTTTGGCGACTGAAATGGCCTAGTAGAATCATTCAGTTCCCATAGCATTTATTCCAAATTTTGTGATTAGATCTTAAAGGTTACATTGGCGATCGAAATGGCCTAGTAAAATCATTTAGCTCCCGTAACATTTATTTTTTTGATTTTTAGAAAACTTAGAGTAGTTGTCATATATTTATCAAAAACATCATATTTTAAGTCGAGTTAATATTAAGGTTCCAAATTTAATATGTATTGTGGCATTTTGGGGTAAACTTAGTTGCTTTTTGTTTTGTCGATTTGCTTTTCATAACTCCTTTCCTTGTTTTGCATTGGAAAAATTGAAACCATCATTTTTTACTTTAAACCTTATTTAGTATGATGTTAAGCAAATTTATTAGGTCTGTTCAGTTTAATGAAATTGAATGCACGCAGAAATTCAAACTTACAAAGAACCCATGTCACAACCTAAAATTAACAAAATTACAGTCTCAAAAGCCATAACAAAATAAAGTAAAATTTAAATTGCTTTATTAAATAAAACTGAGACGAAACCTCCGAATGTCATGTCTGATCCTAACCTCAAGGATTATCTATAAGGATAAAATTATGGGGTGAGCTACAAAAAGCTCAACGCGAGTATGAAACATAGAAAACATTGTATATACATGTAGACATTCAAACTACAGTAAAGTATATAGCCAACAACATTTCTTAGATCATAGTAGAGCATGACATCATAAAAATACAGTATCTATACATGGGCATGCTCATGTGAAAACAATGTATATTTCCTACCCATCTGTCTGCTACACACCATAAGTTCCCTAGAGCTCATCATTCGAACACCAAAATAGTAAGAGTCGTAGCTCAATGTGGATAAACTACCATTAACAATTTTTTCAATTAGACTGCCAAGAATTTGTGGATAAATTGCCAGTACTCCGAACCTTAGTCTAGGGTTGCAGATTAATTGCCAGTATAATATTACGGATAAATCGCTAGTACTCCACGAAACTCCTCCGTCACTAATCAATCCCAATCTACAGGCAATGCATTATGACGTACCAATAGTGTAGCATATCATTCTTGTCAATAATAATTTCAATAATGGTGGCATGCTTAACATGCATTCGGTAAAAAAAAATCAATCAGTGAAATGTTTTTTTTTTACATGCAATCCATTTATATAGTAACAATCAACATGCTTAACAATACAAGACATGTAATAACATGCATTTAGCTAATCAACCAATTACAATAGGCATACACGGTTAACACTTATAGCACTTACACACTTGGTTATTTACACTTTAAGGCCCTAGAACATTCGACCAATGCTAATAAAGTACATACAACCTTTCAACAATCAGTAAACATACAAAGTTAGGTCCCATACCTGAATAACACAAATCCAAAACACTAACAGTAGTCTGCAGCTCCTATGCTTCAGATATGATTAACTTTGGTTTAGATTTGTACCTAACACAAAGAAACAATTGTTTGAAATCAACCACTAATCACCTTATAAGGTTCAGCCAAATCGGAGAAAACAATGGCTAGTCAAATCTGATTTTTGAAATCACCACATACACTATTTCGGCTTAAGACGAAGATGCGAATAACCTCTAATGTCAATAGTGATCCCAGCGATTCAAATTTTAACCTTCAATAAACAAACACAAATAGAACACATGTGAGAATCAACCATGGACTTTTGATAGATTCGACCATTATAGTTGTAACAACCTAAATTCACGAACATCAGAAAAACGAGTCATAGAGCCTCTGTCTTAGTAAACCGAATTAGAAAATAATTATTAGGAACAATTATGAGTTTGATAGTGTGTTTAATTAAGTTTTTAATTAGGTGAATTTAGTTTAATTAAGAGAATTTAGGAAAAAGGACTAAATTGAACAAAGGGTAAAAGTCTAATTATAGATTAAAAGAAAATAAAAAGGACTAAACAGGAAATTATACAAATTGCCAAAGATTGAGGCGGCAAATTGAAGAAAAATCTAAGATTTTTCTTGGATTTTATTTTACAAAAATTGCTATTAATTAATTATTTATTATTTATAGTTTATATTAAATTATAAAATTAGGATATTTATTATTATTAAAGATAAAATAATATAATGATAAATGTATGGCATAAGATTGATACATGTGTAAAATAATATTAATACACTTGTAAAATATTTGTATAATTATTTAAATAATAAGTTAAAGATATTTTATTATTATTATTTAAATAATTATTATATTATTATATTATAAAATAATTAGTATAAGATTTTTGGTTGATAATAAATTATGATTTTGTTAAGTGTGTGGTAAAGATAAAATATAAGTGTATTAATTTAAGTATGTACATTTGTAATA
Source organism: Gossypium stocksii (assembly GCA_020496765.1). Classification (NCBI taxonomy): domain Eukaryota; kingdom Viridiplantae; phylum Streptophyta; class Magnoliopsida; order Malvales; family Malvaceae; genus Gossypium; species Gossypium stocksii. The sequence goes on along the minus strand of CM035625.1, from coordinate 82,054,700 downwards.
TTTTTATTTAATTAGTAAATAGGTATTTATTATTAAACAAATAAACAAATTAAGTAGTGACAATTGTATGATAATAATGATGTCCAAATCTAGTGAATTATATGTGTACATTTGTATATTAATAATTGAGTATATAGTAGATATTTAGTGTAAATATATATTATAAAATATTAAATTAATAAATAAATATAAATAAAGTAAATAAAAGAAGTTAAGTAAGTGTAATAAAAGAAAAGAAACAAAAAGATGGGAAAAGTTTCAGAGACCATTCGAAAATAAGAAAGAAAGAAGAAGAAAGAAAAGAAAAAGGTGAAATTTAAGATTAAAAGTTTGGAAGTTTAAAAGTTAAGTTAATTAAGCCCTTTTCTTTAATTTAGGATGTTTTAGAAGTTTTAGAACTAAGTTTTGATAAAACTAAGTTGAAGGTTTGGAACTTTATAGGTTTTTGAGTAAAGTTCATGTTGAACAAATGTTTGAATTAGTGGCTTAATTGATAGAATTATTGATTAGAATTGATTAAGGTATTAAATTGTAAAAGGAGTCATAAGTTTTGTGTTTGAGGGACTAAGTTGAAAGAAAGCTTGAATTAGGGTTTTAATAAGAACATTTGATAGTTAAGAGGAATATGGAAGGAAATTGAGTAGAAATAAAGTAGTAATTAAGCTAGAAAAGTAAATGAGTTCAATTAGGTTAAATTAAAAATTTAGGTAGAAATTGAATAGAAATTTTATTATTTATTGTAAAATAATGCAGAAATTAATAGTATAAATTATTATTATTTTCGTAGCTAACAAAGAAACCGAAGTATCAGCATCAAAAGGCAAAAAGAAAATAAACGAGGAATAAATACAAGGAATCCGGGTTAGTATTACCACAATTCAAGTTATTTTTTATTAAATGTTTAATTTCAATATATGTGTATGGAAAATGAAATTGAAGTAAATATTGATATTTGAATTGAATGTGATTTGAATTTATTTGATAAATATATATATGTGAAATTGAATTGTATGATTAAATTGAGATTGAATTGTTATTATGATTGAATTGAATTTGAATGATTGTGATCAATTGAAAGTGAAAGCGAAATGAATAAGTGAATTTGGTACCCTATTAACTAGTTGGGCTTAGTCAGATATAATTGGCATGCCATATGATTGGAAGAGTTCAAGGATACTTCGACTTCGAGTCGATGAGACACTTGGTGTGTCATTATATTGCTTCAGATAGATTCGATGAGGCGTTGGTCGCCACTTTACTCCGACTTAGCCTATGAGACGTTGGTCGTCACTAGAGGTGATCATGGGCCGCGCTGGGCCGGGTTCGGGCCGGGTTCTACTAAAAATTTTGGCCCATTCATCTCTCGGGTCTGGCCGAGCCCAAAAAAATAGGCTTAAAATTTTGCCCAGCCCAAGCCCGACCCATATCAAAATGCTAAAACTCGGGCCCGGCCCGCCCGTATTAATTTTTTATATTATTTTATATAATTTTTAAATATATATAATATATCAGAAATACTAAAAAAATCAAAATAAATATTTTCCAACAAATTGAAAATAAATTTTAAAAAAATATGTAGACTTAAATAACACTAAGATAAATGCAACTTAACAAGCAAATACCTTTAAAATAATAACAAAATTAACAAATGCCTTTAAAATAATAACAAAATTAATAATAAAATAAGTTTTATACAATATCTAAATAATAACAACAAAATAGTAGCAACATAATAGTAATATGGTAGCAAAATAGGGAGAAAACAACAAGAAAATTTCTTCAAAAAAAATAGCAGATTTTTTTTGTCCTTTAGTGAATTCGGGCCGGGCACGGGCCAAAAATATCTTATCTGAGGCCTGGCCTGTAACACCCCCTAACCCCAAACTGTCGCCGGAACAGGGTCACGAGGTATTACCGGACTTATATACTAACATATGAATAAAAACGAGACATAAGTTTGAGTTTCAATCTAAAACCATCTAATTTCCCTCAAATAATTCTTATTATAGGTCTACGGGGCCCAAAATAGGTATAGAAAGTGATTTGGGGCTAAACCAGGAACTTTTGAAATTTTTCTTTGAAAACAGGGGCACACACCCGTGTGGCCTGGGACACACCCGTGTGGCTCCCCATGGCCGTGGGGCCAGGGTGTGGGCAGATCTGACTTGCTACACACGACCGTGGAGCTAGCCCGTGGGCAAGTCTGACTTCCCCACACGGCCTGGGCACACGCCCATGTGTCTTGGCCGTGTGAAAACATAATTTTTCACCATTTTTAAGTTACTCTCACCTACTAAACATACCTAATACATGCCCAAATCATTAACTTATAAATATTAATCAAATACCATTCATTTCAATTTCAAACTTAGCAAAAACTCATTCATTCATTCCAAAAACTTCTTAAGGTTTATAAACCACTTTTACATTCAAAACATAAAACATTTACAAGTGACAAACACTAAACCTAGTACATGCCACATTACCAAAAGATAGATACATCACCACAAATTGGAGCTGAGATCGGGATTGACTTGGATGCTTGACTGAACCTCAACTTTACCTAACCTGCGCACGGAAAACAACTGTACACTGAGTATCCAATACTCAGTGGTATTACCGTAATTCAAATTACAAAAACAATAAAATATCATAACCTTACATAAACAACTATCAAATCATACATATAAGTTCATACCATATTATCATCAATATAGATTTCAACAATTCACAAACTTCAGATCATTTCTCAAGCATTTACAATATCTCAAATCACATTTCAACTTAAACTTTTCATGAATCTTTGATTCATGTATTCATACTCATCATACAAATCTCACATTAGAAATTTCATTTCACATCCCATATCACAAGATCTCTTTCGCTTTTCATCCTTAATTTCGAACAATCAATTCAGATAACTTACTCATTTCACTTAAACACCCCTATTAACCTAACTCGGACTTCAACAGATACACGGACCCAATTAAACATATCAGAATGGCGACCAATGCCTCATCGGCTTAGCCGAAGTAAAGTGGCTACCAAAGCCTCATCGGATAGTTCGAAGTACATCTATGACACACCAAGTGTCTCATCGGCTGAGCCGAAGCATAGTGGCTACCAAAGCCTCATCGAAACCATCCGAAGTAAATCTATGGCACACCAAGTGCCTCATCGACTCGAGGTTGAAGAATCTCTGAACTGTTTCGATCCTATGGCATGCCAATTATATCCACTAAGCCCGACTAGTTAATAGGGTATCGAAATCACTTATTCATTTCACTTCCACTTTCAATTGAATAAAATCATTCAAATTCAATCATAATAGCATTTCAATCTCAATTTGCTTTAAAATCACATAATCACATATTCACCAATCAGTTCCAAATCAATTCACATAATCATACATTCACCAATCAATTCCAAATTAATTCACATAATCATACATTCACCAATCAATTCCAAATCATATTTAATTCAAATATCACTACTTACCTTAATTTCATTCTCTATTCACCTATACTAAATTTAAACACATAACAAATTATAACTTGAATTAAGGTAATACAAACCCGAATTTGTCGTATTTACTCCTCGATCACTTTTTCCTTTCCTTTCGTATTTAACGCCTCGGTTTCCTTGTTTGCAATTTAACTTCTAAGCTTCCAAACTCTAAATTCCTCTTTTCTTTACTTTTCTTCCTTTCCTCCCAAATTTTCGTGGCCTCTTTCTGGTATGTTTCTTTCTTTTGTTTCTTTTTACTTTTATTTTAATTTATTAATAATAATAAAATATCTTATTACAACTAATAATACACATACATTTGTATACATACATATTATGACACATGTACTAATCCATACCATACACTTGTCTCCATTTATTTATTAAATAAATAAAATAATATTTCCATAATTATTAATAATAATTATAATAAACAATTAAATATCTTTTACTTAATTAATAAGTAAACACATATATAATACACTTGTACCAATAATATAAATACACATGTATTTATTCTATATCTTACACATGTCATTAATTTGGTTTATTTGCCAATTCAATCCCTTGGCTTTTCTCTATTCTATACTTAAACTCTTATACTCTATTCAATCTAGTCCTTTCTACTAATTATTTCTAATTAAACTAAATTCACTTATCAAAATCTAATTCAAATCATAACCAACTTCATAAATATTTTTTTTAACAATTATTTACTAACTCGATTTACTAAGACGGAGGCCCTACTACTCGTTTTTCCAGTGCCCGTGGAATTTGGGTCGTTACATGGCCTATTTTCTAAACGGGCCTTATTTTTTGTCCAAGCCCATTTTTCGGGCCTATATTTTTGTCTAAACCCTCTCACATTTCGATTGGGCCTTCGGGCTGGCCCGCCTGACCCATTCATACCTCTAGTCGTCACTTATTGCTTCGAACTATCCGATGAGGCATTGGTCACCATCTTGGTGTGTTTGGTTGGATCCGTATATCCACCAAGGTCTGACTCTTGTTAATAGGGGTAAATGAATGAAATGAGAAAATTATACAAAATTTGATAAATTGATCTATTGACCGAAATGAATAAGTGAAATTGTGAAATGAGATGTGAAATGGGAATTATGACATAAGATTGAATTCATGAACTAAAGCTTCATGAAGTGTTCAAAGTTGAAATGTGAATTGAAATACTATATGTGATTGAGAAATAAACCAAAGATTTGTGAATTGTTTGAAATCTTTATTGATGATATATGATCTCGTGATGTGATGAAGTAATAAAAACTGATTGAACCTATAAACTAACTAATATCACGATAAAGGCAAGTGCACCTACCGAATAGTAGTATAGTTAGTGGCAAGACCGGAATATCGAATCTAAGGAACTAAAAGTACTAGTAATGACTTTCTTCCTATTATCTATCCTAAAAATAAAAAGGTGGTTTGTGTAAACTAATTAACTCTAAACTAAACTAAGGATGCGACAAAGAGTAAATTGGGAAATTGCTTTTGAGAAAACTAATTGATGAGGACAATACCTAAGGAAGAATCCACCTAGACTTCACTTGTTATCTAACTCTGAACTAGATGATTTCTTCATTTGACTTGATCCGTAGAGATCCCTAAATTATGTTAATACCTCCGTCGAGGATAAGAACAACTAATCCTAGGTTGATTAATTGAAATCTCTTTCTAATTAAAACCCCTAGTCTTGCATTAACTCGATCTATGACTCCCCATATAACACCCCGAAAATTTCTACAGTAAAATAGTATTCTTGATACAGTAAAATAAGGAAATAAAGTGACAAGGAGAGGAAAATTGAGTTATGTCATTGGGAGGTATATTATGACATATTAATTCAAGAAAGGACTAAATTGTAAAAGTGAGAAAAGTTTTATTGCCCAAGAGTAAATATTCAAAATTTAAGGGGTTAAAGTGTAAATATGAAAAGTTAAAGGACCAATAGTGCAAATATTTTAGGGGTGGAATGATCTAGAAACCAAGAAAAATGGATGGATTAGGACCAAATTGAATAGGTGAAGAATTATGAGGGACTAAATTGTAATTTTACCAAATTAAGTGATGATTCAAGGGTGGAATTTTAAAAGATTATAAAGGGCAAAATGGTCAATTGGAAGAGAGAAATCTAGAAAACAATTATGATGTTGATGATATTTTATATTAAATAAATAAAAAAATAATAGTTTATTAATATTTAATGAGATATTTTAATTATTTTATTATTATTTTATTAGTATAAATAAGGAAGGAAAGATGAAGAATCATCATCTTTCCATTCCATGCAAACCCATGTTAGTTGAAGAAGAAAAGAAAGAAACTTTCTTTTCTTTACAATTTGGTCCTTCAACCAAAAATCCACCATTTTCATTGAGAAATCAAAAGAATTTTAATAGCTACCGAGAGAGAAAAATATTAAGGAGAGTATGGGGAGCTAAAATATCAAGTTAGATTCAAGAAATAGAAGCTGGAGGAGAGAGAAAAATCAAGTTAAAGATTGAAATCAACGGGACAAGGTAAGAACATCAAGAATTCCATATATTTTTAAGTGTCATATTATTGAAAAAGTATGGAAATGATGTCAAAGTAGAGTTTTCTTATATATTATTTCATGTTCTTGATGTGTTAATGGAGAGAAAATAAGAGAAAGTGATGAGAAATGGTGTAAAGAAAGAAAATAAGGGTGTTATAAACTTAGTAATTAATATCTTGCACTAAAACAGTTTTGGATTGTAGCACTAACCTAACTTTGAAAAATCACCAAAAATGGTAGAAATTGAATTATAAGTTGAGTGAGATATGGAATTAAATCTTGTTGAGTCTATTTTCATATAAAAGAAATAGAACAAATAAAGTAATTCTTTATTATGAGATATTTAGATTTTTGTGAGACTGGTTCAGAATGATTTCTGGTTCCTCTGTTCTGACTTGGAAAAATCATTAAAAATTGTATAAAAATAATTATGGGACATAATTTATATTTTTAGATTCTTCAATGAGTCTAGTTTTATAAGAAACAAACGTGAACATCATTTGAATTCTGTACAAAGAGATAATTAAATTTTACGAAAGAATGGTCAGAGCTGTCTGGCAGCAAAATAGGGGAGAGTTTAATGAATAAACTGTACTAATTGGCTAAACCAGAAATCCTGAAAATTTTATGGTAAGAAGATATGTGAGTCTAGTTTTAGGGAAAATTATCAGATCTTAATTTGGAGTTCTGTAGCTCATATATATAAATAATTTAGTGACTGTAACTCAATTAGACAGTTTTGAATATACATATAAGTGAATAGTGAAATTATTGATAATGTTACTTATAAGCATGTTATATAAATTAAGGATGTGGATGGAGAGGAGGAGGAGGAAAAATATATATGAATGACTTGTTTATAAATTGATCACATACTCGATTATAATGGTAAATGTTGAATTAGAAATGATATAATGTTTTATTTAAAATACTTTGAAGAGTAAAGCTTAAATATGAAATAGTATGAAATCGAGACAGGTTGTTATGAAAATGTATTTAAATTACAGAGATATGGTTGCTATTGTTGTATAATTACATAATGTGAATTTGTGTATATATATGAGAAATTTAATGAGAATTGAGCCCACACATGTTTATTGAATTTTATGTGAAATCTTCGACTAGTACTGATGGTGAGGATATGAGTCAGAGCTCGTGATCAAATTGATTAAATGTGCTTTGCATGTTTATTTTGAATATAAATGAATAGTACTTGTTTCGGTTTAATGAAAAATGGTTCTGTAAACTCCGGTAATGTCTCGTACCGTATTCCGACGATGGATACGGGTGAGAACAAATGTACTTTGTAAGTGTGTAGGAGACCATTAGAAGACATTTTAGACTGATACTGGACGCTATGTCGTAGCACGAAAGGTTAGATGTCGCAACATGAAAAAAATAGAGAAAGTACGAGATTGCCTTCGATGCCACAAAACAGACTTAGGATGTTGTGACATACCCCTGAAGATAAGCATAGAGGAGTATACTGGTTACTATATAGCGACACAGGTCCTAGGTGTCACGACATCGACTCTATGACGAAAATAAAATGCGAAGCAGGGGCATTTTGGTTTGCACAATCAAACTTTAATGTTCGGGAACGTCAGCTAGCCTATGGTTAAGGACGACAGCCACCTAAATGCTATAAATAGATTCATTTTTCACTTGTTACGGACACCATTCCATTAGCTTAGATTTGTTTTAGATTTTAGTTTATTTGTTCTTTGTGTTCCTTCAAGAGATTTGATTTATGAAGATGATTAACTTCTGTAGAAACATGTTATTCTTTATATAAATAAGGTTTTTTTTTAAAAACCTTTTACTTTAATTCATTCACCATGATTAATTCTCCCATCTATTCCATGTTGTTTATGAAAGCCATGAAGAACTAATCCTTTTATGGGGGATTAGCGAATGGAGGCATGATCTTTTAATTGTTTTGTAGGGTTAATTAATGGATTAATTATTTGGGAAAGGAAGAGTTTGAAACAAATCCTAGGCCTGACAACCCTAGAAGTCATCAAGGTGGGAATTAACCCAAAATTGGTATTGCCTATTTGTGAACACCTTTACACCAAGCCAGTCTAGACTGTGAGGTTAGAAGATAAGTAGTTCTTGCTGACTCATTATGTTAGTGAAAGATTGAAAGATCCTGCTAAGGTAGTGACTAGTTGGTTGACGAGAAACTCGAGAGGACAGTTGATTGGGATCAACGAAGCGAGGTAATCACCCATAATTAGAAGTGTTCATGGGCCGGGCCGGGCCAGGTTTGGGCCGGGCTCAACTAAATTTAGGCCCATTCATCGGGCTCGGGTAGGGCCGGCCCCAAAAAATGGGCCTAAAATTTTACCCAAGCCCGACCCATATAAAAATGCTTAAACCCAGGCCCGGTCCGCTCGTATTAATTTTTTATATTATTTTATATAATTTTAAATATATATAATACTTCAAAAATACTAAAAAAATCAAAATAAATATTTCCCAACAAATTGAAAATTAATTTTAAAAAATATGTAGACTTAAATAACACTAAGATAGATGCAACTTAACAAGCAAATACCTCTAAAATAATAACAAAATTAACAAATGCCTTTAAAATAATAACAAAATTAAACAGGCCTTTAGTGAATAGGGAGAAAACATCAAGAAAATAACATTCTAAAACTAAAAAAAAAGTAGATTTTTTGTCCTTTAGTGAATTCGAGCAAGGCCGGGCCCGGGCCCGGGCCAAAAATACCTTTACCCGAGGCTTGGTCTATTTTTTAAACGGGCCTTATTTTTTTGTCCAAGCCCATTTTTCGGGCCTATATTTTTGTCCAAACCCTCCCACATTTCGGGCAGGACTTCGGGCCGGGTCGAGTCGCCCAACTCATGAGCAGGTCTACCCATAATCATATTTGATTTTTTCTTCCTCCTCAATCTCTTAACTTTTATATTTTTATATTATCTTGTTTTTATTACTATTACTACAAAAACCCAAAAAATCTTTTATTTTATATTTTTCGTACTATAACTCAATTAAAACTACTTATTAGATCTTTTAGTATTTTGGTTAGAATTGATCTAGCATTCGCTTCTATTTGGTACTATCCTCAAAGTACTCACCCACTTTGTTGTAAAACTATATGACAACTCGACCCATATACTTGTGGCTACCGCCTTGTCTTTCTCTATTTTATTGCAATATTCACACTCTGGACATTAGTATGTCCAAAGGCGCTCAGATACCCAAGCTTGAGTATCGCAATACCTCCAACAGTCTTGAAATGGGTGGTTTTAAGATGTCTTGCTATTGCGATACCCATCACTCAGTATACCGATGTCATTGTAGCTAGCCTCGATTCTCTTTATTTCAGCACTATCAGGGGTATCATGACTTCCATACATTCCTATCGCGATACCCTCTAATAGGTGAAGTTTTCTTCACGCTCGGACCACCATTGAATTTCTACTTCTCCATAAATACTTGAGTATATGCTTAACTGTTTTCCAGTGTCTTTGTCTTGGATTCACCTGATGTTGACTCACCAACCCTACTACAAAATAAATCTCTAATTGTATGTACAACATAACATATTTGAGTGTTCCTATCGTTGAAGCATAATAAACCTTTCTCAAGTTCTCTCTTTCTTCTGATGTCTTAGGACAATCCTCCAAATAGAGGTGAAATCTCAATATTAGAAGGTTGAGTACCCTTCTTCGAATCAGTTATACAATAGCTCTCCAATATCTTGTCTATGTATGAATCTTGCGATAGTGCTATCACTTTGTTCTTCCGATCCCTCAATATTCGAATTCTCAGAACAAAATTAGCTTCTCCACAATTTAAACGATGATGATATCCCTACATCATTCTCAAATAGTAGAATTTCACCCGACATATAAAATGAGAAAGACCACCATTTCATCCCCTAAATGTTTATAAACACAATATTCATCCACGTTTTGCTCAAATTCAAAAATCTCAACCGCTTGATCAAATCTTTGATTCCATGGGCGGGATGCTTGCTCAATATTATATTAGTAATTGTTACTTAATAAACTATTTTTTTATTAATTCTTGTAATTCAGTTTGATAATAATTATTTTATTAAACCTATTTAAAGTAAGGTGTCTAGGGAAACAACATTATCAATCCAAATAATCCTTAAAAATTTTATATTAAATTAAGTTCAATAATATTTAAATGTTGACTTAACTTTTGGGTTTTGCAAACATCATTAATAAGTGAATGGAAACAGCAATTGGGAAACTAAAGAATTCAACATATATACATAGATAGATAAAAGATTAAAAAACCCATTTAATTAATTAGTAAAAAATGACATAATTAGAACAATGATATGATAATAAGCATACTAATGACGTTGGTATTGATAATAAGTTGTTTAGACTCCAGGGACCATGTCGGGACTATAGGGAATGCCAGAACTTGGAATCCAAGTCTCAGATTCGAGAAAGATGCGAGGAGTCCACTTGTTGGCTTCATTTATATCTATCTTTTTGATACCTTTCCATGCTACCCTACGGCTAGTATCGGCACCGGGTCCCCTGTTTCCAAACTCGACAATGAAAGAAGTGTCTATTCCTATAGTGCCTGTCATGGGGGCATAACCCTCTGGTTGAATGATGTCGTCGATCTGAGATTGCATTATGATGGACCTAGCAAATTGTTTCCAGGGACGCCCTAAGTACGCCTTGTTCGTATCCTTCACTGGGATGTAATCAGGGGCGCCCGAGATAGTGCAATTTTGAAGCACAATGGCTGAGTTTGTTCCAAGATCTTTCCTTCCCTGTGCAGTAACCATGCAGTTTTGGCCTGGCCCTGGCTTCCTCACGATGAGCATACAGTTTTGGAAAAGGCTCGCCGCATCTCCGAAGATGAAATCCACTGTTCCGCTGATGAGACAGTTGCTATATAACTGTCTTTCTCTGTGAGCGTAAAGAGTGTCTTGGTACCCAGTGAAATGGCAGTTGAACATGATGACCCTATCAGCAGTGGCCCTAAAGGCCACTGCTTGATGACCTTCGGGTCCTGCTGAGTTATCGAATCCAATGTCCTTGGCCATGAAACCAGCCCCATCCACACCTAAAATATTTCACAAACATACATACATATATTCTAGTTAGCCATCTCACCTCACCACCAAAACTTATATATGTATATAATACTACTTACCAACAGTTGCAGTGCGGTATGTTCTAACTGGTGGATTCTTAGCGACGCTAATGTCATTTGTGATGATGGTCTTGGTTGGGCCATCACCGATGAATACAACATTTGTCATCTGCTTGGTCACGTTGATTTGTTCCTTGTAAGTACCAGCCTTAATGTGAATAACAAATCGATCGGGACTTTTCACGGGGACTTCAGCCAAGGCCTTTTTAATAGTATCATATTTCCCGCTACCATCTTTAGCAACTACAATGTTAGGCTTCAAATCCATTGGTTTTGCTTGAAGAAGTTTTCGGTCAGCTTGACTAATCCACTCAGGCATATCCTCAGTCGAAAAAAGCTTACGATTGACCCCCGTGGTGTCGATGTTACCAACGTTTGGAATGTTAAGTTCCTTCACAATGGTGGATAACCCATTAAGCATCGCTAAAGCATTGCTAGTAATCTCCATGCTAGTCTTCAAGATTGATTGCATCTTCTGCGATGATTCGTTACTTGATTCCGCAAATGAGTCTATACATGTCTGTTGACTAGTGAATGCACCGCTTAGCCAGGTCTTCAGTTCCAAAAGGTATTTTTCGATCTTGCTCATGTCGTATTCCCCTAGCTTGTCGAATGAATTTTGAAAGTCATCAATGGCTAAATCCAACACCTCTTGGCAAACACTAAGTGCCGCTTTGTTGTTCTCATCCTTGATCAACTCTTGGACCGTCACTGAATGGGCCAACACGTTCTTTATCTCGACTAGGCCGGCTTGGAAACCTGTCCTTATCAGCTCCTTAACGTCGCTAGAATTTGACGACGCCAAGCTTTTCTGGCACGTCTCTTTATAATTCGTGGGTTGACATAGGGCTTGCACAGCTTTGTTTGAACTCGATATCTCTTCACCATCGTTCTTGTTTTTTATTTGCGTAACACCCACCACCACGGCTACCACCAAGGCCACCAGAAACACCGCACAAATACCAATAATAGCATTATTCGCCATTTTTAAATAACTTTTTTGGTTTAAAAAAAAAAGTATCTTCTTCTCTCTTTCTTTCCCTTGAAGAAAAGAAAGCAAGAAAGAAGAAAACCTTATTTGAAGTTGTGGGGCTGCTTATTGCTTATCACTTATGGCCCCTTGAGCATACGCTTGAATAATATGCGATTGAAGTTCCATATTTATATTAAAAACTGAATTAGTTAAAACCCAAAAAATGGTCATATTTAGTTTAAAATGTTTCATGGTGGAGAGTGCCCTACGGATGTGAGAATTTGTTTAAATTTCATGGATATTAATCGCTCTATAAAACTATGGTTTTTTAATCTTTTGTTCCTTATTCTTCTAAAATCTCGTGCTTTGAAATTGTTCAAAAAAAAAAAGGCTAATGCTAGGATGTAATTTATGTGCATGTTTGAGTAAAATATTTTTTAGATAAACTAATATTTTTAATATTGTAATAATTAATATATAAATGTAATTTAAAAGCTAAATTGTAAATTAAATACTAGTTTTTGAAAAATCTTTTCACATTCCACAAAAAATTAACTTCCGTATTTTAGGATTTCTCTTTGACACTTATAAATTAAAGTTTTGTGGATTAAATGGTAACTAATGTTGTTTGAAACATTTGTAAGAAATCATATCATAAGTAATATAATATAATAATGTATATATTCATTCTTTGTGGCATTTTTTTCAAATTTATTTTTTAATTAAAATATTATTATTTAAAATTATTTAAAAATTATATTATAAAATACATTATTATTTATTTTTATCTAATATGTTTAAAATTTGATTATTGTTATGCAATTCTTTATAGTGAAAGCAAACCTGTGCATGAGTAGCAATTGTAATAATAATTATTATAATATATTAATTAAATTACTAAAAAAGAAAATTAAGTAATCTTTTTTTTGAACATTTCAAAAAAGTAACTTGTTGAGCAGCTAAAAGATGATCCAATGAGTTTTATGGTAATTTTCTTTATATTTTATTTCGAAAAAAAGTTATACCTTACTGATTTTAAATTTAATTTCTTTGATTCATTATAGGAAACGAGTCAATAAAGCATTTCATAAATGAAATTTAAATAAAATAGGAAATAATTGCCTAATATTATTATGTAAGATTATGCGGTACAATAATATTACGTATATTTAATTCAAATAACTTGATATTATTAAATTCTATTTCTTTATATTTAATATATCTTATCAAATTTTTAATATTTTTATGTGCATAGCACACTCCCTCTCCATCTTCAATTTATTTAAATTTTTTTATGTATTTGCTCTCTATTACTTTTACCTGAATTTAATAGTTTTTCTCTATCATATTGAAAATTTGGGATGATAATAATGGAACTTGGGACAAAGATAAACGAGACATATGAGAAAAATTGAAATAAATGATCCAGAAGAGTTCTTTGTTTCTTTCCAGACTTAGCATGTAAGATACTATTATCAGTGTTTAAAAAGCCCAGATATAGAAGTCCTATAGAGCCTTGAGATGGGGAGAACTTTCAAACATCGTGGTTTCATCTGTCTGTCAGACTTTGGCAATGAACTCCAAGAGCATTCAAAATCGAGAGAGTTATCTTATTTTAGAGAAACATAAGATAGTTTGCATGCAAGAGCCGAGGATTCATGGGAAACATTAGGAGAGGTTCATAGAAGAAAGTTTGAGGGTACTGACTGGTACACACAAAAAGAAAAAAAAACAAAATCAAACTTCAACATTCTTTGAACTGAGCTAACCCTAATTGCTGCCAAATGTCTCAAAACTCCATCCTCATCTCCACCAACTTGTAATCCCATAATCTTACCCAACTTCAACGCGTTCTTTTGGAAGTCGGAATGTGTTCACCACTGGCCGTTAATTTCTTCTTTCTCATTTACAATATCCTCTTCGTAATTTCAACCAATTCCTTGCCTGCAGTCATATTATCTCTACCCCTCACCTCAGTTGTTTCAACGGAACCTTGATTCCCATCTGAATGGCCCAACACTAGTGTCCGATCCATCTCTAAATTGGACTTGCCTACACTCACCTTCTTTGCCCCGGTTACTTCCGCTTCATCTGTCTCATTTACACCGATGTTATCAATACTAAGCAACGTCACCCCTTTCATGTCACCTTAAATATTTGACTTTCTGCCATCACCACCCCAGAATTTAAGAGATTCTCTCACATTCGACAACACTTGCCTGTCAATAGTAACATTTATTTTTCCAATTGCTTGAAATTTTCAACCGTAACTGTATTCTCCTTAACCTGCTCTAAATATTACGATCGAAAATATTCTAATAAAATTGTTCTGTTCTCATAATATTTATTTTTTCGATTTTTAGAAAAATTAAATTAGTTGACGTATATTTATTAAAAACATCATATTTTAAGTCAAGTTAGTATTAAGGTTCCAAATTTAATACTTGTTGTGACATTTTGGGATAAACTTAATTGATTTTTGTTTTGTTAATTTGTCTTTCAAAACTCTTTTCCTTGTTTTGTATCGAAAAAATTAAAACCATCAGTTTTTACTTTAAACCTTATTTAATATGATGTTAAGCAAATTTATTAGGTCTGTTCAGTTTAATGAATTAAATGCATGCGAAAATTTAAACTTAAAAAGAACCTATGCCACAACCCAAAATTAACAAAATGACAATCCCAAAAACCATAACAAAATAAAGTAAAATTTAAATTGCTTTATTAAATAAAATTGAGGCAAAACCTCTGAATGTCGTGTCTGATTCTAACCTCAAGGATTATTTATAAGAGTAAAATTATGGGAGTAAGCTGTAAAAAGCTCAATGCGAGTCTTAAACTTAGTAAAGATTGTATATACATGCAGACATTCAAACTACAGTAAAGCATATAGCCAACAACATTTCTTAGATCATAATAGAGCATGGCATCACAAAAATACAATATATATATATATATATATATGGGTGTATGCTCATGTGAAAACAATGTATATTCTTACCCATCCGTCTGCTACACACCATAAGTTCTCCAGAACTCATCATTCGAACACTAAAATAGTAAGAGTCGTAGCTTAATGTGGATAAACTACCATTAACAATTTTTTCAATTAGACTGCTAATAATTTGTAGATAAACCACTAGTAATTTGCGGATAAACCGTCAATACTTCGAACATTACTTCAGGGTTGTAGATTAATTGCCAGTATAATATGACAGATAAACTGCCGATACTTCACGGACTTCCTCCATCACCAATCAATTCCATCCCCATGCAATGCATTATGGCATATCAATAGTGTAACACAACATGATTTTAATAACAATTTCAATAACAATGGCATGTGTAACAATTTCAGTTCGATAAAATAATATCAATCAGTGACATGCTTTTTTTTAAATGCAAGCAATAAACAGTGTATCAATCAATGGCATGCTATTCCATTTATACAGTAACAATCAACATGCTTAACAATACAGTACATGTAATAACATGCATTCAGCCAATCAACCAACAACAATAAGCATACAATCGGTTAACACTTATAGCACTTACACACTTGGCTATTTACACTTTAAGGCCCTAGAACATTCGACCAATGCCAATTAAGTACAAACATGATTTCAACAATCACCAAACATACAAAGTTAGGACCCATACCTGAATAGTGCATACCTGAAGCACTAACACTAGTCTGCAGCTCCTATGCTACAGATCTGATTAAATCTGGTTTAATCTGTACCTAACACAAGGAAATAATTGTTAGAAATTAGCCACTAATCACCTTATAGGGTTCGGCCAAATCAGAGAAAACAATGGCAATTCATATATGATTTTTGGAATCACCACATACACTATTTCGGCTTAAGACGAAGATGCGAATAATGTTTGATGTCACCATTGATCTGAGTGATTTGAATATGAACCTTCAATAGAAAAACACAAAAAGAACACATGTGAGAATTAGCCATGGACTCTTGATAGATTCGGCCATTATAGAAAAGAAATATGTATTTAGATTTGACTAATAAACAACTTACAATTCGCGGATCTCAAACCTTTGATAACAAATAATCACAAAACAGATTGATCACTTGCAGAGGCCAAAGAAGATTTGACCAAAGATGAATGGTGGTTTCGTCAGCAAAAGAATGAGAGAAAATGGGAGAATGAGAAGAGAAACAAAAGGGACAACAATAGTCGTGGCTGATCACTAGGGCGGCGTCAATGAAAGAGAAAATATGAGGTTTCAAGGGGAGGCAATAAAAGAGAAAAGAGAAAAGAATTATTAAAGAAATGAGAGGAAGAGAGAAGGTGGGACGTAGAGAGGATGAGCAAATGAGCAAAAGAGGCTGAAAAGAAAAGAAAAAAAAAATACAATATGTATCTAGGGTTACAACATGGGACGACAACACCTAGGGTTTTTGGGCAAAAATACAAAAGATAAAAAATATGTGAGGGAATGGGTTCAAACTCAGGTTTTAAAGATAATTACACTAACACTTAATCATTAGACAAGTAACTCATTTTTTAACTATCAGGCAAAGATAATAATAAAATTTAAAATGAAAGGCTTATAAAATTGTATTTATAGCCTATTAGAATTTAACCTAACATTGACTATTTTACCATTAAGTGAAAAATAGACTTAAGTTTATTGGACATAAAATTACCTTTCCAGTTTTTTCACCCGTTAGGCAACGATATTGTGATACCTCGACTTGAATATGGTGATACCCCCAAAAATCTTGGAATGGAAGGTCTTGAGATGTCTTGGTACCGTGATGTCATAGTAGTCGACCTCGATTTTCTTCATTTCAGTTTTTTCAAAGGTATCACAATTCCATGCTTTGATATTGTGATACCCACTTGTAGGTGATGTTTTCTTTCTGTTCGGGCCACCGTCGACTCTCTACATCACTTAATCAACTTGTTAAGTTTCCCATGCCACAAATTCAATTTTGTTATCAGAAATGATTTGAAAATAATAAAAAATTATTAAAAAATTAAAAATTGAAAAAAAATATAAAAGACACTTCAATTGTTTGAAGATAAGCTCGTTAAGTGTATTAGAAAGTTTAATTAGACGTATCAAATTACAGTAGATCACCTAGGACAACAACGCAGCCTGCTATTGATTTCCTTGAATCTCGACACGTTTGGAAGTCAGAATCAGTCTATCCGTAACACCTCGAAAGTTGCTACAATAAGAAAGTGAGATATTATCTTGCGACAATGATATCACTTTGTTCTTTTAAAACATAATTAGCTTCTCCCAAGTCTTATTGCGTTAACCATAGTTTAAACGATGACAATATCCCTACATCATTCTCAACTAGTAGAATTTAACCTAATATATAAAACAAGAAAGACCACATTTTCATCCCCTAAATGTTTATAAACACAATGTTCTTCTCTGTTTTGCTCAAATTCAAAAAATCTTTATCGCTTGATCAAATCTTTGATTCCATGAGCGGGATGCTAACTTAAGTCCATATATAAAAATATATATATAAAAAATAAGAATATTTTTTATAATATAATTGTTTTTATTAATTTTTAATATTATATTAGTAATTGTTACTTAATAAACTATTTTTTTAATTAAATCTTGTGATTAAGTTTGATAATAATCATTTTATTAATCTATTTAAAGTAAGGTGTCTACATTAGGAAAACAACATTATCAATCCAAATAATCCTTAAAAATTTTATATTAAATTAAGTTCAATAATATTTAAATGTTGACTTAACTTTTGGGTTTTGCAAACATCATTAATAAGTGAATGGAAACAACAATTGGGAAACTAAAGAATTCAACATATATACATAGATAGATAAAAGATTAAAAAACCCATTTAATTAATTAGTAAAAAATGACATAATTAGAACAATGATATGATAATAAGCATACTAATGACGTTGGTATTGATAATAAGTTGTTTAGACTCCAGGGACCATGTCGGGACTATAGGGAATGCCAGAACTTGGAATCCAAGTCTCAGATTCGAGAAAGATGCGAGGAGTCCACTTGTTGGCTTCATTTATATCTATCTTTTTGATACCTTTCCATGCTACCCTACGGCTAGTATCGGCACCGGGTCCCCTGTTTCCAAACTCGACAATGAAAGAAGTGTCTATTCCTATAGTGCCTGTCATGGGGGCATAACCCTCTGGTTGAATGATGTCGTCGATCTGAGATTGCATTATGATGGACCTAGCAAATTGTTTCCAGGGACGCCCTAAGTACGCCTTGTTCGTATCCTTCACTGGGATGTAATCAGGGGCGCCCGAGATAGTGCAATTTTGAAGCACAATGGCTGAGTTTGTTCCAAGATCTTTCCTTCCCTGTGCAGTAACCATGCAGTTTTGGCCTGGCCCTGGCTTCCTCACGATGAGCATACAGTTTTGGAAAAGGCTCGCCGCATCCCCGAAGATGAAATCCACTGTTCCGCTGATGAGACAGTTGCTATATAACTGTCTTTCTCTGTGAGCGTAAAGAGTGTCTTGGTACCCAGTGAAATGGCAGTTGAACATGATGACCCTATCAGCAGTGGCCCTAAAGGCCACTGCTTGATGACCTTCGGGTCCTGCTGAGTTATCGAATCCAATGTCCTTGGCCATGAAACCAGCCCCATCCACACCTAAAATATTTCACAAACATACATACATATATTCTAGTTAGCCATCTCACCTCACCACCAAAACTTATATATGTATATAATACTACTTACCAACAGTTGCAGTGCGGTATGTTCTAACTGGTGGATTCTTAGCGACGCTAATGTCATTTGTGATGATGGTCTTGGTTGGGCCATCACCGATGAATACAACATTTGTCATCTGCTTGGTCACGTTGATTTGTTCCTTGTAAGTACCAGCCTTAATGTGAATAACAAATCGATCGAGACTTTTCACGGGGACTTCAGCCAAGGCCTTTTTAATAGTATCATATTTCCCGCTACCATCTTTAGCAACTACAACGTTAGGCTTCAAATCCATTGGTTTTGCTTGAAGAAGTTTTCGGTCAGCTTGACTAATCCACTCAGGCATATCCTCAGTCGAAAAAAGCTTACGATTGACCCCCGTGGTGTCGATGTTACCAACGTTTGGAATGTTAAGTTCCTTCACAATGGTGGATAACCCATTAAGCATCGCTAAAGCATTGCTAGTAATCTCCATGCTAGTTTTCAAGATTGATTGCATCTTCTGCGATGATTCGTTACTTGATTCCGCAAATGAGTCTATACATGTCTGTTGACTAGTGAATGCACCGCTTAGCCAGGTCTTCAGTTCCAAAAGGTATTTTTCGATCTTGCTCATGTCGTATTCCCCTAGCTTGTCGAATGAATTTTGAAAGTCATCAATGGCTAAGTCCAACACCTCTTGGCAAACACTAAGTGCCGCTTTGTTGTTCTCATCCTTGATCAACTCTTGGACCGTCACTGAATGGGCCAACACGTTCTTTATCTCGACTAGGCCGGCTTGGAAACCTGTCCTTATCAGCTCCTTAACGTCGCTAGAATTTGACGACGCCAAGCTTTTCTGGCACGTCTCTTTATAATTCGTGGGTTGACATAGGGCTTGCACAGCTTTGTTTGAACTCGATATCTCTTCACCATCGTTCTTGTTTTTTATTTGCGTAACACCCACCACCACGGCTACCACCAAGGCCACCAGAAACACCGCACAAATACCAATAATAGCATTATTCGCCATTTTTAAATAACTTTTTTGGTTTCAAAAAAAAAGTTATCTTCTTCTCTCTTTCTTTCCCTTGAAGAAAAGAAAGCAAGAAAGAAGAAAACCTTATTTGAAGTTGTGGGGCTGCTTATTGCTTATCACTTATGGCCCCTTGAGCATACGCTTGAATAATATGCGATTGAAGTTCCATATTTATATTAAAAACTGAATTAGTTAAAACCCAAAAAATGGTCATATTTAGTTTAAAATGTTTCATGGTGGAGAGTGCCCTACGGATGTGAGAATTTGTTTAAATTTCATGGATATTAATCGCTCTATAAAACTATGGTTTTTTAATCTTTTGTTCCTTATTCTTCTAAAATCTCGTGCTTTGAAATTGTTCAAAAAAAAAAGGCTAATGCTAGGATGTAATTTATATATTTATTTATTTATATATGTTTGAGTAAAATATTTTTTGATAAATTGATATTGTATGTATCGAAATAATTAACCTATAAATTTAATTTAAATGATAAATTGTAAATTAATTATTAGTTTTTAAAATATTTTCATAATATTTTCATAATCCACAAAAAAATAACTTTCGTATTTTAGGATTTTTCTTTGACACTTATAAATTAAAGCTTTGTGGATTAAATGGTAACTAATGCTGTTCAAAACATTTGTAGGAAATCATATCATATCATAAATAATATAATATAACAATGTATATATTCATTCTTTGTGGCATTCTTCTTTTCTCAAATTTATTTTTAATTAAAATATTATTATTTAAAATGATTTAAAAATAATTTTTAAAAATAATATTACAAAATGCATTATTATTTATTTTTATCTAATATGTTTAAATTTTAACTATTAATATGCATTCTTTATAGTGAAAGCAAACCTGAGCATGAGTAAAAATTGCAATAATTATTATAATCATAATATTATCATGTAAAATAATGGGGTACAATAATATTACATATGTTTAATTCAAATCATATTATTAAATAAGTTTGCTGCCTACTTCAAGGATGACGAACATGGCGGTAGATGTGATGTCTGAAAGGGTTAGAGATTGCACAATTGGGTTGCACGTCTTCACACTGCCACTTTTAAAGGTGCAGGACATTTTGTTACAAGATCAGTGTTAAATAATGTATTTGGTTTTTTGGTTGAGGCTTAAACTTTAACTTCCTATTTTGTAACTAAAAAAACTTTACTGTCTCCTGTGGCTGTATACTCCTATTCAATCTCCTCTTCGAAATTTCAACCAATTCCTTGCCTGCAGTTGTATTATCTCCACCAATCACCTCAGCTATTTCAACGTAACCTTGTTCCCATCTGAAAGGCCCAACGCTAGTGTCGATCCATCTTGAAATTGGACTTGCCAACACTCACCTTCCTTGCCCCAGTTATTTACTTCCACTTCAATTGTCTCATTTACACCATGTTATCATTACTAAGCAATGCCACCCCATTCATGTCACCTTCAATATTTGACTTTCTACCATCACCACCCCATAATTCAACATATTCACTCACATCCGACAAAACTTGCTTGTCAATAGTAATTTTTTCCAATTCCCCGCCGTTAGCATTAATTGTCTCTAGCCATCTTCTCTTGTGAGCAACTGTTCAACTCCATCTTTTTCCAATTGCTTGAAATTTTCAGCCGTAACTGTAACTTTCCTAACCCAATCAAGGCATTATGATTAGATCTTGAAAGCTACATTAACTATTGAAATGGTCTAGTAGAACTGTTCAATTCTCATAATTTTTATTTTTTTTTATTTTTAGAAAACTTAGAGTAGTAGTCGTATATTTATCAAAAACATAAGATTTTACATCGAGTCAAACTTAAGAGTCCAAATTTAATATGTATTGTGACATTTTTTTGTAAACTTAATTGACTTTTGTTTTGTCATTTTACTTTTCAAAACTCTTGTTTCACAGCGAAAAAGGTGAAACCATCATTTTTTGCTTTAAACCATATTTTATATGATGTTAAGAAGATTAATTTGGTTTGTTCAATTTAATGAAATTGAATGCATGCAAAAATCCGAACTTAAAAAGAACCTGCCATAACCTTAAATTAAAAAAATTACAGTCCCAAAAACCATAACAAATTTAATTTAAATTTAAATTGTTTCATCAAATATGTGGGAGAATGCTTCTATTCAGCTCGAACAGTTAGTCTTGTACCCACAAGAAACAAAAGCTCTTCCCAACGACATGAATGTCTTGACGTCCCAACGAGTAGAGTGTTGAGAAATGTGCCCATATTGTGATGAATATGTAATTGTTTTCTATTTATTTGAATGATGAATAAATAAATAAAGTTAATTTCACATCTCATTATTATGTCTTTTATATTTTGCATGCATAACTGATCTACCATAATTCGGTGTAGCAAATCAAATCAGTTTTCATATTTGAAGAGTTTGAATACAAGCATTTTTGTTATGTTTTAGTTAAGTTTTCTTAGTTTTATTTACATTTAATAAAATGTGCAAATTGAGTTTTTTATTAACTTTATAGGTTGAATAAGGCCTAAGGGAGAGCTAACGCACTTGGTGAGTGTGCAAAAGACTTTTAGAAGGCGTACTAAATCGATACTGGTCGTTATGTTGCAAAATGCGATGCTTGATGTCGCAACATAATGAGCAGAATGAAGAAAGTTCAAGACTGCCATCAATGTCGCGACACATATTGAGGGTGTCAAGGTACATACTGAAGATAGCTGCAGAGGAGTATACTGGTTGCTATGTCACGACACAGTTCTTGGTGTGTCACGACACCGACTCTATGATGAAATCAAAACACAAAGCAATGGTATTTTGGTCTACACAATCAAGCTTTCAAGCTCAGGAACGTCAACTAACCCAGAGTTAAGGACGATGCCTCCTGAAGGCAATAAATAGACTCATTTGTCACTTGTTATGGATATCAATCCTTTAGCCTAAATTCTTTTTATAATTAGGTTTTAGATTTCTTTCAGTTGTGTTTGTTAATTTCAAGATATCTGAATTGTGGAAGCATTCAAACATTGGGGATTCACAATTAACATCAATACAATTAGACTCTTTCATTAACTTTATCTTGTCGTTTTAATTAGCATGTTTTCTCTTTATATTGATTTCATATTGTCTATGAAAGCCATGAGAAACTAATCCCTCTATGGAGGATTAGCGAGTGGATGTATGATCTATTAACTATTTTGTAGGGTTACTCAACGGATCAAGTATTCGGAAAAGGAAAAACATAAAACAAACCCTAAGTTTGGCAACCCCGAAAAGTCATCAAGGTGGAAATTAATCCAAAATTGGTACTTCCATTTGTGAACACCTTTACCCCAAACCAATCTAAACTGTGAGGTTAGAAGATAAGTAGTTCTTGCTGACTTGTTATGTTAATGAAAGATCAAAAGATCCTGCTAGGGTAGCGACTAGTTGATTAACAAGGAACCTGAAGCGACAGTTGATGAGGATTACTAAAGCAAGCTAATCACCCATAATCAAGATTTGATTTACTCTACTCTTCTATCTTTTGAGTTTTATTTCTTTTATGTTATTTGATTTTATTATTATTAAAAACCTTTAAAAACCCTTTTTATATACTTTCGTACTGTAATTTATTTAAAGTGCTAATTAGATCTTTTAGTGTTTAGGTTAGAATTTATCTAACACTTGCTTCCCTTGGATACAATCCTCGGAGTACTCACCTACTTCTTTGTAAAAACTATATTAAAACTTGACCCATATGCTTGTGGATATCATCTCATAATTATATATTTTATTGTAGTATTCGCACTCTGGGCATTAGTACGTTCAAAGGTGATCAAGTTGTTGGCGCCGTTGTCGGGGAGGCAACGTCACTAGATTGATTTTAATTTTTTTCATTTTAAAAGAATAATTAGGAAATTTGTGGTTTATAGTTACAACTTTCAAATTATTTTGTTAATTAAAATTTTTAACATTTGTTTATTGTTAGGAATCCTAGGCACAAAACAATCAGTTAGCACAAAGTTATGGATGATTTCTATTATATGTGGCCCGATGAAGATTTTGATTATGATCAAAATACTTACAAAGAAGGAGTGTATGAAGATTGGGAAATCCAGGAGATTCAATAATTACTCTTACTCGAATTAAGTCAACTTAGAGGAGAAACCCCAGATCTTTCCCAAGATAATAACAACCGCATTAATGTAACATCAGAAAGGTACCATGATGTGCTAAGTCTAAAGTTGAGCAAAGAAAAGAATGACATTATAGATGCTTGTGAAGAAGGAGAACTCCTAGACTATTACTCATCTCAACAGACAAAAGAGTATCCAGACGAGCTAAACGCCACTGCAAAAGGGAAAGATATAGAGCTAGTGGGGAAAATGGCTAGCAAGCCAAAGAATTATACCATCATGAAACTTATTGTCCTAGAACCCTTGGATTTTACCAATAAAGTTGAAATACAAGAGCAGCATAATGTAGATCAACCACTAGAAACATTGGTAATTAAGGTCGAGCTAGTAGAAGAGTGTCTGTTGATACAGGAATTTTTAGGGCAAAATAGAAAAGAATTAATAGACCTAGTTGATAAAATTGAATTGATTAGCCTTTGCATGCCTTTAGACCTTAACCATGAACCTTAGAGATTTGAAGGCCTAGGAATTTTTTCGATGTTGAACAAAATTGGAAAAATATATATAGATAAAACCTATGCTCATATAGCTAAACTCAATTAAGTTGGGCAGTTAATAAGTATAGAGGTTGAGCGGCAAGCATTCCGGAGTGTGCTAACATTGCAAGGGACATGTTTTCAACGAATGAAGTAATTAATGCAGTAAACCGAAAATAGAAGAACTTAGAAATTTATAGATTTGGGATTTAGGAAGTTTAGTACAAATTCCCTTGTTAATTCATTCAACAACACCCGTGCCAACCATTACCTCAAGTATATTTAAAAAGCCACTTTGGAGCAATGAAACAAGCAGAGACATGATAAATGACAAGTTTATACCATATTTTTCACCCTTCTTACGAGGCAAAAATGCTAAGTGCAGGCTACGGTAGTTGTATAATCATGTGGCGTTGAAAATCATCAATCGTTGTGACCTACAGAAAGAGTTGTCGATCATTAAAGCAGGCTGAAAAGGTAAATTCAGAGAAAGAAACAATCCTAGATAGATAGAATGACATGATGGGTGTTGGACTAATACAGATAGAAATGAATTACAAGGAGCCCATTGATAAACGTTAAATTATACATATTTTAACGCCATATTTAGCCTATATTTTGGATGAATTATGATCAATTTTGTGCGAATCAATGCTCTTAATCTTCCTTTTTCATATCTTATACTCAGGAGAGCATAGGGAAGAGAAAAGAACGGAAAACAGGCTAAAAACGGTGAAAAATGGGCCAAAATGTGTGAACAACACGGCCCAAGACATGCCACACGGTCGTGCCACACGGGCTTGCCACATGAAGATCACACGGTCAAAGCCCCGACAAGCACAGCCAGGCCACACGGTCGTGCTTCTGCCGAGAAAATCACACGGCCTCTGTCGAAGTCACACGAGCGTGGCACACAGGCGTATTCTAGTCGCGAGAAAGGGGAATTTCACTCAAATTGGGATGCTTAGAGGCTAAGAAAGGCCCCCCAAAAGCTCTATATAAAGACCCCATGAGACAACTTTAAATATACGTTTTTAGATACGAGTAGAAGCAAGGGATTACTCCAAGGAGAAAGCCAATTGATTCATCTCAGAAGTTGGAATTCTGCAGCAACATAGAGGATCTCCCTAAATTCCTTCAGGGGTTTTTGGTTCCTTTTATGTTTTATTATTTTATATCTTCTATGATGTTTCTTTTCTTTATCATGAACTAAACCTCTCAAATACTTGAGGGGGATGAAACCTAAGACAGATCTTGTTATTTATTCTTGATTTATTTGATAAATACTTGAATTGTTCTTAATATGCGTTCTTCATTCTTGATTTAATAATCCTAGGCATTACTTCAAGAATTAGATGTACTTAGAGCAGAGGAGCAAAAGTCCCTGTGATAAGAGTAGATTTACCATAATTAAGCGAAGTTGCATGCAACCCTAGACATAGGGCGACATAAATATGTCGGATTAGGGTCAAACCTAATATGGGGAACCATAGATCGAATTAATGCAACCTAGGGAGTTAATTAATAAGGGAACTTTAATTAACAACTTAGGCCTAGTTGCTCTACGCCTCGACGGAGGGTTTAGCATAAGTTAGGGATCTCTAAGGATCAGATCAAGTAAAGAAATCATATAGTTCAAGAAAATAATAACAAGTGAAGTCTAGGTGGATTCTTCCTTGAGTATTGCCCATATCGATCAGCTTTTCCCTAAAAGTTTTCCCAATTTACTCTTTAAACTTTCTTATTTAGTTTTAGAATTAGTTTAAACAAACCCTCTTTTATTTTTAGGCTAGATAATAGAAAGGAAATAAGTACTAGTACTTTTGGTTCCCTTGGGTACGATAACTCAGTCTTGCCACTAAGCTATACTACTGTTCGACAAGTGCGCTTGCCTCAACGCCGTGATATTAGTTAGTTTTGGTGTGATCAAGTTCTTTATAAATTTTATTACTTCATATCACGCATATCAAGTTTTTGGCGCTGTTGCCGGGGAACTAAAATATTACGAAAGCTCGATTTCTATTACTTTAGCCATTACTATATATATATATTTATTTTTCTTTTATTTTTATTTTCAGTTTTTATTTATTTATTTTTCTTTTAAATTTTTTAGTTTTTATTTGCTTTTTCTTTTCAGGTATTTTTAGTTTATGACTAGAAACAACCCAACAGGACCAATACTTTTTGACGAGAATTTAGAAGCGACAGTTCGCAGAAATCGCAGAGAAATTAGACGCAGTCTACATTATCCTGAACAAGAACCTGATCAAGAGCTAGAACCTGCAGAAGAGATGGAAGCAAATCAAAACGTTCCACCACCTCCCGCAATAGTCGCACCACCAGTAAATCAAGAAGAAGCTCCTCGCACTATGTATGATTATGCTAAACCTAGTTTGGCTGGTACCCAAACTAGCATTCTTAGACCTACTATTGCTGCTAATAATTTTGAGTTAAAGCCTAACACTATTCAAATGATACAGCAATTGGTACAGTTTGATGGTTTACAGGACGAAAATCCAAACTCACACATAGCTAATTTCTTGAAACTTTGTGATACCTTCAAAATAAATGGCATTTTTGATGATGCCATTCGATTGAGGCTATTTCCATTCTCTTTGAGAAATAAAGCCAAACTGTGGTTAAATTCTTTACCACGAGGCTCAATTACCACATGGGAGCAGATGACTGAAAAATTTTTACTCAAATATTTTCCTCCAGCTAAAATAGCCAAATTACGAAACGATATTTCTTCTTTTGTGTAGATGGATTTAGAAACACTATACGATGCATGGGAGGTTGAGAAGGTGCCCTCATCATGGTCTACCTTTGTGGCTACAAGTTCAAACCTTCCATAACGGTTTAAACCCGTCAACCAGACAAATGATCGATGCAGCCGTAGGAGGGACGATCAATAATAAAACACCTGAAGCAGCTTACGAATTTATTGAAGAGATGTCATTGAATAATTATCAGTGGTAAGTCATGAGGACAAAGCAAACAAAAGCTGCAGGAGTTTATAATATTGATGTTGTCGCCATGCTTACTAACCAAGTAGAACTGTTAAATAAAAAGTTTGATAATTTTGTTAGTTCTACGCAGGCACAACCAGTGATGCAATGCGACGTGACTCAAGAAAACACGTTCAATCCAAATTTCGCATCCTATGGACACAGCATGGAAACTGAACAAGCCAACTATATGGGTAACAATTCTAGACCTCAAAATAACCCTTATAGTAATACTTATAATGCAGGTTGGAGAAATCACCCAAATTTTTCATGGGGAGGACAAGGAAATCAAAGACAACAGCCTCCTCCAGGATTTCAGCAACCGTCACCGCAACATGAGAAGAAACCAAATTTGGAAGAGCTGTTTACCAAATTTATAGCCGCATCAGAGACTCGTTTTCAAAGCATTGAAACGACACTAAAAAATCAGTAAGCATCAATTCAAGGGCTTGAAAATCAAATTGGTCAACTTGCAAAATTAATTTCAGAAAGACCACAAGAAGGATTACCAAGTAACACTGAGCCAAATCCAAGAGAACATGTCAAAGCGATTACTTTAAGATATGGAAAGGTCCTAGCCGAGCCAGAAAAGAAGACTATTCCAGCACTTTCAAAAGAAAAGACAGAGGAACCCAAGGAAAACACTCCTCCAACACTTAAAGAATACAAGCCACGTATTCCATATCCGGTAAGGTTGAAGAAAGACCAAACAGACCCTCAATTCGGTAAGTTTCTTAAACTCTTCAAACAATTACACATTATCTTACCTTTTGTTGAAGCAATTTCGCAGATGCCGAAGTACGCAAAGTTTCTTAAAGAACTTCTGACAAATAAAAGGAAGTTGGAAGAATTGGCCACAGTAGAACTCAACGAGGAATGCTCAGCTATTCTCCAAAATAAACTGCCGGCAAAACTGAAAGATCCAAGGAGTTTTACTATTCCTTGTTTGATTGGTAGTCTAATTATTAATAAAGCATTAGTTGATTTAGGTGCGAGCATTAATCTCATGCCTTATAAAATGTTCAAGCAACTAGGTCTAGGGGAACCTAAACCCACTAGGATGAGTATTCAATTAGCCGATAGATCTGTTAAATATCCTAGGGGAATTATTGGAGATGTGTTAGTAAAGGTAGATAAGTTCATATTCCCTGTTGATTTTGTTGTGCTTGACATGGATGAGGACATTGAAGTACCCTTGATTTTAGGATGTCCATTTTTAGCCACGGCTAGAGCTGTTATTGATGTAGGGGATGGTAAATTAGTACTTAGAGTTGGCGAGGAAGAAGTTGTCTTTAAAATCTATGATGCCATGAAATTTTCTAAAGAACAAGATGATTCTTGTTATTTTGTTGATATGCTTGATCACTTTATTCAAGATAATTTTCAAGAACTTTCTCTCACAGACATGTTGGAACTGTGTCTTGTTCAAGGTGGGGGGAAAGATGAAACCACCCCCGAAATCGATGAAGTAAGGAAAGAATTGGATTCTAATGAAATCATCGCTAGGTACATAAGTTATGAAAATTTAAAGATGAGTGATGAATTGAGACAGAAACCTTCCATTACTGAACCCCCTAAATTAGAACTAAAACAATTGCCAGATCATTTAGAATATGCCTTTTTAGGGGAAGAATTAACTTTACCAGTCATTATCGCATCCGATTTAAGCATTGCAGAGAAAGAGGAACTACTCCATTTGTTAAGAGAACACAGACGTGCTATAGCTTGGAAAATCTCAGATATCAAGGGAATTAATCCTTCTTCTGCACCCACAAAATTTTAATGGAGGACGAATTCAAGCCATCAGTGTAAGCCCAAAGACGGTTGAATCTCAACATGAAAGAAGTTGTGAAAGCCGAGGTAATTAAACTTCTAGATGCAGGTATTATTTATCCTATTTCTGACAGTTCTTGGGTAAGCCCTGTGCAGGTTGTTCCTAAGAAAGGTGGATTGACCGTGGTGACTACTGACAAAGAAGAGTTGATACCTACAAGAACAGTCACAGGATGGAGAGTTTGTATTAATTACAGGAAACTGAATGACGCCACTCGAAAAGACCATTTTTCTTTACCTTTTATTGATCGGATGTTAGAAACACTATCAAGTCACATGTATTATTGCTTCCTAGATGGCCTCTCTGGTTACTTCCAAATCCCGATAGCTCCAGAAGATCAAGAGAAAATGACGTTCACATACCCATACGATACGTTTGCTTATCGTAGAATGCCTTTTGGTTTATGTAACGCTCCTGCTACTTTTCAGCGATGCATACTAGCTATCTTCAATGAATTTGTGGAAGACATCATGGAGGTATTTATGGATGATTTCTCCGTTTTCGGTAATTCTTTCCAACACTGTCTAAACAATTTAAAGCATGTTCTGATGAGATATGAAGAGACAAATCTAGTGCTTAATTGGGAAAAATGTCACTTTATGGTCCAAGAAGGTATTGTTTTAGGGCATAAAATTTCTAGTAAAGGGATAGAGGTAGATAAAGCAAAGATTGAAACTATTGAAAAATTACCTCCCCCTAGTTCAGTTAAGGTTATAAGAAGCTTTTTAGGTCATGCTGGTTTTTATCGTAGATTCATTAAAGACTTTTCTAAAATAGCTAAGCCTTTAACTAAATTACTAGAAAAAGACGTACCCTTCAACTTTGACCAAGAATGTCTAGAATCCTTCAAGACCCTTAAAGAAAAGTTAGTCAACGCCCCGATTATGATCTCACCTGATTGGAATCTACCTTTTGAACTAATGTGTGATGCAAGTGATTTTGCAGTAGGTGCAGTTTTAGGACAGCGAAGGGACAAGCACTTCCAGCCGATCTATTATGCTAGCAGGACCTTGACAGCCGCTCAAGCAAATTACACTACCACAGAGAAAGAATTGCTAGCTGTTATTTTTGCATTTGACAAATTTAGATTTTACTTAATTTTGTCAAAAGTCATTGTCTATACTAATCATTCGGCTCTTCGCTACCTCTTAACTAAAACTGATGCAAAACCTCGATTAATAAGATGGATTCTATTGTTACAGGAATTCGACTTGGAAATAAAGGACAAGAAAGGAGCTGAAAACTTAGTGGCAGATCACCTCTCAAGACTAGAAAACACACAGCCCAAGTACCTCAACAAGATAAACGATCTATTCCTTGAGGAACAACTCCTAGCCTTAGCAGGTACGATAGCTCCTTGGTTTGCTGATTTTGCAAATTATTTAGCAGCTCACATAACCCCAAAAGGGTTAACCCATCAGCAAAAGAAGCAATTCTTTGCTAATGTGAAGAACTACTTTTGGGAAGATCCTTTTCTTTTTCGAATTTGTGTAGATCAGGTTATACGAAGATGCGTTGATGACACAGAAGCATATCAAATTTTGAATCACTGCCACTCAGGCCCCACAGGAGGACATCACAGCGGAACTAGAACTGCTCATAAGGTACTCGAATCTGGCTTTTACTGGCCTACACTTTTCAGAGATGCCAACAGGTATATGACCTCTTCTGATAAATGCCAACGAACAGGTAATATCTCTCAGCATAATGAAATGCCTCAGAACTATATACTTTCATGTGAAATATTTGATGTATGGGGTATCAATTTCATGGGTCCATTCCCTAATTCATTTGGGAATAAATATATATTAGTAGCAGTAGATTACATGTCAAAATGGGTAGAAACCCAAGCTTTACCTACGAATGATGCTAGAGTAGTAGTACGCTTTTTGAAAAAACTTTTCTCTCAATTTGGAACACCTAGAATAATCATTAGTGATAGGGGCACACATTTTTGCAATACCCAATTTGAAAAGATCTTGAAAAGGTATGGAGTACATCATAGAACAGCCACCCCTTATCATCCACAAACCAGTGGTCAAGTCGAAGTGACCAATAGGGAGCTTAAACTTCTAGAGAAAACTATAGAAACAAATAGGAAAGACTGGTCAAGAAAGTTAGATGATGCATTATGAGCTTATAGAACTACTTTTAAAACACCCATAGGAACATCTCACTATGGACTTGTTTATGGAAAAAACTGCCATCTACCATTTGAACTTGAACATCAAGCATTCTGGGCTATAAAATTTTTAAACCTTGACTTTAAAAGTGCAGGAGAGAAGAGATTAATGCAGTTGAATGAACTTGATGAATGGCGCTACAATGCTTACGAGAACTCAGGACTATATAATGAAGCCATGAAGCGACGTTATGACAAAAGGCTGAAATAACCTAAACAGTTCAAAACAGGTGATCTCGTCTTACTTTACAACTCAAGGCTGAAACTATTCCTTGGAAAACTCAAGTCAAGGTGGTCAGGTCCATTCACTGTTCTAAATGTCTTTCCATACGGCACCATTGAGGTAACTCACCCTGACCACGGTACTTTCAAGGTAAATGGCCATAGACTTAAACATTATAGAGGTGGGAATTTTACGAAAAACAGGGAGGAGCTTCGGCTCCACCACACCCCTTCTTGACACATCCAGGTAGAGTCGAGCTTAGACTCTAAATAAGCACTTCTCGAGAGGCAACCCGAGCACTAACTTAGTAACTTTCTTTTCTTTAAATTTTTTTTAGTATTTTTCATGCATAAACTAACTCTTTGAATGCAGAAATTTAGGACCACACGGCCAGGCACACGGGCGTGCCTTATGCCGTGTGCACACTTAAAATAGGGCACGGTCGTGCACCCAGACCGTGTACAAATAGAGTAAAATTTTCTCAAAACACAGGCCATCGATAAATCCCCACGGCCATGCGATATGGCCGTAGCGACCTTACGAATTCCACACGGGCTATCAACAATGGCCTACGGCCGTGCGACATGGCCTTGGCAACCCTACAGCATCAACACGGGCTTGCACATATACCCACGCCTGTGTCCTTAGCCCGATGAAGACACTGTTAAATTTCATACGCCCGTGGCACATATCACACGACCGTGTGAAACACGAACACGATCGCACACGGCTGTGTATACCATCACACAACCGTGTGAGTAACAAAGACCTGATCTCCCACGGCCATGGGAACCAACTACACAGGCGTGTTCATCGGAACCAGGCGCGCTATAAAGACTGATTTTTGAAAAACACGGGCTAAACACGACTCACACGGGTGTGTGACATGATCGTGTGACCCAAAATGTATAAATTAGAGGCAATTTTCACTTTTCCTTTTCACTCAAACCCTAACATTTCTCACCCAAACTTCCCTTTAAACCACCACAAACACCGCTATAGCCCTCCAAACGCCACCATACACGATTTCATCCTTCCCACGCCCGTGTAACAGCCCCCACGACCGTGCAACATCATAATTGGTTTTATTTTCTCATTTTTCTCATTTATTTTTGTTTTATTTTATTTTTATTTCATTTTACTTTTGTCTAAATTGTTGATTTAAGCATGGAATTAGGAAACATAGGATGAATACTCTAGAACAATATAGAATCAATTAGGATTGCATGCCACTTAATTGTATTTTTGCTTGCTATTTAGATTTCATTTTATTTTGCCACTTGGACACATATTTGCATGCCATTTTGCCATAATTTCTCTTTATATATACCCATAGTTCTCAGTTTTTGTTATAAGCTTTTAATATGATTAGATTCTACTATTCAGGTTACTACTCATTTGTTATTTTAGGAACAATATGAATTTACATTTTAAATTATTATCTATTTAGTTTAATCTCAATTTTTAGGACTAATGCTTCGGTTATTTTATTTTAGATACCATGTCCTCCTCGCGTGCTAGAAAGACTGCTGTCCTCGTCTCCAAGAAACATAAGGAGCCAGTAAGTTCCTTAGCAAGATCCACCTCTGAGACACGCCACCCGTTCCTCACATTCCCGCAGGACTTCTAGGAGGAACGCTATCAGTTACTCCGGGCCCGCACTTTTTCTATGGGCCGATGCATCGATTGGGAGGCCCTAGAGCAAATACAATTGGTGAACGACGTCCGAGCCTTGTTGACCACCGACCCATGGGACCAGTTCTTCCCGATTGTGGAACCCACCTACTTAGAACTCACCCTCGAATTCTGCTCCACATTCCACCTCCAGACCGTCATGAACAGATTCGACGATCTCAGCACGGTCCAATTCTGATTAGGAGGTCTTGTACGACAGCTGAGTGTCCCAGAGTTTGGCGCAGCACTTGGGCTCTACACTGAGCAGTTCATGACGGAAGAGGACTTCCCTACCCTCTCTCGACGTATCCACATTCGGCCCATCGAATGCTGGAATGAGATAACCCCAAGACGTCAGACTTACAACCCCAGTGTGAGTAAAGCGTCTGCCCTCCCTCCTTCTCTCAGGTACATTCACGCCCCCTTGCTCACACCTTGACAGGTAGACGGGAGAGTACAGGCGTCGTCAACACTCACGACGTCTATTTCCTCTGGTGCATGGCCAATGGACACACCATCGATCTCGCATACTTTATAGCGTTGGCCATGCAACACCAGACTGAGAGGCACCGGAGAGGCGTCATTTCCATAAGCCCGTACATCACGAGACTAGGTCGCTACTCCGGCCTATTTGACACCGTAGCCCAGACATCCTTTTATACCCTACTTGGCCAGATGTCCTCCCAATGCATCCAGAGCATGCTACATATGAGGATGGTAGAGCGATGGCCAGGTGGCGGCCACTTTCACTTCCGTCTTGTCCAGGAAGGCGAGGACCCAGAGGACGTTGCTGATGATGTCCTACCGCCACCACCTGAGGAGGATGCACCCGCTGAGCCACCACGCCCCAGACGACCCACCCAGACAGTAGCCCTATATGCTGACATACACGAGCGCCTAGACCGATTTGAGCAGCGCCTCGATTACATCGACGCCACTTTAGCGCACATATGTCAGCACCTCGGCATCGCCCCACCACCACGAGATCCATCAGAAGACTAGATCCTCTTTTATTTTTATTTTTATTTTTATTTTTATTTTTATTTTTATTTTTATTTTTCTTTTTCTTTTTATTCTTATTGTTATCTTTTATATTTTATTTTTATTTTTTTTACTCTAACCTTTAAACACTAATCTTTGTTTTTCGAACTTTATTTCTCTTTTTAGGTTTATTTTTTATTTTTTTCTTCTTTATTTAAATTTTTAATTTTTATTTATTCTGTTTATTTTATTTTCTTCGGCCATCTCCTAATGAAGTAACCCCTCTTCATCTTCACCTCCCACGACTAATAAATCCCTTCGCAGTTTCAAAGGAGCTCTACAGCTCAAACTTCTATGTAAAAGGGAGCACCCTGCCACAATTGCCAACTCTTCCTCACAAAATTCACCCACAATTCAGGGAGTTTCGATTCTCTCCCTATCTTATGATGTTTTTATTGCTATTTTTATATATCTTTGTACATTGAGGGCAATGTACATCTTAAGTGTGGGGGGGAAACATACTTTAATTCAGTATATCTTTTATGAAAATCCCTGAATTTGTACTTCATGCATTGTTCTCTGCATTTTCCTCAGTTTCCTATTAGGAATTAATTCTGATTGATTTATGATTTTTATTAATATGTTGAGAACTAAGAGATAGGCAATTGTACTTTGATTATTCAAACTTTTAAAACATTAGGGAATCAAGCATGATAAGTTGAAATTTTTGAGAACTCCAATTTTTGCATAAGTTCTTTTCCCTAATTCTGAATAGTATCTTGAATTTTGAAATTCACAGGAATGACATCAAAAGCCACAATTCTAGTGAGAATTTGAGCCTTTTTGAGCATGCATCTTTTCGTGCTCACTTTATTATTGCTTTGAGTGAGTTAATACTGACTTGTTATTCTAAAACTTGCTTTGATTATACATGTCGAGACCACATCATTGATTTGATATACCAATATGATAAAGGCACTTAGGATTTAACCCACTTACTCTACAAAAAGCCTACCTTCATAAATTAACCCCTAGTAAACCCCGTTGAGCCTAACAACCCATTCTTTGACTTACCCGCTGATTATTAACCATTAACCTGTTTTTGTTGAATTTCCCATTCAATTACTTTGATCCCTATTTTTGTCGAGATTTGAGTTGAACTTATTATCTAGCTTTGTTCTCTTTTCCAGAATGTGAAGTTTTATTCAATGTATTGTATCATAGTGAATTGTTCTTAAAAAAAAAAGCCATGTGCATATACAGTTAAAATCAGTTGTAATTTGTAAATAGTTCAAATAGTTTTTGCATATTTCTATTTCAAGGCTACAATGATGTTATTAAGCTTTAGAAATATGTTTCAGTAATAGAGATTTTTCCAGCTAGATCATTTTTCAGTTCATTCTCAATTCTAACCCTCTTTTTGCAGCCTGTGACAACACCCCTAACCAAGCCCCATTACAACCATTAAAAGACCTTTTGATCGATGTATCATATCAAATTTTAGTGGTGGAGATTTGATTTTCTTGCAAGCTTATGGTAATAATTTTTCAGGTTGACTAGAGAGTACTTAAATTTTAAACCCTAAACACTTTGAGTGGATAGAGTGAACCTTTAGTGAGGATGTCAACTCCTGCTAATTAAGATGGAGAGATAACTACTTAGAAAGAATGAAGAGGCTTATGTTTTCAATGATAAAATTTTCAACATAGAGTAATTGAATCTTTAATGTTCTTCTGATTGAATGTTTCATTGTGTGAGTACCTGTGGATTAATTTGAAACATTATTGATAAAGACTATAGGTTGAGAAGAATAATTCTTTTTAGGGATTGGGATTTTGCTTGAGGGCAAGCAAAGGCTTAAGTGTGGGGGTATTTGATAAACGTTAAATTATACATATTTTTACCCCATGTTTAGCCTATATTTTGGATGAATTATGATCAATTTTGTGCGAATCAATGCTCTTAATCTTCCTTTTCATATCTTATACTCAGGAGAGCATAGGGAAGAGAAAAGAATGGAAAACAGGCTAAAAACGGTGAAAAATGGGCCAAAATGTGCGAACAACACGGCCCAAGACATGCCACACGGCCGTGCCACACGGGCGTGCCACATGAAGATCACACGGTCAAAGCCCCGACAAGCACGGCCAGGCCACACGGCCGTGCCTCTACTGAGAAAATTACACGGCCTCTGTCGAAGTCACACGGGCGTGGCACACGGGCGTATTCGAGTCGCGAGGAAGGGGAATTTCACTCAAATTGGGATGCTTAGAGGCTAAGAAAGGCCCCCCAAAAGCTCTATATAAAGACCCCATGAGACAACTTTAAATATACGTTTTTAGATACGAGTAGAAGCAAGGGATTACTCCAAGGAGAAAGCCGATTGATTCATCTCAGAAGTTGGAATTCTATAGCAACATAGAGGATCTCCCTAAATTCCTTCAGGGGTTTTTGGTTCCTTTTATGTTTTATTATTTTATATCTTCTATGATGTTTCTTTTCTTTATCATGAACTAAACCTCTCAAATACTTGAGGGGGATGAAACCTAAGACAGATTTTGTTATTTATTTTTGATTTATTTGATAAATACTTGAATTATTCTTAATTATGCGTTCTTCATTCTTGATTTAATAATCCTAGGCATTACTTCAAGAATTAGATGTGCTTAGAGTAGATGAGCAAAAGTCCCTATGATAAGAGTAGATCTACCATAATTAAGCGGAGTTGCATGCAACCCTAGACATAGGGCCACATATGTAACGACCCGAATTTTTCGGTTATTGGAAAAGTTTATTTTCGGGTCTTCGTTTATGAAAAATGGGTTTATAAATAATTATTAAAAATATTTATGCAGTTAGATGAGTGGTTAATTAAAGTTTAATTAAGTAAATTTAGTTTAATTAGGAATAACTAGTAGAAAGGACTAAATTGAATAGAATGCAAAGGTTTGATTTAGTAAAGAGAAATAATAAAGGAATAAATTAGTAATTAGACCATAGAACTTGACATGTGTGTATTATGGATAAAATACATGTGTATTAATTTTATTGGTACAAATGTATGTTATGTATATTTACTTAATTATTAAGTAAATATTATTAATTTATTTGTTATAATTATTATTATTTGTGTAAATATTATTTTATTAAATTGTTGAGATAATAACAAGTGTGTGGCAAGGATTAACACAAGTGTATGTATTTAATTGGTTAATAAAAAGATATTTTGTAATATTTAATTAATTAAGTAATAAAAGAAATTAAAAAGGAAATAAAAGGATGAAAAGAAGAAAAGAAACAGAGAACCAAACGTGAGAAGGGGAAGAAAAAGAAAGAAAGAAAAAAGAAAGGAAAAATTGGGGGTTTGATGCTTGAAGCTAAAATTGGTAAGTCAATTAAGTCATTTTTACTTAATTTTGATGCTTTAGAAGCTTTGGAACAAGATTTTGAGGAAATTAAATGAATATTTTGAAAGTTATTAGATTTCTAGATAATGTTTATGTTGAGTAAAAAGATGAATTAGGGGTTAAATTGATAAAAATTCAAGTTAGAAATGAAATAAGGATTGAATTTTAAAGTAATTCATAAGTTTTAACATTGTAGGGACTAAATTGATGAAATTTCGAAATTAGGGAAATATGCTGGAAATTTAATAGTTAAGAATGAGTTTGGACAAAGTTTGAATAGAAATGAAGTATGAATTGAGATAGAAAAAGTAAGTGAAATTAGTTAAGATTAAATTGAAATTAAAATAGAAATTGAATAGAAATTGTATTAATTAGCTATAATTTAATAGTGAATTAAAGAATATGAATTGTTTTAATTTCCGTAGTTATTGTGGTCTCGGGAATCTTGGCTAAGCAAGGAAAAATGGCAAAGACAACGGGAGTTAGCTCGAGAAAATACGGTTTGTATTTCTATAATCTGAACTTAGTCATTATTTGTTAAATTTATATACATATGGAAATTGTTGGTGTTCGAATTATGATGTCTTATAATTGTAATGGATTGATTTCCGCATACGATGAATTTATTGAATTTATAGTGAATGGAATTATTTTGGTTGAATTATATAATTTATATGATTGGTGTAAAAACTACAATAATGAGTGAATGTTATATTGAAAATATATTGATTGGAAATATGAGGAAATTGATATAAATATATGGAATTGTGATATTTGAATATTTGATATTAAAATGTGAATTAAAGTGAAAATATCTGATTTTGTGAAATTAAAGCAAATTGTGCTTAAATTGAAAAATATGTGAGAAAAATGTGGCCAAAGTGCAATTGATGTGAAATTGATTGAAAATACGAGAAAGTGATTGACAATGATATGTGTTTCCGAGACCCTATTAACTAGTCGGGCTTAGTGGATATAGTTGGCATGCCATAGGATTGGAAGTGTTCAGGGTTACTTCGACCTTGAGTCGATGAGACACTTGGAGTGTCATATTGCTTTGGATAGATTCGATGAGGTACTGGGTACCACTTTACTTCGGCTAGACCGATGAGACACTGGGTGTCAAACTTTGCTTCGAACTATCCGATGAGGCACTGGGTGCCAATCTTGTGTGTTTGGTTGGATCCGTGTATCCACCTGGGTCCGAGTCAAGTTAATAGGGGTAAATATGTGAAATGATAAAATCCGAATAAATGTGATTGAGCTATTAAAAGAAAATAAGAAAGTGAATTTGATTATCTGAATCATTGAATGGAAAGTGAAAAGGGGTTTTGTAATATGAAATGTGAAATAAAAATTGTGCAATGAGATTGAAGGCATGAACCTAAGGTTCATGAATTGTTCATATTTGAAAAGTAAATTGAATAATTATATATGGATGAGAATTGAATCCAAGGTTATTATATTGTCTGAAATCTTAGTGAAAATTCATTGAATCAATTATTTGAATTATGTTGGCTTGGTATGAATTATATATATATATATATATATATATATAGAGTGAAAGTTATCAAGGATAGTAAATTAATATGATATAAATGAAATTGACCGTTATTAAAATGGACTAGAATGGAATATGATTGATAAGCATATAGTTAAATATAGATTATTGATTTTTGAATGGTGATTTGTGAATAAAATTAAGGAAAGCTATACCGATTAGCAAGTGAAAGAAAAGAATAAATAATAATGATTTATTAAAGAATTGAACAATTAAGTTATTGTGTTTATTAAATGATTTGTACAGAATTTATATGGTAAATAGTTGAAATTTGTCTATGAAATGAAATAGTAAATAATTGTGATTGTTATTATGATCTTGAGTATTTATTATATTATTAAATGTTTGGATTATAGAAATACCACTGAGTATACCCATACTCAGCGTACGGTTTGTTTCCGTGCGCAGGTTAAATAAAGGTAGAACGTTAAATCAGCATCCCAGGCCGATCCCAAAGTTAATAAGGTAAAGTGTGTTAATTGTTAATAGTGGCATGTACCTAGGGTGTCTTATGTGTATGTTATTTTGAAATTGCAAATGTAATGAATGGCATTTGATTAAGTGTTTTATACAAATGAGTTAGGTGGTATATTTGTGTATTTGTGTTTTAGGGAGGCCAAGGCTTGGTAGATAGCCGCGCACGGCCTGGTTAGCAGGACACACGGGCGTGTGTCCAGACTGTGTTAGTTTTAACAGAATCAACCACGGGGTAAAGGTACGGGCGTGCCTAGGCCGTGGGCGAGCCACGGGCCAACCCCATGGGCGTGTACTTAGACCGTGCATGCCCTGCACTTTGAATTTAATTTTTATGAATCACACGGACAAGAGATATGGCCGTGTGTCTCTTAGCATTTGACCGTGTGGAAGTACACGGCCTCTACACGGGCGTGTGGCGTGGCCGTGTCAAATTAGTCAGTATGCTCCACGGGCAATGGACACGGGCGTGTCCCAACCCACCACGGCTGTGTCGAGCTACAC
This sequence comes from Gossypium stocksii, assembly GCA_020496765.1. Lineage (NCBI taxonomy): Eukaryota > Viridiplantae > Streptophyta > Magnoliopsida > Malvales > Malvaceae > Gossypium > Gossypium stocksii. The sequence goes on along the minus strand of CM035625.1, from coordinate 82,014,276 downwards.
GGTTCAACAACACGGGCATGTCATAGGGTCACACGGACGTGTCCCTAATTCACACGGGCGTGTAAGCCCTGCACTTGAGAATAACTTTTAAAATGTTCGAAAAGTTTTATAAGTACTCAAATTAGTCCCGAACTACTCTTGACTTATATTTTTGGGCCTCGAGGGTCCATATAAGGGACTGTATGATTGTTTTTACATTATGTTTAACATTTATTTGCGTATAATTTATATATTGTCCTATAAGTCTGGTAATGCTCCGTAACCCTATTCCGATGACGGTTTGGGGTTAGGAGGTGTTACAACATAAATATGTCGGATTAGGGTCAAACCTAATATGGGAACCATAGATCGAATTAATGCAACCTAGGGAGTTAATTAATAAGGGAACTTTAATTAACAACTTAGGCCTAGTTGCTCTACGCCTCAACGGAGGGTTTAGCATAAGTTAGGGATCTCTATGGATCAGGTCAAGTAAAGAAATCATATAGTTTAAGAAAATAATAACAAGTGAAGTCGAGGTGGATTCTCCCTTGAGTATTACCCATATCAATCAGCTTTTCCCTAAAAGTTTTCCCAATTTACTCTTTAAACTTTCTTAGTTAGTTTTAGAATTAGTTTAAACAAACCCTCTTTTATTTTTAGGCTAGATAATAGAAAGGAAGTAAGTACTAGTACTTTTGGTTCCCTTGGGTACGATAATTCGGTCTTGCCACTAAGTTATACTACTGTTCGACAGGTGCGCTTGCCTCAACGTCGTGATATTAGTTAGTTTTGGTGTGATCAAGTTCTTTATAAATTTATTACTTCATATCACGCATATCATCCATCAATGCATTGTGACTTAGTTGACAGACGAGTCCGGTAGCAAAACCTAACCTTTTCTACTAATTGATCATTACTAATTGTACTAATTGTTTGTCAATGTCTTATTCTTGGACTCACCTGATATTGACTCACAAAACCTACTGCAAAATAGATCTTTGATTGCATACACAACATAGCATATATGATACTTCCTATTGTTGAAGCATAATGTACCTTTCTTATGTTCTCATTTTCTTCTGGTGTCTTAGGCCAATCCTCCAAAGAGAGGTGAATTCTCAATATTAGAAGATTGATTACCCTTCTACAAATCAGTTATAACATAGCGCTACAATATCTTCTCTGTAACGACCCAAAATCCGTGGGCACTGGAAAAGTGTATTGTCGGGCCTCCGTCTTAGTAAATTAAATCCTTAAATAATTATTAGGAATAATTATGACTCTAGTTGTGTGTCTAAATAGGTTTTTAATTAGGTGAAACTAGTTTAAATTAGAAACAATTAGTAGATAAAACTAAATTGAATAAAGTGCAAAAGTTTAATTATAGAATAGAAACATTATTAAGGATTAAGTTGGTAATTAACCCAAAGTAAGTGACATGTGTAAAAAAAAGAAATAAATACATGTGTATGTGTACTATTGGTCCAATTGTATTTTATGTGTGTATTTACTTAGAATTTAAGTAATTTTAATTATTTAATTATTTGATTTTAATTAAGTATATATCTAATTATTTAACTATTTAAATATTGTAATTTATTTAATAAATGAATGGAGACAAGTGTATGATAATAATTGGTGACATGTGTGTGTATATGTATGTGTACAAATGTGTGTAAATAATTAGATTTAATTAGATATTTATATTAAATGAATTAATAAAGAAATAAAAGAAACAAAGGAATAGAAAGAAACAGAATAGAAACGTGAAAGTGGGGAAGAAGAAAGAAAAGAAAAAAAAAAAAAAAAAAGGGGGAAATTTGGAGAAGTGAAGCTTGAAGTTTAATTTGGTAAGTTAATTAAGTCCTTTCCTTTCTAATTTTGGTATTTTTGAAGCTTTAGAGAAAGATTTTCTTGAATTCATGAGAAAATATTGAAAATTTATGGAGGTTTGATTAGGGTTTATGTTGAAGAAATGATGAAATTAGGGATTAATTTGATAGAATTATGAATTTGAATTGAATTAGGGACTTAATTGTAAAACAAGCCATAAGTTTTGAGTTTTAGGGATTAAATTGAAAGAAATTCGAAATTATGGAAAAATGATGAAAATTTGATAGTTATATGAATATTTAGATGGAAATTGAATAGAAATAAGGTGTGAATTGGTGTTATAAATTTGGTTATTAGTATTTTACATCAAAACAGTTTTGGGAAGTAGCAATGGTCTGTTTTTGAAAATTCACTAAAAATTGTAGGAATTGAATTAGAGGATGAATAAGATATGAAATTAAAGCTTATTGAGTCTAGTTTCTTATAGTAAAAACAGTGTAAGCAATGATTTTATGAATCAAGAGATATTTGAAATTTAGTAAGACTGGTTCAGGGTGATTTCGAAATACTCTGTTTTGAATTTGAAAAATCATTAAAAATTGTACAAAAATTATTATGGAGTTTAATTTATATGTGTGAACTCCTTAATGAATCTAGTTTCAAAAGAAATAAACATGAACCTTATTCGAGTTCTGTATAATGAGATAATTGATTTTTAGTAGAGAGAGGTCAGAACTGTCGAATGGAGTAACAGGGGAGATTTTAATGAAAAAAACTGTACTAATTGGCTAGACCAAAAATTCTGAAAATTTTATGGTGAGAAGATATATGAGTCTAGTTTCAAGGAAAATTTACGGATATTAATTTGGAGTTTCGTAGCTCAAGATATAAATAATTTAGTAACAGTGACTCAAATAGACAGCTTAACGGTGAAATTATATATATCTTAAAAATGATTAAGTTTGCATGTTTAGGCTCATGAATTAAATTGAATTGTGTTATATTGATAATTATAAATTATTATTATTTTCGTAGCTAACAAGGAAAAAGAGGCATCGGCATCGAAAGGAAAAGAAAAGATCGTCGAGGAGTGAACGCGTAATTCGGGTTTGTATTACTATAACTCAAGCTATTTATTAATTGTATATTGAATTTATAGTTATGGAATAATTAAGATAAGGTAAGTATTATATTTGAAATTAAATATAAGCATGTGAGAAAATTAATTTGTATATGAATTAAGTTAATAGATGTTGAATTGATTGAGTATTGGAAATTTTTGTGGAAATGAGAGTGAAATTGGAAAAGTAAAATAATACCCTATTAACTTGTCGGACTAGATTTGATACAAGTGGCATGCCATTGGATTTGTGATGTGATGAGGAGATTTGTAGCTCGGCCGAGGAGATGATTCTGTTATTATATGCTTCGGTTTATCCGAAGAGGCATTTCATGCCTTACTGGTGTGTTTGGGAGGATATAATATATTGGTGTGTTTGGGAGGCTATATTGTACTGGTGTGTTACCGAGAATTTCATTATTTTGGTGTGTTTGGGTTGGATATTCTGGTGTGTTTGGGTGGAATCCGCGTATCTGTCAGAGTCCGAGCCTTGTTAATAGGGTAAACAATTGAAATGAAAATTTGAAAATGAGACTGATTGTCTTGGCACTATTGGAAGTATGAGAAAGAATGCATAAGATAAATTATGAATTGAATTAGTATGTGAAAAATTTATGAAGTGATATTCAATTATATATATAATTAGTCTAAATAATTTATAAGCTTATAATTGATGTTTGTAAATTATTAATGTTAAATAGTTGATTTATAGTAATACCACTGAGTATGAAATACTCAGCGTACGGTTGTTTCCGTGCGCAGGTCATTAGGATTTCGGATCCGGTCCAGCATCCAAACAGACCCGACTCCAACAAAAGATTTTGGTGATGTATTACTTCCTTTTGTTAAGTGGCATGTACTAGGTTGTTATACATGAATTTTGTATAAAAATTTTAGTTAAATCATTTTGGTTGTATATATATGATTATAATGTTTTGGATGATGAATATGATATAAAGTCACTGAAATGAGATGAAAATTATACTTGTATATTAGCATGTTAGAAAATTTTAAGCTAAGGTACAAAAATTATTATTTTGACATAATTTAGATATATTCGAATATGCCTAACCTTTGGTTGAAATATTGATATTGGATTGTTTCAGTTTGAAATTTGCAGGGGGTTTTATGTAAAAACAAGCAGAAATGCTGCCAAAATTTAAAAAAAAAAATTTATTAGATTACACAAATAAGTCTCGAACCACTTTAATACATATTTAAGCTTTGAGAGTTCAATATAGGGATTAATTATTAAATTATACTTTGAATATTATTTTATTTATGAATTATTCGTAAGTTGTCTGATATGTCTTGTAATGCCTCGTAACCCTGTTCCGGCAACGGTTTGGGGTTAAGGGGTGTTACATTCTCTATGTATGAATCTTGTGATAGAACTATCTCTTTGTTCTTTCAATCCCTTAGAACTCGAATACCCAGAACAGAATTAGCTTCTCCCAAGTCCTACTGGGTTAACCATAGTTTAAACGATGACAATGTCCTTACATCATTCTCAACTAGTAGAATTTCACTCGACATATAAAACGAGAAAGACCACCTTTCATCCCCTAAATGTTTATAAACACAATGTTCTTCTCTATTTTGCTCAAATTAAAAAATCTTCACCACTTGATCAAATCTTTGATTCCATGAGCGGGATGTTTGCTTAAGTCCATATATAAAAAACATATATAAAAAATAAGATTATTTTTATAATATAATTGTTTTTATTAATTTTTAATATTATATTAGTAATTGTTACTTAATAAGCTATTTTTTATTAATTCTTGTAATTAAGTTTGATAATAATCATTTTATTAAATCTATTTAAAGAAAGGTGTCTACATTAGGGAAACGATATTATCAATCCAAACAACCCTTAAAAAATTATATTAAATTAAGTGAAATAATATTTAAATGTTGACTTAATTTTTTGGTTTTGTAAACATTATTAATAAGTGAATGGAAACAACAATTGGGAAACCAAAGAATTCAACATATATACATAGATAGATAAAAGATTAAAAAAATTGTTTAATTAATTAGTAAAAAATGACATAATTAGAGCAATGATATAATAATAAGCATAATAATGGTGTTGGTATTGACAATAAACTGTTTAGACTCCAGGGACCATGTCGGGACTATAGGGAATGCCAGAACTTGGAATCCAAGTCTCGGATTCGAGAAAGACGCAAGGAGTCCATTTGTTGGCTTCATTTATATCTATCTTTTTGATACCTTTCCATGCTACCCTACGGCTGGTATCGGCACCGGGTCCCCTATTTCCAAACTCGGCAGTGAAAGAAGTGTCTATTCCTATAGTGCCTGTCATGGGGGCATAACCCTCTGGTTGAATGATGTCGTCGATCTGAGATTGCATTATGATGGACCTAGCGAATTGTTTCCAAGGACGCCCTAAGTATGCCTTGTTTGTATCCTTCACTGGGATGTAATCAGATGCGCCCGAGATAGTGCAATTTTGAAGCACAATGGCTGAGTTTGTTCCAAGATCTTTCCTTCCCTGTGCAGTAACCATGCAGTTTTGGCCTGGCCCTGGCTTCCTCACGATGAGTATACAGTTTTGGAAAAGGCTCGCCGCATCCCCAAAGATGAAATCCACTGTTCCGCTGATGAGACAGTTGCTATATAACTGTCTTTCTCTGTGAGCGTAAAGAGTGTCTTGGTACCCAGTGAAATGGCAGTTGAACATGATGACCCTATCAGCAGTGGCCCTAAAGGCCACTGCTTGATGACCTTCGGGTCCTACTGAGTTATCGAATCCAATGTCCTTAGCCATGAAACCAGCCCCATCCACACCTAAAATATTTCACAAACATACATACATATATACTAGTTATCCATCTCACCTCACCACCAAAACTTATATATGTATATAATACTACTTACCAACAGTTGCAGTGCGGTATGTTCTAACTGGTGGATTCTTAGCGACACTAATGTCATTTATGATGATGGTCTTGGTTGGGCCATCACCGATGAATACAACATTAGTCATCTGCTTGGTCACGTTGATTTGTTCTTTGTAAGTACCAGCCTTAATGTGAATAACAAATCGATCGAGACTTTTCACGGGGACTTCAGCCAAGGCCTTCTTAATAGTATCATATTTCTCGCTACCATCTTTAACAACTACAACATTAGGCTTCAAATCCATTGGTTTTGATTGAAGAAGTTTTCGGTCAGCTTGACTAATCCACTTAGGCATATCCTCAGCCGACAAAAGCTTACGATTGACCCCCGTGGTGTCGATGTTACCGACGTTTGGAATGTTAAGTTCCTTCACGATGGTGGATAACCCATTAAGCATCGCTAAAGCATTGCTAGTAATCTCCATGCTAGTCTTCAAGATTGATTGCATCTTCTGCGTTGATTCGTTACTTGATTCTGCAAATGAGTCTATACATGTCTGTTGACTCGTGAATGCACCGCTTAGCCAGGTCTTCAGTTCCAAAAGGTATTTTCTAATCTTGCTCATGTCGTATTCCCCTAGCTTGTCGAATGAATTTTGAAAGTCATCAATGGCTAAGTCCAACACCTCTTGGCAAACACTAAGTGCTGCTTTGTTGTTCTCATCATTAATCAACTCTTGGACCGTCACTGAATGGGCCAACACGTTCTTTATCTCGACTAGGCCGGCTTGGAAACCTATCCTTATCAGCTCCTTAACGTCGCTAGAATTTGACGACGCCAAGCTTTTCTAACACGTCTCTTTATAATTCGTGGGTTGACATAGGGCTTGCACAGCTTTGTTCGAACTCGATATCTCTTCACCATCGCTCTTATTTTTTATGTGCATAACACCCACCACCACAGCTACCACCAAGGCCACCAGGAACACTGCACAAATACCAATAATAGCATTATTGGCCATTTTTAAACAACTTTTTTTGGTTTCAAAAAAAAGTATCTTCTTCTCTCTTTCTTTCCCCTGAAGAAAGAAAGCAAGAAAGAAGAAAACTTTATTTGAACTTTATTTGAAGTTATAAAGCTGCTTATTGCTTATCACTAATTGCCCCTTTGAGCACATGCTTGAATAATATGCTATTGAAGTTCCATATTTATTTAAAAAATAAATAAGTTAAAATCCAAAAAATGGTCATATTTAGTTTAAAATGTTTCATGGTGGAGAGTGCCCTACGGATGTGAGAATTTGTTTAAATTTCAAGGATATTAATATCTCTATAAAATTATGGTGTTTTAATCTTCTTTTTCTTATTCTTCTAAAATATTGGGCTTTGAAATTCTTCTAAAATATTTTTTAGATAAACTGATATGTTAAGTATCAAAATAATTAATATATAAATATAATTTAAATGTTAAATTTTAAATTAAGTATCAGTTTTTTTAATCTTTTCACATTCCACAAAAAAAAAATTACTTCTGTATTTTAGGTTTTTTCTTTGACGCTTATAAATTAAAACTTTATGGATTAAATGGTAACTAATGTTGTTCGAAACATTTATAAGAAATCATATCATATCATAAATAATACAATATAATACGGTATATATTCATTCTTTGTGGCATTCTTTTTTTTCAAAATTATTTTTTAATTAAAATATTATTATTTAAAATTAGCTAAAAATAATTTTTAGAAAATAATATTATAAAATGCATTATAATTATTTATTTTAATTTAATAGGTTTAAAATTTGACTATTATTATACAATTTTTTTACAGTGAAAGCAAACCCTGTGCATGAGCAGCAATTATAATAATTATTATTATAATCATAATATTATCATGTAAAATTATGGGGTACAATAATATTACATATATTTAATTCAAATAACTTCATATTAATGAATTAGATTTTTTATCAAATTTTTAATATTTCTATGTGCCACTCTCCACCTTCAATTTATTTAATATTTATTTATTTATTTGATCTCCATACTTTCTTTTAAGTTTCAAACACCGTGGTTTCATCTGTCTGTAAGACTTTGGCAATGAACCCAAAGAGCATTCAAAATCAAGAGAGTATCTTATTTTAGAGAAACATAAGATAGTTTGCATGCTAGCGCCGGGGATTCATGGGAAACATTAGGAGAGGTTTAGAGAAGAAAGTTTGAGGGTACCGACTGGTACACCAAAGAAAAAACAAAATCAAACTTTCTTCAAAGCTAACTCTATTGCTGCCAAATCACTCAAAACTCCATCCTCATCTCCATCAACTTGTACTCCCGCGATCTTACCCAACTTCAACCCCTTCCTCCTGTTTTTGAAGTCGGATTGCGTTCACCACTGGCCGTTAGTTTCTTCTTTCTCAATTTTCTTAACTTTTACTGCCTCCTATGGCTATGTACTCTTCAATATCCTCTTCGTAATTTCAACCAGTTCCTTGCCCGCAGTTGTATTATCTCTACCCATCACCTCAGCTGTTTCAACGGAACCTTGATTCCCATCCGAATGGTCCAACGCTAGTGTCCGATCCATCTTGAAATTGGACTTGCAAACACTCACCTTCCTTGTCCCGGTTACTTATTTACTTCCACTTCAACTGTCTCGTTTACACCCATGTTATCAATACTAAGCAACGTCACCCTTTTCATGTGACCTTCAATATTTGACTTTCTACCATCACCACCCCATAATTCAATAGATTCTCTCACATCCTACAAAACGTGCCTGTCAATAGTAATATTTTCCCATTACCCGCCGTTAGCATTAATTGTCTCTAGCCATCTTCTCTCATGAGCACCTGTTCAACATTTATTTTCCAATTCCTTGAAATTTTCAGCCGTAACTTCAGATTTGTTGTCAGTATTCCCTATGAAATTGTCGACTTTACGCCCCGAACCCTCCAGCTCATCGTCGTCGACCTTTGTTCGCGACCCTTCATTTTCACTTGAAGCATTCTGCGGAAAATCATTCGCCATGTTTGTTTTGGCTGGATCTTCATTTATATCATGGCTTCTCGACTCGACATCATCACCTCATTCCCACAGCAATAAAATCTATTAGGAATTACTGCTTGATCAATCTCAGCTACTCTTACAAAGTGCTCTGTATTTCGAACCTTCAATTTTATCAGCTATTCTATCCTCTCCCTTATATTTGTACTCATTTGTATATTCACCCGGCAAAATGATTGTATATTGCTAGTGTCACTGTCGATCCTAATGAAATTTCCCCAAAGGCTGGAAGGTGGAAATATTCCATGCATGTAAAGCCAACCCAAAATAAGAGTTTTATTTTTAATTTCCAGGTTCTCTCCACAGAGCTAAAAATATTAGAAAAGGCCTCCCATCCCCTTTGCTGCAGTTTGACGATAATCTCTTCATTTTTAAAGAACACGTTACCTGAAATCCTCCTATCTGTGGTGTTTCTCTATCTTCTTTAGAATTTTATTAACTGTGAAATGTTGACTTGTTTTACCAGCTAAACTTTTTTCTAGTGCAGATTTTCATCACTTACTGTACCAATAACTTCCTTCGAGGCCCAGTTTTGGGTGTCGGGAAGTGTGACCGCTCAAGACTTAAATATTGAAAAAGATCTAAAATATTATTTTTGTTGTGAAATAATGAAAGGAAAGAACAAACTAAAATGTAATAGAAGAGAGAGTGTAGAGAGAATGTATATTCATAAGAAAAAGTATATTCTTTCTATCTAACTTTTCATGAGTACATGAGCCACATATATATAGGGGTTGATAGAAACTCCCTAATTATTACAATGCATATGAAAGGTCATGACCTTTTACATTTCATCTCCTATATTAATTGAGTATAGGAAGAGTCATAACTTATGAGACCTTTTACATTGAGTATAGGAAGAGTCATAACTTATTGAAGTGATAATGGCATCCACATAATATTCATAACACTCCCCCTTAGATGTTCATTATCTAATTATGCCTCGTTAAAACCTTACTAAGAAAAACCCAGTGGGACAAAAACTTAGTGAAGGAAAAAGAGTACATATTTATACGCTTAATATGCTGCCTCATTAAAAACCTTACCTGGAAAACCCAATAGGATAAAACCAAGGTTAAGGAAAAAAGAGTACAGTACGTATTTACTCCTCCTAATGGCTACATCACTTGAGATCTCAAAGGTGACGCATTCCAATGTAGTAAACTAGCTTCTGAAACACTGATGTAGGAAACGCCTTAGTGAATAAATCTGCTAAATTCTCACTTGAACTGATCTGCTTAACTTTTATCTACTTAAACTTCTGGAGTTCATGAGTGAAGAAGAATTTTGGTGTAATGTGTTTTGTTCTGTCACCTTTAATGTATCCACTATCAAGTTGATCAATGCATGCTGTGTTATCTTCAAACAAGACAGTTGTAGCTTTCTTTCCAGATGATAAACCACAATTATTCCTTATATGCTGAATCATAGATCTTAGCCATACACATTCACGACTTGCTTCATGGATTGCTAAGATTTCTGCATGATTAGACGAGGTTACTGCAATTGTTTACTTCATTGAGCGCCAAGAGATTGCAGTACCTCCATATGTGAAAACATATCCAGTTTGTGATTTTCCATTATGAGGATTTGACATAAATTCTGCATCTGCAAAACCAATTAACTCTGTCTTGGATTTATTAGGGAAAAATAGACCCATATCCTTTGTGCCTTGGAGATAACGAAATATCTGTTTAACTCCAGTCCAATGTCTCCGAGTTGGGCATGAGCTAAATCTTGCTAGCAAATTTACAGAAAAAGATATATCAGGTCGGGTATGGCTAGCAAGATACATTAATGCCCCAATTGCACTGAGATATGACACTTCAGGACCAAAAAAATCTTCACCATCTTCCCGAGGACGGAAAGGGTCTTTACTCAGACCAAGTGATCTTACAACCATCGGGGTAGTTATTGGATGTGCCTTATCTATATAAAATCTCTTTAGCACCTTTTCAATATACGTTGATTGATGCACAAGGATTCCTTCTTTTAGGTGCTCAATTTGTAATCCCAAACAAAATTTCGTTCTTCCAAGGTCTTTCATTTCAAATTCTTTCTTCAAGCACTCAACAGTCTTTTGGATCTCTTCAGGAGTTCCAATGATATTCAAATCATCAACATATACTGCAATAATAACATATTCAGATCCAAACTTCTTAATGAAAATGCATGGGCAAATTGGATCATTCTTGTATCCTTCTTTCAACAAATACTCGCTTAGGCGATTATACCACATGCATCCGGATTGTTTCAATCCATAAAGGGATTTGTGCAATTTGATCGAATAATGTTCTCTAGAACCTGAACTCACTACTTCAGGCAGTTTAAATCTTTCAGAGAGTTTCATATAAATGTTAGTATCCAGTGGGCCATACAAATAAGCTGTTACTACATCCATTCGGCGTAAATCAAGCCCTTCTCTTATAGCCAGACTTATCAAAAATCTAAATGTAGTTGCATCCACCACAGGAGAATATGTCTCCTCATAATCAATTCCAGGTCTTTGTGTGAATCCTTGTACAACTAAACGTGCTTTATACCTCACAATTTCACTCTTTTCATTTCTTTTACGCACAAAAACCCATTTGTATCCCACTGGTTTCACACCTGTAGGTATACGGACTACAGGTCCAAACACTTCTCCTTTCGCTAGCGATTTCAATTTAGGTTCAATTACTTCTTTCCATTTTGGCCAATCATCTCTTTATTTACATTCCTGAATCGATTTTGGTTCATAATCCTCTTTATTATTTATAACATCTAGTGCAACATTGCATGCAAAAATATCATCGACGTCGATTTGATTTCGATTCTATTTTACACCGGACATGACATAATCAATAGAGATCTCTTCATTGTCAAGTAGCTGATTTTCTTCTGAAACTATTTTTCCAGTCATGTCCATAATCTCTTCAGGAGATCCAGGTATAATCATTTTTCCTCGATTTTTCCATCATTAATCTTTGCTCCTTTTTTTTTTGAGGATTCTTATCTTTGGAACTAATTGGTCTACCACACTTCAGGCGTGTATTAGATTCAGTAGCAACTAGATTTTGTCCTTCTGGGATATCAAGTTTTATTGGAGCATTCACAGCTGGTATATGTGACTTAATCACTTTCTTTGGGTTAGAAAATTCGTCTGGCAATTCATTAGCTAAACTTTGTAAATGAATAATTTTTTAAACTTCTAAATCACATTGCTTAGTTTGAGGATCAAGATGAGCTACTGACAACTCTTTCCAACTAATTTTCTTACCCAACTGTTTGATTTCTCCCACTAATGTTGGAAAAACTGACTCGTCAAAATGACAATCTGCAAAACGAGCCGTAAATAGATTCCCTGTAGATGGTTCTAGATATTTAATTATGGATAGGGATTCAAATCCAACATATATACCTAACCTTCTTTGAGGTCCCATCTTAGTTCTATGTGGTGGAGCAATTGGAACATATACGGCACATCCAAATGTTCTTAGATGGGAAATATTTATAAGAGGGAGACTTTATGATAACTTGTTAGCCTGATGCGAATTAATACAGCTGTATGTAAAATTGCATACCCCCAAGCAGTGATTGGGAGTTTTGACTTCATAAGTAATAGCCTTGCTATCAATTGAAGTCGTTTTATTAAATATCCTACTAGACCATTTTGTATGTGAACATGAGCTATAGGATGTTCAACACTTATTCCAATAGACATGCAATAGTTATTAAAAGACTGAGAAGTAAATTCACCAGCATTATCAAGACGGATGGTCTTAATAGGAAAATCTGGGAAATGGGCTTGTAATCGAATCAATTGAGCAAGCAATCTCGCAAACGCCAAGTTGCGAGTTGATAACAAAGATACATGGGACCATCTACTCAATGCATCGATTAAAACCATAAAGTACCTAAATGGTCCACATGGGGGATGTATAGGCCCACATATATCCCCTTGAATTCGCTCAAGAAAAGTAAGTGGTTCGTTATTTATCTTAGATGGTGATGGTCGAATTATTAATTTTCCTAGAGAGCATGCAGCACATGTAATATTTTGAAGAATCTGCTGGCTCTTCAATGAATGTCCACATGAATTTTTAATTATTTTTCGCATCATTATTGAACCTAGATGGCCTAACCGGTCATGCCAAAGAACAAAGTCATTAGTAAACTTCTGGTTTACTATAACATGTGTTTCTATAGAATTGATATTTGTGTAGTACAGACCAGTAGAGAATGCAAGCAATTTCTCAACAATTTGTTTATTGCATTAAGCAATATTCATAATTTGAAGGAATTCACAATTTCCTTTGTTTAAAGTCTCAATATGATATCCATTTTGGCGAATATCTTTAAAACTCAATAAATTTCTTTGAGACTTAGGGGAGCATAATGCATTAATAATTTCAATTTTTATTCCCCTAGGCAATAAAATAATTGCTTTTCCGGAGCCTTCTAATGGTTGTACTACCAGATATAGTGCTCACACTTCCTTCTTTCATTATTAAGTGAGAAAAATATATCTTGTCTTTCAATATGGTGTGAGTAGTTGCACTATCAGCTTGGCATATATCTTCACCATTTATAGCTGATTCCTTTTACGAGATAATGTTCTTCAAAGAAACAAAATAATAACCACAAAATGTCACACATAATGGTGAAAATAGGTATTCAAAGTTCAAATGACTAAAGGGTCCATAAAACAAAATATCACATAAAAACATAGCACTTAGTAAAGGTCATAACATCATTATTAAAGTTGCTAAATGAAACATAGAGTAGTACAGGTTTATTTTATTATTTATCGAAATTTGTGGGCTTAATAATTTCCTTCAGGGGTAGAAAGAAAATCAGCCACTTCCAAGTGGGTTGCATTGCCATCATCAAAATCACCTTCACCATCTTTATACACAAGATTGGTTTCTACTTTCTTTCCCTTCTGTTTTATGGACTGTTGATAAAGATCAACTAGATGCTTTTGCGTGCGACACACACGTGTCCAATGTCCTTTTCCTCCACACCGATAGCATACATTAGTCACATTTTCACCTCTTTCTTTCTCTTCCCTGTTACAATTTTTTCGATCCCACTTCTGGTAGGAATGTGAATTTTTAAAACGACCACCTCGACTATATCCATATCCACGTCCGCAGCCACGCCCTCGACCACGACCACGGCCACGCACACTCCTATTTGCATGGTGTGTTTCTTTTAATTCTTGCCCATTATGTAAACTCACATTCACTTCAGGGAATGGAGTAGAGCCAGTTGAGCGTAATTCATGGTTTTTCATTAGTAGCCCGTTGTTTTGCTCCGTCACTAGGAGACAAGAAATTAATTTAGAATATTTCGTGAATCCTTTTTCACGATATTGTGTCTGCAGGACAACATTATTTGTATGGAAAGTTGAGTATGTTTTCTCTAACATTTCTGCATCAGTAATCTTCTCTCCACATAAATTCAATTGCGAAGTGATTCTAAACATGGTCGAGTTATAATCACTAACAGACTTAAAGTTTTGCAATCTTAAATTCAGCCACTCATAACGAGCTTTAGGCAAAATCACAGTTTTCTGGTGGTCATACCTTTCCTTTAAATTGGCACAAAGAATTTGAGGGTCCTTAACAGTCAAATATTCAGTCTTTAGACCTTCATGGAGGTGATAGCGAAGGAAAATCATGGCCTTGGCCTTATCTTGTGTACTTTCTTCATTTCCTTCCTTAATAGTCTCACCAAGACCCTTTGTATCTAAGTGAATTTCAGCATCTAGTACCCATGATAAATAGTTATTTCCAGTGATGTCCAGAGCCACAAATTCGAGTTTTGTAAGATTTGACATTATAAAACTATAAGACAAAATATACAAGTCAATAATGTAAAATAAAGCATGTTAATATGCAAATGAAATAACACATATGCAAATGAAATAGATCAACTTGTTACTCTTACTTCACCTAAGCGTCCTTCGGCAATCTTTAATAAAAAGTTCGTTGGCCTTGATTTTTTTTGTAATAGAGACTCGTGCTGCTAACGTGTTGTGAAATAATGAAAGGAAAGAACAAACTAAAATGTGATAGAAGAGAGAGTGTAGAGAGAATGTATATTCATAAAAGAGAGTGTATATTCTTATTATCTAACTTTTCATGAGTACATGAGCCCCATATATATAGGGGTTGATAGAAACTCCCTAATTATTACAATGCATATGAAAGGCCATGACCTTTTACATTTCATCTCCCATATTAATTGAGTATAGGAAGAGTCATAACTTATGGGACCTTTTACATTGAGTATAGAAAGAGTCATAACTTATGGGAGTGATAATGGCATCCACATAATATTCATAACAATTTCTTAGTTGTTAAGGGGTTTAAATAAACATTTTTAACTTTTAAAGTCTAAAAAAATCTTTTACCAATTTTTAATGAGTTTAAAAAGTTTTTTTTTAGCTTTTAAGAGACCCAATATTTTTATCAACTTTTAATAAATCTAAAAAAAAAAATTTCTTTTATTGTTTTGCTTAGGGCCTAAAAATATCACCACCGGCCTACTTCCTTCATCTTCGTATCTTTTTACTTCTTTCCTGATTCATCCACCAAACGTTTCTCGTTCTTCTCCTTATCATGCTTGCAGATTTTGCTTCCTCCATTGCTTGTTATCATCAGTACTTGGTACTTGGGCAGCTATCTTCTTTTAACCCACTTTGGTTCAGTTTTACATGTTTCCCAGCATCATGACCAAATCGATCTTGTGCCATTTCCCTTCTCCAGTACGTATTTCTTGGTTGAAACCTTGCCAACTTAACTTCACCATTCAACCTCGAAACTACACCCATTACTTCATCGAGATTATAGAATCTTGCAAACCTAAATTTTGATTTTGATCCATTTACACTTATTTTTGTAGGGATTAAAGCATCCGCCACATCACCATACTTGCTGCAGGTCGTCTTCAACCATCTCCACTTTACCTTCGATGGAACGTTTTTGTACACTGTCGAGACTTGCTGCAGATACTTGCTTCCAGTTTGTTTGCGGGGATTTTTTTTTATCTCTTTACTCTATTTGAGCAAGGGAGTCTAAAAAATTTATTATTTACTAAATTTTCATTATATATGTATTTTAATAACATTATAATTTATTTTTTATTTATTATATATTTTAAACCACATATTAATTCAATCCAAATACAACATTAATGTTATTGACAAAATAAACAATTTAAATATTATTTATTAGGTTAACTTTAGTATTAAAAAAAGTCCAAAGCACTTTATTTTAAATTTCATACTTTTCCCTCTAATCAAAAGCATAATTTTTTTCTATAACTAATTCTTAACATTAACTTTTATCAAAAAAACATTCATGGCTATTAATTAGGGAAAAATAAGTCCAAAAGTCTTTTTTTTAATTAATTAAATTTTTAGATCGATTTTAAAATTAATTAATGAAATAAGTTGAATTTAATAAAAAGTACATTTAGTTGGGTAAACTTTTTGTACAAGTGTCAGGAAAGTGCGCCTAGCTAAACGTGCTTTCTAGAAAGCTCATTTAGTTAGACACACTTTTCAGCAATAACTTTTTGTATGTTGTCATGCCAACAGTAAGAAAAAAAATTAGATATACCAACAGTTATTTTTTTACCCTATAAATACCCCTAAATTTTATTTTTATTCATTCACATCCTTCTCTCAACTCTCTCATTTTAATTTTTTTGATATTTTTATTTAAAAAAATATTTTTTAATTATCTCATTTTTATTCGTTCAAGTCGATTTTTCACGAATAGTCGCATCTCTAATTCTCTTCGACGACAAGTTTATTTCCACTACCCAAGTAGCAATGGTAAGTTGAAAATTTAAATTTCGTTAATTTCAATAATGTTAAACTTAATTATTTTTAATTTCAAAATGTTTTTATTGTGTAAATAGGTGGATGATCGTATTCTGTAGGGCTTCATTCATAATATGGGAAAGATTGCGATCCTTGAAATTCGTGGCCACTTGCAAGCTGTTGGATTCTTACATGCATCTCGAATGTTCGGGGGCTGCAAACTCGATTTGATACTAATCAACGCATTGGTGGAAAGATAGATGCCTGAAATACACACTTTCCACTTTCTATGCGGCAAGTGTACAATCACACTCGACTATGTAATGCTGCAACTTGGTCTGCCAGTGGATGGTTCAATCACCACGAGATCAACAGTCGTTCTGAACAAAGTGGGTTTCTTCCAATCACTATTGTGAAAGATTCCAGACAAGTTCGAAAGTGGTTAGATATCAATGAACTAGTTAAAGGCTAATTTCGACGAGCTCCCTAAAGACCTTGTAGACTGAACGGAGGAGGCCATAGAACAATACGCCCGAACATACATCATGAGGTTAATCAGAGGCATTTTTATATCTGTCAAATTTTGAAATTTGTTGCATGTAAGGTTGCTACTACATTTATTGGACTTCAATGAGTGCGGGAAATTAAATTGGGAATCTATTGTATTGTCCACGTTATACCGGGAGATGTGTCAGGCCACAATACTGAATGCTGCATTGATCGGTGGTTTTCTACTCCTACTGTAGTCGTGGTCCTTGTGGCGACTACTATTTCTATGTCCTAATGTGACTGGCTCATATATGTTCATGTTGGTGATAAGGTAAATATCATTTACTAACAAATACGTACTCAATACAGTAAATTTTTTTATTATATGTTTCGACTAACATATCGCTTGTACAGGTGGAACCATGGGTCGAGCAACGTGGAACTACCCAAGGAGTTAAAGGATATTAGGTTGTTGTTAGATCAACGTTTAAAGGCTGATGTTAGTTACTTGTTCTTTCAAACCTATATTAATTACGTAACGATTCGTAAAAAAATTCATACATAATGATATTTACAATTTTGTATTTCAATTTGATTGAATGTCGTACGCCAACATCGATGTCATATATTGCATTCCACTAGAAGTGTTAAAAATCAGCAGATGTAGGACTCCAAGTTATCATTGTTAATGTACGCAACGATAGAAATGCACAAATGGAACTGGATGTTGTGGTATTTTTTAGACTCGCTAGCTCAAATATAATTTTGAAATATAATATTTATATTAAATATTACGTTAAATAGCATGTTATAAATTACATTTATAAATTAAAATAATAAAAGTATTGAAATTATATCTATATTAAATAGTATATTATACATTAAAATATGTTAAATGATAATTACAAATTATTAAAAATATATAAACTAAAAAAATATTTTTTAAAAATTATTTTATTAATTAATAAAATATATTAAGATGTACTATCTTAATTAATGAAATACATAGAAAAATTAATAATATTGTTTTTTTTTTTGTTTAATAGCATATTAGACTTTATATCTATCTCTAACAATTTCTTTTTTTTTTTTTTATAATTGGAGAATAAGAAAACAATTTTAGTTTGCACTTTCCATAATAAAGAATATATTATTAATATAAATAAAAACATAGGAAAAAATTGTTTAACTTAATCAATAATCAACAACATGATTACTAATAATGATAATAAAAGAATACTAATGGCGATGGTTTTGGAAGTTTACACACCAGGGACCATGTCAGGATAACAAGGAGTGCCGGTTTGCGAAATCCATTTGTCAATTTCAGTTTCAAGAAAGACGCCTGGAGTCCATTTCTTGGCTTCATTTATATCGATTGTCTTGATAGCTGGCCATTTGACCCTGCCTTCAGTTTTGGCACCGGGTCCCCTGTTTTGGAACTCTACAAAGTAACCAGTGTCTAGTCCTACGGTGCCTTCCATGGGGGAGTAACCCTCTGGTGTAATGATGTCATCAATATTGCTTTGCATTATGATGGTCCTTGCCAAAGCTTTCCAAGGACGACCAAGGTACGTCTTGCTCTTGTCCTTCACCGGGAGGTAGTCAGGGGCGCCCGAGATAGTACAATTTTGAAGCACAATGGCTGAGTGAGTGTATGGGAATTTCCTTCCGTGGGCTGTGATCATGTTGTTTTGGTTTTCACCTGGCTTCCGTGCGATGATCATACAATTTTGGAACACGCTCGCCGCATCCCCGAAGATGAAATCTACTGTCCCGCTGATGAGACAATCCCTATAAAATTGTTTTTGTTTGTGAGCATAAAGCGTGTCTTGGTACCCATTGAAATGACAATTGAACATGATGACCATATCACATGTTGCCCTAAAAGCCACTGCTTGATGACCAGGAGGTCCTGCTGTGTTCTCGAATCCAATGTCTCTGGCCATGAAACCAGCCCCATCCACACCTATAATATTTCGCAAACATACATATTAGTTAGTCACCTCACATCACCACCAAAACTTATATGTATATAATATTACTTACCAACCGTTGCAGTGCCGAATGTTTTAAGCGGATGATCCCTAATGCAGTTAAGGTCATTGGTAATGATGGTCTTAGTTGGGCCATCACCGATGAACATAACATTAGTCATCTCCTTAGGTAAAAGGACTTGTTCCTTGTAAGTACCTTCCTTAATGTGAATAATAAATCGATTGGGGCTTTTTAGAGGGACTTCAGCTAAGGCCTTGGTAATGGTATCATATTTCCCACTACCATCCTTAGCAACCACAACGTTAGGCTTCAAATCTGTTGGATTTGCTTGAAGTAGTCTCCTCTCAGCATGGCCCATCCACTCAGGTCCATCATTAGACAGGAGCTTACGTTCGAACCGAGTCATGTCGATTTTGAGGCCTGGAATGTTAAGGTTATTCAAGATGGTGGATAACTTAGTCACCATGGTTAAAGAATTTTGGGTAAGCTCCATTGAAGTCTTCAAAATTGAATTCATCTTCTCCGCTTGTTCTTTATTTACCTCTGCGTATGAGTCTACACATGTTTGTAGGGTAGTTAAGGCACCGCTTAACCACACCCTCAGGTTCAGTAAGTAGTCACCGATCTTACTCATCTCGTATCCCCCCAGCTTATCAAATGAAAGTTGCAGGTCAGCAATTGATAAATCTAACACTTCTTTACAAACCTTAAGGGCTGCTTTGTTATTGTCATCTTTATTCAACTCTTGTATCGTCGCGGAATTTGCCAACACTTTCCTTATTTCCTCTATCGCTGCTTGGAAACTCGTCCTTATCAGCTCCTTAGGGTCGGTGGAATTAGATGATTCCAGGCTCTTTTCACATACCTCTTTGAATTGTGTGGGTTGACAAACCGTCTGCACTGCTTTCGTCGAACTCGATATTTCACCGCTTTTCGAATCACCGTTATCTTTTAAATGCGTAACACCCACCACTGCTGCCACCACTGCTGCCACCAAGAACACCGAACAGATACCAACAACAGCAACGTTGTTCGCCATTGTTTTCTATTTATTCTTAAAAAACCCTCAAAAAATCATAAAATTTTCCTCCTCCTTTCCCTTGAAACAGATTTCAAACAGAGGTAGGAAAAGAAAGAAAAAAAAAACTTTTTGAAGTTGTGGGGCTACTTATTGCTTATTCCTTATTGCCCCTTGGCTTGAATAATACATCATTGAAATGCCTTATTTATACTACCAAAGTAACCCTTTCTTAGCAAATTAATGGTTATTTTTAGTTTATTATTAGCATGGTGGGGAGTACTTCACGGATTATCACCCCAATTTGTTACAACTTTTCAATGTTATATGTAACTCTTCTTTTATTTATTATTATAAAACGTATTCACAGGGAAAGTTTTACCTTCAAATTTATAGGTAAATTATATTATTAGTCACATAATTATTAGTAAAAAAAAATTCAATCACTCAATTATTGTTAGGTTTCTTTTTTGGTCATCCAAGTATGAAAGGTTACAATATGGTTATCCAATTATTTAATTTTATCTTTTTTAGTCACCAGCTAGTTAATGTAAAAAAAACACTCCCAAAAATCTAAAATAGTTGAGTAACTTTTCAATCCTTAATATAACTCTTATTTTATTAATTATTATAAAATGTATTCATTAGAAAAGTTTTACCTTTAAATTTTAGGGGAAACTATAATACTAGTCACCTAATTATTAGTATTTTTTTTCTTTAGCTACTCAACTATCTTTGATTTTTGGGTTTTTTCTTTTTTCACGTAGCTAGCCGGTGACAAAAAAAATTAATAATTAGTTGATGATTTTGTAACTTTCCATAATTGAGTAACTAGAAAATAATTGTACTATAATTAAGTATTTATATTAAAATTTACTCTAATTTTTTAACCGATATGATTTGTTAACTAAAGTTACATTTAGGTTGATGGTAATTTACATGTATGCTAGCGGGTTGGACTTTTTAATTTTTTATAATTAAATTTGATATCTAATCATCTATAATATATATATGAGTTGAAAACTTTTGAGCTGATAAAAATATTTTTTTCTAACATATTATTAAATTGATATTTAAAATATTTATAAATTAATTTATAATTCTTAGTTATAATTGTCACGCCTCAAAATATAGGAGGTTAATTGAAATAATTAATTAAAAATTAACTTAGGTTTCGTGGTTAAGTAATTAGTGTAATTTTTAGAGGTCTTAGGTTCTATTTACTCCTCTCTCATTTCATTTCTTTTTATTTTTAGCAACTTAGGATGAAAACCACATTAAAACATATATACTTTAGAGTAAAAACTTAACAAATTATAGGCAACAACTCAATGGTTAAGTTTGTACACTTTTCCCTTACATGCTCAAGATTAAGTCTTGCCACTCTCCTTCATTACTATTTTGTTTTCGACAGCAGGGATAAATTGCTATCCAACCCCCTAAAAATTTGAAAACCCTAAATATTTAATCCTTTTCCTAATTGCATTTGAACACTTGTTTCCTTTTCCAAACCAAACAGAAAATTTGTATTTCTTTTTCCCTGCTTCTTCTCTCTTTTATTTCTTAGCTTCTTCTTTAAAAGATATTTTCTCTCCATTGTTGAATTTATTATTTCTTCCGGGATCAAAATCTATTCTCGATTCAAGACCTTCTTTTAATCAGTTTTATAGTCGCCATTAGAAACATTCTTAATCCTTGCTAAGAATTGTTGGTAAGTTCAATTCAATTTTAATAACTAATCCCAAATTCTTGTAGTATTTGCATCCGATGTTAATCTTTCATTTGAATTGATGAATATTTTATGAATCTTGCCCAAATTCCTAGTAATCTTGATAGATCTTGAAAACAAACATTAACCCGTGTATAAATGTTGTTTGAAGGGCCCGTTATAGGTGCATCAAACCAAATTTGATTGTGAGGGATGTTGTTCGAGATCCCGATGGAATGTGTGTGTTCTTTTACAAGCGAATCGGTGTAAATCATGCCTCAAAATAAGGTCACATGGCCAGCCACACGGGCGTATAGGTTACACGTGTGGACCATACGACCCCTCACACGACCATGTCCCCTTAAAACCTTACGATATTCGATTCACACACAGCCTGCCACACAACTGTGTCTTCCTTGTACCTTGATTTTGCAAATTCCACACAGCCACAGAGTGTTACACGGCCTAGCCGTACGACCATGTAACCCCTCCACACAACCATGTGCCTCTATTTTATAATTTTGCCCAAATTTTTTGCAAATTGTTCAATTTGATCCCTGCATGATTATTGAATTGTTTTTAGTACTTTATCTCTTTTAATTAAGTCTCTGATATTATGAATAATGTGGAATCAATTATTTGATTTATTAGATTATTACTATATGTGCATGATATGTGACGAATACATGTCTTCTATGACTAAATTACTGGTTAATTGTTATTTTTACTAGTATCATTAAATTACTGATTACGTGAATAACATGCTTACTATATTGATATACCAAATCCAGGACAAACATGTCTACTACTATTGTTGATCTAGATACATGCTAAATATGTCTATTGTTTCTGTATTGTATTGATGTTTACATGTCATACTGCATTGCATGGGACAGGATGCTTTTTAATGAGGAAGTACTGGCAATTTTAACTGCAAAATACTAGTGGTTTATCCATAAATTTGCGGTAGTTTTATTTGCAAACTCGTGTATTCACAACCATTGGCAAGGTATTAACCTACAAATACTAGTGGTTTATCCACATCTTTTACTAGCAACTTCTATTTGCAAACCCATTGTATATTCACAACTATTAGCAGCATATTAACTTGCAACACTTGTGGTTCATCCACAAACTAGAGTGTCCAAGATATAAGATTTCTGGGGAACTCTTGCTGTGAAGTGTAGCGGTGTGGTAGGACCTATCTTTATTGATAAACTTAACTTGTATTGCATTTCATAGACACACATAAGTATGATTGTTGAACTGCCAAAAATACTGTTATATCATATGATTATTACCGTACTAAAAATTGTTATTATGTATGCTTAGTTTGTTAATTTGCACTAATTTTCTTGTCATGGAACTCCCACTGAGTGTTATAGTTCACTCCCTGCAATACCCCGAAAGTTACTACAGTAAGAAAGTGAAATATTGTCCTTAGTATAATAAAATATGGAAATAAAGTGAAAAAAAAACGGGAATTTTGAGTTATGTCAAAAAAAATTTGTTTAGGAAGTATATTATGATATATTAATTCAAGAAAGGACTAAATCGTAAAAATGAGAAAAGTTTTGTGGACCAAGAGTAAATACTCAAAATTTAAGGGGTTAAAGTGTAAATATAAAAAAATTTAAAGGACCAATAGTGCAAATATTTTAAGGGTAGAAGGATCTAGAAACTAAGTAAAATGGATGAGTTAGGACCAAATTGAATAAGTGGGAAAAGTATGAAGGGTTAAATAATAATTTTACTAAAATGAGTGATGAGTCAATGGAGGAATTTTGAAGGATCATAAGGGGCAAAATGATTATTTAGCAAGGAAGATAATTTTGAAGAGTAATAATGATGTTGGTGATATTTTAGATTAATTAAATAAATAAATGTTAGTTTATTAATATTTGATTTGACATTTATTTATATTTTATTAATATTTTATTTAGTATATAAGGAAAGAAAGACGAAGATTTCTCTTCATCTTTCCATGTTCTCAACGTGAGAAGAAGAAGAAAGAAAGAAAGAAAATTTTCTTTTCTTTACAATTTGGTCATTTCACCAAAAATTTACCATTTTCACTTAGAAATCAAAAGAATTTCCATAGCTACCAAGAGAGAAAGGTAATAAGGAGACTATGGGGACCAAAAATTTACCATTTTCACTTAGAAATCAAAAGAATTTCTATAGCTACCAAGAGAGAAAGGTAATAAGGAGACTATGGGGAGCTAGAATATCAAGTTAAATTCAAGAAATAGAAGCTGGAGGAGAGAGAACGTTAAGTTAAAGTTTGGTTTCAAGAGAATAAGGTATGAATGTTAAGGTTTTATGTTACTTTTTAAGTTTAGTAGTGATAGAAAAGCATAAAAATAGGCTATATTGAATGCCATGAATATTCAGCTAGCATGGGTTTGCATTAGAAATGGTTAATTTGCATGTTTTAGGCTCAAGGATTAAATTGAATAAAAGTAAAAGTTGAGGGGCAATTTTGTAAAAATGTTAAAAATGACCAAATTGCATAAAATGAATTATTTTATTGTCTAAATTAATATATTGAAAGAAATTATTAATTTATATCAAGTGGGTTTAGAGTTTTAATTTTGTTGTATGATAACTATATAAAGTGATTTTTGTTAAATATTGATTTTAGGATCAAATTATGAAAAGGTTAAAAATATTAGGGTTTGGTATTAATTTTTTTATTTTATTAAGGGTTGTATGATAGCCTAGAATTTTTGGATAAATCATTAATTGAGAAAAATTAGTTGATTTGATAGATTAACTAGTTAAAGGACTAAATTGCAAAAGTTGTAAAAGTTGGGGTAATTATGTAAATTCAAAAAATTGAAGGTTATAAATTGTGAAATGAATTGGAACTAAAATGTATGCTAATGAATTAGTAATTTTATATTTTAGATCAAGATTCCGTATATACTCGTGAAAAAGGAAAAATAACGGAATAGTCCCTGAACTCCTGCAATTATTACAATTCAATTCAGATAAGTTCGTATGAACTATATTCTGTATAATTTTGATTAAAATTAATGTTAATTGGTGATTGGTAATATATATGTTCAATTGTTAGAATTGAATTATTGTTAGAAAAATATTACCGAAATTAACACTCAGTTTGGATTGAACGCAGGATTTGAGTACATTCGTTATATGGCACATGACGGCATTGGAGGAAAATGACGGCGAATTACCCAATAAATCAAGGTTTAGCATTTGTTGCAAACTCTCGTGTTTTACTTTCTGTTTAGCTCTTACGAGCTTCTATTCAACTCTGAAAAGTTTTCGTTCAGCTCCATTGAGCTTCTGTTCAACTCCTAAGAGTTTTCGTTCAGCTCTATTGAGCTTCTGTTCAACTTTTATGAGTTTCCATTCAGCTCTATTGAGCTTCAGTTCAACTCTTATAAGTTTTCATTCAGCTCTTACGAGCTTTTGTTTAACTCATACGAGTTTCTGTTTAGCTCTTATGAGTTTCTGTTCAACTCTTATGAGTTTCTGTTCAACTTTTATGAGCTTTTGTTCAACTCTTAAAAGTTTCTTTTTAGCTTACGAGCTTCTATTAACGATGTACTCATATCCGTACGTCGTTCTTCGAATGGTAAGATAATAAGAGTTGTTTTTGAATGATATATGTATATGAAGAAACAGTAAGAGAATGATATATCTCATCATATGAATATATATATATCAAAATCTTAATATGTTGATATATGGAAATTATGTAAGTTGTGATTAGTAATAAACTCAAGTGTGATATGTTGATAAAATAAGTTTATCCATGTTGAATTTATATGAAATATGCTCAAGTATGCTAACAAGTGTTGTTGTTGATGCTTAGACAAGTGCCAAGCTATTGGTTAAATGGTAATATGTTTATTTATATGATGCGTTGGAAGGGTAAGTGCACAATTGAAAATATACTTGTGATCATGAAAGAGTGGTAAGTTTTAAGTTATGCAATTTCTTATGAATTGGCTTATCATGTGATTAATATAAAAAGGGCTATATTCAAATGCACTAGCTTGTGGTTATGGTGGTATGGTATGTTTATGATTGGTGTGTTATGCATATGGAATGAGTGTAGATAGTGAAGAAATGCAAATGAAAATTTAGAAAATTGAAAGAGTTAAAGTTGTTGAATATACTTCATGAATATTGTGGTATCAATATTAGATTATTATGGATATGTATAATTTTTTTGTAAAATGAATTGATATGAACAAAGTTTATACGAGCCTACTAAGCATCCATTGCTTACGTAGTTGTTTTCCTTTACTTTTCAGATTATCGGAAGCTTGATTAGGTTGGAAGCTTGTCGGAGATATATCACACTATCCATCAGTTCTATCGATACTTTCAAATGTTTTGATTTTGGTCATAATAGCATGTATAGGTATTTTGTTTAATGTTGGTCCATATGTAAATTGTTGACATTAGCCACTTATTTTAACTTGTGTTGAATGCCATGATATAGTTTGTAAATGTGTGAATCATTAGGGCTAGATTAGTGACAAATTGGGTGAGAAATATGGCATGTAAAATGGCCTATTTTCATCCACACAGGCAGAGACATGGGGTATGTCTAAACCGTGTGTGACAAACTACAAGATGACACGACCGTGTGTCCCCTGTAGCTTAAATTTGTACAAAACTAAATGCTCACACGGCCTAGCACACGGGCATATAGCTTGGCCATGTGACCTAAGTCAGAGAGCTCACAAGCTTGGACATGGTTTGGGACATAGCCGTGTGCCCCTATTTTGAACGCTCACACGGCCTGAGACACAGGCGTGCCTCTTGGCCATGTGAGTCTCATGGTCTGGCCACACGGGCGTATGTCCCATGCACCTTTGAAAAATTTTATTATTTTTCACAAAATATTCTGAGTACCCGATTTAGTCCCGATTTGTGTCTAATGTGTATTTTGGGCTTTGAGGGCTCCTATAAGGGACAATATGCTTGATCTTGATTGGTTTCTGATACGAATGCTATTTGATATGAAATGTCTGTTGTTCGATTTGTAAATTCTGGTCATATTTCTTAACCTTGTTCCGGCGATGGATTCGAGTTAGGGGTGTTACACTCCCCCCTTAAATTTTTATTTTTACATATAACCCATCAGGTTAGGATGCGAACATGGCATCCGGAGAGTCTCAGCTCGTTTTTAATTATAAAATTATTTTAGGCTCATTATTTTATTTATTTTATTATTCAAGGAATATAATATTTTATTTTGAACTGTTACATGGAACTTAGAAGTTGGTTTTTATTTTACAGCATGCATGAGATTTAATTTGATTTTAGGGTTTTGAAATATAAATATTAATTAATTATGCATGAACATTGGTTTTTATTAAAAATACAAACTATTATTACTTTTATGCTGCTAAATTATAAATAAGAATTTTGAATAGTAAATATAATGGTAATTATCTAAGTTTTCTTCTAAAATAATCAAATATTTTAAAGTGATTGTTTTAAAAAATTCTGATAACTTACAGGGTCATTTTGGTGACTGATATAATCTTTGGAATTCAGATATAATGTTTAGGCTGAGTTGGGGTGGTTACTATAAGTCTATTTATTAACTTTATAATAGAATTATAATTTGAATAAAAGTTTAAACATACTCATTACCAATAAGTTAAAATAACTAATAATTAAGGCTAAAATATTTTTTATTATTTTTATTTTTTATAAGTAGAATTTTATACTCTCAAATTTATTAATATAATAAAATAAAGGAATAACTTTAATAAAATTCTAACTATATAAATAGAAATTACCTTTACTATCACGTCCTAAAATATAGGAGGTTAATTGTAATGAATGATCAAGAAACAAGCTTTGGATTTGATGATTAAGTGATACTCTCTTTCCTAGAAGTCCTAGGTTAAAATCCCACTCCTCTAATTTCCTTTTCTTTTTTTTTTCAGCAACCTAGAAATTAGTGACATTAATTGAATCTTAACTGGCATTGACATTATTGTTAGTACAGGAGGTCGTGAGTTCGAGTGTGCTAAGTCTATTTCTTCTATTATTTAAGGGTTGAAAGGGGTTATAGCTAGTTTAGCTAAAAACAAACATCATTTAAACCTAAAATAAACAAACAGTATAAACATATAAATTATAGACTACAGGTACCACAACGAAATAGGTATACATTTATAATTAAAAAAAATAAGAACTATAGAAAGTATATAATTTTGAAATATAATATTTATATTATATTAAATATTACGTTAAATAGTATATTATAAATTACATTTATAAATTAAAATAATAAAAGTATTATTAAAAATTAGGGATTAAATTCTAAATATACAAAAAGTTTAGAAACTTGAAGTCTCTTAACTTTAAATTTTTAACTATTTAGTCCAAAATAATTAACCCAACGCAAAGCTTCAATCAAAAATTAGTTGGTTAGGCTTGTATCTATCTCTAATAACATATTATTACTTTTAATTCTATAATAAGAAAATAATTACAAATTACCACTTCCATAATAATGATGAATTTTATTTTTATTCACGAATGGGAGGAGGATATATAACAATAGTAGTAGTAGTAGTAATAATAATAATAATAATAATAATAATAAAAGACTAATGGCGATGATTTTAGACGTTTACACTCCAGGGACCATGTCGGGATAATAAGGAATGCCAGCTTGTGGAACCCATTGGTCAGATCCAAGAAAGACGCCAGGGGTCCATTTCTTAGCTTCATTTATATCAATTTTCTTGATAGCTGGCCATGTGACTCTGCCTTCAGTTTTGGCACCAGGTCCCTTATTTTCGAACTCAGCAAAGTAAGCAGTGTCCAATCCTTTGGTGCCTTCCATGGGGGCATAACCCTCTGGTGCAATGATGTCTTCTATTGTAGATTGCATTATGATAACTCTCCCCAAGGGTTTCCAAGGACGACCAAGGTACGTCTTACTCTTGTCCTTCACCGGAAGGTAATCAGGGGCACCCGTGATGGTACAATTTTGAAGTACAAGGGCTGAGTCAGTGTCTATGTATTGCCTTCCAGGTGCTGTAATCATGTTGTGTTGATTCTCAGCTGGCTTCCTCACGATGATTAAACAATTCTGGAACACGCTCGCTGAATTCCCAAAGATGAAGTCCACTGTCCCACTAATGACACAATCCCTATAAAATTGTTGCCCTTTGTGAGGGTAAAGAGTATCTTGGTACCCAGTGAAATGGCAGTTGAACATGATGACTTTATTACTAGTTGCTCTAAAGGCCACTGCTTGATGACCTTCGGGTCCTGCTGTGTTCTCGAATCCAATGTCCTTGGCCATGAAACCAGCCCCATCCACACCTACAATATTTCACAAATATATATACTAGTTAATCACCTCACCTCACCAAACTTATATGTATATAATACTACTTACCAACAGTTGCAGTTTGAAATGTTTTAAGCGGATGGTTCTTAATGCAGTTAATGTCATTGGTGATGATGGTCTTGGTTGGGCCATCACCGATGAACATAACATTAGTCATTTGCTTGGTCACATTAATTTTTTCCTTGTAAATACCAGCCTTAATGTGAATAACAAATCGATTGGGACTTTTCTTAGGGACTTCTTCCAAGGCCTTGGTGATGGTGTCATATTTCCCACTACCATCCTTAGCAACCACAACATCAGGCTTAATAATAGGTGCCTGAAGTAGTTTCCTCTCAGCATGGCCCATCCACTCAGGTCCATCATTAGATAAGAGCTTACGTTCGAACCCAGTCGTGTCAATGCCTTCGAGGCCTGGAATGTTAAGGTCCTTCAGGACGGTGGATAACTTAGTGACCATGGTTAAAGCATTAGCAGTAAGTTCCATTGAAGTGTTCAACACTAATTTCATCTTCTCCGCTTGTTCATTACTTACCTCCGCGAATGTGTCTACACATGTTTGTTGGGTAGTTAAGGCACCGCTTAACCACACTCTCAGGTTCAATAAGTAATCATCGATCTTACTCATATCGTATTCCCCCATCTTATCAAACGACAATTGTAGGTCATCAATCGATAAATCCAACACTTCTTGACAAACTTTAAGCGCCTCTCTATTGTTGTCATCTTTATTTAAGTCTTTTATCGTCGTTGAATTCGCCAACACTTTCCTTACTTCCTCTATCGCTGCTTGGAAACTCGTCCTTATTAGCTCTTTAGTGTCGGTGGAATTAGATGATGCAAGGCTCTTCTCGCAAGCATCTTTGAAATGTGTGGGTTGACAAACCGCCTGCACCGCTTTATTTGAACTCGATATATTATCGCTCTTTGAATCACTCTCCTCTTTTGTAGGTGTATGTGTCACACCCACCACTACTGCCACCACCACTGCCACCAAGAACACCGAACAAATACCAATAACAGCAACGTTGTTCGCCATTGTTTTTTTTATTTATTTTATAATAAAAAAAAGCATAAAATCTTTCTTCCCTTTCTTTCCCTTGGAAGAAAGTCAGAAAAAGAAAGAAAGGAACTTGGTTTGAAGCTGTGGGGGCTGTTTATTACTCGATGCCCCTTGAGCTGAGGCTTGAATAATCTCTCTTTCAAATGTAATATTTATACTACCAAAGTAACCCCTATTTTTAGTTAATTATTTGCATGGTGGAGAGTGATTCTCCCCAATTTGTTACCAATTTTCGTTCCTGGATATAAATTTGTCTCATTCATATTTAAAAATATAATTTAGGTTCAAAACGGATTATGAGAGAAAAAAAAAGATTATTTTATCATTTTCAATTTTTATATTATTTAAATTTTGTAAAAAGATTTTCAAATTCAAATTTTATATTTTGAAAATTAGAGTAAGAGATTTTTATAAATCCAAATCCATATTTTTATTAAATACCAAAAACAAAATATTTGGATTTAAAATTTTAAATTAAAATCAAATTCTTGAAATGTATTAATAGTTTAGGTAATTTGGGTTTAAAGAAATTGTATTATTTTTAGAATTAAACCAAAAATTAATAATTTGATAGATTCGATTTTCAATACCTTAAAAAATAATCTCTTTTTATTTGAAACGGTGTTAATCATCTTCAAAAATCAAATTAACTTACTCGTACTTGTTAAATATCTCATTGACAAGTTAGTGAGTTGCGAATTGCAATGATTTAAAAAATTGAAGATAAAGATTAATTTAAAAAATGGTATATTTTAAAATACACACAATTTCTATTTAGATTATATAATATTGAATTTATTTTTATTTAAATTTATCTCTTACATTGAAATCCTAAGAGATTTAGCATAATTATATAAATTTAGATAGTAAATTTTAAAAAGATTTATTATGAATCAACTTATATCAATTTTTTGAAATATTTTCCTATTATTTACCCGGCTTGGATAGCAAAAACTGAATTTTATTTTAAATTAATAGGATAATTATATAAATATTCAGTCTTTTTCTAAACCGATAAATTTATCTCAAATTTTTAAACAATTTATCTTTAGAGCATTTATTGGCTCACAAAAAGTGATCCTTTTTATTTTAATGGTTAGGTAAAAAAATTGGAAAATTATAAAAATAATAATTAAATTTACCTCAATTTTCTAAAATATGTGTACTAATACTTTTATTTGTATATTTTAAACAACTAAATTTATTTCAAAATATTAAATAATGGTAAGATTTTAAAAATTATATTAAGTAATAGAGTAAATTAATTTTAAGATAAAATATTTATTTAAATATTCGTCTTGAATTATATATTTTCAATTGCTATTTAATAAGGTGTTAGTGGGTTAAAAAGTCTATTATGATGACTCGTGCCAATGTTATCTACAACACTTGCATACCTGATATTACAGTAATATTCTTATGATTAAATTTAATTATTTGTATTATTAATTAATATTTCAATTTGTAGATGAGGGTCAACATTCAATTGAATTAAGTTGATGAGTTTCATTTTATCAATTTAATTTGATTTAACATATTTTTGAATTGAGTCAAGTGAAATGAATTTCGAATTGAGTCAAATTAAATTAAAAAATAAAACATGTCAAATCCAAATCTTATTACAATATAACTAATTACATGTTAAAGTATATGAATTTAAAACCACATATATTTAAAAACTCTTTCAAAGCAAAATAATAGGAAAATAAAGACGTTTTAGTATGATAAACTTAAATCATTAATTTACTTATTTAGGTTCACAAATTATTTTTTTAGAATTTCTTTTAACTTTTTTTTATATTGTTTTTAACTTTTATAAAATTTAAAATATAAATTTTGGAATTTGTTTTACTTTTTATTAAGACAGATACCAATTTACTCATTTTCAAAAGTAATAGGGATCAAAGGGATATTTACATCAAATTGTTATTTGAGTTGTTCGAATTGTAAAAGTCAACTCGATTCGAACTCAAACTTATTCGAGTTGATTCAAAAAAATCAAATAACTCGAATAACTTGTAATTCGAAAAAATTTTAATTTTTCAAATCAAATCAAATTTTACTCATCACTACTTATAAATACAAAGATGATTAGCCATTTCAATTTCATCTATATTTCAAGTTAATCAAGAATAGAATCAAAAAAGTTAAATGGAAGAATAATGGGGAACCAATTCCAATTTTCTTCTTCTTTTTTCATTTCTTTTTCCCCTAAGAAAATTCCTTGATAATTTTATTCATTTATTTCTAAAAAAATTAAATTATGGTGGAAAAAAATGGGAAATTAAAAAGCTTCGGCTAGATATCCTAGACTTCCTATATAAATATTGATGCCTAAGCCTCTAATTAACCATATAAGAAAGGGGAAAAAAAACAACACCAAACGAAAAGAAATACTAAGCTCCATGGCGTGTTCAATAGGTCATCTTATCAAGGTTGCATCGGAATCAAAAGGTCGGCAAGTCGGAGACGCAACGGTTTATCGATGTGCAGTTCCGAACCAATACATTTATCATGGACCGCAAGCTGTTACCGTTGTCCAACAACCCGATACCGGAGTTCATCATCAAATTCCAATCACCACCAACCATGCAAGATGGTATGTTTGTCAACTATCCCAACTCTCAAGTTCGTAGCAAGTGCCAACGATTTGACCGAAGGTCAAACCCGGCCCAAATTGAGCACAGTCTCAATGGTAAGTAATTTTGAATAATTTTTCAGCAAATATACTAGCTTGGGTAGTAAAATACATGTGTTTTTTAGTGATTTCCCATAGTTGTATTTTCTTTTGTTTTCTGTATTATGATCTTATGTTTCTTTTTCTTTTATTATAAGTTTGATTTTCAAGCATCAGGGTGTATAATGTACTCAAATTATTATTTCAGTGGATTAAATCAAATCATTAATTAAGAAAATTTAAATGTTATAATAATTACTTAATAAAAATGCAAGGGTTAAAGTATATTTTAGCTTCTGAACTTGATAGCTTCTACTTAGTTGATGCTTTTTTTTTATTTAATTGGTACTTAAATTTAAAAATTATTAATTAAATTAATACTTTTTATTGATACATGATTAACTCCGTTAATTTTTACAATTTCAACTCATCATCTTTCGTCACGTATTTTAAATTAATAAAAAATTAATTGAGTACCAATAAAAATCAAATTAATTAGCGCTTTCTATGGTGCCAAATTATAGGGTTAAAATATACATTAACCCAAATACAAATTTAACTAAATGAGATGATAAATCATTTAAATCTCATTACATAAAATAATTTATTTAAAAATGATAAAAAAATGAATATTGGAATCAACTAAGGATGACAAAAAGGCTTTGAGAATATCACTTTGTTAACCAAAATAACTTACTTTTTTCAAGTGGAAAGTATTTCTCCTTTTTTTTTCTTGTCTCAGCAATGTATTTGAATAAAATTATTCCTTATTGATATTATTTGTGTTCCAAGATGATATTGTGAAGGACATATTATTCCTACTTTTCCAAATTTGATATCCAATTAAATATTTTAACTTTAAAACTTGATTCGAGTTGTTGGTAGAATTAATCAAGTTTTTCTTTATTTTACTTGAAGTTGAGGGAGCTTTAAATAATTCCATTTTTATCTCTAATCAAATTGAATCTCAATCCACTTGAAGCATCTAATTATTGAAAATGTAATATCTTCCAGAATTTCATAGTCGTGTCAATTTCTATTTCAAATATTTAACTTTTTTAAAAGGAAAAGGATGATGTTGAAAAGCAGTACAAAGGAAAAAAAAAATTTAGGTTTCAGTTGTTGACTTTAAAACAAATGAAATATTGTAATTCACCATCGAAAAAAAAAAGTTTTAGTACGTCAGATCAAAAAAGTAAATTCATCCTTCAATTAAAAATTTTATTCATTTCTATTATTAAAAATTGGTCAACATGAGATACAAGTGTTGCATGCCATATGTCATTTTTTATTATCTTGTTAATTTTTAATAATAAAAATAGATGAATTCAGTTTACTTATAATTAATTTATTTATTTATTAAGTAAATATTTTTACTATGTATATATCTTCATCGACCTCTAAATAAATTTGAAATTAATATTTAATGGACTCTAAGCCATTTCACTCTTATCAACAAAGTTTCTAATTTTCGAATTTGAAGTACAATTAAAAAGCAACCAATAATCTAACTTTCGATATATATATATCAATCACGCCGGTTTTTCTCTACACCATTCACAGTGAACGCACAAAAGGATACTTACTGAAGCTATATTTAGAATAAAAAGGTGACGAAACTTAAATTCTTCCGATAATTTAGTCCTTTCCCATTGTAAAATTGTGGCAAGAATTTTTCTTAAAGGGCTAAAACATTATAAAAAAGAAAAATTATGGCTTTCCACAAATTAATCTCATTGTTGAGTCTCTTCATTTCAATCCTTCAAACTTGAAAAGAAAAATTGTAGCTCAAATTGAAAGGTGACAGCAATGGCATTCGTCACTAAAGCTCGAATTAGCCTCATTCTTCTCTTGTGCTTAGTTGATCGCAATGGTTGCGAACGGACAGGTCCGTTTAATCCAGCCGAAGCTTTAGTTAAAGCTAAAAATGCCGCTGACGGCAAGTTAGGCCCTGATGTTAAAACTTTTAATGTGTTGGACTACGGTGCAAAGGCCAACGGAAAGACCGATAGCTCGATTGTAAGTTTCGTTCCATATATGTGTATATATATTATGGTGTTGTTTGATTGAATTGTGGTTTGCTGCAGAATTTTATTAGGACATTCAAAGCTGCATGCAATTTCCGTGGAAATGCTATGATGGTGATCCCTAAAGGGGACTTCTTAATAGGGCCAATCATATTTCAAGGGCCTTGCTTCAATCCATCTTCTCTAATTATTCAAGCTAACGGAATAGTGAAAGCACAAGCTGATTTGTCGTATTTTACCGGAGGAGCCGACGATACGGATTGGATTACGTTTCAAAGCATCAACGGATTGATTCTAAGCGGCACCGGTACATTCCATGGCCAAGGTGCTAAGGCATGGAAATACAATGATTGTGCCCATAAGTCACATTGTGTCCGTTTAGCCGCAGTAAGCTTAAAAATAACAATTGGAGATTAGATTTTTTTTTTCTTTTTCCTATGATTTAGTTTGAGATAAATTGAAGGATTTAACATTTATGGTGTACAAAAAATGCAGAATTTCAAGTTCAATAAGGTAAATGATGCAATCATCAATGGGATAAATTCCATAGATCCGAAAGGGTTCCACATAATGGTCACCGTTTGTCAAAACTTCAGGCTTTTAAACCTTAAGTTGCAAGCCCCTGGAAATAGCCCCAACACTGATGGAATTCACATTAGTAAATCGAATGTAGTGAAAATAGCCCATTGTGTTATTGGCACTGGCGACGATTGTGTCTCGATAATTCATGGGTCTATCGACATCAGCGTCAACAAAGTAATTTGTGGCCCAGGTCATGGTTTCAGGTATTTTTTTTTTATATCTTCCATGTTCATTTTACTGTCTATGTAAGATTTGAACATGCAATCTCTCTTTAGCAATGCATTGTGTCTCACTACTGCACCCACTTATACATTAGATCGGTTAATTTTGCATACTCAAAGGTTTGCTCATCTATAATCATTGACAGTGTTGGTAGTCTCGGCCATTACGATGACGAGGCAGATGTTAACAAGATCGTCGTGACAAACAGCTCACTAACAGACACAACAAACGGGGTTCGAATCAAAACTTATAAAACCGATTCCCCAAGTAAAGCTTCAAGCATATTTTTTACAGACCTGGTTATGAATCGAGTCAAGAATCCTATTATCATAGACCAAGAATACGGAAATAGACGTAGTACTCAGGTAACTTAAACTTATTCTCCCAAATTAACAAATACCAATTTCCCATTCGGAAAACTAAAATTTTCAACTTTTTGGTTTCCTTTTTTTGTTGCGTATTGTACAAAAAAAAAAAAGACATCGAAAGTGAGTATTAGCGACGTTCGATTTGTGAACATCAAGGGAACTTCAATAAGCAAAGTTGCGGTACAATTCCTTTGCAGTAAATCGAATCCTTGTGAAGGTATTCAAATGAATAATATCGACTTACAGTACGTCGGTCCACCACGTGACCAACAGCCTTTCGAATCTAATTGTACTAATGCCAAGGTTTCCTACGTTGGGTTACAAAATCCTCCGCCGTGCCGTTAGGGCGGCGCATGGCATTCAAAATCACAGGGTAAAAAAGGATAGAAAGCAGTGGAGCTAGTGTACAGTACCATGTTAATGTTGTGAATACATCTTAGCCAATATAGGGTTTAGAGAGTATTTTACAATGCATTCAAAAAAATATGAATTCCAATTGTCTGTAAAATTTTGGTATAATTATGAATATAGTTTATTTTGCTTTACGTAAGAATTTGGTTCTAATTACTTTTAAAAAATTAAAATACGTCATAAGTTTTATATTTTTTGAAAATTCCTATAAAAAAAATTATAGGGACAAAATTTTAAATTTACGATGAGTAGAAGAACTAATGACATATTTTAACCTAACAAGAATTTAACTATTATCATTTGAGTTAAAATTGAAATTTTAAATTTAAAAAAAAATATATAGTTAAAATTGAAATTTTAAATTTAAAAAAAAAATATAAAGACAAAATGAATAAATAAAAATATAAGGACTAAATCCATGATATAAGTGTAATATAAGGACTAAAATTATAATTATTTAAATTTAAATTAAAAAAATATCTTTATTATGTAAATTGAATTTGATTCTATCGGAACGGACTGAAATGTAAAAATTATTGTACTTGGGCCGGGCGATCTACCCGGCCCGTGTACAGGTATACATATGTTAAAGCTGTTAATGTTAGCTTGTTAAGTTTTGAACTAAAAAGGTTAGGGTTTTATTATTTAGATTTTTAAATAATTTTGTCATAATTGGTTTTTTATGGCATTAATGAGTTTATATTTTTTTCGATTTTTTTTATTTTTCTGATTTTTTATCCATTATTTATTTTTCCGAAAAATTTCTTTCTTTTAACAATAAATCGTTGGAACCGTTGATCTATATTACAATCACAATCTGGTAGCGTCGAAGAAACAAAGCTTATTATCACATAGAACCAGCGTCGCCGGAAAATGGCTTCCGTCAATGCCCGACGATCTCTATCAACCCTTCTAAGCCGCGCCCTCTCTTCTTCTTCTTCCTTTCCTTCCCATCCTCGCCTCACAGTTGCTCTCCTCAACAAAAACCCGGTTTTTATCCCCGAAGCAACCAAAATCCTGACCCGAACCAAGACATCCGCGTCCGGTTACTCGCCTTTGAACGACCCATCTCCTAACTGGAGTAACCGACCGCCGAAAGAAACGATTCTCCTCGATGGCTGTGATTATGAGCATTGGCTTATCGTTTTGGAATTCCCAGAAGACCCAAAACCTTCCGAAGAAGAAATGATCGATGCCTATGTTAAAACCCTCGCTTCTGTTGTCGGCAGGTTTTTAAATAATAACAATTCCTTCAAATTTCATTAATTTTGGGGGGTTTCCGGGAATTTAAGAATCGGGTTTTATTTTTCTTTTTTGTTTGTTCTAATCTTGTAGTGAAGAGGAAGCGAAAAAGAGAATATACTCTGTTTGTACAACGAGGTATACTGGGTTTGGCGCTTTGATTTCTGAGGAGTTGTCTTATAAAGTTAAAGGTAATTTCATTTCTCATTTATTAGGGTTTAATGTTTACATGGTTTTCTTTCTTTTTTCCTCTTTTTTTAGTGCACTTGGAAGAAGAATTGTGTTTTCTGAAGCGATGGGTTTTCAGGAAAAAAAAAAAAAGAGAGTAAGAATTAACATTGATTTTCATTGTGTGGATGTTTTATTAGCTGTTTTAGGGTTTTAAATCTCCCAATGTTAGTACTTTTTATGCTATTTTATTAGGGTGTAAACGGTTCCCCCTCTTGCCCCAATTGTTTTGAAGTGCACAGAAGTTGGATTATATTTTGCCTTTTTTTACTCAAAAAATAGCAAACTAGCCGCTGTAATCTTAAGAGGAGGACTAGTATTTTGTCTTTGATCTAACATACACAGACTAACTTGCCCATTTTCTGAGTAAAGGGGGCAAAATATAAACCAACTCTTAGTACAAGGGCCTCTATGGTACTTTTAGGTTTTAAAATTTCTAAATTGTTAGTCTCATTTGTTTTTGAGTGGTTTTGAACTTATCATTGATGAGCCAGCCACTTTGTTCTAAAATCAATCTTTTTCATACAATTGACTATGTTTCTAATAGGGTTACCTCGTGTACTCTGGGTTTTACCGGATTCGTATCTCGATGTTCCGAACAAAGATTATGGAGGTGGGTAGTTTAAAGAATTCAAGAGTTAAAAGATTATGTTTGTTGCTTATAGCCATTGAAATTCCCATTGTCAACAAATTTAATCTCTTTTCTTGGTGGATTGATTATCAGGGGATTTGTTTGTTGATGGGAAAGTCATTCATAGACCACAATATACAAGCTCGGTGCAGCCATCCAGCGGCAGCAGAGTTCGAGGACGTGGTGATAGGCATATAAGAAGATAACCTTTTCGAGACTATGGTAACAAGAAACCGATCACCACTGCCATCTACATCTTCTTCCCTTTCTTAGGTTCACCGGGTTGGTCTGGGCTTTTCCTTGATTTAGGAAACTTTTAGAGTAAAATGCTATTGGTTGACATATATCTTGTTTGACGGTGATGAGTTCATACATGTTTATCTAGCATATTTATGAAAGTTGGGAAATATGAACATTTGCATATAATTGTTGATTTCTGGCAGTAAAAACTGGTTCATGACACTTCCTTTTATAAACTTCTAGTTCTTTTGCTTTTGACTAGTAGTGCATCAATGTTGGTTGAAATCTTATATGGACAGGTAAGTGTATGATACGGGTATGTTTTTGTATATTTGGAGGATTTTTGTTGGATCGTGTCCTTGTATCTATTTTTAAATATATGTTTAACACATGAATCGGGTGCGGGTTCTTTTAGGGGTGGAAATTATGAGGTTGGGTAGCTTTGAAAAAATGATTCTAAATACTTAGACCAGCCTTAAGCACTACGGAGATCCTT
This sequence comes from Gossypium stocksii, assembly GCA_020496765.1. Lineage (NCBI taxonomy): Eukaryota > Viridiplantae > Streptophyta > Magnoliopsida > Malvales > Malvaceae > Gossypium > Gossypium stocksii. The sequence goes on along the minus strand of CM035625.1, from coordinate 81,974,825 downwards.
TGTTTTGTTTCTATATTTAAAAAATATCACTAAAGTATCATCAACATTGTCATTTGATCTTTCAAAATTCCTCCATTGAATCCCTCATACTTTTTCTACTTATTTAATTTGGTCCTAATTCATCCACTTTTTTTTAGGTATCATTTCACCTTTAAAATATTTACATTAATGACTCTTCAAGTTTTATATATTTACACTTTAGCCCCTCAATTTTTGAGTCATTACTCTTAGGCCGCAACTTTTCTCACATTTCCAATTTTGTCCTTATCGTATTATACTTCTTAATTAAATTTTTAATTGATATAACTCAACTTCTCCTCCTTTATCACTTTTATTTCCTTTATTTATTTATTTATTTATTTATTTATTTTATTTCACTTTATTGAGGATAAAATCTCAATTTTTCATGACTTTCAAATTGTAACGACTTTTGAGGTGTTACAGTCAAACGCCTCCGATCTCATTTGCAAAGGTACGCTATAGTTCATCAGCTTCGTTGAATCTACGATCTCGGCCTCAGATCAACTCAAATCCCTCAATGACCAAGAGAACAAAACATTATCTTCATTTTCATCTTATTCATCTACTGTACAATCAAATCCCGCTTGGCAACCCAACAAATCGTCACCCACCAACTCGCCCCGAATGAAGCCATTCCAGGTTATCTGGGCCCACTTCCATGGTGAGTGACATTTTGGGAAAGAGCTGGACCTCGTCGGGTCCTTGAGCAGGTAATCGTTCTGGGATTGGAATTGTTAACAAGAGCCCTAATTTGTCTGGGGATTCGGTTAGCTCTGCTTTTGGACAAGGAAAAATTAATAGTAATTCTAATGTCCCTTCGAAAAATGGTAATCCCAACTTAAGAAAAGCCTGTATTCAATTGGAGAATTTGGCTGATTCATTGCCAACAAGTTGTGCAAATTGAGGGCCTAGTGGAGGTAGTAAGAGTCAGAATTTTGGGGGTCCTTCCACGAAGGAGGAGCATTTTGATTGTTTTGGTTGATTTTTCATCCAAACCAGGAAGTAATATAGGAAATAAGGCGAAGGATGATGCATTCGGGGCGCTTCAACAACGTTTACGCCTACTTGCTTTGCTAATTTTCTCCTTTTAGTGCCAATTCTTAATTCACCATTTACTTTTTAGATATGACTTCCTATGCCTTGTTTCACTTGTTTTCGGTGAAATCCTTTCATTTTCTGAAATTCTCATTGTTAGATGTTACAGTCATTTTAATTTTTTATAATTTTATAAAATTAAATTGCAAAAAATAGAAGAAGGTAAAGACAATTGATACTCTTTTAAGAGGAAAGATAATGATACTTGTGATGCTAGTCAACCAATGATCAATGAAGATTCTCCAACTATTGAATTTTAACTTGCCCCAAAGATTATCATCTTAGTTCCGCCACTGCCTAGATGTTATATTAAAGAGCAAATAGGTATTTTATAGTAAAACTTTCATTAATATCTACTCTTAAAAATCAACGTTACTATCAAAATAATCAAACAGTTACACTTGATGTGTCATATTTACCTCATTCTAATAGAAAAAATTGTTTCACTCTTTAATAAAATATAACAAAAAGACTAATTTACAGATTTTCAAATAAAAAATATAACTCCTAATACAAACAATTCGATAATATTTTTACCTTCAAAGATACACCCTAAAATCTAATACTAAAACAAGAAAAGCTAGAAAAAGGTGATGGCAAATTTGTCCGTTTATTATAAATATATATTTTGGTTTGTATTACGTCGGTCTATAAATCCAAGACCTCAATAACAAAGCTTTTTCCATCTGAAAAAAAAAAAGAAAAAAGGTTTTCTTTTAAGATAACCCCCAAAAATGTGTGGAGGTGCAATTATTTCCGATTTCGTCGCCGTGAAACATGACCGGAAATTGACTGGCGATGACCTTTGGTCTGAATTTGACATATTCTCCGACCTTCTAGGTTTCGACAACAATGGCAAAAGCTTTGTCAATCATCAGTTTCATAACAACAGCAACAACAAGCTGATCGATCCAAAAGACAATCAACTTAACAAAGGTCTGGTTTTCTTTTTCTGGGTTTTCTTCAAATTTTTGGTTCTTTTTTTTGTTCATAAAACATTTTTCTTGCATGAACTTGAAGCTGGAAGATAAAGGTTTAATTATGATTTTAGTCATTCTATTATATTAAAATTTGAGATTAATCACTTCAATTTAAATTGGTATTATTCGGGATTTAGTCCCTTAATTTAATGTTCTCAGTAGACTCAGCTGGATAATATTATTTGTTATTATAGTAAAGTGGTCTTTTGAATTTTTTTATGGCTGCGTGAAAATCCAAATGCTTAAAGTTGTTATAGAAAAAAATTCAATTTAATATCAGCAACTCAGCAACTAATGGTGTTAATAATATGATCAAACTATGTTAAATTAAAATGAAAAAAAAAATTTTAATTTCAACATAGTAGAAGAACTAAAACCAGAATATGACCAAATATAAGCATACAAAAAAATGGGGGTTTTTTCTGTGAAAGTTTTTTTTTATTTTTTTCTTTGGGGTTGATTTACTGATTAGAGAGAAGCAAGACGATTCAGAAGACAAGCCGAGTCACTAAAAAGGTTGAAAAGACTCAGCGAACTCGGAAAAACTTTTACAGAGGAATAAGACAAAGGCCATGGGGCAAATGGGCAGCTGAGATTAGAGACCCTCAAAAAGGCGTCCGAGTTTGGCTCGGTACCTATAACACAGCAGAAGAAGCGGCTCGAGCCTACGATGAAGCCGCCAAGCGTATCCGTGGTGATAAAGCCAAGCTCAACTTCCCTCAAACGCCCACCAAAAATCAAGCAGCTTCACCGGCTCTTACTCAGCTTCCTCCTGCTAAGAAAAGGTGCATCGTTCCCGAGTTAACTCAACCGAGTTTCCAGACTGACTCACCACCTTATCCTATGGGTCTTGGGTATGGAAGAAGTGAAGATTATAAGCCGATTGAAGTGGTGGAGAGTGAGTTGGAGTTGAAAGAACAAATCTGGAGCCTGGAATCATTCCTGGGTTTGGAGACTAATCATGAGACTATGACTCAGCTGACTGGTAACGGTGGGACTGACTCACTGGAGCTTTGGACACTTGATGACCTCGTAACTCAGTATAAGCAACGGCGCTAACATGTTCATTAGTGGGGGCGAAAATTAAATAATAGTTAGCGTTAATCAATGTTTTTGTGTTAATTAGGGTTTTTTTTTATTTATGTTGTCATGCATTATATGTATATGAGAATAAAGGATTAACGCTTTGCTCTTGCATGGATTAGTTAGCGTTAATCAAAGTTTGTGTGTTAATAAGGGTTTTTCATTATGTTGTTATATATATATATGCTCATGACTTTCATGTTTGTATCAATGCATTAGTTGCATTATATATATAAGAATAAAGGATTTAACACGTTGCAGTTTAATCAATGCATTTGATGGATCCTTCATGTTTGTATGGATACATCAAACGCATATATATATATATATATAAGAATAAAGGATTAACGTATTGCACTTGCGTGGGTTTAATTATATGAATGAAATGAGATATGGATGAAGATTTTAAGCTTGCTCTATGTATATATGTATCACATACCTGCATTGTTTTTTTATATGTATTTGGAGTAATTATAAGTAAATATTAATTTTTTATCAAATATATACACAGAGGTAATATTATTATTATTATTATAGAAAATCCAAAGCTAATTTTGTAACAAAATCTTATTAAATAAAAAAAAATCAGGTTGCTTAGACATTGAACTTGGTTTCGATATTTTAGGTAAGATCATTTAATTTGTAAAAAATATAATTATTTAAACTTATTAATTGTTATCAATAATATTGCTTATGAAAGAATATATGTAAAAAAAAAAAAAAAAACAATCTTAATTGATCCCTCAAAATTAAATATCCAAATCGACAAGAGTAGAGATTATCAAAGAATCCAACTCCAAATTGATACACAGCTTTTGCAACGCAAGGTTCAGCGCGCCTACTGAAAGTGATGGATGTAACGAAAGAATAGTGCATGCATGCACCAAGAGGAAACACAACTTCACTTTTTACTTGCAAATAAAATTAATTATTGCTATTATTGTGTGTGTCGTTTCCTTATTTTGTTTGGTCTCTTTTTTTTTCTTTTTTTTTTTATTACTAATACCACCTTCCAAAACTACGCCATTGCCGCATCAATTACATTAATTTTTTTTCTTTTAATGCTATATATATTAAATATATCCAACTTCATGAAAAACCCCATTCATTTAGAGAGAGACGAATCTAATAAGGGGCTAAAATTGTAGTTCAATCCATTCATGGTTTAGCTTCTAAAAATACATATATTTTTAATCCCTGAAATAATAAAATTATATTTTAACATTTAAAAATTTTATAAATTCGCCTCTAAATATAAATATATAAATATAACATGATAAGTTTTTCGGAGTCACATTATGGATTGAGAATTTGTTGGTGGGAAAGCAATTGAAAATTGAGAGCTCCATAGGGAAGGTGCATGAACCTAATCTATTGGTGCGTCATGAATATTTGAATGATTATAATTATATATAATATTATCTGGAAACAATCCAACTGTCAAAAAATAATTCCTCCATTTTTGTCTTTAGTTTGTAATCAGACCTACTAATAGAATCATTGTAGAAATAAAGATTTATATAATTACTCAGGCCAATGTTAGCTTAATTTTAATTTAGTTTATATAAATAAATTAATGGGTTTCTATTTTTTAAAAATTCCGTATATGAATAATGTTTAATTATTTCTACTTTAAAAAAAAAAATTAGTAAGTGTTAAAGATTTTTAATGAAAGTGGTTGAAGCCCCTCTCCTTATTCTATTTGATTTTTTTTGTCATTTTCTAATTAAAAAACAATGAAAATTTTATTTTAACCTTCTTTAAAATTTAATAGTTAAATGGTACAACTGCACATTTAATCCCTTTTGAAATTAATAATTTAATGTTAATTAGGTTTTGGTATTGTTGATAAAAATTGAAGTTTAAGAATATTGAGCATTGAGATTGAAGTCGCGCCATGTGTGATATATTTTTCGTATTATTTTGAATTTAAGTCTCATTATATGTGGGTTTTGTTCGTATATACTCTAAATTTCAATTTGTGATATTTTTATTAAGTTGATTGTAGTTCTAATTAATAGACATGTATTATGTATAATTCATATTTATACTCTTAAATATACTTATAAACTCCTTAAAAAATTAATAATTCAAATAATTATTTTTGACATTATGGTTTATTTTTTAATTTTATCTAATCCCAAACATAAATTTTATAACTTCAATAATCCCTGATTGTATGATTGATTGTCAATCTTAACATTTACTAATAAATATACACCCACATTATATCAAATACACATAACTAAATAACAACATAGTATGATTTTGGGAGTTAATTTGGTCACAAGTTGTTTCATGGGATCTTATCTGATGGGTCCTTGAAAGCAACCTTGGAATGCCACTTGAAGGGTTCATTATTATTATTATTTATTATCCATTGTTTTTGTCCAATAAAACATTAAAACATTCAACTTGTAATATTTTAATTACAAGAAATGGACATATCATATATTATTTATAGAAATATTTTAGATCGAATGTTCATGCACAATACTAGGATTTGGTTCAGGTTTTTTTTTTTATAAAGTGACTAATATAATTAAATAATTTCATAGATTTTATCAAACGAATTGATACATAATTGCTCAAACTTTAATGGGTTATTTCAATTCAATCATAGCTAATGTCCACTTGTGTCTTCTTTTTGGAATTTCATTTTAAGAAAAAAAATCTGTTTTTTTTTTTTTTTTAAATGCCACTCAATGATGTAATGAAAATTGGATTTTATTAGATTGTTGAACTCGAAAAAAAAAAAACCATAAAAAGGTTTAGGCAAATTACTTTTAATAGATTAATATAAAATTAATTAAATTATTAATTATTTTAAAAGTTTTAGAGTTTAATTTTAATATTTAATTTATATTTAGATTAGATGTCATCACTTACCCTAATAAATGTTTGACATGGTTACTCAGTCTAGTAGAAAAATATAGGTGCTTAACTGAAACAAATAAGATTTTAGTATCAAATTGAATATTGACGTCAAACTCAAACATTGAACTGAAACAAAATAAAATTTAAGTATTAAATTAAAAAAATTTAGATACCAAAATAAATATTAAACTAAATTTAAGTATTAAATTAAAACAAAAAGGCTTTAAATACCAAATTAAAAACTAAACCTTAACCAAATAATATATTAACCTTCATATATACTGAAATCTATACTAAATAGTTTAAATTTTGATTTAGTAAAATATTTTTTTTTCTTATTTTGTCCATTTCAGAATGTTGTAATGGATATCAATTCACACCAGTTGGTAGAAGATATAGATATTTTAAGCTAATTAATAATTTTTTTTATAAATAAACAAACACTATTATATAATATTAAAAAGATCAAAAGCATCCTTTGTTTTGTCTTTATGAAAAATATTTGAGACTTTATTAGGAATAGTATCAAAGATTTGTAAGTTTGATTTTCACGTAAGACTCAACTTGGCCAAGTGATTTACAATTATGTTATATTCTCTAGGCATATACCTCACTCACCATTGTCATTCAACTCTCAAGAGTCGTCGTACTCTTCTAAATACTGTAATGCCTGAATCTTCCTACCTATTATTAGCTAAAGGTTTGATCACTTCTGTATTGTCAATTTATTTGTATATTTAAATTACTATAAATATAATTAAATATTATGAAGCACAATTCGAAAATAACCTATCATAAATCAGAATTTATGCAAAGTTGAAGCACTTCAAGTAATCTCAACCAATATTCAATATTCAGTATTCTATCACAAACAATCAATATTCAATGTACGGGGGAAAAGAAAAAGGGAAAACAACTCTCATGAATTGATTTTGTTGAAAGCAATGTTTTCATATTGATATTTTAATTGTATTAGTTAATGATATAACTTTTTACCCTAATTAAGAATATTATAAAAGTAAAATCGATAAATTTAAGTAAAATTAAAATACATGAATTAAATGTTCGCGATTTATTAATTATCATGATTTAGGTCCTAATATATTTAGATTATAATGATTAAATTTAATTATAACTATTTCGAAGTAAATTATTTGAGATTGTACGAACTTAAAAAAAATTACACGGACTAAATGCACAAATTAAACATAATTGAGGGATCAAAACAAAAAAAATACCTTCATATTTCAATACCCAAAACCCTATCCCTAAATAAAATTTTCGCTACCGTTATAATAGCCACCTCCACATTTCTTCCCCCCAAAACCCTCGATTTTCCGGTGACAGAGGGAGACGAGAAAGGGGAAACAACAATGGTGTCTTTGAAGCTTCAGAAGCGGCTTGCCGCTAGCGTCCTCAAGTGTGGTCGTGGCAAGGTCTGGTTGGACCCTAATGAAATCAATGAAATCTCCATGGCCAATTCCAGTAAGTTAATACCTCTTGAACTTTTTTTTTTTTTATTATCTTTCTTTGATTCATTTTTAGAAATACAGTCCAAATTTGTTAATCCAATATGCTGTAGTATATAGATCGAAGCTGTTATTGTTCGTCATTGATTGTTTAGGGTTTGTTTGGTTTCTAAGTGAACATAGGAAAGGAAAATGATAGATTTAGGTTCTGAATTTCAAGTTGTAGGAATAGCAATTGATAGTGCAGATTCGGATATTTGCAGTTATTCAAATTGCTTTTGTCGGATTTGGATGTTTTAAGTCGAACTCGAGTAGTTCGAGTTATGATTGGTTCGGGTTTTTGTTCTATCTTAATGTGAAGCAGCTTCATGGCTTTTTTATTATGTTAAAAAATTATCACCGGTTGCAGGGCAGAACGTTAGGAAACTGGTGAAGGACGGTTTTATCATCAGGAAGCCTACAAAGATTCACTCCCGTTCGCGTGCACGTAGAATGAAGGAGGCCAAGAGAAAGGGCCGACACTCTGGATACGGTATACGATTAATCTATCTCTGGTTGCTTATGTTTAGTGTGTTGCATACATGATTGGGTTCTGTTCCATAATAACTTATATTAAATGCTTTCAGGTAAGAGGAAGGGTACTAGAGAGGCAAGGTTGCCGACAAAGATCCTTTGGATGAGGAGAATGCGTGTACTGAGGCGATTGCTTCGTAAGTATAGGGAATCCAAGAAGATTGACAAGCACATGTACCATGACATGTACATGAAAGTTAAGGGTAACGTGTTTAAGAACAAGCGTGTCTTGATGGAAAGTATTCACAAGTCCAAGGCCGAAAAAGCAAGAGAAAAGACTCTATCCGACCAGTTCGAGGCCAAGCGTGCTAAGAACAAGGCAAGCAGGGAAAGAAAGATGGCCAGAAGAGAGGAACGCCTTGCACAGGTAAATGCAAACATCTGTTTCAATCTACCCGTCGATAATCGTTATGTGAGAATGAATCGTGGGTTCTGAATTTTTCGAAAGTTCAACATAAATTTACCTTAGAAGAAAACTGGAATATGGTAGCTTTTGCATACTAGGCTAGAGTACCTTAATGTCGGTTACTCATTGCACCACCCCAAACACTACAACAGTTTACACTACCCTCTGTATTTCTAGAGGAAAGCAGTCGGTTGGTTGTCAGTTTGGTTAAAAAAAGGGGGAAAATCAACTTAGCTAACCAAACCAACATAACATTGGTCGGTTAAATCGGTTTCATAACAAATAACTGACTAGCGTAACCTATTTTAACCGTCTACAAAATATAATTATCCATCATAACCTACTCGACTGAATTGACTTGGCCTTCACTGGTTTAACCATTATAATTGGAATCAACTTTTGCTCACCCCTATGTTGTTAGTTTTGGATGCTTCGAGTTATAGTTGGTTCTTAGCGACTGATCCTCTGTTTCTTGACCATCCAGGGACCCGTTCAGAAGACCGCACCTGCAGCTGCAAACCAACAGGCCGAGTAAGATGCATGATAAAGATCACTGCATTTCTGTCTTATCCGTTTCTCAACAGTTCTAATTTGGATTTCCCTTTTTCTTTTCGCAGGATGGTTAAGAAGGTGAAGGCGAAGAAGTGAATGAAATAGCGAAAATCAGTAAACTTCATGTCTTAATCCCTTTTATTTTTCTCTGTAGCAGTTTGTGTGCAAAACTCAGTTTTCATTCATGTTAAAATTTTGAGTCATACATTACAGAATTTTGGGAACCTCAGAGCTGTTATATTAAAATGAAGATTTTTGTGGAATTTGTGTTATATTAAAATGTCGGAACATCCGATGTATCCGGATTCAAAGGTGAATGCCAGCTAAGGGTATGTTAAGTTTTATATATTTGTAAAATCAATATTACATAGTTATGTCTATATATATATTAAATACGAGTGTTGGACATGAGTATTTTAAGCAACAATGAAGATGATTATGATTAGGATTAGGGATGTGATTGAGTTGAGCTCTGATTGTAATAACCTTAAACTTGATTTAACTTAAATCGAATTTCTAGAATTCAAGTTTGATTAGAGGTAAAATATTGAACTACTATAACATTTTTAATTGCCTAGTTAAAATAATCTCGAATTTTATGCACGACTTCAAGCACAATTATGTTCAAGTTAAAAGTGCAATTTAATTTTTGGATAATATGAATTTTTTTTTAACTTGACAATTAAAATCTCATTTTGGTTTTTTTTTTTTTTTGTTTATTTTGCTATTTAAACTTGACAATTAAGTTTATTTTAATTTCTGAACATAAATAATATAAAAGTTCGATGACGTTGCATTTTGAGATTATGCCTTATCATTACTTCAAAATTAAAAAAAAAAAATTATATAAACTTTCAACTTCAAGTGATAACATGGTACAATCTCATAGTATCCAATTTGATGGTTGAACTGGTTAAACCATTAGTTCTTGATTCAATTGGTTTAATCAGTTCAACTGTTAGACTACAAATAATTAAATGTTAATTTAAAATTCTTAAAAATCTAAAAAAATTATTAAACTAATTTAACATGTTAAATTATCTATTTTTATCCTGATTTTCTTTCAAATGATTATACTAATGGATTCTCAATTTGACTTATTAATATGATCTTATTCCTATAATATTGATCATATTGTCAAATCTTAACTTACATCAACATTTTTCACGGTGATTAGGGTGACCTGGTAGTGGATTATGGCATTTTGTACAGTTATTACCATTTGGAATTTGATATATGTGGTTCAGGCTTCAACATTATATATATATATATATATATATATATATATTTTGGTACAACTTCAATAAGAGTTCCAACATGTAACATGTGGATGTTGGTTTTAAAAAAATTGATTGGTATATAATTTTTAAATAAAAATAAAATATTTAAATATTTTAAATAAATTATACCCAAGTGGTAAAAGTATCACTAAAATTATTGTATTAAAAGTTAAATTGTATTTTATCCTTTTTACTAAAACAATGAGAATTGGTCAAAAAGTAAACTAGTTATTTCTATTAAAAAGTTTATTTATTTCTATAATTAAAAATTAGTATGGTTGGCAGAATAACTAAACAGATTTTGACATACAAAGATTAGTTTTTAACTATAAAAATGGATGGAATTTAAAATAGAATGACTAGTTTGCTATTTATAAAACAACTTTGAATGTCATGAATCTGTAAATTAAAATCCAAATAACCTTCTTCTTCGATATCTGACTTTTTTTAAAAAACTTAATAGTTTAGTGACTCAAATAAAAATTTTTAAATAATTAATTGATTTAAATGAAAACTTTGTAATCATTTTTTTTAATGATAATTACCCTTGTTTTTTAATATAAGGAGTAAATACAGCAAATGACTTTACGTTTAAGGCTAACTAAAACAAGAAAGAAGCTCTTAAAAGAAAAACCTAAAACTAAAACAAGAAAGAAAATCTGAAATAAATATAAATAGAATCTAAATAAAAAAATAAATATTATAAATAAAATAAAATAAATAAATCTTTCACCAAGAAAATAAATCAAGGAAAAAAAGAATATTGTTGAATTAATATATATCAAATCAATTAAATCATTTATTTTCATTGGATTGATTCAACCTATACTTCAATTTAACAAATTATTGAGCCAATTAATTATTTCCATTAAAATGATATTAAATATAATTTTTTTTAAAAACCCATCATGCAAACAATAAATCCAACAAAATTCCTCCTCAACACAATATTAAAACTAATAAAAATCAAATTATATCATAATTAAAATACAGAAATTAAAGCACAAAAACGAAAATAGAGCATAGTTTTATGTCATTTTCCTATATTAGCTGGAAGCTTTTGAGAGTTGTTCAAACTTCCAACAGCGTCAAAGAATTGTTTGAGGGATTAGATAATGCTGCCTCTCATGTTAAGTAAAGTATCCTTTTCAAACAAAAGAATGTTTTTTATTTTTTGAGATTCGAATTTGATTTTCCGAGTGACAAGTTCCCATTAGCTATAATGTTATATTATTATTTTTCTATAATTTCATAATTAACTTCCACTCTCAAAATAACTTTTATTATTAATAAAATATAAATTTATATATTAACCCAATAAAACAAATAAAATAATATGACATTAGGAAAACCAAAGAGACAAATTTGTATAATATGGAATCCATTATAAATATAAAAGGGGATGCCTATTTTGTTTATTTTCATTCACTGGCATTATGTCAATGATGAGCTGTAATTTCCATTTTATTTATATAGAATTAAAAGCAGGATTGTGATCCCATTTAATTTCAAATTTATAATTGTTATAAAATAAACATTTTATTCTTTCAAATTATTTAAAAATCTTAAATATATGAAAAGTAAATATAATATCCCACATTAACGTGCTAATAAATTAAAATTTTCTCAGTTTCCAGAGATCTTAGTTGAACATAAATGGCAAGTTGGAGTGTGATATCAAATATTTTATTTCCATATGCAAATATAGCTCTTCTTCTGTACTTTTTTAAATTTTGTTCAAAGAAATTCACCAAAATAGTTAATATATTATCTTATTAAAATAATTTTTTTCACACGTATCTATATATATAAGATTTATTATATATATATATATATATTTTTTAAAATTTCATCATATACAATTTTGGCGTGCTAGTAAGAGCTTGTTTTGTAATTTGAAGCAATGGGCGAGTTGGATTTATTTTATTTTATTTCAGATTATTAATTTAATATTATATTATAATGGTTTATTTTAATTGTAATTGTAATTATAAAATAAATTCGAGTAAACTCATTAAACTATTAGTAAGTTTACATTTTGGTCATTTAATTTAAAAAAGTACAAATTAATCATTGAACTATTCGAAAATTTTCATTTAAGTAACTAGGCTGTTAAAATTGTTGTCATATGTCATCCTCTCTTCACAGCACCTACACTAATCTAAAGTTCTCATTTTATTGTTCACATCACTTACACTAATCTAAAGCTATCATTTTCTTCTCTTCTATAGTTCATTTTTTTATTCATTAAATAACTTTGAATGTCATAAATTTATGAACTAAAATTTAAACAATTTTCTTACCCAATATTTAATACTATAGAGCAACTTTAATATAAGTTATGTTTTTCTACTCGTTAATAAGTACAAATCTACCCTATTAATAGCTTAGAGCTTATTAATCGAACTTAAAAAAACATAACCTAATAATTTAAATAATTTAATAACTTAAATTACATCTTTTAAATAATTTAAAAATAATTTTATAACTTTTTAAAATTAAATTATTAAAACATAAACTTACTAATTACAAAGGTGTATATAAATATATTTGTTGTGTGAATGGTGATGTTTTGTCTGTCATGTGACTAACGCCAGGCTAGCAATTTTGGGCATGATTGAAGGTGGGGCCCACTGTCAATCCACCACATGCCATGCACTCTCTCATCCATGGTTTCACCTCCATTTTGTCCTACCCCTTACGTGTCAATCTGGGACCTTTCATCTCCCAACATACTGACAAACCAACCAAAACCTGCCTCTTCCAACTTCGAACTTCTTTTAGCGGTGGCAACAGGATAACGCGGATATGATTTTTAATTCGCCGGAATATATATGAAGTTTGATTAATGAGTTTCGAACAATTATTTAATAGTTATTACGGTAAATTAATATTTATAAATAATTAAATTAATATATTTTAGATTTAAATAAATTTGACGGTTAATAATAAATATTAAAAATTATTTAAATTTTAACTCGTAGACGCCTAATATTTAAAATTATTTTTTAAAGAAAAAATTAAACTAGAAAAAGAAAAGTCCAACTAATGCAAACGGCGTGAATAAAAAATTCATACGGTAATAATTTTAATAGTCTAATAACTTAAATAAATACTTTAAAATAGTTTAATGATTATTTTATAATTCTTTAAAATTGAGTAACTAAAATATAAAATTATTAATAATTGAGTTACTTTAAATACAATCCACCATAATCTACTAAATACTTCTAAACATTATTTATCATAAGATTAAATACGAAACTGGTATTCAAATTATATAAAATTTTCATTTACGTTGTAAAGTAATTAAACTATTAATTTTATCTTATTTTACTTTAAAAACATAATATCAATCAATAAAAATGTAACACCAACAAATTTTTACTAAACATCATACATTTTTTAAACGAAATTAATAATTTAATTACTAGTTTTAATCATTAGTGAAAATTGCAAAGGTAAATTTTGCAATTAAACCTTTAACAAATTACAAAAATCAATGACTTTATAATTTCCCACCACCTCATTACTTCATTTATGTTGATTAAAAGAATTTTTTTTCAAAAGTGTAATAAGTACATTATAATTATAAATATAAATTTGAGAAACTATAAATATTAAACTATTACAATATAAACAGATTAAGAATTGATACGATTTAAATTAAAGTCAATAAATTGGAACTAATTAAACTAAAACTCTCATACATGATGAGATTCACAATCTACATATATAATTATATATGATAAATCTTAAATTTAAATACTCAAAATTCGAAAACTTCATCTTTGATAACTGGGTCAAGACTCATTTGCGAAAGAATATTTTTTGTAAAAAACCTTTTATGTTATTTATAATTATCATATTTGTTTTATTATAATGAAGGTAAGAAACAAATATTTCTGTACGGTTTATTGTAACTGTGGAGGGACCGTTTTAATCATATTATTTACTTAAACGGGTAATTATTAATTAATATAATTTAATTAGATCTCATCATTTGTTTGAGTACCTTTTTTTTCTCCTATATTAATCATTAAATATCTAACCATTTATAATTTATATTATATTTAAATGATTTATTTTTCATTTTAATTATATGCAAATAACAGAAAAATGTGATTACATTCAGTAAGTTAGATCCTCGTTATTAAATTTCCATTATATATATATAAAAAAATGGTCATTATATATAAAACTAATGATCATAATTCATATGCTTACAGGGAAGTCCTGTTTTTGCGGTCGTTATTTTCTTCTCCTCCTATTCTTCTTCCATTCTTTTTTTTCTTTTGTTTTCCTATATCTTTTTCTGTTTTATTTTTTTAGGGTTCGAGTGTTTTTCCGCTTTTCTTTTATTTTCTTTATTCAGTATAATCTGAAACCTATGAAGATGCCAGTAAGTACGTTTCTTTGATTTGATTTCTGAATTTTTAAAATTTAAATATGGTTTGATGAATAAAATTCATTGTTTTTTTTAATATTTAAATTAATAGTTGCAATTCACATATAATATATATTGCCTTCTTGTTGTTTGATGTTATGTCTCTTTGAATTTTTCGGATTTTTTTTTTTTTTTTTGTAGAGTTTTGGTTTCATTGGATTCTAAAACTTTCAACTTTTCATCTTCCCGGCATTTAGAGTTATGATTTTTCTTTTTGATATTGACATTTAGGATGCTTTTTTAGTTTTTTTTTCTGCAATTAATTGTTACTTTAATGCTTGCTTAATTTACTGATAATTCCTTAATTTTAGTCAAAATTTTAGATTTTTTTCCTTAATTACCTTGATTTGTATTGGATTCCTTTTATTTTTTCACCTTAAATTATTATACGTATTAAAAAATGGCTCTTCTTTTGGCATTAATGTATTACAAGGCATAGTTTTGATACCCTCAAGCAATTTTTTTAAAGCCAATAATGGTTTGATATTATTTTCTCTTTTATCTCCATTGTTTTATTTGCAAAGGTATAAGAGTTTCAACTGGTTTGTCCTTTTTGTTTGTGTTTTCATGGTGGTGCAGGTGGCGTTGCTGGTGCTGCTGGCAGTATGCAATGCAATCAAAGTTAATGGAGAAGGTCACTATCTTCAATGTGATCATAACCTGATGTCGCAACCGAGACCCCATAGCGTTTCAATATTAGAATTCGGTGCTGTTGGTGATGGCAAAACTTTGAATACCATTGCCTTTCAAAATGCTATTTTCTATCTCAAGTCTTTCGCCGACAAAGGTGGTGCTCAACTCTACGTTCCACCAGGACGATGGCTTACAGGAAGTTTCAATCTCACTAGCCATCTCACCCTTTTCCTTGAAAAAGGTGCTGTCATTCTTGGATCTCAGGTATTATGATTGTTCTATAGTTTTAAGGTGTGATTCTCAACAATTTTTAGCTTTAAAATGGCTTGTCTTGCTTGTTAAGGACCCATCTCACTGGGATATTGTTGAACCATTACCTTCATATGGTCGAGGAATTGAACTTCCTGGAAGAAGATACCAAAGTTTGGTAAATGGATATATGTTACGTGATGTTGTAATAACTGGTAAGGTTCCCTTCGTTTTTGCTTGTTCTTGGTTGTGTCTTGGATATGCTCACAACTTGCTTCTTGCATTAGGTGACAATGGAACCATAGATGGGCAGGGCTCAGTTTGGTGGGAATGGTTCACGTCTCATTCTTTAAATTTTAGTCGTCCTCACCTTGTGGAATTTGTTTCATCTAAAGATGTACATGTTTCGAACATTACTTTCCTGAATGCCCCTGCATATAATATCCATCCGGTTTATTGCAGGTTCATGTTCATTACTTTTCTGAATGCTTAGCTCATTCTTTGACTTTTGTTGGTCTGTCAATAAATGGATATCTGCTCGGATTTTATGCAGCAATGTACATATACATAATGTATCAGTCCATGCTCCACCAGGATCACCGTATACTGTCGGCATAGTCCCAGGTTTGCAATGTTTAATATCTGATTTTGTTCATATCAAGAACCTAAGCTGCATTTAGATATTACCTATTGTCAACATCTTTCATTATATGCAGTTGCTTTACTTGCAAATAAGATTTCTCAGTTCTGTTTAGTGCTTTTATCTGCTGCAAAAGCTTTCTGAATCGTTTTTCTAACATTTTGCTTTCAGATTCTTCTGACAATGTTTGCATTGAGAACTGCAACATTAGTACAGGCCATGATGCGATTGCCCTCAAGAGTGGTTGGGACGAATATGGCATTGCCTATGGCAGACCTACTACAAACGTCCATATCCGATCAGTCCACCTTCAGTCGTCAACTGGCTCCTCCCTTGCCTTTGGTAGTGAAATGTCTGGTGGCATTTCCAATGTCCAAGTGGAACACGTCCACCTCTACAACTCGTTCACCGGTATCCAGTTTAGAACAACAAAAGGTCGAGGTGGTTACCTTAGAGAGATCATCATATCAGACGTCAACATGCTAAACATTAACACTGCGTTCAGTGCTATCGGTGATTACGGGTCTCATCCGGATGACAAATTCAATCCCGATGCTTTCCCATCCCTTGAGAAAATTACCTTGCATGATATCATCGGTAGAAACATCATAATGGCCGGTAATTTCTCAGGGATCCAACAAGCACCCTTTACATCCATGTGTTTATTCAACATCTCCTTATCAATGAGTTCCACCTTTTCATCTTGTTGGTCATGTTCCAACATTTCGGGTTATTCCGAATTGGTTTTTCCTGAACCATGCGCCGACCTTAAGAATTCAAATGCTTCTTCGTGCTTTTCCATCCTGATGAGGCCGAATGGTAGAGGTGCGATCTTATAATACAATTTCGAAGAAGAAAAACAAAAATAAATTCGGAAAATTTTACCGGTTTACAAAATAGGTCAGATTCTTTCCAATAAGATACGCGTCTAGAATACCCGTTTGTTCATCCCTTTGAGTTGCAATGTCTTGCATTTGTTTTGTACAGTTTCTTTTCTTTATTCTTGTGTAAACAAATTTTTGTCATTGGTGAGTAAAAAAAAGGGGGGGGGGTTTGGGTATTTTTAGTATTGAGGATACTTGATTTTGTTTTAATTTAATTTTGGTCCAGCTACATTAGTTAAAAAGAGATTCAAAATGGGTGTTTAATTTTATTTTTGATTGAATAATGTGTTTTTTAAATTTTTATTATTTTTCTTAGTTGTGTAAATTCATGCATTTGAGTATATTTGCGAAATAAATATAATATTATTAAATAAATACTATCTCACTTCTTGAGAAGGTAGATTCCATTGCATTGGATTCTTTTGTATTACATCAGAGAATGACAAAAATGGAAAAAGAAATCATTTTAGTTCTTGTCTTGTCTAATTGTTGGTCTATGTTTCCCTCGAATCAGTCAAATCAATTTTCAGTTTTTTATCTGATTGGCTTCATCAATTATATTATTAAAATTCATAAAAATAAAAATAAAAAATTAAAGAATTAATTTTTTATCTCTGTTCAATACATTTGTGAATTAGTTGGTTGATCCCATGAGATTTTTGAAAAGCTAAAATTCGAAATTTAAGTTTCGGGTGAACCGACAACTTAGCGGATAGATAAAAGAAAAGTAAATTATAAATTTTAAAATATTCTAATTACATTCATAAACTATTGATGTTATATCAATAAATTTAAAATAAAAATTTAAGGAACAATATAATCAGATAACTTTTTACAACATACAATTTTAACAATTTTCATTATTCTTCAAATTTTTCATTATAAATTGTCATATAAGATCTCGCGATTATTTAACGGTTAAAATAGCAATCTTAATAATAGGATGACCTTATTGATATAACATTAATAATTTGAAGATATTTAAGGACCAATTAAAATATAAGTTATATTTTGAGAATATTTGGTGCAATTAACTCATAAAAGAATATATATATATATATATATACACATAGACACATATTTATTGTTTCGTCAAAAAATCTTAATAAATCATGTGAAACATCCAGTATTCAATTAATGAATTGTATAATACCATAGAAACAGTTCTGAAAGCATCATATGAATCATTTTTAAGGTTTAAAACACATTGAAACCACCATGAACCATCTCCAAGACTCTGCTTCTCAAGTTCAAGTAATGACTTTCAGCTCTTCACCAAGCCACTGGGCCGTATCCAACTCTACGGTGGCATTTTGCCGAATCACATAAAGTCATAATCATCGACATCAACGTAAGCATTAACGACCAAATCATCAACTGGTTTATCGACATGGAGCTGTTTTTTCTTACCACCTGGGGAAAAAAAGGGTTGAAAAGCAGTTCGAGAATCCTATTTAATTGTTATTACGAACATAACATGAAGATTTCGTTCAAACAAGCTAATCTAATCATAACACATTGTTCGACCCTAACCTTTCGGGGCTAAAGCCTAAGGAAGAAAGATATATAAAGCTTTAAACGCATGAATAATATATACATCTGAGTGTGTGTATAATGGGATTCGAGAATGAAACGATTACCTGTCTTCTTTTTACTTGCGGCTTCTTTCTCAGCTTTTAGCTTTTCATTTCCGATTGCGGTGATTGAAGATGCGATATCTTTGGCATCGGCCGCCTTCAAAGAAGTAGTTGATAGTCTCATTACCGCCTTGAGTAGTGCAATATAATGATAACTTTTCTGCATCGAAAGAGAGTATTTGAGCAATGTAAGAACTTTCTCAATATACAGGCAAGACACAAAAAAGAAAAACAATTAAAAACTCACATCATACGGGCGAAGCTTATGAGAAACAAGCTCAGCATATTCCTCAAAGTCGCTTTCGGATTTAGGAATAAAGTGATCAACAGTCTTGATATCACCTTTCTTAGCAAAAAGTTCAGTAGTCGACCTAAAATCAGCTTCTTCCACGAGCCTACAATAAAAAGAAAACACCAAATTAAAACCATAAAAAATATTGAGTTTGGAGACATATACAAGTAAAAGGTGCCGTAACAATCCCGAGATCCAAGCATGCGGATGTGGAGAAAAAAACAATATGGCTTCGGTTAATTTCGGGAATGACCTAAACTAAGTTCTACCTTTGTTGGCGAAGTTTCTCGGCAACGGGATCAAGGGGCTCTTCTTTAGCTATTTCGATAGTTTTCCCTTTTTTTTCGGTAGCTTTCGATAAGGGTTTCTTGGGGGCCTTCTCTTCAGTAGCTTTTGCTACAGGTTGCTGATTATGGATTAAGGAAAAGAAAACATCAATGCAAGCAAATAGTTACGGACATTTTTGTTTCTTGGCATAGAATGTCCATACAAAATGGCCAAGTAACAACTTCGATACACAATAAGTAATGTTTGCTAATGAATTCAAAACATATTATCTATGAACACACGGTTGCACTAAGTTCGTGTTAATATTTCCATCGGTTTATTCGGTCGGAAATGTAATGAACTTGTAACCAGATATTCTAGCCCATGGTTATGGTTAGGTGGTAGAAATTTGTTACTATGAATGCCATTTTGTCCCCATTTTACCGTATAAACATCCAAAATTATTCAACAGACCCAAGAAGATCAGTAAAACCAGACAGATACCAAATTATAACGAAAATCATCGTACCAGAGGAGGTTCTTCATCTTCATCCTCCCATGATTCCTTGATATCAGCATCATCAACATCTTCATCATCCCATTTGCTTTTAGGTTGCTCCTTTGAAACAAGAGGCGGAATGTCATCCTCTGCAATGACAACATACGGTTTCATGAAAAAAAAAAATGGCATATTAAGACAGGTTCTTCAATTAAGATTGAACATACTAAAACAGAATAAAATTTTGTTACTTATCAACAACTTAAAAGCAAATGAAACATAAATTGAAGCTGTTTTAAGGTAAAAATAGGAGCCTCTTCACACCTTAAACCATCTATGATAAGATTCTAGGGCTACCGTTAGCTGATGGCTAAAGCTCGATTTGAGCTTATGTTAATCAGGCTCAAACATGAGTATCAGATACGGATATGTATCGGACAAGCATTTGTGAATCCCACAATCAAAGCCTTGTTTGGCTTAACTACTAAAAGGAGGTTTTTAAGGCAATTGGAGCCTCTTCACACCTTAAACCACCTATAATAAGATTTTGGGGCTACTGGCAAGCAATGGCTAAAGCTCGATTTGAGCTTATGTTACTCAGAGTCAAGCATGAGTGTCAAAATATGGATATGTACCGGACAAGCATTGGCAAATCCCGTAATCAAAGCCTTCTCCAGCTTAACAACTAAAAGAAGCTTTTGAAGGCAATTGGAGCCTCTTCACACCTAAAACCACCCAGATAAGATTCTTGGGTTACCTTTAGGCAATGGCTAAAGCTTGATTTAAGCTTATGTTACTCGGACTCAAACATGACTGTCAGACATGGATATGTATTGGTCCTATCCGGCAAGCATTTACAAATCCCCCAATTGAAGCCTTGTTTGGCTTAACTACTAAAAGGAGCTTTTAAAGGCAATTGGAGCCTCTTCACACTTAAATAAGATTCTGGGGTTACCATTAGGCAATGGCTAAAGCTCAATTTGAGCTTATGTTATTTGAACTCAAGCATGTGAGTATCAGATACGGATATGTTCCAGACAAGCATTTGCAAATCCTGGAATCAAAGCCTTGTCTAGCTTAACTACTAAAAGGAAATTTTTAAGGCAATTGGATCCTCTTCACACCTTAAATCACCTAGATAAGACTCTGGGGTTACCATTAGGCAACGGCTAAAGCTCGATTTAAGCTTATGTTACTCGGACTCAAACATGAGTATCAGATATGAATATGTATTGGACAAGCATTTGCAAATCCTGCAATCCAAACCTTGTCCGGCTTAACTACTAAAAGAAGCTTTTTAAGGCATTTGGAGCCTCTTCACACCTCAAACCACCTGGATAAGATTCTGGGGCTACCAATAGCCGATGGCTAAAGCTTGACTTTAGCTTATATTACTCGGACTCAAGCATAAATGTCAGATACAAATATGTGTGGTACAAGCATTTGCTTGTCCCGAAGCCTTGTCTAGCTTAGCTACTAAAAGGAGCTTTTTTTTTTTATAATGAAAAGACAAAAGAAAACCTGCTAAATTTCTCCACAATCTACTCCATTTCCCAATAAACCCTAAACCCCATTAAAACTTAAGCAAAACAAACCAAATCAAAATTCCAAATTTCAATCAACACATAATTATAAGCTCAAGCTTGCATATACAGGTTCATACCATAATAAAACAAACAAAAGAAAATTAAATATAAATTTATAATCAAAGCCCTACTTAAACAACAAAAAAGTAATCAAATTTGGGCTAAAAAGAAAAAAAGGAATTTACCCCAGTCCTCCATGTACTGTTCACTTAAACAAATTCCACGAATCTAAGAACAACCCTGAAACCAGAAAATGAAAACAAAAAAAAACAAAAAAAAGTATATTCCGTTAAATTTAAAAAAAAAAAACAATATTAACAAAGAAACCCATGAAAATTTACTTACTTGCCTTGAAATAATTGTAGTTGGGGAATTTTTTGCTCACAGTTCAGACGCCAAAAGCACCAATTTAGAGGGAAATGAATACTATTTTAGGGTTTTTACTGCAATTTGCTAACCGTTACTTAAATGAACGTTAAAAATACTTTAGGGTTTTCAAAAGGCTTAATATAGGCTTTAGCCACTCTACTATAGCGAAATTCTCAGTTTGATCCCTTGTACTATAGTGAAATTCTCACTTTGGTCCCTTTATTATTGTCCACGTCTTCCCATTTGATTGGCTTAAACAAACACGGGATTTTCTTAAACGGAAATGATCAAATGGCTAATGTGATGGAAGGAATAAAAGTAAAGGGAGCAAAGTGATCGGAGAAAAAAAAAGGTAAAAGTGATAATTTCACTATAATACAGGGGCTAAAATAGGTATTAAGCTATTTTTAATTATATCTTAAATGCTAAAATAATCTCAAAATTTTGAAACGTTTTAATTAAAATTAGTATAAAATTATTGGCATTACATCAATTAAATTAGGCATAATGGTTTATTTGACCTTTCAATTTTATTAAAAAGATTATTTTAGCTCTTTAATTAATTTTTCTCCTTTTTATAGCTCTTAAACTTACGTTGTTTGTCAAATCACCTCAAAATAGACGAAAAATTAGTATTTGTTAACTTTGCTGACATGACAATTCATATATATGCCACATCAGCAATCAATTAATTTTTAAAATTTTTAAATATTAATTTTTAATAGTTTTAATAATATTTTTTGAATTTTTTTAATTTTTAAAAATTAATTAATTGTGTTGCATCCACGTAGATGTCATGCCAACAAAGTTAACAAACACTAATTTTTCTATCTATTTTTGAGTGATGACTTTTTTTTTTTATAAACTTAAAGGCCAGATAAACCATATGCCATTAAATTATTTCTTTAGCTTTGGCTTTAAATGTCAGCTCCAAGTGTTTAAAATATGAGGGTTAAATTCAAAAACTGTATATACTTTCACACGATGGCCTAGAATCTAACATGTTGGTAAAAAGAAATAGTTTTCTAAATTTTATTAACACTACTTTTTTATCCATCGAATTTAAGATGTTGACATGATATAAACCGATTATTTTTCCAATTTGATCCATATGATTTTAAAATAATTTAATACTTAGCAATAATTTAATTATAATATTTTAAAGTTTAAAAATATGAAATATAATTTTACCATATTGTTTTTTTATCAAATGTAAATCAACCAACATTCTATTTTGAGATTAAAATATAATTTAAATATAATATAGAAACTGTCAGTACTTTTCACCCATATTTATATTGTATTCAGATCGTTATTTTTATTCGTAGTACTTTTTAGAAATCAAATTATCAATTTTACCAAAAACGAAATCAATATCAATTTATTTATCCAACGAAGTATAGATTGGTGAGTTTGGATGGACGGTGTATTTAGCTGCGGTTAGTGTAAAAATAGTAATGGCGGTGAGATTAGATACTGTAGTGATACTGTAACGTGAGACAAAAAAGTAGACTAAACGCACCGCACCGCACCCAATCGCCTATCCAAACCCACCCTTATTTTGTATATCACAAAAAATACTCAGTAAAAATGAAAACATTCATTGTTGAATGGTTATTTATACCGGATTAATCTCAACCAAAACTCGAAAATATTTCAAATTTAGAATGATGATGATAATTAATTTCAAATGATTTAAATTTGAGTATTAAATTCATATAAAAAAATTGATATTATTAGGAAAAAAAATATTCAATCCAAAAACCACATTAAAAAAATTATCCCAAAATTAAAATGATAAAGACAATTAATTTCAAACGATTTAAATTTGAGTATCAAAATTTTGTAGACAGTTAATCCAAATTATTTAAATTCAAGTTTCAAACTCATATAACAAAACTCAATATTATCAGAGAAAAAATGATTCAATCTGAAACTGACATAAAATATGTTTTCCAAACTTAGAATGACGAAGACAACTAATTTCAAATGATTCAAATTTAAGTATCAAACTCGTTTGACAAAACTCGATATTATCGAGAGAAAAAGATGATTCACTTCGAAACCGATATCAAAAAAATGTATCCCAAATTTAGAATAATGAAGACAAATAATTTCAAATGATTCAAATTCAAGTACCAAACTCATATGACAAAACTCGATATTATCGAGAGAAAAATGATTCAACTTAAAGCCAACATAGAAAAATGTATCCCAAACTTAAACGACGAAGACAATTAATTTCAAATGATTTAGATTTGAGTATTAAACTCATATGACAAAACCCGATATTATCGAGGAAAAAATGATTCAACTCGAAACCAACATAAAAAAATGTATTCCAAACTTAGAATGAGGAAGAGAATTAATTTCAAATTATTCAAATTTGAGTATTAAACTCGTATGACAAAACTTTATATTATCGAGAAAAAAAATGATTCAATCCAAAACTGACATAAAAGAATGTATCCCAAACTTAGAATGACGAAAACAATTAATTTCAAATAATTCAAATTTGAGTATCGAACTCATATGACACAATTCCATATTATCAAGAAAAAATGATTCAATCCGAAACTGACAAAAAAAATGTATCCCAAACTTAGAATGATGAAGACAACAAAACATGATATTATTGAGAAAAAATGACTCAATTCGAAACCGACATAAAAAAATGTATCACAAACTTAGAATGATGAAAACAATTAATTTAAAATTATTCAAATTTGAGTATCGAACTCATATGACAAAACTCAATATATTCGAGAGAAAAAAAAATGATTCAATCCAAAACCAACATAAAAAAAATATATCCAAACTTAGAATGACAAAGACAATTAATCTTGAATTATTTAAATTTGAGTATCAAACTCATATGACAAAATTAAAATTATCGAGAAAAATGGTTCAATCTAAAACTGACAAAAAAAAAAGTATCCTAAACTTAAAATGACGAAAACAATTAATTTCAGATAATTCAAATTTGAATATCAAACTCATATGATAAAACTCGATATTATCGAGAAAAAATTGAATGAATCCGAAACTGACATAATATTTTAATATGGTTGTTAGATTTTATTGAAATAATAAATGAAAAAACTTCATTGTGATTTTAGGAGTAAGTTAGCAAATTACTTAAAATAAAAATAATATTTAATTTTATTTAAATATGATTAATATATTATTCATTATTCGAGTTTAATTTCAATAGATGTTTAAGTTTTTTTTTTTTAAATCTCAATTTGATATACAAATTTTACTTTAATGTTTATTTTGGTGACTAAATTTTTTAATTGATATTTGTATATTTTTTTTCGCACTTAAGTACATAAATTTAATTTTAATATTTAATTTAATATATAAATATTTTTATATAAATTACACATTTCTTTTTTTATTAAAATATACGTGTCAAATATTCATTTAACCACGTATTTGTTTGATTTGGATACCAAATTAATCTTTAGAACCAACCAAATATTATGTTAACTTTTTTTTCCTATATAATTATTCATCAATAAAAGAGTAATTAAAAAGACATCAACCTTGACCATTTCCCGCTCGAACATCACCCAAGAAAACGAGACTAACATCTTAAACGGTATCGTTTCTCCTTCTCGAGCCCTGGTTTTTTCTCGTTACGTCCCGTACAATGTCGGAATCCGGCGTCGTTCGGAACCGAGGCGGTGGTAGGCGGTTGCCGCAGAGAAGGCACCGACAGCAGCCGCAGATGGAGTGGCGGCGTCGGCAGGAACAAAGGCCGTTGCTTCCCGGGACTTCGTCGGAGAACCGAACGGATAACGAGGTATGCCCAACATCATCTTCTTCTTCGCCAGCGAATAGTGGCTACGATAACAGTGAAAGAAACAATAACAATAATCCGACGAATTTGGATCGGTTCTTGGAGTTCACAACTCCGGTGGTTCCAGCTCAACGTTTACCTCAGGTAAAAAACCAATATTTTTACCTTTCCTTTTTCCTTGTTTTTACCTAGATTTTAGGGATTTGGTTTTTTTTTTTTTTGTTACTTTCAATTCTGATGGGAAACCCTACTCTGTTGATGAAACTTTGTGTGATCCTATAGACAATCATAACCCGACGGCTACGGCGACGGCGACACTCACCGGAGAATCCTCTGTATTTTGTTCTCAAGGATTTATGGGAATCTATGGAGGAATGGAGTGTGTATGGAGCTGGGGTTCATATTTTGTTGGAGGGGTACCCTGTAATTCAATACTATGTCCCTTACTTGTCTGCCATTCAGCTGTATATTGACCCTTCAAGACACTCCACAAGCCAAAGGTAAAAAACTAAAAACGATTCACTGTTTCTTACCTTTGTTTATCTTAATTTCCCGCTGTTGTTCCGAGCCTTAAGCAGAGAATCCTTGATGGCCCTCGACTTTTGCATGATCATGTTGCTCAAAGTTTGATAACTTCGATGTTACTGATATGTTTTAAAAGATCTGCTCTCCAGTCTGTACTCTTCGAGTAGTTCAATTGAGCTGTGAATCGTGCTTCTTGCCTTACTCATTTTCTGCTATATCGTTGAACAGGAGGCCTGGTGGGGAGAGTAGCAGTGGTAGCAATGATGCCATCCAGGGATCTCAGAGTCATGTTGAGATTGGAGATGCTGAAATCTCGGCATTGAATAGATTGTCACTTAGAGATAGGCCTGAAGTCGATACTCATAACAATCCTGCAGGTCAACTTGTTTTCGAGTACTTCGAGCAAGATGAGCCATCTAGTCGGAAGCCTTTGACTAACACAGTAAGTCCCTTAGCATACATTTTTGCAGTTCATCGTGCTTTCTCTAATAACCTTGCATCCAACAGGTTTCGGATCTAGCATCCCAATTTCCAGCTTTGACGACGTACAGAAGCTGTGATCTATTGCCTTCAAGCTGGATTTCCGTGGCATGGTATATTTTACTCCTTTATCTTTTCGAATTTAAACCCGATAATATTTGACAGAAATGTCTTTTTTTCTTCATGAAGGTATCCTATATATAGGGTGCCAATGGGTCCAACTTTGAAAAATCTGGATGCCTGCTTTCTAACATATCATTGCCTTTCTACACCATCAAACGGTAAGCATCTTTTTTACCATTCACATTCCATCAAATGTCATCGTTATTCTCTGTGAGACTTAACTATGACAAGATTTTGTTTTTCAAGTAGGTACTGCCACAGATAGCCTACCCTTCCGAGGCTTTAACATCAGGGAGTTTGATGCTGCCGAAATGCCCTCGAAGCTATCATTGCCTACCTTTGGACTTGCTTTCTATAAGTTCCAAGCTTCCATCTGGAATGCCCCCGAAGTTATCGAGTCTCCAAAAGCCAATTCCCTTTTACAAGAGGCTGATAATTGGCTTAGGCATTTGCAAGTTGATCATCCAGATTTCAGGTTTTTTGTTACCCATACTTGAAACAAGTGAAGTTCCCATACATATAACTCAAAATTGCATATCAAATATGTAGGTTGATACAACTTTATTGTTTTTTTTTTCCCGAATCTTTGGTGCTTATGCATCTCAAAATCTCAACTAAGACATTCCCTTAATAATTTACTTAATAATTCTCTTTGAAACAGTCTTCTATCGATCACTCCTTTAACAACCTAAAACGAATTTGCTCTCTTTACTATGATTTTGATTCCTCTATTACGCTAAAATTAGAGATTTAGTTCATATGATCTCTCTGCTTTTATAATGTTGTTAGCTAATCCCGGTAGCTCCGCTTAAAATGCCGACATGAATGGCAGCTACTCAGCTAAACAGTATAACCCCTACTTTTCAACCCAAGACAAAGCCCCTATTGCAGATAATGACATGGACATTCAATTATTATTTGACATGAGATATAAAAGCAACTCTTTCTTAGAACATTATGCATATGCATATTCGTGGCTATATATCAGGAAACTCAGATCTTCGATAGTATATAAAAAGCAAAGCATAGATATAGGATAAAGTTCTTCCATCTTTTCATTATGTACAGAAGCTCTAAATACAATAGGAATATAAAGTTCCGGGGATCTAACCAGTTTACTGTTTTCCTGAGGTAGGGTGAAGGTCTTCTTTATGCTTTACTCTCTCTCAGACCTAATATTATATTGGCATAACCACTACAAATGCACCCCCAATCAACTTATAAGTTATCATCAAGAAAAGTGGACATCAACAGTCCTTGGATGAACTCGCACCTTCTAGCTTTTTCCTCGTGATCCTTGTCCGACAGTTGGGACTGTTGAGGTTTTCTGTCGAGATAAACTAGCGTTAGAAACTTAGGTCCGGTTAATAACTTACGAGATTGAATGCCAACTGCAAAAAAGCAAGCAGACTCTATGCATCCAATACGTTTAATGTGTTCATCAATTGACAGTAGGGATCTAAGTTACTCAGACTTGGAAATCTGTCTGAGATTGATAAGTTCACCATTTTTTAAAGCTTTTCTACGTATTTGGAGAGTTTTTGAATGTCATATCCCTATACACATAAAATAAAATGAAGAAACAATGCCTAAGCCACTATGATTTAGAGATTATCTACCTACTGACCAGAAAGAATAATAACGATAAAACAAATTAACTTAAACCATGACATTTCTGAGCCCTAGTGACTTTGCTCGAAGTTGTTCACTAAATCAAAGGAGCATAGTGGACTACCAGTAAGAATAATAATGATAAAACAAATTAACTTAAACCATGACATTTCCGAGCCCTAGTGACTTTGCTCGAAGTTGTTCACTAAATCAAAGGAGCATAGTGGACTACCAGTAAGCCCAGTCATTTTTTGGGGACCAAACAAAGAAACAAGTGGACTAATATAGCAAATATAAATGACACCAGCACTTATACCTTCCCAGAAATTCTTTATTTCCACTTTCCTTTACCACACTTGCTTCGGCAATAGAAAGAGGTTGCAAGCTTAAAGGCTCATCACTTGTGGGAGGACTAAACATAAATGAAGATAATAACGGATCGGCTTCAACATTAGGAGAAGGAAGAAATGAAGATCCCCCGAGAAGGGCCTGCAAATTTCCTTCTCGCAGCTCTTTTCTCAACATCGAAAATGTCAAATTGGACCCACCCTTGCGTAATCTCCGCTTGCGCTGAACGTAATGTCCAGTCAAGGAATAAACTAAACCATTCACCATGGCATGCTTACTCACAATTAAACTAAAAAAAATTAAAATGTACAAATGCTAATAAATGCCCCTCCCTCACCATGGTGTGCGTGGTCGACCACCATGGACATCATGAATATGAAAGCATGTCAAAGTGTATAGCCTACTAAAATAAACAGATAAATATTTGGACCACGTGTCACACCTACACGGATTTGGTATTATTTAACCAGCATCGACATAAAAAGTAAGTGAGAGATTACGACTAAACCGAACAGGGCAAAATAAACCAAAAAAAGAAAGGATATCTTAAGAAAATTCCCATGTTGCATGGTAATGTGGCTGACAATATCCATTCCGACCCTCTTCGCACAAACCGGGCACACCTGAAAATGTAACATTGAACCAAACACATATTAAGCAAAATTCATAAGAAACACTCAAGCAACATCATATATCCTACAATATACATCAATTGGATTAAGGAAAAAGAAAGAATCATAGAACTTAAAACAATTATTTTAAAAGTTAAACAGCTTAAAATGCAACTTTCAATTATCACTCTAGCTGCAGTGAAATTCACCAAGACACATAGCTGAGAATATTATCAAATTTCTTATAAAGTTAATCCCAAAATTTTCAATCTCTTTTTGTAGTAAACCCTATAAGAAAATTACAAATTTCATCAACAAAAACATAAAAAAAAAGTAATAATAAATCAGATTATTTTAAACAAATTAAGAAAAAAAGGGTACCCCGTTTTTGGCTTCAACGGGATGTTCTTCATCGATATGGCAACAAAGTCCAACAATGTCGAAATCCTCAGCGCAAAATGGACATAAAAACTGTGCCTTGAAATCCTCATCTCCGTCAATTTCTTCATATCCTCCTCCTAGAAACAGATCTAAAAAACAACATATAAAAAAATTCAAAATTCATCACAAGTTCTAACCATTTCTAAAATTTCCAGAGAAACAAACGGAAACAAATATACTAACCAGATCGTGATTGACGACGCCTTGACGAAGACGAAGAAGAAGAAGAATTGGAGAATCGAAAGCTCCATGAATTTGACTCCATTTTCTCGAGAAAACAAAGCAACTTCTTCTTTTTTGATCCAAATATTTATGAATCTTTTTCGTCTCTCTTCTTTTTGAAAATCTTTTGATAAATTTATTGAAATGAAATGTCTAAGGGCTTCATAAAATTATCAAATTTATTTTCAAGATTAAAAAAAATAAAATTAAACCCTAAAAAGATGGAAGAAACAATCGGGAAAAAAAATAACAGAGAGAGAGAGTCTCTCCACCGAATTTCTGCTATCTTTTATGAAACAAATTGTTTTTTTAATCTTTTTTTGCCTTTCTTTTATTTTATTTGCATACTTTGCCCTTTAATTTTATCCGAATTGTGAAAATACCCCTACTTTTACAATCACTTGGCTGTGATTGCGTTACTGGGCGAGGACGTAAGCACATCACGTACGAATTTGATTGGGTATTCGTTGGAACGCGTTTTATAAACGTCATATGTTTTGGACTGTCCACATGTCCAATGGAGCTGTTATTTTTACTTTTGGGGGTTTGGGACAACGAATGTTGTTATAGATACATCGAAGTTTCGCTTCATAGAATGGGACAAAAATATTATTTTTTTGAATTTTGGCAAAAATAAAAATTTTTAAAAATATTAAGCTTGAACATAATGATTTTATTCAATTTGATACCATTTTATTAATAAATTGTTTTTAAAAAAATACTTATTAAATTAATTTTTAAAAAATTAATAGACTCGACCATTTTTTCGGGTTTTTTTCTTTTTTTTAAGAGAATTTAAATTCTAATTTTCATTTTTATGAAAAATATTTTTATTATTTATTGATATATCAGAGCATATGGAGAAATCAAATTTTCTGAAAAAAAATCATGTATTGGAAAGTTTTTTGGAGGGTTGTATTCTCGAATCTCTTATTAGCATATATCAAATATAAACGTTGAATATTTTAAATCCATTAAAAAAGTAGGTTAAACTAAATAACTATCGATTTTTATATCAATAATCCAATTAACTAGCAATATAAATACATTAAATTTATATTCCCAATTTTAAATCAATTATAATATCCCCAAACCAATATATATGTCCATTATTTGAAAATCCTAACATTAACAAAAATTAAAAATAATAATATTTTTTAAGTTTTTTTCAATTAAATCAATTAATTATCGGACCAAATAATTATTGAAATTGTTGAGATTCTTCAAAAATTGTTTGGACAATATTTGATTTTATGTCATCAGTTGAACCGATTGGATCACCAACTTTCCGTTTAATTAGTTAATATGATTCTAACATTGTTTGGCCTTTTCAAACTGTTATAGCTTTCATTTTGGTTAAAATATATTATAAGTATTTATACTCTTTAAATTTTTATAATTTGGTCTTTATATATATATATTTTTTTAAAAAGTTTGTCTCTTAACTTTTTAAAATTTAAAATTTAGGTCCAATTGTCAACATTGTTAAATTTTCTTTATTAAATTCATATAAATTATAACGTTAATTTGTTAATTACATAATTACCAAATAAAATTTTTTTTAGTTTCAAAATATCACACTAACAAATTTAACAAAAAATATTTTAAATTTTTAAACATACAAAACTTTTAACACATTTTAACCTTTCGTCTAAGTCGGGTTGCTCAAATAACTTTGGGTTACCTTGCGTCTAGATTTTTTAATCTTGGTTCTATTTTAAACTATAAAACTATTCATTTAAATATATTAAGATGGCCGAAACTCAAATTCAAAATAATTTTTAAAAATTAGGTAAACTATATCTAACGTCTTTAAATTATTAGTAAATTTATATTTTAGTCACCTATTTTCAAAAAAGTTATAAAATAATCATTGAATTATTTAAAAGTTTTTTTTAAATTACTAAATTATTCAAAAAAAATTCAAGTCATTTGGTTGTTAAGGCTTTTTTTTAAAATCCAACTATCGAACCCCAAGTTGTTTGAATTTTAGTTCATAAATTCATAACATTCAAAATTATTTTGTGGGAAAAAAACTAAATTAAAAGGGAAAGTTTTCAATTTATGCGGGTGGTGCAATAGTGCAAACAAAAATTATCATAAAACAACAATTTAAACAGTTCAATGACTTAAATAAAAACTTTCAAATAATCTAATGACTATTTTATAACTTTTTAAATTTAAGTAACTAAAATATAAATTTATTAATAGTTTAATTACTTTGAATATAAAATTTTTGTAGAATCAAATCTATCCATGAAATCAACCAAGGAATGAATATGATAGCTAGCCAGTAGGCTTAGCATGCAAACCATTGTTTTTGCATAAAATTCTCTTTTTCATTTAACAAAGAGCTAGGTTGTGGGTAGTGGCACCATCCAAAGATGGATGTTGACTTAGTGATAAATCCAATAATGTCACTCCCCCACACCACCCCCCCCCCCCCCAATTCCCATTCCCAATGCACCCTTTTTTTCTTCTCCATTTGATAATATAAGATGCCAACCACACACATTTGCCCTTATTAAAAAAATTGGGTTTCTTTTTCTTTCATGATTCATTTTCTTGGAATACTTGAAAGGACAAAAATCAGGTTGCTTCACTAACATTACCCCATGTGCAATTTAAATGGACAGACACTTTTTAGAAATAATTTCATAAAATTTACCTTAAAATTTATTTTTATATATGGACCCAATACAAAGTCCAAAGTTGATGCACTTTTTAGGAATTGCAAAATGAAGAACTGCACAATTCTTCATTTTGCACATTGGATGCCAATTGATTCATAAAAAACCCGTTCGCAAAATGATACATAAAGTTTCAAACTCCCATCATCATTAGCTTTGTACCACACTAAGGACAATGTCATGCTATGATAATAAATATTGTGAAATTCATTTTAAAGTCTGAATTATAAATTTTAGAGGGATTAGAATATAATTTTATTATTATATTGATTTATAATTATATAAAATTTGACAAAATTAAATGAAAATTTTATTAAATAAGCCATTGTCTCTATATGTCCCCTTGTCTATACCTTTACACTTTGCATTCAATAAGTTAGAAGTTCTAATTTTAACATAAACAATTATGTTCAAATTTTAAATTTAGTCTATACTTTAATTTTAAGTTTTTATTTTTATATTATCACTAATTAGTTCAATTAGTTATAATAACAATTATTTCGATTAAAATATTGAAATTCATTTTTTAAATTTATTGTAACTCATCACGTTGATCAGTATTTAAAAAGATCATCTCAACATTTTAATAAAAACAATTTTTAATATTAACTATTTAGAAAAGTAATAACATCATAAAAATAAAAATAAAGATCAAATAATGTTAAACTAAAATATAATTACTAAATCTTAATTCTAAGCGAAAAACCAAAACCATAAATTTACCCTATTATTCACATGGTGCAATTTATTAAAGTAACTTAGGTCTTTTCCATTAGAAATTAAAAGAAGTTCGAAAATTTTAGAGTGAAAAAATCCAAAGAAGTGCCCCCCACTTCGGGTTTATTTTTTGGCATTGGAGAATACAAAACAAGACAATGATTGGCAATCTATGGGTTTTGAAACAACAAAAGACTAGAGGCATTCAATGGTAAAAAAGGAAAAAAGAAAGAATTTTGGGTTTTAAAGAAAAAGTAGTACTTAGGAACTTTAAAATTTGATGGCATTCTTTTTTTATTAATATATTAATTGATATATGAATTTAATTTTAATATTTAATATGATATTTAAATTTAGTTTTAATGTGTAATCTAAATTTTAATACAAAAACTTTCATAATATTTTTATTGAGTTTATTCAATTTAATATTTAATTTATTTTTTACTAAAATATGTCTTTAATATTTATTTAGCCACATAATATTATTTAGTTCTCAATGTGAAAATCAAACTTTAAGTACAAAATGCATAATAACCTTTTTTAGGTAAGTGCAATTTCTGTCTCGAAACACTAGGCAAAGTGGCAGTAGCAGCCTGTTTTTGCAAGGCTGGTAAAGTGTACCATAAGTCTACAAGCCTTTATATGTGGATCTATTTTCAAAGTACCCCTTGTCCCTTTCTGTTATTGTTCTTTTACCCCCTTCTCCTTTTGTTGGACAAGTGGATTAAAAATTTTAATCGGTCTAATTATGAATTATATTATATCCCTTTATTTTCAGAAAACTAAGAAGTTAATTTTATGGTCACTATGCTTTATAAAGACCAAGACATTAATCCAATTACAAGTAAACACAAGAACTTAAATCTTAAATCCGACGAGAATAATATTTTGATAAATTAAGATATAGAAAGTGATTTATCAATGTTCGTCCTAACAATAATGTGATTAGCGCAACTTTAACATTGATAATATTTGGGACGATAAATACTTTGATTATCAGAATAAAATACGGGATACATAATATTCTATTATTTGATTGATTGAATATAATATTATAAAAAAGTATATTTCAATATTACCAAAAAGATAAAAAAAAATAAAGATGAAATTCAATTAGAGATAAAAAAATATTCGTATTATTTAGTATTTGTCTCGTTTATCTAATAAAAAATAGCTTAATTATCAATGTTTCAATTTATATTTTAATTCCAATATAAAATTTTAAAAATAATAATTAAAAAACTTACAAATTTATTAAATAAAATAATAAGATATCCAAATTCGATAATTCTTTTTGAGTTTCCATCAATGACCAAAATGAAGCCAAAGTTTTTTAAAAATTCAAAATTGTAATTAATAATTTTTATTTAGTTAAAAAATGTCTATAATTCATGTATTTTTCAAAAATTAGAAATTTAGTCATTATACTTGTATTTTTAGAAATTAAGTCTTTTTATTATTCAGATTTTAAAATTCAAATCTAACTATTAATACTAGCAAAAAATTTAATCAAAAAAATAATAGTGTTTACAGTTGAGCCTTAATTTTGAAATCTAAAAAATAGTTGGACTAAATTCCTAGATATACAAGTACAATGATTAAATTCCTAATTTTCAAAACATACAGGGACTATAGGAAGATTTTAACTTTTTATTTTTTTAAATTTTCGGTGGAAACAGACGTGTTAAAAGCAGACGCACGTACACTGTAAAAGCGTAGGCCCGCCATCTCTGAGCGTTGGTTTTTCCCCTTTTTTGTTTTATAGTAAATGATGGGACCCACTCTTTAGCCACAAGAGACCGCACCACGTGTTCCTCATCCAACGCGAAACGTTTGATGCCTCTATGCTGACGTGGGTACCTAAAGTAGGTCAGTGGGTCCAGTCTTTTTCGCTAGCTGGTGGGTCCCTTCTAACACTTGTTGTGTCAGCCATCTTAGTTGTTACTTAGTTGGATCTTTTAGGGGTAGTTTTCATTTTCACTCCCTTTTTCCGTATAAAATTAAATTATTTCGTTTTTTTTTTCTATAATTTTTTGGGTAAATTTTAACAAAGGTCACTAAATTATTAGTAATTTTATGTTTGAGTCATTCAACATCAAAAAGTTAAAAAATGTTATTGAACTATTCGAAAGTTTTCATATAAGTCACATGCTGTTAAGTTTTTTTTTTTAATTTTGCTAGCCAACTCCAAGCGACGTTTTGACAGTCAAATACAATAGATTAATACATGTTGACAAGTAGAATAACATACATTAAATCTAAAACTGTTTATATTATAATTCACATGTTTGTTACATTCAAATTTATTTCATGAAAAAAATTGAATTGTAAAAAAAAAAAGATAAATGAGACCTCTCAGTTGGTGCAAATGTGTAAATAAAAAAGGCCATGCAACACGATTTTAATAATCTATTGACTTAAATGAATTTTTTTGAATAATTCAATGATCATTTTGTAAATTTTTCAAGTTGAATAATCAAAATGCAAATTTATTAATAATTTAATGATATTAAATGTAGTTTACCCTAAATTTATTGAAAATATTTTAATTATAAGTTAATTATACTAAACGTCCCTAAATTATAATTCGGATTCTTAATTAGTCTGCAAATTCTACAATGTTTTAATTAAATCACCAGAGTGTCAATACAAATATTAATCATGCTATGTCATCAGTTATTACTATAAATGTTAGCTCAAATATAATCGCAAGCCATCAAATGTATAACTTGGATTTAACACGTAAAAAGAATTCATAAAATTTAATGAAACTATTTTCTTTTAATGCTAGATAAAATTTATCTATGTAGTAGGTACAAACACGAGGAATGCTTGTTTTAAATTTAAGGAATTCTTTCGATAGTGATACACAAATATGTATTAGTATTTAAAAAAAGAAAACTAAGTGTTATTAATTTATTTTTTTTCACTTTTTTCTCTATATATATATTTTAGACTGTAAACCATTTTAAACAAAACCTTGCTTTTTTTAAAAAATTACTGTAATATGTTTATTAAGGTTAATTTCATCATAAATCCTAAAAGTATAATTTATATTTTAATTTTGTCCTCGATTCACCATGCATGTGTTTGAAATTTGCTTTGAGTACTTTAAATATGTACGTCATATTTATATTTGAGTTGGCGTTGATGTTTTAATAATTAAATTGATAGTTGAATTTTGATTTAAATTTTAGTTCAATAATAATAAAAAATAAAAAAATATTATAAAATTAATTTAATTAGTTTAAGAGTAGATTTTATTCCGATTTCAAGTGATTCACTTAGATGTCGATTCAATCCCTTTATTTTTGTTAGTATATTAATTCATTTGTGATCTAATATGTCTAATTTATTTCAAATAATATTGCTTGACATTTAACACCTAAACTAATAATTAAGTCGATAAAAAATTATAATACTGAAATATTGATATTTTAATGACATAAATTACAATATTTTAAAATTCAGGATGATTTAAATTTAAAAACATGTAGAGAAATTAATATATTTATCAAATATCATTCACTTTCATTCGTTATACGGCGCGCGGAGTCCAACTTGCAAGAAAAAAAATTTCAAATTTCTCTTAAAAAGCATCTCTTCCAACATAAAAAAGCTAAAACAAAACAGAACAAGATTATTATAAAATCATTTTAAAATAGAAAATAAGGAAATCGGTTGGGTTAGGAGGAAATAAAGATAAAGTTGCCCTGAGGGTTTAGAGTTTCGTATGGTTACTTTTTTTTTTTTGGTTATTTATTGGGGTTTGGAGTGGAAAAAAATTGGGGAAATGGAGGTAAAATGGGTTAAAACCAAAGTTTCTTTTTGACAGTAAAAGAATTGAAAATTCATCGTAAGAATTAAAAGGTCCAAACAGGGAATATACGGTTGCAGCACACTTTATTTTTTAGGGGTCACAGCTTTTCTTGAACTCCCAAAAAGCAATATCTCTTATGACTCCGCTAAAACCAGGCCGGGCCGGGTCCATTCATTTTTTTTTTTAAATTCAGTATTTAATAATTATATTAGATTTTGGTCATGGAACCTGAAATCTTAGTTAAGATGTATCGAGTTATTTATCACTTAATTAAGTGTTGATATTTTTATAAGTTTGGGTAAATTATATATGATATTAGTACACTATTAATAATTTTATATTTTGGTCAATTTATTTCAAAAAGTTATAAAATAGTCATTGAATTATTCAAATGATTTCATTTTGAGTCAATGAACTATTCAACATGGTGGATCAGTACTCATTGACGAGTATAATAACATATTACAGACCAAGTTGATCTAAATGAGAATAAAATTATTTAGATTTTGATTCATAGATCCATGATGTTGAGAGCAGTTTTATTAAAAATAATTGAATTATAAAAGAAAAAGGAAAGAAGAGCTCTGGATTGATGTAGTTAGTACAAATGGAGAAGGCCATACAACAATGATTTTAATAATATCATGACTTAAATAAAAAAATTTAAATAATTAATTAATTATTTTGTAACATTTTGAAATTGAGTAACTATAGGTGTACCATAAATTTAATAAAAAAATATTTCTAATGATTAGTGAATTTTTTGTTGTGTGAAATTGAATATTTTGAGATGTGGGATATTTGGATTCAAAATGATTATGCGCACTTGCAAATATTTTGGATATTAGGTTAAAGATATGATATGCTTAATTAATACAAAAATCTGATATATAATTTTTTGAGGTCTCGAAATTATTAAAATATACATTCAATAAATTGTCCATTAATACAAACTAAATTATCACATAATTTATTATGCTATTAAAAGTAAAAGAAAAAAGCGAATAAAAAAATTATATTTTTTTAAAAAGAAAAGTTATAAGATCTTTAATATAGATTTATTTAAAAAATGATATTCTTGTTTTTATAGGTTTCACTGTAAATTTAAAATTAAATTTTGAGAATGAAAACTTGAATGCAAAAAAGGAGTTTGTTTCCGTATTTATATGAGCTATTTAATAAATAAAAACAATAAGAAATAAATAAAAAAAATTTACTTACGTTGAAAAAGAAAAAGGAATCAAAAGGCTGCAAAAACAATATAAGCCAAAGAGACCTTA
This sequence comes from Gossypium stocksii, assembly GCA_020496765.1. Lineage (NCBI taxonomy): Eukaryota > Viridiplantae > Streptophyta > Magnoliopsida > Malvales > Malvaceae > Gossypium > Gossypium stocksii. The sequence continues at coordinate 81,936,313 of CM035625.1, read as the reverse complement.
TCTATGAGAGTGGTTGTATGGGACACGTGGCAAACGGGGGCAATAAAGAGATAAAATAATAATATTATTATAATAAAAGCTTATTCAGAGAAGAATATAACTAGACAGACGTAAAATAGTTGAAATGTTAACATCAAACTCTTAAAAAGAAGAGCTCAATAATAATAATAATAATAAAATTATGATTTTTTTATTTATGAATTAAGAGTTATTTACATAAATAAAGAAATTAGTTTTTGAAATTAAAGTGTGCTTTTCAAAGGGTTTGAAAGAATACAGAATTAAATTTAAATGAAATTTAAAAATATGCGAAACATTTTGGATAAGAAAATTGACTTGGTAAAACATATCAAATATGAAGTTTGGTGGGCAGTTTTTTTTACCGTCATAATAAAAAAGAATGTATACAGTAAAAAAAACAGCTTATATAGTATGTTTGGGTTAATTTTACTAAACACCTCCAAACTATCATCTATATTTTTCATTTACTCCCTAAATTTCAAAACTTTTTGATTGAGTCATCAAAGCGCCACTATTGCAACAGTCGAGTTTTTCCGACGCTAAATGCTAGTTCAAACATCACAACAAGTATATTTAAGACACACGGATCAAATTGTAAAAACCAATATACTTTGTTGCACAAATAGTTTAAATGTATTACCAGATCCAAATTGTCTGTTATAGTAGCTGTACACATACTTATAATTTGATCCACATATTGTAAATATACTCTACATAATATGTCGACTTGACATTTAACATTAAAGCTTACGGCTAAGGTGACAGAACACTCCAGATTAACAGGATACTAACACTTTAAGGATCCAATTAGCACATATTAAAGTTCAAAGTCTAATTTAAAACCTAGACAATAATTCAAGGACTTTTACGAAATTAACCCGTGGCACTTTTTGTTTTTTAACTTTGACATGTGTTTTGTAGTAGATTTAGATGTGTGGAGTTAGTTAACTTCATGTATGAGCTGGATCCACTCTTCAAGGACTGACCCACTTTTAAATAAAAAAAAAAAAACAATAATAATAAAAGAAATTTCATTAATTATTTTATATTAAAATAAAATAATACTTAATCATCACCCGAAAAAGAAAACCCAGAGAAACTTAAAGATGAGAGACATGCAAATCTCTTCAACTCCAATCTCACAAAAAAAAAATTATCTTCTAAATAATCCAAAATCTCTCTTTTGGTTCAAAAATTTTTAAGCTTTTATAAACTTTGGGGTTCTTTGAATTTATTTTTTCAACTATGTTGTATATCATCAATCTACTTAGTTCAAGTTTAAGCATGTGAAAAAAAAAAAAAGAAGCTAGAATCTTTATGCAAAATTATTTTTTTTCTGGTTTGTTTTTGGATCAGTCAAAATGAATTCAAGTAGTGGAAAATCATATATGTCAACTGCTAGTTCGAGTGTTCTTTGGAAAGCTGGTGGAGATGTAGTTGCTGATCAGTTCCCTGCTGGTTTACGAGTTCTTGTCGTTGATGATGATCCGACTTGTCTTATGATCTTAGAAAAGATGTTAAAAGCTTGTCAATATAATGGTATTTTCTTGTTTTTACGCATAGTTCCTCTTTGGGTTGTGTTTAATTCTTTGTTTTGATTACTGATTTGTGGTTTTTTTTTAAGGGAATGATTTTATTTATTTATTTTGAGCTTTGAATGAACTGTAAATGAATAATTTCTTGGGTTTTTTTTATTTTTTTGTGGGTTTATAGTGGGAAAAAAAAAGGAACAAGATGGTATTTGATTCTTAGATTTGGGGGAATAGTATAGCATTTTTGAAATGGTTTGAGCTATGATTTTTGTTCCTGCATAGGTTGTGTTCGACAAATTGCTTCAATGATCTGATTTGTTTTGATTTGTTTATATGTACAATAGAGGTTGATATTGTTGTAATTTGATAGATGAATGGTTGATTTGTGATTGGTAATTTTTGTTCCAGTTACTAAATGTAATCGAGCCGAGACCGCATTATCGATGCTAAGAGAGAACAGAAATGGGTTCGATATCGTCATCAGCGACGTTCATATGCCAGATATGGATGGATTTAAACTTCTTGAACATATTGGATTAGAGATGGATCTGCCTGTTATCAGTAAGCACACTCTTTATCATGTGTCGTAAATGCTTTTAATTGAGCCCGGTTTGAAAGTTTCACTCTTTTTGGCCTCATATTCAACTCGTGTTTCCTGCAGTGATGTCTGCGGACGATGGAAAAAATGTTGTTATGAAAGGTGTTACGCATGGTGCCTGTGATTACCTGATCAAACCAGTTCGTATTGAGGCGTTGAAGAACATATGGCAGCACGTGGTTCGGAAGAGGAAGAATGAGTGGAAGGACTTTGAGCAATCGGGAAGTGTGGAAGAAGGAGATCGGCAGCCAAAACAATCCGAAGATGCAGATTACTCATCCTCAGCTAATGAAGGGAATTGGAAAAGCTCAAAACGGAGGAAGGATGATGAAGATGAAAATGATGAGAGGGATGATACATCAACGCTAAAGAAGCCAAGGGTTGTTTGGTCTGTTGAGCTCCATCAACAGTTTGTTGCAGCAGTTAATCAACTAGGCATCGAAAGTACGAGTCTTTACTCCATTTTCTTTTACAATTTGCTGAATGTTACATCTTCAATAATTGATTGACAATTGTTGTCTTCCCTTTTGTATGATTTTTCTGGTTGATCTTCTAATACAGAGGCTGTCCCGAAGAAAATTTTGGAGTTGATGAATGTTCCCGGACTTACTAGAGAAAATGTTGCCAGCCACCTTCAGGTATGATAAAGTTCACTACATACGAGCATTTAGTGAATAATTCTCGTAGTGACGTTTGGTTTCATGATGATAATTACTTCGTTATCATGTGATCAGAAATATCGCTTGTATCTTAGAAGGTTGAGTGGGGTATCGCAACACCCGAGTAATCTGAATAATTCTTTTATGAATCCCCAAGATGCAACTTTTGGGCCACTCGATCTTCAAGCTCTTGCTGCCACTGGTCAACTTCCCGCACAAAGTCTTGCCACACTCCAAGCAGCAGGGCTCGGTCGGTCAACTGCTAAATCAGGCATACCTATGCCCCTTGTTGATCAAAGAAACATTTTTAGCTTCGAAAACCCAAAGTTAAGATTTGGAGAAGCGCAGCAACAATATGTGAACAATAATAAGCAAATGAATTTACTTCATGGAATTCCAACAACTATGGAGCCAAAACAGCTTGCCGGCTTGCACCACACGGCGCAATCAATGGGAAACATGAATATGCCAGTCCTTTCCCATGGTTCACAAAGTAGCCAAAATAATCCGTTATTGATGCAGATGGCTCAGCCACAGCCTAGAGGACAAATGCTCAATGATTCTACTGTCGGTCTTGCTCCGAGGCTTCTTTCACCAATGGGGCAGCCCATGTTATCCAATGGAATGGCTATGAATGTCTCTACAAGAAATGGGGTTCCGGAAAACATCCGAGCCCCTAGTTATAATCCAGTTTCTCAGACCTCTTCGATGTTGAACTTCCCCGTGAATCACACTTCAGAACTACCTGGTAACGGTTTCCCTCTTGTAAGTACACCGGGGATTTCTAGTCTCGCACCCAAAGTGGCTTTTCAGGAAGATGTAAACTCAGAAATCAAAGGATCAGTGGGTTTTATGCCAAGTTACGATATATTTAATGACTTGAATCAGCATAAACCCCAAAATTGGGAACTACAGAACGTAGGCATGATGTTCAATACCTCTCAGCATTCGAACTCTCTTCAAGGTAACCTTGATCACACACAATCGGGTTTAGTTCAACAAGGATTCTTGTCCGGACAGAACAGGAATTCAACCATCATAAGTAAGGCAATGTTCTCAGCTGGAGATAGTACTGGCCATGTGAACGCTCAAAACGGTAATCAACATCTCAACTCCCTTCTTGTTGACAATACAGTAAGGGTCAAATCCGAGAGAGTTGCTGATGCAGCCCCTGCCAATCTATACCCTGATCACTTCGGACAAGAGGATCTTATGAGTGCTCTTTTGAAACAGGTTGGTTCCTCCTCCTCTCTTTATGATAATGATGGGGATAATATATTACTCATTTTAACATCGAAATTTCCAATCTTCTTGCAGCAAGACGTCATCGCACCGGCTGAAAACAACGATTTCGATTTCGATGGATATTCCATCGATAATATTCCAGTTTAACAGGACCGGCTAAACAGGTATCTGTTAACATTTGGACCGACAATTACAATGCTTGTAAGATATTTCTGCACGATAATGCAAAGGCGATCGTGCAAATTTTTGATGGTTTTTTGGGTAACGAAATCGGGCAGGCAAAAAAACACTAATTTTTAGGGTCTTTTTTCAAGTTGGTGAAGCATATTGTTTTTCTAGTCATCAGCAAGATCATAGGAGACTTATTTTCTAACTCTAAATAACAGATGAAATTCGATCTTCTATTTTGGTTTTGTTTTTATTGTTATTCTGTTTTTGTGGAGGAATTGACTGTTATGTATATACACCATTTGATTGCTCTACATATATGTCTGTCTGGGTATTCATTTATAGCTATTTTATTTATCAAATTTATCATGAGATCCTCCTATATGTGTTAGGTCTAATTATGATTTTAGTCCCCGTATTATGTTGAAATTTGGAATTTTATCTCTTTATAATTTGTTTTTTTTATTAATAAGTTGAAAATTGTAGTTGTAAAAATGATAGTGGGTTAGATATCTGTATTTAACAGTGCTTCACGCTTGGATGGACCACTTGAATATTTGAATGTGATTTATTTTTATGGATTATAGGTTCGATATTCATTTAGAAAATTTAATTATTTTCGGTTCCTGGTAATTAGGGCTACTTTGGTATTTGTATTATTTTTAGTTCACTTTAGTATATGAATTTAGCAATTAGATCCATTTTAGTCATTGAATTTGGATTCCGTTAAAATTTGATAATGTGACCAATGTTTTTGGAACATGACTTGATTGATTGGTTACATCGACTAAACTGAGAACTAATTGATATATTGGTTCGAACAAAGGGATTGAACTGATTGAATTGAAAACTACTCGAAACCGAAAAAATAAAAATTGGGGATAAAAGTTAGTAGTTGAATAGGTTGAATTGATTTCATATATATTTTTAAATTTTTATCGAAAGCTAATTAATTATTTAATTATTGTTGGTTTAGCAATTGCACTGATTAAACTTATTGAATTGAAGACTTGTGTTTTAATAAAACATTGTATGTGACATTTGAATACTATATCACATTATCAATCTAAATGTTTATATAATTTAATTTTTTTTTTTTGTTTTCAAGTGATATTGTATTGGATTTGAGGCTGAAAAGCAGTGATGGGCCGGTTATTTTGCTACATCTACTCTGGGCAGTTATTTTTCACATATTTGTATTTATTTAACATACACCCACAACCCTTTGAATAATCAAAGATTAGGTATAAATACAAACACTCTCTTTGTTTTCCTTAAATGTTTAATCCATTGCTTCTGTCTCTAGTCTTGTTAATACTGTTGACAAAAAGGAGAGTAGAGGGAAAGTGTCGGTTCACTTTTGACAGATGAAGAGAGGAAGAGGATACTCTAGGGTTACTGTTATGCCCGGATGGTCCCAATGGGAGAGTGCAACACGGATCACCTCCAACTACGAATTATGTAACAACTTGTCACGTGTCCTGCTCTAGAAAAGATATAACAACATTTATTGTTTTATTCACTGGAAAACATCTGAAAACATAGAAGGAAACATGTGGTATCGTTTTTAAAGATGCAAGATTAGTAAGTATAAGATGAAGCCAATATGTGAAGCATGAACCCACCACAGTTTTAAAGGCTTTTTCAACCCCATCATCATCCATGGCCACAAAGCTATCCGTAAAATGGGCTCCTTGCAGGCTTTGTTTTGTTTTGTTCCCTTCTACACCTGTCCCCTGCTACTTCATTTTCTTTATATCACCCACATCTAGAGGTGTTCATCATGATCATCCACATAACCCATTTCATTTTGGATTGGATTTGGATTTATATTTTTCAATTAGTGTTGATTTAATTCGAGTTATTTTATTATTTATAAACAGTAAAATAAGTTTTTTGAATTGACCTCAACGGGAACTTAACCTATGAACACCTTTACCCGAATATTTCAAACTTAAAATTTGAATTCAATTCAACTTAATATTAAAAATATTTAACATGGATATTTTTTAAGTTAAATTATTATATTTTGACAAATTTTAATATTTAATCCTCATATTTTTAGTCAAGTTTTGCTTATATTTATTAGGTTCATAATATTTTATTTTTAAAGTTAGTATGACTATATAAATATATTAATGAAAAATTTTGACAAAAAAGTACTAATGATATTGGAAAATGTCAAAAATTCCATTAACTAATAATATAGATGGTAGTCGATTGAGTTCTAGTTTGATTGGCATACTTATTGTTGTTAATATAAAAGGACGTGAATTTGAGTGCGCTGAAATGTATTATCCTCTTATTTATAGACTGGGGAGGGACTATAAGTAGTTCTAGACATTGTGTCAAAAAAGAACAGATATAATAAAAAAACTATAATGAAATTGTTAAAATCATATATTTTCCATTTAGTTCAAATTCGGCTAATTGAAACTTAGACAATTCACCAGCCTTTCTACCTCAACTTTCAAATTATAAAATACAAATTTCCTTTTTTTTTTTTTTGGTCCATTTTAACTCATTTTGATCAATTCTTGCAATATATTTTACCATTACATAGTTTACACAATATTTTGGGTATTTGTCCTTAAATTTTACTCAACCACATTGTTTTAGCAATTTGTAGCTGCTTTTGTATATGGAATCAATGAAAATCAAAGCATCAATTTAGTAGTTACCATCATATATGTTTTATTTAAAGTTAGATCGAGTGAAGATTGAATGAAAAAAATTTGAATATTTAAATTCGATTTAAGTATTTAAAATAGAGTTAATGTATAGTTTACCTTTTGAATTTGTCTAAAAATATCTAACTAGCACCTGAACGAACATTTTTTTGTAACTAGTTGATATCTAAATTTGTATTTTATGACACACATTGCCACCAATTTGTTAATAGTGTTAACTTTTTAAAATATGTAGTTTACCCCTTGAACGTGTCTAAAAGTATCTAGTTGGTACGTAAACTTGTCCAAAATTTTACACCTTTTTAAATTAATTTTTATTTTTAAAAAATAATTTTTTAAATTTATGTCCACTATGTATCATATTGAGAGACTATCACATGTCATTATATGATTGGCCATCAATGTCATGTCAGCATAAATTAACGGTTTTAGTGCAGAGATTACCAACCTGAATGATAAAATACAAATTTAAATATCAACTAGATATATATATATATATATATATATAATTCAGATACTAAATACTTTTAGACAAATTTAAAGAACAAATAATATATTAAAAAATTAAAAAATTTGTTTCGCAACTATAATTATATATTTTATAATTAAATGTGGAATATATTTTCATTGATTAAATAATAATTCGGGTGAAGCGTGATGGTTCAAATTACGAAAAATTGACCCCAAGCTTAAAGTGAATGTATCAAACTAACTGAATAATTTTACCAATTTAGAGATGATACCCAAATAAATTCTTATATCAAATGATTTTAGGATAAAAAAATAATAAAAAGTTAAAAAATATATTTAGTTGTTTTTAAGCATAAGTTGTTCCAACTAAGCAATCAAATGCTTAAAAAGAAGAAAAGGTTTTCCAACGGAAGATTCCTTACACATCCAAAAAGTTAAAAAGGAATAACAAAATTCCCTTTGATGCAAAATGCTATGAAGTGTATATAACTATAATTCCATACGTCTAATTATTCTGTCCCTCTTTAATCTTATATCTTATATCTTACGGTAATTATTCATAACATTTCGCCGTTGCTATAGCAAGATTCAGTAACTATAATGAAAGTATTGTGTCATTTATGACCCACACAATACAATTCTTAATTTTTTAAGTAGCCATTATACCATCACAAATGATGTTTTGATATACCAATAAAATTACAAAAAGAAATTGAATCCCAAATTTTAAGTTGATTTGACCTTTTTTTTTGGGGGGGCTGGGGAGGGGGGGTTATAAAGGCTGATTTGACTTGAATTCATCCATCAACAGAAAAAGTAAATTTGTAAGTGGACCGACACTCTTTCATGTGCTCTTTCAAAGACAATAGAAATTAAATTATTGTCACGAGCCGCCCTAGTCGTAGTGTTACCCCACCCAATATTGTGCTCAAATAAAGAGGCTATATACCATCCCTCAAATCACCCACCCAACCTCTCTGGAAAGCTCCGCCATGTTGGTCGACCGGCCGGGAATTCAATTCTAATTTAGATATATTTTGTGTTTCAAAAGGTACTTATAATATAAAAACGATAAATATCTTAATTTCAACAAAAAAAAAATTAACAGGACAAAATATTAATGTAAATTTAGAAGGATTTTTTTTTAATTTGTATTGATTTTTTAATTATATTAATTATTTGAACTACTTGACGATATTATAAAAAATCAAAAGTTTTTTTCTTTTTTTTTAAATTATAAGTATGTACTGTCTCATGTACTCAAAGGTATTATATCGCAGCAATGAGTATAAAATGGGTCAAGTGCTTAAGAGAGAATATTTTTATGCAAAATAAAGAAGATATTGTGATGGTTTATGTATTATATCTACGTATTCTTTAAAATTTGTTCCATCTATTAATGCATTGTTGTTGTAGGCATAAATTATCATATTAAAATAATGAGTATATGTGATGCGTAAGTGATGGATAATTTTAACCCTCTCAAATGTGTGGTTTTAATTATAAAATATTATAAATAAGGAGGAAATCCTTGTAAGTTGACAATTGAATTCAATCTCATATTGCGTAGGAGACCACAATTTGTTTGCATGGCCGTATATATAGAAAATAAAGTAGGGGTAAGTTCATGGATCGGTGTGTTTTGTTTCTTATCATTTACTCACATGGACAACATTTATGTCCTCACCATGCCTCATTTTTATTTGTTTGTTTTGTAAGTCCTGTCCATTCAAAGTCTTTTTAATTTTAATCAATCCATATCATAAAATTTAAACACTTATAATGGCCCAATTACATCCTCATTAATTACAAATAATCGAATGATAAACAACGGCACATGGGACACCACCCCTAGTAGAAAAGGTGTACTCTACGATTGTAATTTGCCCAAAAAATAGAACATCAGCATGTCCTTTTGTAATTATCATGCTTGTAATTGAAATTTTTTTATGTAAAATTTACTTAATGATGATATAGGTGGAATATGTAAAATATGTGTTTCATTCTTTTGATATGTGATTTTTAATTATTTTATTTAAAGATTATATAAAATACGAAAATAAAAATTATTATAATAATATTAATTATCATTTAAAAGAATTTAGATTACATATGAAAAAAAATGTCTAGCTAAACAAATAATATTAATATATTTAAATTCATTTAACGGTTTATTAAATTTTGATTTAGGTTGAATTTCGCACAATTATTTTTAAATTTTAGTTTATTTTACTTGAAATTATTTGAAATAAATCTAAAATTTAAAAAATCAAAAATTATTTTTAATAATAATCCAATCTTCGAAAGCTTCTCCGCTTGCATTGATTTTAAACCGAATTGATTTCGTCATAGAAAATTAATTAATTAATTTAAATTAATTCATATTTAAAATTATCTCAAATCTAAGATAATTTAAATTTAAAAATATCATAATACAAAATTATTTAAACTCGTAATTATTGGAGCCAAAATATTTTAAAATTTTAAATTCGAGTGATTAAAATGTTAAACAACCTAAATTTAAAAGTTAACTAATCTCGAAAAAATAAAAAATAAAAAAAAATTATTCAAATGATTCATACTTCACCTTTTTAAACAACAAATTTTTAAATTTTTAGCCGAAAAATAATAAAAACCGTAAAAAATTTAAAAACATTCATGAACTATCAAAAAAAATTCTCAAAAAGGCCAAAAGCACCATGTTTTAGCTTGCGTCTTCTTCACGTCAAATCTATGCTCCTTTAGCCACGTCACCACTTCATTATCCAATCATTTCGTTCCACTTGCGAAAACAATTTCTACATATATGTTCAAATTTCTCGAAGATGAAAAAAAATTATTTTATTACCATTTTTAACTCGCTTCAATGACCACTCAACACATCACCAATTTCGTCTTCGAAATACCAAAACTACCCCACACTTTTTACTCAATGGACATGAAATTCCCCGCACTTATGCGTAAAATTCGGCGACTTCAAGTTAAAAAAGGTAAAATGTGTCGGTGATATCTTTTAGAAATTCGAGCAAGCTTATAGCATTATATTATAATTTTTTTAATCTGATATATGAAAAAAAATATATATCAATATAATATGACATGTATTTTTAATAAAATTTTTAAAATTTTTGGGATTTGATTAAAATTTTGTGAACATTTTAAGACGATTAATTATAAAAATTTTGGAGGGTTTACTAAAATTTTTAGAAAATTAATGGAATATTAAATTATGCCATTAAAATGTAATAATTAAATAATAAAGAGGTAGAAATTAGAATTTAACTATAATAAGATAAAAAAGGAAGTCACACGTGTCATGTAAAAAGGGTTTAGGCCTTTTATCTATTGTAGTAAAGATGACATAAGAAAATAGTTAAAATAAAAGTAATTATATAATTTACACAAATTACCATTTTGTTTTAAGATTTGTTTTTCAATACATTGATATTGAATCGATAAATAAACGCATAAATACTAGTAATGTTGGTTAAAGTAAATGATAACCGAGTTTGATGTTTGGAGGAAAGTAAAAAAATTAAATTAAATATTTATGTTATTAAATTAAATTCAATAATTGATAAATTTAGTATTATATTAAAATTTTATTATTTTTATAAAGTAATAAACATTATTTTAAAAGTTTAAACCTAAAACATCATAAGCTCAATTTTATTATTTTAATTAAACTTGTATTTAATTATTATATAATTTTGTATCACGAAGATCTCGTACTAGGAACCTAATTGCGTTTTATCCTCTCTACTAAAAATAAGTAAATTAGTCATTGCACATTAAATAAAAAGCAAATTTATTATTTTATTAAAATTTTCATTCATTTTACTATTAAAAAATTATCTTTGAATGTCAGAACGAGACACACATAACAGGCCACGTGTAATTTGATTATTCTATGTGTCACGTCAATTTTTAAAAATAGAAATAGATAATTTTTTAAAATAGAATAGGAATATTTTTCATCTTATTCTAATTTATAAAGACTAATTTATTTATTTATTTTAAATAAATAAAATAAAATGCAATCTATACTGTACCATAGAGGTGTGCATGGGCCGGGCTCAATTAAAAATTTAGGCCAGTTTGCTAGGCCCGAGCCCTGCCCGAAAAATAATCCTAAAATTTTCCCAAGTCCTACCAGGATAAAAATGTTAAAACACGAGCTCGACCCGATCGGCCCATATTGATTTTTATATTATTTTTATATAATTTTAAAAAATATATATGATACATAAAAAATACTAAAAACATCAAAATAAATATTTCCCAACAAATTGAAAATAAATTTTAAAAAATATGTATACTTAAATACCACTAATATAGATAGAACTTAACAAGCAAATGCCTCTAAAATAATAACAAAATTAATAATAAAATAAGTTTTATACAATATCTAAACAATAAAAATAAAATAGTAACAACATAATAGAAAAATTGTAACAAAATAGGGAGAAAACAATAAGAAAATAATATTAAAAAAACATATTTTTTGTCATTTAGTCTAGGGCACGGGATAAAAATGCCTTCCCTAAAGCTTAGCCCTTTTTGAAACCGACATTTTTTATCCAAACTTATTTTTCTGGCTAATATTTTTACTTAAACTCTCTCACATTTTAAATAGGCCATCAAATTAGACCAATTCATGAACAGGTCTAATGTACCATAATCTAATATGGGTATCCTAATGTAATAAAATATTATGCTAAATCTAAATTTATTTGATCCGTCGTAAAAGAGCTTCTTTCATAAAGAAAGGGGGGGGGGCTCTAAACCACACTTCTTTTTTAACACACTCGCTTCCTTCTTCCTTCTCTTCCTTTCTCTTCTTCAACTGTTTTTTTTTTTTCTCCCTTTTATTTTTATTTTGCATATAAGCATTGTTCTTATCTAGCTTTTTTTCTCCCCTTTAATCTATATTTCTTTTCAGTTCTTTGGGGTGGTACATTCAAGAAAAGAAAACCAGTGAAAAATTAAAAAAGAAAAAGTGGTTATTGTTATTAGATGGAAAATTTTCAGACAATTATTGTAATTACAACATCTCTGATGCTGCTGAGTTCGGTAGTTTTTTCAGACAACACCATCACCACTTCAAACACGACATCGAAGTACCAGATCGAGTGCACCATGTGTTCATCATGTGAAAATCCATGTCAGCAAACTCCATCGCCTCCACCACCATCTCCACCGCCGCCTAAACCATCTTCACCACCACCTACAGTCCCTAACCCCAACTACTGCCCACCCCCTCCTTCTCCACCCACCTCCAGCGGTGGTGGAAACTACTACTACTCTCCACCACCACCACCTCAATCCAGCGGCGGAAATAACTACTACGCTCCACCACCACCCGGTGGTGTCATTGGTGGCATGTACTACCCTCCACCTACGTACAAAAACTACCCAACGCCACCACCACCCAACCCTATCGTCCCTTACTTCCCTTTTTACTACCATACTCCGCCACCGCCGTCGGAGGCGAGAAGCTTATCATCAACAACACATTGGCTTTTTATTTCCATGTTGGCTTTTTTCCTTTCTTTCTTTTAATTTAAAAAAAAAAGTATTTAAAGAAGAAAAGATGGTGAAAATAAATGTAGAAGACTTGCAGATCTGAAGAAGCCATCGCAGGGAAGAAAAAAAGGAGCTGAGAAATTTCTGAAGATGTATGAAGTAATAATATTTTTCTCTTCGTTTTTTTTAATATTTATTTTCTTATTATGTAGATTTTATCCTTTAATTTTTGTTTTTATGATCATTTTTGTATCTATTTTTGTTCCATATTAATGTTTAATTACAAACTAATAAGAAAGTTTAGTTCATTTTCACAATGCTAGCTTTTTTTCCCCCTCTTTTATAGTTTATAGTTTAGGTTAAATAGTTGATTAATAATTATATATACACTCCTTGAGCTGACTTTCATAAAAGGGTTTCATTGAATAAACTTTAAATTCCGATTTGAGATTTAATCCCTCTAAATTAATTTATCATAAATTGATAATTTATTTAATTATTATCATTTAAATAATCACATATGCTTTTTTATTCTTATTTGGTTACATAATTAATGTTATATGAAAATTTAATAACATTAAAGTTTTATTTCTTTTTTCAAATAAGAGATCATATTATTAATTTGGACCTTTTCATGATATTGTTAGAATAAAATTACTTTTGATTATACTAAATTAAAATAGGAGAATTGTATTTATAAAAGAAAGAAGATTTGCATTCCAAATTTCGAACATTAAGAAAAGTTAGTATTGAATTATTTTTATCATGTGTTAATATTTGATGCATTAATGATGAATTTATACTATTAAATCATTTTATTTTTATTTTTTATAAAATTATAATAATTTAATTTATTGACATAATATATAATAAATTATTATAATCAATCAAATATTTATTTTTTTAAAGAAATAAATTATGATTCAATAATGAATAGTTTAATTCAACTTTTCTTTGCTTTCCACGATGGTACATTCCTTCAAAGGCCTACCATCATCACTTTACCATACTTCCATGTGAGAAAAAGTGGGTTGTAGTATTTTATTTAGGTAAATTATACATGATAATAGATATCTTAAAATTTTTAGTAAGTTTATATTTTGGTTATTAATTAAAGAAAATTTAAATTTATTATTAAATGATTTAAAAAAATTATTAAATTATTTGTTGAAATAATTATTTTGTAATTATTTAAAATTAAGTGATTAAAATATAAATTTATTAATAATTTAATGATATTAAATATAATTTAGTAAAATAATTATCATCAAAGATAAAAATAAAAATAAAAAGACTTTGTGGATAGTGAAATGAGTCATATCCACTTAAATATAACCATAACTACCTAAAATTGAAGGCTCATAAAACGCCACATCTCTTGTTCACAAATATTGAAGTTAAATATTTTTTTGAAAGAAAATTTTATTATGATTTACAAATTCTTGTCACTTAAAAAAAAAGAATATTACGCATTAAAATCATTTTAACCCTTAATTTTAAGAGTATATTTATTAAATTAATACTTAATTAATTGTTTTTATTAATTTATTTCGGTAATATTTATTTAAAAATTTCATTATAACGAGATTTCGTAATTTTTTTTATATCAATGATTAAAATAAAAAGAAATTCACCATTCATCGTATTTAATATTCGTGTTATGTCAAAAAAAATGATCGAGTGCGGAAGGAAACAGGGTGGGGACAATCAACCAAAATGTTGATTTATCTCTTTTTGTTTGTTATTTTGTGGGAATGAGAGTGAGAATCCTAAAGGCAATTAAATTAGCTGGATGGCATGTAATGGGGTCCAAACCATTAGGCTAAAGGGTATCCTATGAAGATTGGAATGCCAAGCCTCCAATAATCTTATTTAAATTTTTATTAAATTTAAAATTAAATTGGAAAGTTTTTTTAATGAGATAAGTTTTTTTTTTCCATTTAAAAAAATTGGAATTCAAAATTTTATTTAGGAGAAATTGAATTTTGTATCACTTGATTTACAAATTTGATTAAAAAAATAAAATAACATTTATTTTTTGAACTTGATAATTTTTTTACCTTAGCCCCTAATTTCTTTTTTGTTCACATTAATCTTGAAATTTGGTAGTTTTTTGAAGTTGCTCCCTAAATTTAGATTACGTTAAGGTATAATAGTGTGACATTTTGTCATGTCATTACTTTTGTTAAAAAATTTAAATAAATTTTTATATTTTTAGGTGACGACGTGACATAATCTTAAATTGTCACATATTCAAACTTTAATAAAAATCTAAATTTAGAAATCAAAATAAACAAAATTACCAAATTTTAAAACTATTGTCACTGAAAAAAATATTCAAGGATGAATTTATAAAAAAAATACTAATATTTCTTGAATTATTACACTTAATATTCATTTGGCCAATTCTGTTTCAATTAATATTTGTTCTTTTATTAAAAAAAAAAAAACAAAATAGATTGAAGCCTCAAATGCCTAAAAACTTGTACAATTATGACCACTTTTTATTTTTTTTTTCCCTTTGGAAATGCAGTGGAACTAATAAGAATAGCAATAATAATTATACTCTAATTCTTGATGCCCTCCAAATTTGCTTGGAGAGAAATAGAATGCTTTAGATCCCCAATGTATAAACTATGTTGACCCATTGGAATCCTTCGGATTCCAAAATCATCGACGACACTAAGGTGTTTGCAAGCATGAACATCGATTTTCACTCGTTGTTTCGATCCAGCAACAACATGGACTCTATGGAAACTTATTAATTGCTTGTTCGGTGACCATTTTACAGAAGCGGGCGGTTCAGAAAAAAGGAGCAAAGTGTGAGTCCCATCCATGTTGCCAATGTTTTCAACATCAATGTGGAGAGGTAATGAAAGTGAATCACAATTAGTATGTTTCACCCTAATGGTATTGCTTGAAAATGTTGAGTAGTTTTTAGTGGCCAATAAATTGGTGTTAATGAGCACTGAGAGATCAGTTGGAGCTAAGGCTAATGATTGTTTAAAGTTTGTGTAGCTCAAGCCGTGACCGAACGGAAACACGACTGGACCTTTGTAGAACCGGTAGGTTCTTCCGGGATAGCCTCGGGATGGCCTCATTCCCATGTTTGTCATTGGTACTTTAGCTAAGTAAGATTGTGGATACCATGTCATTGGCAACTTCCCACCTGTGGAATACATTGAGTTAGCTTCAAAGAGTTTGATATTTTCGACATTGAGCAAGTGAATCGAATTTACCTGGATTTGTTGTTCCGAATAGAATATCTGCAATTGCTGTTCCTCCAGCTTGGCCTGGATAACCGGCCCATAAAATGGCACTTACTCGACGATTGTACTTGGCGAATGAGACATCAATCGGGCCACCCGACATTAATACCAAAATAGTAGGGCCTTTCGATGCTTGAGCCACCCTGGTAACCAGCTCTTGTTGGTATCCAGGCAAGAGCAACCCGGTCCTGTCCTTGAATTCTGCTTCTATCGATTGGTCGAGCCCCATTATGAGAACTGTCGCATCAGCATGGCGGGCAGCGACCTCGGCGAATCCAAACAGATTTTTTGCTTTGCAAGCAACGTTTGAACAGCCTGCCTGATGAACAGTCCTCACGTATCTTGAAATGCCTTTCAAGGGACTCGTGTAATCACATGCCACCCCTGCATAGTTTCCTATCATTGTTTCCGTGACATCTGAATTCGGCCCAATAACCGCTACGGTACGATGACGTGAAGTAGACAACGGCAAAGACCGAGAGTTCTTCAACAAAACTATGCCTTGCCTAGCAGCTTCCAAGGCTAGTTGTTTATGATCCGGGGTACACACGTGTCTCGGACCAAGATGCCCATACGGTTGAGCCGATGGTTCACCATCGAACATGCCGAGCCTCATTTGGACAGTAATGGTATTCGCTAAAGCCATGTCAACATCAGTCACAGTTAACAAACCCCTCCTTATAGCCAAATCCGTATATATCGCCAAAAACGGCCCGCAATCCAAATCCAAACCTACAAATCAAATTCAGAACATACATAAAAGTTCAAATCTCGGTATCTACGATTGTAATAAAATCTCGAATATCGGGACCGAACCTGCTTTAATTGTAGCTGCAGCAGACTCTTCTGGTGTAACAGTGAAATGTTGAGTATCATACATTACACCAACCGAATCACAATCTGATACAATATACCTAATGCAAATGAAATCAAACATCAGAAACACAGTATGTATGTATGTATGTATGTATGTATGATAGGAACGAACCCATTAAGATGCCATTGGCCACGAATGGTGCCTTTAAGTAAGTCTGGGTCAGCACAAGTGGGCTTGCCATTGACTTGATTGTAAGAACACATAACACTTGCAACTTTCCCTTCCACTACGCATGCTTTGAATGGTACATTATATGTATCCGCCAGGTCTTGTTTGCTAACCTGCATTCATTTATCCATTTTTTATTTTATATGTTATCGAACTTATTTTTCCTTGAGTTTAATTTAACTGATTTCGAGAGTTGAATTTTTTTTATTATCTTGAATCAGACTTGAACTTAAACAATTGAAATTTTGTCGAGCTTAAATTAAACTTTGAGTCAGAGGTGAAGTAGGGTTTTTTTTTTTTTTTAAGGGACATCAAGATAAAAATATAAATTGTTTGGGGGCAACGTTAGAAGTTTTATGCTATATAAAAAAACATAAATTTAATTACTAATCTTTAGAAGTACTAAAAGTGAGATTACACCATTTTATCCAAGGGACGAAACACCAGACAGTTGCTATGTACTTTTTATATGCTTTTAGGGGAAGGCAAAAAAAGAATTGGATTCGTAGAATTAAGTTATGTATTTTTATGGTTATTAAAAAGTAGTTTTATCGTTATATTAATTGATATCTTTATAATTTTATAAAGAATTAAATTAAAATTTTATTAATTGAGAGGTAAAGTGTTATTTTTTCATCTTAGGTACCTAGTAGAGAAACGCTTTTGTATAGTTTTGAGGTTAGACAAATTATTTAATTAGATTATTGGTTAAAATATGGTAGAAGTCTTTATAGACTTTGTATATTCGAAATTTAGTCATCTACTATTTATTTTTAAAAATTTAACCTCTATTTTTTAAAATTAAAAATGTAAGTCTAATTGTTAGCATTTATAAAATTCTTGTGTTAAATTCAAGTTTATTATAATACCATTATTTGTTATACAGTTATTAAATGATTTTGTCTTTTTAATTTCAAAATATCATGATAAATTTAACAAAAAAATTTTAAATATTAATAATTAGATCTGAACTTTAAAATGTGTAAAATAAAAAAACTAAATTTTAAATGCACAAAAATATAGGGATTTGAAGCGTATGGACCTACTTTATTTGATCTACAAAAGCTAGTAAAAAAAATAGTTGGGCTCTAAGTTTCTTACCCTGGCATTGAAATGGAATCGATCCACACCCTTCCAATTATCAATATCATAAGCAGTGTAATGTTTACAGCAGGCGGCAACTTTAAGGCGGTTCCCGGTGGCACTTTGGAGGCCCCTGACGTAGCTGGCCGCATATTTTCCGGCGAGAACGGGGTCTTCGCCGGGAGTTTCTTGGCCTCGGCCCCACCGTGGGTCTCGGAATATGTTCACGTTGGGACTCCAGTATGTCAAACCAGCCATTCCTCCATTATACATTGCCCTTGCTTCATCGGAAACCACCTGCAGTCATCCCAACAGTATATAATTTATCAAACAGTAGAAAGCAATGTTGTAATATCCGGATCCACCGTCAAATTGGTCGGACCATTTATTCTTAGTTTAATTGTGGATCCAACAATAATTAAAATTTTATAAAATCAATTTAATCGTAGATTTTTTTTTGTCTCAATTTCTAATTTTTTATCGATTTTGAATTATTTACTTAGAAATCAGTTCAATCCCTATATTCAAACCGAAATATCAACCGGTTTTTATACCACAAATAATTCTATTTAAGATAACCAATTTATAGAATCAAAATTTTTTTTAAATTCGGGTTAGATTCAAAATTTTTTAATTACTATTTATTAATTAAAATTATTTTGATATTTAAAAATGAAAAAAATAAGTATAGTGAATGATAATTTGAGTTTTCAATCAAAGACAGAAAAATAAATTTATTATTGAGCTCGTAAATTGACATGAGCAGTTCAAATTGGATCCTTAATTATAGAAAAATAAAAATGAATTGAATCCAAGTATTGGAAATATGTTATTGACCTCAAAAGTCACTTTCACTCTTTCTATTTTCTACATGCTAATTTTCACACTCAACTTTTATATTAGAAAATTTCAGTTCCACTGGCTGGTCTTTGAAAGCTCTTTCATGGAAATATTAAGTTACAGACAAAATAGATAGGAATAAACGACAGCAAATTAAGAAAAAGAAAGGCTACCACTTGTAAGTTGTAACGATACTTATTAATTACGTTTCTTTTCAATATCTATAATTTTTCTAATGTCACCAAATTTAATAACCCTTTTATTTGTTTTTAATGTTACACTTTTTGTCCAACTTTACGCTTTCAATATTTAGTTAAAGAATATGAAGTCATATTTAAAAAAAAATTTAAGTTTTCGGATTAAAATATGAATGAGATAAAATTATATTTGAATATTCTTTCTTTTTGTACATATATTCTTTATTTTATACACTTTCGTCCAAAATCATGGGTCTATATAAGTTAAAGAAATGAAGTGACAAAGTGACAAAGTGACAAAAGCTTAACATCCTTTTAATTCGGTTGGTTTATTTTGTTGTTAGGAATAAATGATAAATTAAAATTGTTGAAACAAGTTCAATATTTTACCTGTCCGATACGTTCCCATAGCGACTCGTTAAACGAAGCGGCCGTGGTGATAACTTGAGGGAAGCTGGTGGCGCCCGGGAACGAACCACCGAACTTAGTCCCGGGACCCACATTGGACACCCCATGAAGCGCCTCGGACCACCACTCGTACCCTCGAATCCCAAGCCTGGGCACATCTATCGCATTGTTAACCAATAACCTTATCTTCTCCGGCAGCGTCAACCTCCCTAACAAGTCCCTAACCCTCACGTGGATAGGTAAATTGGTCCGACAAAACCGTAAACTCCTCGTCAACCCGTTTCTCGGGTCGCAGGCAAAAGGCGGTCGGCCAGACTCCACCGAAGAAATGGAGAGGATAGCAATGAGAAGCAGTAGGAGAAGTGTAAGAGAATCATGTTTTGTTCTAGACATGTTTTTGAAAGCTTATTCTGGGAGTGAAATGGGTGAGGACCTTAATGGTGTTATATATATGTGAAAAAGGTTTCGGGGTTTATTGATTGGATTTCCACGTCAATGAAAGCTAAAGCTAAAAATACCATGAAAGCTTTTTGCTCTTTCAGAAAAAAGAGAATCTAGCTTTAACTTCAACTCTAATTTGCAGTTATCTTTTAAAAATATATTTTCAAATATTTTAATAATTACTCTTTTTTTGTTTTTATAAATATATTTATAAATAAAATGAAACCAATACAAGAAAAAACAAAAACTACGGATAATGTATGATTTGATTGAAGAGTGAAAACCTAATTGTAATTGATTCGATTCCAATTAAATAATTAATTAAAATTTATAAAAAAATTTAAAAGTATTAAAAAATATAAATCCCGATTCAATAACCCACATAAACTATTTGCTTTATTTTGATTTGTATTTATTTTAAGTTAGTGTAGTGAATGCAACCAATTTAACTTTGATAAGATAAAACTGTAACATAAAATATGTAAAAGGAAAAGCAAAATATAAAGCGGAGTGGGGGATAACCATATATTAGAGCTTTGAGATGCTCACGAGCTATGCCACTGTCAGAATTTGTGTTTTCTTAAGCTGGAATGGGCAAATTAGTTAAACAATTCATTTCTTTATTAAAATTAATATATTTAAATAAACTAATATGTTACTCATTATAATTCGGATTGAAATTTGAATTATTCGTATATATTTTATTCATATATTTACCATACCTGCCAGACCAAACGAGTAATATTTTTTAATTGTAAAATTATTTGAATTTAAAATTTTAAAATTATTCAAATAAATAAATTGAAATGATTTCATCCTAAAAATTCAATTGATAAATCCAATCATTTGAATATAATTAATTTTTATTATAATATTAAAAAATTAATTTAATTTCACCGTTTAATAGCTTATATTGTTATAATTTTTATTATTTTTGGGAGGTTAAAGTGTAATTTTACCATTATTAATTTAAATTTTTATAAATTATAAAGGGGCTGAAATGAAAAAAATTTCCATTTTACCCCCTAGCGACTTGTGGCACTATTTATTTATTCTGTTAGCCACGTTAATTTTAAATAGTGCAAAGGGTTAAAATTACTAATAAAAATTATTAGTTTACTTTTTAATCTAACATAAAAAATTAATATATTTATTTTTTAAATAGAGAACAAAATATAATTAACTTACTACGTGAATATTACATATTAAAATGGAGGGAGTGGGTCACGGACCAAAGAATCTTTTATTTTTTTTATTTTTTATTTCTGAAATTAGTCATGTTAATCGCACTTTCAATGAATGAGATTTAGGGGTATTTACTTTCTTGTTTAGTTGAGGTCATAAAAACAAATTAATACTACTTATTATAGGGTTATGAATTTTTATAATACATCCAAAATAAACCCCTTTTCTAGTCTTAGCTTTTCGTGTTATACATATTAAATTATGAGGTAATTTATAGGAATTAATTATGCTCTTGTTTTGGTTATAAAGAAAGCGACGTGTGAGTAAATTAATATAAAATACAAATAAATAGTTCTAATTTATACGATAAAATTTAAATTTAGATATTCAAAAATTCGAAGATAAAGTTTTAAAAAGTTGTAAGAGAATTAAAAATGATTTATGAGTTTTTAGAATGGTCGACATTACTTTGTGATTATGGAAATTTTGAAAGGATTAATCCACAATATTATTATTTTTAGAGAGTTAGAAGGACAAATTTTAATTTTTAATATTAAAAATGGAGAAAAAAATAATGAGAAAGCCTTCATTTAGATTCTAAATTGAATCATGATTTATTATAACTATTGAATATCAAAATATTTCGTAAAAATAAAATAAAATAATTTTATCCCTAACAACATAAAATTTTTTTTCCTCTATAATTATTAAATAATCACAACAATTGGTGACATTTCGTGTAGTTAACTTCTCTGACTCTTACTGAATGATCCCAATTTGTCTTTGGGTTGGTTATCTTTTAGGTCAAAATATTTTTCTTTATTAATAAATATATAGTTTCCATTCTTACCTAATAAAACATTAAATTTTCTCATATTTTATAGACTTTATTTTCGAAAGTTTTGAAAAATTATATATGTTAAGAAGTTTAATTATGAATTTCAATTATTTTTATATAAAAATTGAAAAGTTAATCAAATTGAATAATATTACTAAACCTTACCTTAAATTGGTAAATTGAAAAAAAAAAATAAGTATCTAAATGAGGACCAAATTTAAACTTAATCCAATTAATTTAATATAGTTGTATAAAAAAACAAGTTTAAGGTTGGTTCAATATATCAATTATTCATGTCATGAAAGTAGTATTTTAAGACTTTATCAAATATTTTCTGGATATGGTTGGTGACGTATAAGATAATATATGACCATTTAATATTGGTTTTGGGACCATAAAGTTGAAGAAAATTATGAAAAGACATAATACCAATTAACCTACGATTAGCTCACATGCTTTTACGATTATTAATTCATGCATCTAATTCACATTAAAAAAGAAAATGAAATTATCGAACATGCGTTTTTCAAATCCAGACTGTTTTTTGGATTATAAAATTAATTAATTAATTTAATTTGATATACTGGGTTTTCTTTTACCTCGCTGGAAATTACATGTGTGTTTTTTCTCACATTATCAAATCTAATATAAATTTATTTATTTCGGATAGTTTTATTTAGAATATATAAATTTATAGTTTACCAAAAACATTAAGTCACTAATCTTTAAAAAGTTTCATGTAGCATTAATTTGAGATTTTCAACTGTTCAGAGGTTTGTTTGTTTTTATTTCATTTATGGCCATGGTATGGAGAATAGCGCCCAGTTGAATATAACCAACGTGAATGCGTATAAACCTCACCAAATCGAAATTATACATAATTTAATTCCATTTAAATATTTAAATTTCAAAATTTAAATCTGTAATATTAGATAATCTCTCTTATATTGATTAATTATGTACAAGGGTGAAATCATAAATTTTATTTAGGAGCCTGGGATAACATTGTAAAATTTTGGTGTCTATTAAAAATGCTTTAAGTTACTTATTTATTTTCAAATTAGCTAAAATTATTATTTTTATTCAATCAAAGGCTAAATTTTACTGATTATATGAGAATGGTAGTAGGTTGAATATTTGTATTTTTTTTTTTTGTAAATTTTGAATTGATATTAATTTCTTATTACCATTAAATAAAAATATTACTATTCAAATTCGAATAAAAATTAATTTAATTAATGGTTGAATATTTGAATCTATTTTATATTTGCACTTTTTTATAATATACTTTATATATTAATTTAATAAAACTTTTAAAAAAATTAGATAAAAATTTTTAAAAGTAAAATGGATAATATAATAAATATGAATAATGGAGATCTAAATATAAGCCCATTTGCAAAAGTAAATTAGATTCAAACATATGCGGGAATGGGGCTCTTAAATTGAAATTTTAACTATTGGTCCTTTAAATTTTATAAATTTTTATGTTAGTATATGGTAAAATTATAATTTTCTTCTAAAATAATAAAATTTTAATTTTTTTGTTTAAAAACATTATAAAAATATAAATTATTAAATGATGAAATTACATTTTCACTCTTATAATACAACTTAATTCTAATACCCAATTTTCATTTTTTTTAATTTTATTCTTATTTGAGAATCATTATTTATATACGCTTGAAATTCATTACAAAAAATAATTCAAATATTCATATCTAAATATTATTCAATCAAAATGCAAACATCCACAAATATCTAAATTGATGTTAATCAAGACCATCCTCTTGCCTTCCCAAGGATGAAAGGCACCCTTGTGAAATGGAATTTCTTTGTGGACCATAATGTCAACAACAACATCAACCAGCACTTGCAACTTGATTGCCAACTAAATATATCTATATTTAAAAAAAGAAAAAGAAAAAAGTAAATTCGAATTTATTTTTTAGTCATTGAAATTAAACACCTAAAAAACCCAACAATTTATATGTTTAGTGATGTCAAATATTCCAATACTATTAAGGTTTTAAGTAGGGATTTCGTTATTTCAATTATTCTTTTTTAATATTAATTTCATAATAAATTAGTATCATATTCTTTGACACTAACAACAATATTAATACTAATATTATTAATTAATTCTATTAAAATTATTATAACTTGAAAAAACAACTCAATTAATTCATACTATTATCTTTAAAAATTAATATCCAACACATATTTCCAAATCTTTTTAACTTGTCAAATCTCTTCTACTTTCTCCTTTTTTTACTTTTGAACATGTGAAAATGAGGTAATTTCTAGAAAATTCTCGTTTTATTAAAAAAGAACCCACCAAAGTTGAAAAAAGTTAACCAAACATATACACATTTGGACATGTTTAAAGAATTTAATGCACTTTAACTTGTAAGGAAAAAATCATATTCTTTGTATTAATCAAAATTGAGTTAATTTTGGTCAAATGCAAGGACGAAAGTGGCTATTAGAACTCAATTCTTTCAAAAAATAAAGTTAAAAAGGGGATAAATCCAAAGAAAACAATTCTAATTTTCTCATTCCATGTACAAAAAATCCATATATTACTGTCATAAAGATTCTAAAACAAAACCAATTAGCTACTTGGGTTAATATACCATTTAGTAGCTGAAATTAGCTTTGACGATCAATTTTGTACTTAATTTTGATTTTAGTATTCAATTTGCTACATAGATCAAACAATCCAACGAATGTTTTACGCATGTACTCTAATTAAAAAAAATAGGTACTTAATTGAGACAAAAAAAAAAGAAAGAAAACCTTTAGGTATCAAAGTGAGCATTGAAACAAAACTTTGGGTACCAAATTAGGACAAAAAAATAATTAAATACCAAATTAAATATTGAAGTCAAACTCATGTAGCAATTAATATATTAACATGCGATAGTTCAAGAGATTCATAATATTATTTTTTTGCTCTTTTGAGTCTAGGTTTTTCTTTCGAGTTTGGGTAGATGAAACTAGCCTTTGGATAGGTCTAGTCCAAAATAAAACATATGATATACTTTTAACTCCCGATTTAATGTTACGAGTCAAGTGGACAAAAATTTAATTGAAAATTTATTAAAATATCATTATATGCAAAATAATTTAAATTATAATAGGAATGTATTTCTCTTTTTTATATTTTCATATAACATCAATAAAAAAAATATACATTTTGAATCTAAGATGTATGGTTCTTAGATAAATTTTAATAAATATATATTTTTACATCGTTTTTTAAACTCATACTGTGAATATTCTGTGAAGCTGCGGGGTGGCAGGGTTTTAGTCTTGCTAAAAATAAATTTTTTTTTCCAGTTTAGTCCTTTTAAAATAATAAATTTACAAATTAATAAAAAATAAAATTATATTTTGATAAAAAAATCAATTTATAAAATAATGAAACTATAAAATAACATTTAAATTTTTTATAATTCAATTTATAACCTCTAAAAATATTTGTGAGATAATAGGTGATATGAAGGTACGGTTTTGCAGACATTGGCAGCCAATCCCAGCTGTTTTCTTGCTAAAATCAAACTCTAATATCCCAAAAACATATTTCAAAGCAACATGTATTTTATGGATATTGTGGGGTTTAAATAATTGGTTTTAAATTGACACCCCAAACGTGACACTTGACAATTTGCATGCAAAAGAATGGCTAACGATTGGTTCTAAATGGGACCGACATTGGGTCTTTAACTACCCTAGAAAATCTGGACAATTTTTGGATGAGAATGAATATACATACTTTTATTATAATATTTGATTAACTTATCCAACATTTACTTTAAGATTTTAATTTTTATTCTCACTTTAATTGGATTTCCAATGTCTAATCTTAACTTAAATTTAACATGTACAAATCAATTATTTATATTTATAGTATGAACAACGTATTAAATATATATAGTTATCTTAGATTTGTTAAGATTGACAGTATCTATTTGTTTTAATACATTAGACACAAATTGTCTATGTAGTTGATATATATATATTTTAAAATTTTGTTTAATAACTCAATTAAAACGTTTCAAACTTCGGAAATTAAATTAAAATTCAAACCATAAATTGAGGGCATAAGGTGTTATTAACCCTTTATGGAACTAAAATCAATTTAGATGGTATCATCATTTTCCTTTCGATTAGGTGAAAGATTGATAAAAAATAAATGTTTTGAATTGAGTTTTGGGGAATTGAGATTTCAATGAGATCGACAATAATATTCACATAAAAAAATATAATTTATATAATAATTAATAAATAGAACATTCTTATCCTTAAAAAATGAAAAAAAAGAATTAAGTGACGTACAGAAATGGCACTCTTGACTCTTCGAGTCTTGTCTGCTTATTTTCATCAATTCCTATCTTATCTTTTCTTTTTTTCTCTTAGAATTTTTTTATAATAATTAAATTAATCGTATGAAATAATAATTCATATATGAAAAACAATTATTTTATATACTAATCGAATTTATGTTGTGATGTGTGTGTGGCTTTTTTTCTTTTTGTAAGTAAACATGATAATATTCTAAACCTACAAATTTTGAGCGTTTGCTTAAATTATAAGCATAATGTTTTTTTTTTTTTAACATACACAGCAACAAGCATGGTTATTTAACAAAAAATAATAATAATATTAGCAATTAGATATAAATTTTAAAATTTAAAAGTATAGGGACTAAATTTTTAATTTAAAAAAATACATAACATGATTATTAATTTTAAGTTTAAACTCTAGACAAAAATAAAATTATAATATAAAAAATATGAATACAAAAACCATATCTACAATTATATATATTTTTATATTTTATATTATTTTCTTCTTTGTCCTTTGGTTCTACTAAAAGTTATGTGAAAATGAAAATAATTATTAAACTTGACATGCCACGTCTGCTTGTATATATCTTTGGTAATCATTAACAATATTTAGTTAGGCCTTTGAGTTCAACAGATTTTTGAATCAGATCTAAGTGGTAATTTTTATATAAAAAAAATTGAAATCATAAAATTTCGATAATAAAATATGATTAAATTAAAAATTCAGTTATATATTTGAAGTTAGTAAGTCTAACTTTATTTATTTTTTGAATATATACAATATGTTATATGTAAAAGTAAACATATGGTTGAGCATTAACATCCTCCTTTTCTTTGAATCCAAAAACTGCAAATCCAATATTCGTAAATATTTGAATCTGTACTGTCCATTGTTATCTCTACTTTAATTTTTAGCTTACGACCAAATTTAGATATTCAAGTGTTCTTAATATGGTTAAAATATGTTATAAGTTTTTTTTTTTTTGGAAAATTAAGAATTTAGTCCTTGTATTTATATTTTATAAAATTCATTTTACATGTTATCAATTGAATTTTTATCATTAAATCAAAAGAGCAAAGGGATTAAATTTATTAGATTGAAAGTAGAGGGGCTGAATTTTAAATATTCAAAAAATAAAAAGGTTAGGGATTAAAATAACAATTAGACCTATTGCTATAACATAAGTGAGAAATGACAACTAGAATAAGATTCTATCAACAACAAAACTTTCAAGCAAAACTTTGTTCAATTTGCGTACAAGTTTAAGTCTTATCAATTTTATCTTTCTTCTTTTATTGATATTATAATGATAAAGAAAGGATTAAAGGTGGGGACAAAACTAGAAATTATTTTTGGGGATAAATTTGTGTTATGTAATTTTATAAGAATTAAAATGTAAGTTTACAATTACATTAGCTTATATCATTATAATTTTTAAATGATTAAATTGAAATTTTATCATTTGTATTGACTGAAATGTATTTTAATCATTTACTAAATTATAGTTTTATAAAATGTAAAGGGACTAATGTGAAATTTTCCCATTTTAGGAAGGGCCGACCCCTGCCACCCCTGATTACAGGCATGGTCATTATTTAAAATCGGTGGTCCAATTAGTTAGGATTGAATTGCTTCAACATTTGTATTGGCCTATAACGGTTGGGCTTCAAATGAAAAGTTTAATAAACATAAAAAAATAGGCCCAAAAAATAGAGGGCAATTTCGTTATTAAACATAAAAAACTAGGGTTTCAAATCCTTTTTCCAAATAAAAAGGGCAAAATTTTGTTACTTTTATTTCTTTTCCATTCAGAAAACCCAGTTAGTGCCGCAGCTTCTCTTTACTCTGGTAAGCTTCTTATTGCAATTTAATGTGAAAAAATAAAAGCATTAATTTCTCTACAAAAATCAAGTTAACACCATCTTCTTTGTTTTTGGATTTGGGTTTTTGCAGTAATGGCGAAGTCAAAGAATCACACGGCTCACAACCAATCTTACAAGGCTCACAAGAATGGAATCAAGAAACCCAAGAGGCACCGCCACACTTCCACCAAAGGGGTATTTATTTAGCTTTTTTAAATCGACTTATGTGAAAAATTTGCTTGATTTCCATCAAAATTTTTTTATAAAAGATTGTATTTTTTTTTCATTTATAGATGGATCCTAAGTTCTTGAGGAACCAAAGGTATGCAAGGAAACACAACAAGAAGAATGGAGAATCAGCCAATGAAGAAGAGTAGGCTTTTAGTGGGGTAAAAGAAAATTCTAGCCGGGGTTAGGGTTTTCTAATTATGGTTGTTTTGTTTGTTTCAATGGAAATTAGGGTTTTGTTTTTTTTCAACATTAGCACTATTTTGATTATTATCCTTGTTATAAAATATTTGAATCTTTGAGCTTATCAATATTGAGAACATGTTTCGAGTTTATCTACTGTTTTTTTTTTTAATGTTAAAAGTACCAATTCATTGAATTGGCATTGGAATTTGGGTTCTATTAGCTGTGGATGATCATGATGTTTGGTTTACACTTCAACTTTAGTGGATATATAATAGGGGTGTCGGTTGAAGTTGTTGAGTCGAAAATTGAAGATCAGTTTAACCAATATTATAAAATTGGAGAGAGATTGAATCGGAGTTAAGAACCAGTCGAATCAAGCAAAAATCAATTAAAGATCTATTTTTATTAAAATGAATGACTATGATGTATTGATAGGATTGGGAATTAATGGTTTGATCAATCTACTGATTGATTAGAATAATACTGACTGAATAACATAGTTAAGAAATTTGAAATTAGGTTGAATTGATTTGGGAAAAAATAAATTTCAAATTAGATTGTAAAAATTGAGTTGTTTGAATTTTAGAATCAATTTGAAAAAACAAACTGAGTTAATGAATTGTGAGCTGTAATCGTTTAATTTGAATAATGGTTTTTTTTTTTTATGATTAAAATATTTTTCATGATTATCTTAGTGTGATTAATCTCTTAGGGTTATATGGTTGCTTTTTCTAATAATATTTACATAAAGATTGATTCTTTTTATATTTGTGATTGTCTTTTCTATTATCTTATTGGATTCGTGAATTTTTCATCTAACAATGTATTTTTAAGATTTAAACTCAAACCCTCTTACTACAATATATTTTATTGCTATTGCAACCAGCAACTCTAATTCAACTTATATCTTGTGCATTGTAATATAGAGAATTGACATTTATGGTTAGTCGCAGGCCATGAAGCAAAACAAAACAGTTTTTGTTGATTTCTCAATATAGTTATTTGAATTTAATTAGAGTATTGAATAAAGAAAAGCATTGAATCAGTGACAATAGTTTGAGCGTTTCAAAAATGCACTAATCAGGAGGATCCAACAAGTTCTAGAGTCGGAAGAAAATTGGTGCTTGACACACATTTCCAGAGAGTCCAATCGGATTGCTGATGCGTTGGCTAAGATGGTTTTGTCGAGTACTAACTCCCTATGCATATTCAAGGCTCCCCAAGCAAGATTAAAGATCTATTACAGGATGATAATTTTGTTGATAACTCTCTCCTAAACGACTCTAGACTCTATATAATTGCTGCTTTGCTTACCAAAAAAAAAAAAATCAATACAAGTCAACTGAACCAAAAAAAAAAAAAACAATTGAATCGAGCAAACTGTATTTTTTTTTATGAACATTTTGATAATTTATTTAATTAAACCAACTGAACCAATTAAACCGGTTGAATTGATTGAACCGGCAAAACAATAGCTTGACCACCCGCTTTCCAAAGCATTTCATTTGTTCACCGACACACAAATTAGATTTAGAACCATTTGGTAGAATTGTTCATTTCATTTGTTGATGGCATGAAAGCAGGCATTAGGTTAAATCAAATGTTAAAAAGGCTAGAATTAATTTGCAAAGACATGATATTCAAATAAATTGTAAGTGCAAAAATCCTTTCAAAATGAAAACAAAAATTTAAGTATAATTTATTTCACGAACATCAAGGAATACAATTTTCCAAAATGGATAAAAAAAAAATATATCGGCACAGCTATATCTGCATTGCTTTTGAAAATATCTTAACAAACGACGAGACTATGTTGTAAAAAGCTTCGGGCACAACGATCATCTTAGATTTATAAGTAAATTCCTCCGTGATGTTTCTTGATAGTCCCTAATACAAGCAAAGTTCTTCAAAAATTTTATACCTTCTTTTTTAATCCGAAAAGTGTCGATTAAGGGTTTAGACTGCAACCGGTTCACTTACTGGACCGTGGCTCGAAGCAGCAGCTTTAACCTGGTTTGAATGTGGGGAAAATATGAACTTGCGGTGAAACTGAAAATGGTTAACGGGAAAAATATATATCAGAAACTCACTTTGGCTGATTTAAATAGTTCGTCCAGAACTTCAGAAAGTGTTGGATGCGCGTGAACCGCGAATTTTATGTCCTGCGTGATGGGAGGAAAGGGTCTTAATTACAAGATCGAATGTGGTTAAAAAAATGAGTTGGTTTTTGTACCGAAGACAAACCTGGATACGTGTTCCTAGAGCTATGGCATTTGATGCTTCATGGATGAGGTCTGCTGCATGTAAGCCAAATATATGAACTCCGAGTATCTCGCCGTTGTCGGGCCTGTATATCAACTGCATGGATATGTAACATTGGTAGAAGTTAGCAACTGTACTGATAGACAATGATGATGTTTAAGAGAAAAGAAAAGGATGCGGAGAAACCGTGTTTCTTTATCATTTTTAAGAGTTTGATAAGATATTTGTTTCAAGCATTTTCTGTAAAATCGGGAGACCAACTTTTCTACAACAGATGGAGAAACTCAAGGACTAAAAGAAAACAAGTCAATTTTGCTTATTGGTTTAGACAAGTGTGAAGAGAAATAACCTTAGCAAGTCCCTCCCCTTCATTTTCGGCAAGTGCCTTTGTGTTAGCCTTGAAACTTGTTTTGACAACGCCTACTTCAAATCCTTCCTTCTGGGCTTTCTCCCTTGCTTGAGGCTGTGAATTAAAAGCATGTCAAAATTTGAACACCACGCACACAATCTTTTATCCAGCAATTTAAACTTGATAATGAATAAAAAGAGCAAGGGTGTTTGTAATGCTTACCTCTGTTAACCCAACCATACTTATTTCAGGGTGAGTGAAGCAGGCTGCGGGGATGCTAAGGTGATTAAGCACATGATCTCGTCCTGTCACTTGTTCCACCACTGATAAGATAGTTTTAAGGGAAGAAAAAATGAGGTGTATCTAAACAAAAATATTGTCTTGAATTAGTAAAGAATACAGTTAGCGGGCACTTACCTGAAATTCCTTGCGCACTTGCTGCATGAGCAAGCATCATTTTACCGTTTGCATCACCAATGCAGTACAAATGAGGAACCTAACACTCAAATGGAAGATTAGCATTAACTAGGAGTTGTACAGGATAATATATAGACGGAACAAAGTTTAAAACTAACCAGATTGCCGTTTGTGTCAATGACTCGCATCCTCTCATCAACAGGCACAAAACCCCTTTGTGTTACTACATTAACCTGGAAAAAAAAGAATACGTAAGTTTTAATCCATTTCCTTTTAGTGGACAGTTTCATATTACAGTATTCATCAAGAAGACCTACATTCTCCAAGCCAAGACCATTGGTGAATGGTGCCCTTCCGGTTGCAATTAAGGCTGCATCTACCTGGAGTAGAACGGGAAAAATGTCACTATAACAGATGCCATTGAGTAAGGCCAAGCAGGTATGCTACTTAAAAAACAGGAAAAGCATCATAAGCCGACAATTTTTGTGCATGATGGCATTGTCTACAGAGGAAATATGCTGCTAAAACTAGCAAACAAGAAAAGGCAGATACCAGAGTTTCCATTGAAAAGTGTATAATAGACATACCTCCAAGGTGTCCTTGGGCTCCTTGGTCTTGGCATCAATAAGCTCAATAATGACAGGTTTTCCATCCTTTGCAGGAGTGATCTAAATAAAAACCAAGGAAACTCAGTAATTGATTAATCTAACAGCCACCCAAAGTACACACAAATCTAAACAATATATTACCTTTGTTGCAAATACACCTGTATGATAGTCAATTTTCCTAGGGTTGATCAACACCCTTTGAGCCAGCTTACCGATCTCAGGATCAAATCCAGGCATAAGTTGATCTAGAGCTTCAATAAAGGTGACCTGCATAAACCTGTTATGTAAACTTTGTTGCCTTGGAATAAAAGAACAAGGACATATTGCAGTAACTTAGGAATTAGGATAAAACATAATGAAGGTCTGTAACTAGGATAAAACAGATGGTGTGGAAGCTTAATGTGAAACATAACGTAAATTTACAGTATTTTAATCCTCAAAGCAATATTCCTACATTCATTTCATATAAAATAAGAAGAAAAAAGAACTTGGTGTCACCTCACTTCCAAGTGCAGTGTACACATCACTGAATTCAAGACCAATATAACCACTTCCTACAATCGCAATCCAATCAGGAACAGACTCCAATTTCAGGGCATGGTCACTGGTAATAACAGTCTTCCCTGCAGGTTATCACTGAATGATTAGAAAAAATCCTAGAATACTAATAAAACAGAAAACATTGCCATATGATCACAACCTTCTATAAATGTTACACTCAAAAAGTTTATTTCCGGCTGGTAGATAAACTCAAACTACATGTATATTTAGCAGATGCAAATTTCCATCGGTTTGACTGTAATTGAATAACTAGGAGTTTGTTATCTAAACTTTAGACTCACATTTCACTTAATAAAACTGATGCACATGTCTTTGTTATATAACATATGATCATCAAAAAATCTCATGCAAATTGCTCCATCAAGGGAGAAAAGGGTAAAAGAAGATGATGACAGACAATAAAAGGAGTATCATGGGTAGTAAAACTCTAACAAGTGCCTGAGCAGTCTTGAACACTCAGATTTCTTTTGATCAAACATTTAATGAAAAAGTAGATCATAGAGACAGATTAAAGAGAAGAAAATGAAAAAATCTCATACCATCAACTTCAATGCCCTTGGGAACAAAGGGGACAGAACCCGTAGCAATGATTATATTTTTTGCAGTTACTATGTTATCAGGAAAACCAACCTTCCCATATTTCACTTTTTGAGGACCCTGAGTACACATACCAAATGTAAGGATACCATAGATTACAGAAAACTGCAGAATACACATTTTGTTACAGGATATATATGTTAGGCTTTACCACAATGGTACCAAAACCGGTCAATATGTCTACTCCAAGCGCCTTCATTGAGTTAGTCAAATTGCTTCGAATCTTTGAAGCAAGATTATTTGCATGGTCAGCAACTCCCTGTCTGTCATACCCAGCGGCAGACACCTACCATATGTAACATGAAGATCAGGAGAAAAGGAAATGATAAGAGGTTATTACAGAATGTCAAAATAGTCCAGAAACCACAGTTCGCCATATTATAGCTTAAGAAACTTCATGACATGGAATCTTGTTGGTCAGCAGCAGAGATACATGTTAGTCATTTAGTTGCACCATAAACACATGCTGAACCTAGAAACTAATTTTAAATACAAATGCTAATTTCTTTCAAGCTAATGTTGTGTGCTTCGGCTTAAGTTCTCAAATAACCGATCACAACAATTCAATCCTATTACCTGCAAACCCAAAGCCTTCATGTGATGCTCACTCTGAAGTTCACGCATTTTACCACTCACAGCCAAGAGAGCTTTCGAAGGAACACAACCTCTGTTCACACACGTTCCTCCCACCACATCTCCTTCGATAATAGCAGTTTTCAATCCCTGCAAAAAGCAAAGCAGAAAAAATAAAAATTCTATTTGAAACATTGAGTACAAACCGCATATTACTACAGAATAATTAGACTCAAACGAAATCAATGTTTTCTAAAAGCGAGTATTTATTGCTTGAAAGGCCGCTATAAACAATACATTCACAAGGAAATCCACCATTGATCTTCACTTAACGCAAGTAAGCCAACGATTAATAACTAAAAACTAGGAAGCTTCTTTGGATTCTGAAGTAAAAATTAAATGACAGAATAAGCAATCCAAGTTTGAATAGTTACCCACTTCTAGAAAAGAAAAATGATCTCAGTAAGTTTCAGCTGAAACTACAAGGATAAATAGTTTCAAATTTAAGTGAAAAAAAAAAAAAACAAAGGATCAAACTACCTTCTCGACGGCATGCAACGCAGCTCCATGTCCACCGACGCCGGCACCGATGATAATCAAATCATAATCGAACGATTTCGGAGGACTTCCGTTGCTTTCAGCTGAAGCAGAGACTTTCTTAGAATGTCCACGACTCGAGAAACGAACTCGGCCAGAACTCGAGTGAGTCAAACCAGAGAAACCGAAGGCTTCCTTTCTAAGTCCGCAGAAACGGAGATTGATCGGCTTGGATATAGCTAAAGCAGGAGAACAAGAATCGAAAATGTAATTCGATCTAGGAACTCCAGTAGCTTGAAAGCAAATAGAATGCATTTTCTTGTTTTTTTTAACCTGTTTGGCAAGAGGGAGATTGAGAGAGAAATGGAGAGAAAAAAGAGGGAATGCTTTATTTGGGTGAAAGAAAAAAAGAGAGATCTGAGGAGAAATATAGAGACAGTGAGAAATGTGTTTTGCTTTGTTAAGTCCGTTGGCAATAAGAGTTAGGAGTGGGAGGCGGATTTATCAAAGTCTGGGTTGATAAACAACCTTATCTTTGGTTTAATTATACTTTTAATCCCTCTAATATGTTGAAGTTTATGAGCTATTTATGATTTTAATCCCTCTGTTACTTTGAATTTTAATCTTTTTTACAATGTTTCGATGCTTGAACCAGCCAGATCAGTGGTTCAACCTTTGGTCCAATAATAATTAAATAAAAATTAAAATTCATAAAAATATTTATAAATTTATATCTTAGTTCATCAGTCAAATTTTTGTTTCAATTTTCGTTTTTATTGATTCTGAATGGTTCATTCAAAAGTTAGTCTAATCCTTTGTTCAGACTCATATATTAATTAATTCTCGATCCAATCAATGGTTTAGTCCTATTCCAACAACACTTTTTTAGACTATTTATAGGTTGACTGCAATGTTATTATTATCGTATCAATAAATGTATCTTTTTTTATTTTAATGTAGATAAGTATTAGGACCGTTGTATTTTAATATGTTGTTTTGATTCAATCAAAATGTATAAAATATATTAAATAAATAAATTGATAATATTCATTTGGCTGAATTAATCGAAATAAAACTACAAAAAACTGTTTTATTAATTATTAAGTTTGTTTAATTTGGTTCGAACCGAATTAAACAATAATCGAACTTTCAAAAAAATATTAACCGACTTTCACTTAATTAACTGACAGATTGATCGAATTAGATCTATTTGGTCTATTAATTTAATTTTAATCGAAATTTGAACACCCTTACCCTCCTCCATCCCATCCGCGGTGATGTTTGCTGTGGGTTGGGGTCCTGACCGAAAAACTTTTTACTCTCCATGCATGGCACCCTGATTCTTCTCCGTGGAAGCACCTTCCTCCAGAATTATCCGGGTGTATCCAAGTTTGTTGTCTGTCTGGTCCTGCACTGTTCTGCGACTCGTTCTCAGCTTTGATGAGGCGGCAAGTGTTCCCGACCAATGGTTTGCTAAATATCGACGAACATCGCGCTGTGTACTGCTGCTAACGCTGGTATATGCCGTAATTTTCTAAAAATGTAAAATATTTGGAGAACCTAAAACTGGAATAGATTGAATCTTGACTTCGAAAACATTAAATTGAAAAATTCGAGCTACTGAATCTGAAGTTTCCAAAGTAAAGATTCAAGCTGTTATAGTTATAGTTTCTCTGAAAGATTCATTTTTAGAAAATTACCACATATACCAACGTTATCATCAGTACACAGAACGTCATGTTCGTTGATCTCAGCAAACCATGTGTCAGGAGCACCGGGTGCATGATATAGACACGCTGAATGATGATGGCGGAAAGTGGTTGCAGGAAGAAGAATCGAGGTGCCGGCCATAGACAGTTAAAAGATTCTCAACAGGATCCCAACCTACCACAAACATCTGCACGAATGGAGTAGTCGAAGGCAAGAAATCAAACACCAGAGCAAAACTCCGTATGAAATGCTGTTAGCTAACAACCACATAAGCTGCAGCAACAACGTAGGAGTAAATAATTAATGCAATCACCACAATAATTTTATTGCTTCAAAAAGGAATTAAGAAACAAGATTAAATAACAAAGCGATTAAAAAAGAGAGCACATTACGATTAAAAAAGAATAAACTTAATAACAATAGCCTTATGGGCACGGTAAATATGGTAATGTCGAAAAATATAATTTCAAATTTTATTTTTTGTAAATTAAATTCGTAAAGATAAAATATAAAAATTAATAAAGTTATTATAAAAATATATTAGAGTTCAATTAAGTAATTTAATAAAAAATAATTAATTAAATTTTATAAATTAAATTATAATTTAAGAAAATGTTTGAGAATCTAGATAGCAGTTATTTAAAAGGTCAAAATGATTATTTAACCATTATTTAACATGAATTAGTAGATGACGATAGTTAATGGATTGAATTATAATTAAAATAAGCATAATAATTTCTTAATTAACTAATTGATTAAGATTAATTATAATATAATCTAAGAATATAAGTTAACTTAGTGGAGAAGACAACATAGCACCTTCCTCTTGAAGTGCTCAACCGTCAAAAACAAAGAAAAATCACCATTTTTTAAAGCTTGCATTCGACCATCAATTTGTAAGTTAGTTAAGTCATTTTTCTTGTAATTTTCATAAATTTATGATCATGAGTGTTTGATTTAACTAGTTTATGTATTAATTTCTTTAATTATTAAGTTTTTAGCAATTTATCATTAGAAAGAAATTGGTGATTTTGGGCTTAATTTGAAGGAATTGATAGTTATTAGGTTTAGATAGTGATAAAAACTAAATTAAAAATTAAATTGAACTTATTAGAAAATTTTGTAACATTACGGATTAAATTAAATAAATTAAAAACCTGTTATAAAATTATGCTATGAATAAAAAATATAAAGTCCCTAAAGAAAGAATGTGAAATTAAAATTTGATTCAATAGATATAAAAAATTTTGTTTCTGAATTCATTGGTTGGAA
This sequence comes from Gossypium stocksii, assembly GCA_020496765.1. Lineage (NCBI taxonomy): Eukaryota > Viridiplantae > Streptophyta > Magnoliopsida > Malvales > Malvaceae > Gossypium > Gossypium stocksii. Next base: position 81,898,582 of record CM035625.1, on the reverse strand, counting down.
TATGAAGATGATCACAGTGGTTGTTTTCCTTTTTATATTGTTGTAAGGGCGAAGCCATTAAATTTTTTTAGGGGGTCTGAAATTAAATTGTAATTTTTATGATAGTAAAAATACAATTTCATCATTTTAGTAGCATATATTTTTATAAATTTTAAATGATTAAATTAAATTTTTATCATTTTTAGAGGGTTAAAGTGTAAGTTTGATTTTACTAAAAAATTTAAATGGCTTAAAAGGGGGCTCCTGCCAATCCCCGGCTACACTCCCGAGTTGTTGCTATATCTAGCTACATCCAATTGATAGAGATTTTTGCCTAGCATTCATCTCAACTATGCGTGATTTTCTATTCCCGACTATTTCAACCATGATAATGCTTGCAAGGAGGTGGGGTCCCGAGTTGAGAAACCTTTTACTGTCCATGCTCGACACCTTAAGTCTTCTTGTTCAGAAACTTAATTTTTTGGATAGTTGTTTAAATCTACAAAAATAAAAATTTACTCTAAAGATATAAATTTAGTAGATAACAATAAATAATTTTTTATCCACAAAGACAAACAATGCAACGACTCAAAATTTCACGGGCACCGGAAAAGTGAGTTTAGGGCCTCTGTCTTAGGAAAATGAGTCCATAAATATTTATTAAAATATTTATGAAGTTAATTATGAGTTGAATTAGATTTTTGATAAGTGAATTTAGTTTAATTATAAATAATTAGTAGAAATGACTAAATTGAATAGAGCATAAAAGTTTAAGTATAGGATAGAGAAAGGTTAAAGGATTAAATTATCAATTAAACCAAATTAGTGACATGTGTATGTTAGAAATTAAATAAATGTGTATTTAAATTATTAGTACAAATGTATAATATATATACATTTACTTATTTATTAAGTAAAAGATATTTATTTATTTATTATAATAATTATTATTAATTGTGTAATAATATGTTTTATTAATTAATTGTAATAATGACAAGTGTATGGTAATGATGTATTACATGTGTAATAACATATATGTATACAAATGTATGTATATAATTAGTTATAAAATAGATATTTTATTATTAATAAATTAAAATAAGTAAATGAAATGGAAATAAAATAAAAAGAAGAAAAAAAAAGAAACATACCAGAGAAGCCACGAAAATTTGGGAAAGAAAGAAGAAAAGAAAAGAAAAAGGAGAAATTAGGGTTTGGAAGCTTTGAAGTTAAATTGGTAAGTCAATTAAGTCCCTTTATTAGTGATTTTGATGTTTTTGGAGTTCTAGAGTAAAGTACTCTTGAATTTATGTGGAAATATTGAAAGTTGATAGACTTTTGAGTAGAGTTTATGTTGAACAAATGATGAAATTAAGGATCAAATTGATAGAATTATTGATTAGAATTGGTTAGAGGACTAAATTGTAAACTAGGTTATAAATTTTGAGTTTTAGGGGCTAAAATTGGAAGAAATACGAAATTATGGAAAAATGATGAAAATTTGATAGTTATATTGAAGTTTTGATGGAAATCGAATAAGGAAATGATGTGAATTGTTAAAAGGAATAAGATAAAAATGGTTAGGACAAATTTTGGATTTAGGCAAAAGTTGCATGGAAAGTTATTATTTTGTATAAAATATGTGTGTTATTAATTAATTGTAATTACGCTAATTTTTGTAGCAAACAATAAAACCGAGACGTCTAATACAAAGGGGAAAGAAAAAGTGATCGAGGAGTAGCTCGAGAAATATCGGTTTGTATTATCATAATTCAAGTTATTTCTTATTAAATGTTTAATTTTAATATATGTGTATGGAATTAGAATGTGGGTAAATATTGATATTGAGTTGAATGTGAATTAGATTTATAAATATATGCACGTGAAATTGAATTGTATGATTGAAATGAGTAATGTTGGTATGCATATGAATTTGAAATTGAGATTGAACTGTTAATGTGATTGAATTGAATTTGAATGATTGTGATCAATTGGAAATAGAAATGAAGTGAAAATATGTGAATTTGAAACAAATTGTGCTTGAATTGAGAAATATGTGAGAAAATGTGGCCAATGTGCAATTAATGTGAACTTGACTGAAATAGAGAAAGAAATCCAATACCCTATTAATTAGTCGGGCTTAGTAGATATAGTTGGCATGCCATAGGGTTTAGAAGAGTACGAGATTTATCGGCTTTACCGATCAGGCACTATATGTGTCGTATTCAGGCACCTCGTGTGTCGTTGCAGGCACTTTATGTGTCGTATATTGATTAGGTACTATGTACCATTTAGGCACAATGTGCCGTATTGGTGTGTTTGGGTTGGAACACGAGTATCAGTTAAAGTGCAGAGTGTTAATAGGGTATATAATTGAAATGCGAAACTTATATTAGTTTGATTGATTATTGTACTATTGATTACTAAAATGAATAAGAGATTAAAATGTGAATTGAATGTGAGATTGGATAGGGCAAATGTGAATTAAATATTTATATGGTGAATGTCATTGATGTTATGATTTATGGATGAAATTGATGCATAGCTAAAGTGGATATTGTTGTTAATATAGTTTAAATGGTAAGGTACGAGAAAACTAATTGTTATAAGTTTATTTTTGTCTTAAAATTTTAGTTATTTATAATTTGAAATATGATAATACCACTGAGTATTTTCAATACTCAGCGTACGGTTGTTTCCCGTGCGCAGGTTAGGTAAAGTTGAAGTTCAGTCAAGCATCCGAATCGATCCTGATCTCAGCTCAATTTTTGGTGATGAATCTATCTTTTGGAAATGTGGCATGTACTAGGTTTGGTTTCAGTCTCTTGTAAAGGCTTTATGTTTTGAATGTAAATAAGTTTTTGGTATGAATGGATGAATATTTACTAAGTTTGAAAAGTATGACGATGTCATTTGATCAAGATTTATAAGTAAATGAGTTGGGCATGAATTAGGTATATTTAGTGGGTGAAAGTAGCTTAAAAATGATGAAAAATCATGTTTTCACACGGCCAAGACACATGGGTGTGTGCCCAGGCCATGTGACAAAGTCAGAATTGCCCACAGGCTAGTCCCACGCCCATGCGTAGCAAGTCAAATCTGCCCACGGGCTGGCCCCATGGGCAAGCCACACGGGCATGTGCACTTATTTTCAGAGAAAAGTTTCCAAAGTACCCGGTTTAGTGCCAAATTACTTCCTAAGCATATTTTGGGCCCTGTAGGCCCATATTAAGGAATTTTTGATGGAAATTAGAAGGTTTTAGATTAAAGCTCAGATTTATGACTCGTTTTTGTTTGGTTACTAGTGTATAAGTCTGGTAATGCTTTGTAACTCTGTTCCGGCAACGGTTTGGGGTTAGGGGGTGTTACAAACAATAACTTTATTTATATGTAACTAACCTAAGTTATTTTAGGCCGACCCAAATTATGAATTTATTTTTGAAAAATATTTAAGTTATTTTAATTTTAATAATCATATATTTTTTCCTTTATTAAAGTCATATATATGCAACTTAACATTGTGTTTAAAGCTTACATATAGTACTACATATTACTATAAATTAAAAAAAAGTATTTTAAATTACAAGATATATAAAATTAAAATAATCTAATTATAAAAATAGAAAGGATGGATTCGAACCTTGAGCTCGTATTTTAGATGGTTTTAATTTTTTTAATATTCGAACCCACAAAATTTTGAATAGATACTCAAATTCGCAATTTGAATTATTATCTAGAAAAGTCTTTTTATTATAAAAATGGGATAAAAATAATCATTTTATTATTTTTTTTTCACACTTTAAAGTTGAAAGGAGAAAAATAGAAAAAATAATTAGTGAATTAAAGTGATCTATTAAGTTGATTCAATTAAGATAGTTAAAATTTAAATCCATCGATTAATCAGATAAAATGCACGATTAATTAAGTAAGTCAAATTTTCATTTTTAATTGATAGAAGTCACAAATTGCTCATCAACATGAAAAATAAAAAACCAATCCGAACTGAGATACTTGTATTGTATTGCTGTTTATTTTTTGGGTTTATACTATGTACTTTTATTTTTGTCAATAATAAGCCTAGTCTGGAGTTTAAAAAAAAAAAAAAATCATCATCATTATGGAATTTAACCGTAGTTTATTTTTTATTTAATTTGTAATTAAATTCAACTCTTTATCATGAAAAAGTAAATATTTTATATTTAAAATAGTAAAAATAAGTCAAAAAGTTTCATATAAAAACATTTTCTTAAAAAATAAAATATAAGAAATATTTATTATTTATTTGATAAAATAAAATATAATTTTATTAAAATAAATCTAAAAATCTAAAACTTAAAAGTAATAGAAAAATAAATTGAAATAAATCGATTTTTTAAAACTATTCAAATAAAAAAAAAAACTCAGTCCAAACTTGCTTTAAGAAGGTGACGTTATTAAAGAGATATTTTGCATCTTCTGTACTACGGCATTACGTGCCGAGTAATGATTGGGTATTAAAATAACACGTGTTTAGGGAATCTCTGTGTGTTTTTTATTGGATGGACGAAAGAAAGCGCGTGGATATAGCAGAGAACCGAAGGATCAATGGCGAAAGCCGTAATTAAAATGAAAACAAAGCCCTTTAACTAGAACCCCATTTGTTGCAGTAGCTTCAATTCTGTCCCTATATTTTTTAAAAATTTAAAATTTAATCCCTACATTTTCTGATTTCATGATTTTGATTTTTTCACTCACGTTGAATATGAGTACGTGTCATTTTATTATTATTTAAATTTTTTATTAATATAAATACAGTATAATTATGACTATAATATACATATATGTATAATTAATTGTAATATAAAATTCAACTAATTCAATGCGTAACAAATAAAGAATTTGACAAAATTGGACCGTAAAGAACATGGCAAAACCTACATGTGGCGTATGCACATGATGGGCTCAATTGAAGACTTCTTCCTTAACCGATAAACCAATGCCTTATTCGCTGTTATGTGAAATTTTAGCATTAAAAGATATGATTTAAAAAAAAAAATTTAATTAATAAATATATTTAAATTTAATAATATTGATTTAATTTTATTTTTTTAAATCAACTAAGTAAATAAATTAAATTATAAATTAAAAGATAAAGGGATTAAATTTCAAAAGCTTAAAGCTTATAGGGACTAGAACATAATTATTATTATTTTTGTTTTCTTTCACTTATGAAGGTCGGGGGGGAAGTGACAGGCACTTGCGCAGAAAATTGAAAAGAAAAAAAATAGACAAATTGAAAAAAAAAAGAGAGAGACGAAGGTTTATTCAGCTTCGTTAATGGCGGTTAGGGTTTTCTATTGATCTCCTTCTAGAAGGAACCTTAATCTCTCCCGCGTAATTTTTTTCAAGAGCCCGCGCTTTTTCTCTCTTATCGTTTACCAAAAAAACCCTAATTCAAGGTTTTTCCCCAATCTTTCTCAATTTCAACTTCGTTTTTTCCCCCAATTATTACGACTTCTCGTGGTTATTTGGGGATTCGTAAAGTTTTGAAATAGGAGAGCGAGAAGCTACTATGGGCGCTCAAGAGAAATCGCAAGGGAACTCCAATTCGATGCAGGTCAGCTTATTTCTCGCTGTTTTTTTTTTTTTTTCTTTCAGAAAGTCTTTTGGGAGCCATAATATCGGTCTTATTTTTGTTACTTCACTTGCATAAGATAAGTTAGGTGTTAATTTACATAGTAAGTTAAGTTACTATCTTCCAATGAATTTAAATTTGTTTTTGTTTTTGTAGGTAGAGATGCCCTTCCTTTTATTTTACTCCCCTTGTTCCATAGTTTTATTAGTTAAATATGACTTAGGTTTTTGTTTGAAGCGTGCGGTGAAGTGAAATTGGATTTAAGTGGGATACCAGACAATTCTCTTCTTGGGAAGTTAGATAAATTGGTCTTAAGTTAATATTTTTTCAGCTTTTTCAAATTTTTTTGTGATTATGTTGTTTAATATATGTACGGAATGTGGACAAGGGTGTGTTTTAGTCGTCAAATAATGGTTAAATTATATTTAATGAACTCTTTTTAAGTAATTATTTTCAAGCAATCGTCATTACTAACATGCTATTTATATTAGTTATTGTTTACATTTTCCGGAGGAGGCATTGGAAGTATGATCTTAGTAGCATTTGCTAGAAATTTCTGTGTTATGGTGAGGCTGTTGCTCTATGGGCGAGTTATCAAATCTAGAATGCAAAAACAGTATCATCATTGATAGAAACACCATGTGGTGAATGGAAGCATATAGGGTGCCAAATGTTATGATAGGAAAATAATTAGCTGGGAAATTGGGGGGGGGGATCATAAAAGTTATTTTTGGTTGTTAGTATGACAACGGACCAAATAGCTGCTCAAAGTGTAACTTCATGTCAATGCATTTTCTGTCTGCATTGTTTATTTCTTTGAATTTAGCATGAGTTTTGAGATATCTATCTAACTCCTCTTCCTTTATGTTGGGGTCAAATTCCTTATATGCAAATTCAGCGAGTAAAGGTCTATCGTTTGAATGAGGATGGTAAATGGGATGATCAAGGAACTGGGCATGTCACTGTTGATTATTTGGAGGTCTGTTCAAATCTTTTAGCTGCTTCTATAGTTCTCTTTTTTCAGTCTGGATTTACTTTGGAAAATAAACTATTTAGGCAAAATTGTGTTCTTGCTTTTAAATGAATGCTATATGCTATACTTCAGAGATCAGAAGAGCCGGCTTTATTTGTTTTTGATGAAGAAGACAACGAGACATTGCTTTTACACCGAATCAGCCCTGATGACATTTACAGAAAGCAAGAAGGTATATTTCTGCCTTGACTGATAGCAAATATGCTGTTCATAACTGGATCTTTGCCATTTTTGAATATTTCAGTTTGATTGAATTATATATGCATTTATCTTCAGATACAATCATATCATGGAGGGACTCAGAATATTCTACAGAATTGGCACTTAGTTTTCAGGAGAACACGGGATGCTCTTACATATGGTAAGTAACTGTTTTTTTGGTTATTCCTTGTTGAGTGTTTTCTATCTCTATCTTTACATCCCCTTTTCTTACTGTTCTCTCTCTCTGTTGGAAGTTTATGGCCTCAGCCTTTCAACTCCTATCTGTTTATCTTTTTATTCTATTGCAGGGACCACATTTGCAATGTGCAAAGAACTATGCATTACAATTCTCTTAAAAGTAAGTACCTTTAAATCCGATTGAAGCTATTAAATCTTACTCCCTAAAGTAATCAAACATTGCATCCTTGTAAATGTTTTAACTTTCTTAGTGACTTTTGTCCAAATGAAGACTAAAGTTCCAGAAAATCTTTAAATATGTTAGCAGTTATTTTGGTTAAATGTAATAATAAATTTAGCTTCTGCCTTAGAGATAGGACAATCTTAGAGATAGGACAATCTTAATTAAATGTGCTTCATTTGTCAAGTGGCTAACATCATCTGCCTCTAATCCACTGAAGATTTTTTTTTCAGACATGTGTGCAACATATCATTTGTGCAATTTTGAAATACAATAACGGATAATGGTTTCTCATATATGATTACTGCAGACGAGATATTTCACGCAATGAATAGCGAGTTGAGGGAGTTGCCAGCTGTGGAGCTTTCCACTCTTCCCATAATCCTGAAGGTTATAATGATTGACCGAGTCTTCTTGATTGCATTTTATTTAGGGTTATTTTTGTTGCTTGCTGTAATTTTGAGGGTTTTTTCTCAAAAACATTTGATAATGCTTTTCTTCCTCATTTTTTCTTTCCTTTATTTTTAATGAAGTTAATGGTTTTTATGCTCTCATGTTTTTTGATCATCTTATTGTAATTATTTCTAATATAGCCCCATGATTTCTAGCCTTGATTAAGTTTTCTTGGAAAGGTTTTCAGATTTAGCCCGCTCAGGCAATGTCTATTTATATGATTATTCATTAAGGTGATCATTTTTGTCCTGCAGACTGTGACTGAGAGTAGCATTGCCGATCAGATGCGGCTGACACAACTTATATTGAATGATGTATGCTTTCCTCGAACTTTGTTCTTGCTAACAGTTTCTGTTTCTTAATTTTTTCTATATATAGATATTATGTAGTTTAGTATTCTGTAATCAACTACTGCTCTTCTATCTATCTTAATATTGGTATATCTGTCATATTTTCAATTGTTGCTGTGATATAAACTGAGGTTGTCAGCTCATTGATCTTCCGTCATATGGAGAGAGATTAAATATCTTTCTTCAATATGTTACTACGAGCTCGAGTACTTGTTCTTTTATATTTTCCCAATGATGTCATGGCTTTATTGTTTGTTTCTTTGCTTCCTGGTTTCTTTTATTGTTTCTGTTTTAACTCGATAGCTTAATACCCTCGTGTTGATTTTCCATCCATGTTAGTTTCTTAATATTTTTAGACCTGCTGAATTGAGTATGCAGCAAGATTTCTTCCAGAAGCTGATGGAGCTATTCAGAATCTGTGAAGACTTGGAAAATATAGATGGTCTTCACATGATATTCAAAATAATTAAGGGGATAAGTTAGTACTCTTTCTAACTTGGATGCTCTTATTTCTTTGTTTTAAAAGCTTATATTTTACAAGTGATTCATGGATATTTGATTTATGTTGTTGGCTGTTTTACAGTTTTGCTTAATAGTCCTCAAGTTTTCGAGAAAATATTTGGGGATGAATTAATCATGGATATTATCGGTTCTCTTGAATGTAAGTCCTATACTGTTTGTTCGTGGATTTATTATTGGTGACTGTTGTTGATTGAATTCAATGTCTAATTTGAAAATTTACTTATATTATTGGCACAATACTTCTTTATGCAAATAACTTTTTTATATTTTGGGATTTTCTGAGAGTTCGTATGTTTCCTGTTTGTTTGCTTTCTCTTTTCAAGTGCATGGTTCTTTGTGTTATTTTTTAATTCAATTTCTAAATTATGACATACTATATCTATAACTAGAGTTTTAGCTTCTACATAATAACTTAATAGTCTAAAACTTTCACAGAACTGTCAATATACTCATACTTAGGGGTGAGCAAAACTCGATTCGACTTGAAAAAATCGAAAAAAATTCAAATTTTGAGTTAAACGAATCGAGTTATTTGAGTCAACTCAAATTCTTTTTCGAATTTTGAGTTCGAATCGAGTTAAATTTTCGAATTCGAATGAATCGAATATCAAACTATAATATTTTACATTTTTACCCTAAACACCCAAACCATTTTACTTTTCCCTCAAAACTATTACTCCTTCCCACTTTCCCCCTAAAACTTTTACTCTCCTCCTATCCCAACCCCCCATCTACCCAAAATCTATTACCCACCAAAATTTTACTCTCCTATTTACTTTTCCTCAAAATTTTACTCCCAAAAACTCTCAAAACTTTTAATTTTTCCCCAAACCCATCCCCTCCCTTCCAATTTTTTTTAATATTTTCCCTCGAAAATTTTACTCCCCTATTTACTTTCTCTCAAACTTTTACTCCCCAAAACTTTTTATTTTTCCCCTAAACTTTTACTTCTCACCATTTACTCCCAAATAAAAAATCAAAATTATCCAAAAAAACCCTTAAGCATAAATAGTAATAATTTTATTTATATCTACTATTTATATTATTAAATTAAATGTCACATTTTATATTATTTATATTATTGAATTGTTTAGTTATATTGAATATTTATATTAAAATTGAATTATTAATGATGCCATAAAATATTCGTGTTAAAATTTTATATTGGTATCAATTTCATATTTTATCTTTAAAATAACTTTTATTGAAAAATCACATTTTTACATTTAATATATTTTTTAATTCCAAAATACATAGTGACAATAATCTGAAGATAATTGAAACAACTAAGCAAGCAAAAAAGCTAATCTGTATATAAAAGATTAATAAATAAATTATGAGCTGATGGACGTCAATAAAAAATTTGATTACGGTGGACAAATTTTATTACGGTGGACAAGGACCCAAAAACTATTTTTTAAAATTTAACTCGAGTAAATATATTTGATTCGAGTCAAATTCCATTTCACTCGACTCGAATCGAGAAAATTTCAAATCAAATTAGGATGATAAAATATGAATCGTCAACTCAATTAACTCAATTTTTTATTCGATTCGATCGAACGCTCACCCCTACTCATACTGTCATGGTAAGTTTTGATGATGTGAAATTTTATGTTGTTATTGAGGAATAAATGTCAGCTTTTGCAAGTGATTGATAATTCAAGTAAATTTTTACATGAATCTTTAGGCAGAGCAATCCATCTTTCATTGGTAATTAGGTGAAGCTAGTTTAAACCTGTGTTTGTTGCTTCAAAATTGGTTACTTTTCTGAGCTGCATGTTGGTTCGCCATTTAGTATCTGTTGCATTTTGTAAATTCTGGATTTTCTGCTTAGTGTTCATATGATGTTCTTGTCTTCATGCTCCAGAATTGATTATTTGCTTGATAGTTTATACCATGGTTTCATTAAGACTGAAGACACTTTCTTGCTTGTATGCAGATGATGCTGATGTTCTTCAGGTGCAACACTATCGGCTTTTTCTGAAAGAACATGTTGTTTTTAAGGAGGTATTGTATTCTTGAATGTGTCTTTATGAAATGATGGAGGTTTAGGCATGGAAGAAATTTAGATCAGCAAGAAAATCCAGGACCTTTTAAAAAGAGTTCATTTTATGATATTTGATTTTTACAGGCTATTCCAATTAAAAATCCCCTCGCCCTGTCAAAGATACACCAGACATACAGAGTTGGTTATCTGAAGGTATGCATGTTAAAAACTTTATTTATGAGTCTCACTCATCTTTAATCATGGAACTCTTGCTTTTGATTGTTTCTTTCAGGATGTTGTTTTGGCAAGGGTATTAGATGAGGCCACAGCTGCCACTCTCAATTCTATAATTCATTCAAACAATGCTATTGTAAGATTTTTAGTGTCTGTTGTTAAATACACGTGCCCTTTTGTTTTCTTTTGCACTAATTGCAATAATGTGTTGTAGGTTATTTCTATATTGAAGGATGATAGCTCCTTCATTCAGGAATTGTTTGCTATGTTGAGATCACCCACCACATCTGCTGAATCAAAGAAAAATTTGGTAACTGTTGACATTGGTCTGAAGTTTTATTGTTTTATTTTTCATTTGGTATATGAATATTTGTTGTTCAAGGTTCTTTTCATGGGTTTGAAGTATGGTATAGTCTGTTTGATTTGTGCCTGCAATAATTCTTCAGCTTATTCTTTCAATAGGTATATTTCCTGCACGAATTTTGTAATTTAAGCAAGAGCCTTCAAGTGGTGCAGCAGCTTCGACTATTTAGGTAGTGTTTTCTACAAGATAGAATCTGGTATAAGTGTTGTTTTCAATGTATCTTCATTCTGAAAGCTAAAGTTTCTCTGGAAATATCATCTAAACAATTTTTTTTTCTGCATCTTATATCTGAAGTTTCCATTTTTCAATCATTTTAGGGATCTTATCAATGAAGGTATTTTTGATATCATCACCGATGTTCTGCAGAGTCCAGATAAAAAGCTTGTACTAACTGGGTAATGGGGGCATTTTATAATATTTTTCTTCAGTCTTTTATATTTTCTTTCCTTGCTTTGCGTATAAATGTTTAGTTTCCTTAAGTTATAATGAAGGCCTAACAGTAGGTATCCATACTGGTTGCAGGACAGACATTCTCATACTGTTCTTGAATCAGGATGCAAACCTTCTGCGGTCTTATGTTGTTCGCCAGGAAGGAATTCCACTTTTTGGACTTTTGGTATGTGTTCTGTTCAAGTTTATTGGTAATATGGTAAAAAATTATGTGGAAATAAAAGAATGGGATGAACTCAACAGATCTTCCTCACCATGGTATATGCTTGCCTGTATATAGGGAGAGAGAATTAGAAGAACTAATGTAGTTGTACACTTGCAGGTTAAAGGGATGGTAACAGATTTTGGGGAGGATATGCACTGTCAGTTTCTTGAAATTCTTCGTAGTTTACTGGATTCATTCACATTATCAGGAGCTCAGGTGCCTACCTTTGATTCTTGATTTCTCCGTACAAGTTTTATATTTTGGTAGATGGAAAATTTTATAGACTTATGCTCAACCTAAATACCCAAATAACTGGGGCATATTACCTGGATCCTTTTCTTCTACTCTTCATAGTTTAAGATCATGACTTTTGGATCTAGCTTAACCTCTTTCTAACCCTTGTCTTGCTTTACTGCACAAGAATGTGGTGCTGTTCTTATTGCTGTTCTTAGAGAAGCAAAAACATTTTTCTATTTTGAATCCAGGCACGGTTGCAACTTGTAAGACAAGAAAGTTGCAAATAACCTGAATTTGGATCTTCATGCATAGAGATATAGTTATTGATTAAGCTAAATATTGATAAATTTGCTTGTGTCTGTTTTCCCTATCATGTCTAACGAGCCCAATCAAAACTTCAGCTGATATTCTTTGTTTTGTTGATCACTGAGTGATTGTTATGATATAAGATGCTAGAAATCACGGCTGAAGAATGCTTGTCATGTGGTTTTAATATCATATAGTATCCTTCTCATGTGATTTTCATACCTTGTATCTGTGTTATCTTCCCATTTGGTGTCCACAACAGTTTGGAGTTTATTTATGCAGGTGTAAAAATTTTGGATGTTGATTTGTGATTTATTATATATATGTCTGCTGATTGTTCGAAATTTGTCACTTAAACTTCACGTAAGATTTAATTTCTCTTTCTCCATGCGGGTTTTGGTTGCTACTTCCAAGTTCTTTCATGCAAGCACTTGACCGTGTATTGTTCTGTTGCAGAGAGATTCAATTACTGATATTTTTTATGAGAAGCATTTGGGCGAGCTAATTGATGTCATAATATTATCATGTTCTTCTAATGAGGCTGACCAGTCAACCGGTAACTTGGCAAGAAATGCCGGAAAAGTTGAAAGTCAAAATAGCGCAAAGCCTGAAATTCTCTCAAGCATATGCGAATTGCTGTGCTTCTGTGTTTTGCACCATCCTTATAGAATAAAGTAATCTTTAGGATACGTGTTCTATTAATGTAAAATTGGGCTTATTAACTGAAGATGTTAATTACCTTATCTTCGTTGTTTGCAGGTGTAATTTTATCCTTAACAATGTTATAGAAAAAGTTTTGTTATTGACTCGGAGAAGGGAAAAGTACTTAGTAGTTGCTGCAGTTCGCTTTGTTCGCACCATTCTCACTCGTCATGTAAGTTTATTCAGTTTTGGCTTTAAATAAAAATATCATATGGCATCTGAACCTTGACACCTTCAGAATCAGAAATGTCATTGAAGATAAAAATGAAATTAAGCTGAAGCTGTTTTCTATGTGAATGACGTGTGAACTTTAGTTGCATAAGGAGACACATCTCTTAAGATATGGAGGGATGTGTATTTTGCTATATCTTTTCATATTTTCCTGTAGTATTTGTATCAGACACTTGTCTTACATAGGCTTCATGTCTAGAGTCCTAGACAATTAAAATATAATAAATGCTTACCATGTGCAGCACTTACTGGAATACGTCTAAAGTGGTTTGCTGGATTATGGCAGATCTCCTGCCATTGGTGTCATTTAAGACTGCTCACTTGTTTACTATTAAACTGTTATGTTTGTTAGCACCATTGATATCCAACTCGGAAGTGTATAAAATTACTGTGGGGAAGAATGGACGTATTTTATCTCCTTTCTAAATCCTTTTTTCACTCGCTAGGCTTGCTTGCTATACCTGTTATTTTTATTATTTCTGTTTTCATTTTTTATGCGCTTGCAGTTTCTTAAGTCTGGATATTTCCCCCCTTATTTATAAATAAGGAAAATCAATTCTTTTTTTTTTTTTAAATAATTTGTTATACTACTTTTTGTTCTCTAAAACATCTGCAGATTAGCACTTTTTCTGGCTGGTTGATTGAGTCTGTTACGTGTTTTAACTAGTTAAATTATGCTGTCATCTTGCAGGATGAACATCTGATAAATCATATTGTTAAGAACAATCTTCTTAAACCAGTTATAGATGCTTTCGTTGCTAATGGAAATCGATACAATGTGCTGAACTCTGCAATTTTAGAGCTTTTTGAATATATCCGCAAGGTGCATGTTACTTCCGCACTGTATGTGGATATTATACGTTTCTGGAAGATTCTGTCTTCTAATAACTTTGTTTCGTGCAGGAAAACATGAAATTATTGGTTAAGTATATTGTTGATTCGTTTTGGAATCAGTTGGTTAAGTTTGAGAATTTGGCTTCTATTCACTCGTTGAAAATTAAATACGAGCAGGTATTCCTGTTGCCTACCAATTTTACAACCAAGATTTTTAGATATAGAACTTCTGTTCATGTGACTTGTCTGTTTGCAGTGCTTGGAGAATTGTGGAACAAAAATGGATGTTAATGCACCAGACCCAAGAAAACGAATTGATGAGCGTGCTTTGGAGAAAGAGGAGGAAGATTATTTCAACGAGGACAGGTATGCTTTTATCAATTAGATGAGTTAACACTTTAAACAATTTTGTTTCCCCTTTTAATGATTGAATGTGAATGCATACAGTGATGAAGATGATACAACCTCGGCATCTCATCCTAGGAAAGTACAGCCTCAGCCTCTTTCATCCAATGGAGTTGTGGCCAACCACTCATCATTAAGGTATTTTCACGGTCTCATCCAATAGATAACTAAAAATGCATTTCAGTGTGTTTTAGGTTCGTAATTTATATAATTTTGTAGCCCGAGATCTGGTGGACTGGTTGACTATGAGGACGATGAAGATGATGAAGACTATAAGCCACCGCCTCCGAGGAAGCAGACTGAAACCTCGGAGGAAGATGAGGGAATGTTGGAGTCCATTAGGTCAAAGCGGAAGCTGAATCCGAAGGAAAAGGAGCTTGAGCTATCCAAGAAGCAACGTTTGGGGAAAAGCTCTAAATCGAGAGATAGTGTATTTGCAGCTTTATGTTCAACGTTAAGCCAAGCAGTCTTGCCTAGTAAGAAAACTGCAAACACCATACATTTATCCACCCGATCAGCTGAGGGAAACGAAGGCTCAGGTGAGGAAAATCATCTAGAGAAGGAATCTAGTAGTCCGGACGGCAATAGTTCAGAAGAGGACAACCATAGAGACAAAGGATCTCCTAGAAACTGTTCAGACAACAGACAATTGACTGGAGAAGACTCCCCGTTGATACCGCCAAAATCGTCACCCGAAATGACTGTAAATGGATCATGAGTAATACAGATCCCATAATAATGGTTTGTTTTTTATTCAAGGATGTGCTTAGTGATTAAACCAGCCTTGGGCCAACCAAAGAGAAAAAAAAAAGTGAACTTGGATTCCGAGAAAGCGGATGAGTTGTCGGAGGAGGACGATCGTGTATAGTGCTACCACCACCCGGGAAAGACTTGAAAAAAAAAAAACTCGAAATCATGCCCAAGTAAGTCTACAATGCCTTTTCTGATGCTGTGAAGCTGCCTTAAACTGTTTGCATTTGTGAAGACATTACCCATTTTATCCTTTTCTTTTTCTTCTTTGAATCTATCCACGTGGTATTTAGAAAAAGCCTTTATGATGAAAAAAACTGATAGAATAGGGGTAGTAATATTTTGCCCCATTGTTGTTCAGTTGTGGTGGCTGTGTGGCTGACTGTGTTATACTTTAGGATGATGGGTTAGGGACAGTCCAAATTTTCTTTAATTGTAGTTTTAAAACCTCATTATTTATAGAGCATTTGTAAATTATTATAACCTTTTTTTTGTTTTACTTTTGAAAATAGGGTATTTCTTTTTCTTTATTAAAATCATAAAAAAGTCCAAATTTGTTCCCAATTTTATGCTCGTTGTTTAGAAGCTTAACCTTCAATTAATTACTTCGTTCTTTTTTTACTCCTCTCTTCTCTTTGCTTTCTAATTTCTTTTCTGGGAGATTTAATGGATTGAGACTTACACCTTGGTGCGTAGTATTTTCAATTTGGGTCTGTTTGGTTTTGTAGTTATTTATATTTAACTTTAATTCTTAATATATAAAAAAATTAAGTACAAAATAACTCCTTAATATTTCAAATTTTAAATAATAATAAATATTTGACTAGAATTAAGCTTGAGAAAAAAAATGAAAAAAAGGGAGCTCAAGTTGTAATTTGATCTGGTCCGATTATGTCTGGTTTCTTAGGGATAATATTAATAATTCCCATTTAAAAATTTTAAAAATCAATTAAATTAATCTGACTTGTACAAATTAATATTTTTGAGAAAGTATACTAATTGATTAAAACGACTGATACATTCCAACTCAAATTTAATTAAATTTGAAATTTGAAATAATGTGAATTAAGTGAAATTAACTTTTTTTTTCCAAAAAATAAAGAAATTAACTTGAATGGATAATTTAAAATATCCTGAACTGATCATAACCGTGAATGATTCAAATTTGTAATAATTTATTTTTATCTCAAGTGCGAAAAAGGAAAAAAAATTCTCTGAAATTAATCTATGGACTGAATTTAAATCTAAATTAAAGTAATTTTTTAAAAATCAAAATTCATCCGATCCAATTGCAGTAAAAGGAACATTGGGCTGTGGCTAGAGGTTATCGGCTACAATAGGTGGCGAAAAAGGGAAATGGCCACGAAGACCCGCTAATCAGCTTCCCATGCAGGAGACATGCAAGCTCTGAGGAACACATGTCCTTTCACCTCTTGACTCTCTCTACTTTTCTTTCTTACTCTTATCTCTCTGCGCCATAACATCCCTGCAAAATCACACTTACCAACTTCTTATTATCGACTTAAAACACACACACACACACACACACACACAAATAACTAGCCATGACCACTAGTTTAGAGACTAGGTCATTGCTCGATGAACTACGTAGCTTCGACAAAGGAGGCTTCTTCGATCTCGGTCACCCTCTCCTTAATCGCATTGCTGAGAGCTTTGTCAAAGCTGCTGGGGTACGTATGCATATGGTTATGCCTTTTTTTTTTAAACAAAACCAATGAGAGTATGATTTTTTTTTTTTTGGTGATGGTGGTGGTCTAATTTAAATTGTAGATTGGAGCCATTAAAGGTGTTGCCAGAGAGGGTTGTTATCTAGCTCTTGAAGGCAAGCATACCTCTCTCTCTTTTTTTTTTTTTTAAAATTAATTTCTTAATTAAGGTGTTATTGATTGATTGTTTGCTTTAGTTTTTTTAGAAATTTAATAGTAATTTGGTAGCAGGAACTAAATCAAGAAGTAGTTCCACTGATATCAGTGCTAAGAACAATAAGAAGAATCCATTTCCTTATCTCAGAGGTATTTCATCAAATACTTTGCTTGCTATTAAAATATGGTATATCGTTCCGTACCGGTTAAATCTTCCGTTTTCGAATTTGGAGAGTGTCAAGTTTAAGATTAATTTGGGCATTAATTGCTGGTTATATGTGTATCGCAGGAGAAACCAATCGAAAATCGCTCGAAGCAATGGTGAGTTTCTAAATTTCCCTAACGATATCATCAATTTCTTTTTCATAATGAACCTAATGCATTGTACACTGATTGAAATGTTTAATTTAATCTATATATATATGCTGCCTAAAAACAAAAGTCAGGTTTTCTTCGAGTTATTGATTCAATTTTCTAGCCTTGGACTTCTTCAGCTAAGCTCAATCTCAGCATTGGACTATCTTATATGTGACCGACTCGGATTGAGTGTTAACTAGATGCAAATATGTCTCTCAGATTAAGTGTTAGATGTATGTGTCTTGCTTAAGTACCTATAGTTCTTGTATCCGTGTTCTTACATGTCCTTTACCAATTACCAATACGTACCCATCCCCATATCCAAACACTGGTGCACCGTTTTTCATGTAACCGGAGCATCGCATCTTCATGTCCAAATGCTCTGTGTTGGGATACTTGTTCCATACCCTTTTCATAGAAGGGTCATACTTCTTATATGTCCATATCCAAACACGATGGGCCATTTTTCATGTGCATGTGCTTGGACCATTGCATCTCCATGTCCAAATACCTCTGCATGCAGGTACTTGTCTCATACAAGTGTGAGAAAACTGAAAATTCTAGACAAAATAGCATATTATATATATACGCGTGCACACTCACATCCGCATATGTATATTGCCAACTTATTACTTGTTACAATCTTATACAGGTGAAGAGCACTGGAAAGGAATCTCTACAATGGGGTGAGTACTAGTTCTTGCAAGTCCCAATAGGCATTCGCTTGCGACTGTTCTGTAGAAGGTTGATTTGCAAATACTTTATTGACTTAATTTCAGAAGTACTAATTGATCTTAAATTGTCCACCAATCCAAAATTGTACATTGCAGGCCTGGCTGCCAGCTTATATTCGGGTATCACATACGGCTTACAAGAGGCTCGTGGCGCTCATGATTGGGTATGATCAATTTCTTTACTTGCAAGAAAATGGATTGGGTATCGTTTTTTTAACAATTCATAGTAGTTGACACCGACGCCTTTGTTGGTGGCCGATATTGTGTATGCAGAAAAACAGTGCGGTTGCAGGGGCACTTACAGGGATGACAGTGGCACTCACATGTGAGAAACCTTGCCAAGAACACGTGTTGCAATGCGCCATCACCGGAGCCGCCCTTTCGACGGCGGCCAATCTTCTGACAGGAGTGTTTTAAAACCTTTTGTGTCCTTAATAAAGACATCAAGAAAAAACTGGTTGTCTCGGTATTTAAAGTTGTTTCACGGCTTAAGACTATATGACCATGAAATGTGTTGTGTTCTCTTATTTTGCTTATATCATGTTTCTTTCTAAATGGAATTTTATCATCTTGAATTATTGGTCCTAGCTTAAGCTTTTGAAGATAGAGGCATTTTATTATCGTTATTATTATTATTATTTGAATTTTCAATGGCAGAAAAGAAAAAGTAGGTTTTTGTTGTGAAAATTTCAGGTTCTTCTTTTATATAATAAAAAAGTTTGTATTTCAAGTCTTTAATTTTTCATCTCATAATTTATTTATGATTAATTAAGCATGGAGCATTGATTTAATTTTTATTATGATTTTATGAATATATTTTTGTTTATATTTTAATTCTTAATTTCAAAAAGTATAATTTATAGAATTTTAAAATATAATATAGGTTATTAAAATAAAATTTATTATCATAAAAATATATAATTTAAATTTAAATTTTTTAAAAAATTTTAAATTCTTGAAAAACAAGAAAAAATATTCCACAACTATAATACAAAAAGAAAATCTTCTTTACATACTCAATAATTTAATTCTTATTTAAAAAATGTCTTATATAAACTTGTTTTCATTAAAGATTAGATCACAAGTAAAGCGAAAAAAAATTTAAGTAGAAACTAAAGCTTCATATTACCTAGATGACAAAAAAAAAAAAAAAAAAAATACTTTTTTTTTAATTTCTGTTTTTATTCTATTTATATATAAAAAATATAGTTGTCAAAGACGAAAAAGCCCCGCTCTCAAATAATTATAAAATTTCCCTCTTTTCTTCTTTCTTGCATCTTCCCCTACTTGAAGAACTCCCGGTAAGCTTCAATTAATTTTTTGATTAATCTTCTTTTTTTTTTTTGCAAAACGATGTTCAGTTTAGGATTTAATATGAATTAAATCGCAGATTTACATTTTATTTTCAATCTTTCGTGTTTTGAAGTTGGTGTTTGCTATTGTTTTGTACGTCGAAAAATTTTCCCCAATTTTCGTTGTTTTGAAGAAATTTCGCTTCTTTACCTATAATTTCTTGGTTGTTAGTTGGCAAATTATGCAAAATTATCTTCTTTTAGTGTCTCTGCTGAATTTTGATTTATTTTTCATATTTTAATTTGTAGTTAAATGTTGGGATTTTGTTGTGAATATTGGGTCTTTTAATTAATTTGTTGAGCGCTATTTTTTTAAATAAGGAAATTATGCCTTCATCCAATGTACGAGTGAAATGATCTAATTTCCTTCAAGATTGGGCATCTATTTATCTGTAAAAATAGAGAATTTGTTGTAAAAAATGGAATTCTTGTTAGTAATTTAGTTAGCATTATATGTTTTAAATGAAGAAACTGGAAAATTTGAATGTGCTGGAGGATTTAGGTTGAATTGATATACACACATATATATACGATTTTTTTCTTTTTTGTCATTTGATAAGATGTCCGGTAAAAAAGAAGAAAAACTCAAGTCGTGGCCGAAAGAATCTAGGCCACAGCAATGACAGCTGCAAAAGGTCGTGCTCAAGCTGAAAGGGCGGCAGCAGCTGCAGCCCGTAATGTTAATACTTACGGGCAAAAAGAAGAGGGTCCGAGTAGATGGCAAGAGAAAACGGAAGCAAAAAGGCACACGTAGTTGATGAGTACCTAAAAGGCGTTTCGATTAGGTGAAAGGAAAGACAATACGACAATGTCTACGATAGGTGCTTAGCAGTGCCAAAAGTGTTTTCAAGCCGGACATTGGACATACGAATGTAAGAATGAACGAGTCTATATGTCACAACCCTCGCGTACGTAGCAGCTTAAGAATCCGAAATTGAGGATGAAACTTTCAATCTCGTATAATTTGGATAACCTGGATTTTAAGGATAGGAATGACGGTAATAGGTCTAAGAAAAGCAAGAGGAAGCATTGGCGAGGTTCTGGGTCCGATTCTGGTAGTGAGGCTTCAGTTTTCAGGACTGATACTGGTGCCTCATCGGATTCTTCTTCAGCTGAGAGTAGTACGGATTACAATTCATCATCATCCAAGTCCGAGGAAGAGGGAAGGCAAGAGAGGAGGAAGAAGCAGAAGGGGAGGAAGAGTTTAAGGCATTGACATCTTGGCTGTTCGTTGCTGGATGTCAGGTGATTGACCCTTAGGAAATAACTCCTTATAAGTCTTCTTTCCTTTTTCCGATGTTTATAAGTGACAATATTACCTAGTAGTTGTGGAATCCCTTTATGAAATCATTGTCGCTTGGACATGTGTCCCTGGATTTTTCGAGTTCCAGGCAAGCTTATCTTCTCTTTGAATTCATGATTTTACGAGTTTCCAGCTATAATTCTTTTATCGAACAATTTGAATCAAGAATTCATCCCTGACAAACGAGAGATTTTGTTGAATGCATGGATCGAAGTTCAATAACAAATGAATCCGAAGTTCAGCTCAGTTGATCAGTTGATTATGCAATGTTTGATTCACTGTACCCGAACATGCTGGTCAAGGCTCCCTGAATGTTGTTACCTCGTAAAGTAGAAAGCAGATGACCATCAGGAGGAGGTTTGTGATATTGGCCAATAACGCCTGTACTTATTTTCTCGAAATCGACAAGACGCACCCAAGATAGTACCTGAACAACAAGATCTGGATGAAAGCTGTAGAAACTTCTGTACTATAGGAATCGGTTCAAATCAATCCCTCTACTATTAAGTTGATAAATTTAATCCCATATTAATAAAAAAATTAACAAAATTAAAATTTACTACTTAAAAGAATTACAGTGAAAACAAGCACATAAAAACACAGAACTGCAACTATGGAAGAAAGCCAACATTGTTGTAATAAGAGCATTTCCTCCGATGGAAAAAGAATACCTTTGTCCTAAAGTTCAACACATATCTTCTTCACTCTTGAGGTCGCCACAGACATTACATTCCAATACTTTAGACTGAACATCATTGGATGGGGGCAACGGCGCGAGTGTGCCCCAACATTTTTCGCGATTACACATGTATCTCACAAAGAAATAAGCATGGGGAAAATCGGCTTCTCCTACTTCATCCCCTTCAGAGGCTACCATTTGTTCATCGTTGTCCTCTTCCATGATCTCCTCATCCTCATTCTCTTCGACGGTCCCGCTATCATCTATAACGTCAGCTTCGTTATCGGACCAATGAGCCTCAACTTTGCAACGGTCACAATTGCAGGTAAAGCCATAATCCTCAGCCAATCTCTTCTGTCGGGCGGAGTAGTTGAGATTGACGGGGAAATAACTCAAGCAAATCTCTCTACCTATAGGGACATCATGAATCATCCTAACAATCATGTCGGTGTTCTGGTCTGGAGCTGAGTCGAGGTAATCGAATCTGCAAGCATTTGGAAGACAATCATGGTTGAAGAAAGAAGCTTTGGGATAGATCCCGTAAGCACGGGCGGACCTCTCTCCGTCTTGTTGTAGAGAGATAGGTTCCATCAAGCCAAAAGCATTGAGCTTATCTTTTGCCAATAAAGCAGCTGTGAGTTCGATAGAAATCAATAACGAAGGCGGAGGACAGACCGACGAAATGAGGGAATGTAGGAATTCGGCAGCAGGAGCATCGGAAGGGGAATATTGACCTTGAAGAGAAAGCAAAACCTGGAAATCCGAAGGGGAAACAAGGGCTAGATTATATGCAGCTATAAGAAACCGAGCTTGCACTTGCTGTTCGAGAGGTTGAGAAAAAAGAGAAGGGCAATCCCGAAGACGACTAAGAGCCTGGCAAACCCAAGGTGAATGAGAGGAAGCTGTTGCTGCGGTTAGGCAATTTAGACCGCAAAAGGGATGATGAGAACATAATGGGCACGGCACTACATTTGCCGATGAGGAGAGTATCCTAAAGCAATTATCACAATAAGATGCCGAAGATTGAGGTTTAACCAACGGGAAAGCAGAGTAAACAACGATAGGAGAATCCTGGAGAATGATTTGCCCCGCCTTCAATGGCTGCGATGCAACGAGAGCCCTTCCTCTTCCTTCTATCTCCACTAACCTTAACACAGAACCCGAATCAGCTGTCAACATCCTTTTACTTCCCACTCTGCAAACATTTAAAAAAAAAAAAAAAAACTCTTCAAACAACATTCACAATTCTCAATGCTGCAAATTTTTCTAACGTTAAAATACGCCATCAATAATTGTACTTTGACAAAATTTGAGATTTAGTCCCAAAACATAAAAAGTTAAAGTCCGCTTACTATTTCCATTTAACAATCCCAGTCCAATCATTAACATCTTTCGTATTTTTTGTCAAAATTTGCCAACTTGGCAGCCCTCATATCATGTGGCATACTAACGGTGTTAATGACTGGATTAGGATTTTTAATTTGAAAAATTGAAAAAGTAAGAGGATTTAATTTTTAACTTCTAAAGCATAGAGACTAAATCTTAAATGCTGTAAAAGTACAAAGACATTGACCTATTTCTAATACCAACAGGTCAAAAACACAGTAAATTCAAATTCCATCTCACTAATGCCAAATCATGTGGGAAAAAAACATAATTTAGGGTTTAGGGTTTTTTTTTTCCATTTTTCTCTTCAAACCAACCTCTAATTACATCATTATCAAGCTATTAACCCAACAAACAAAAATGGGGTGAAGTAACTAAAAAATTCAGCCAGAAACATATATGCAAAAGAACCCTGGAAATTCACTAAACCCAACAATGAAAAATAATCCATTTTCCTTGAAGGTTAGAACCCTAAACAATACTAAATATCATAGTAAAAAAGAAACAGTAGGAATCAAACCCAAAAAGGATAATAATTCCTTTTAAAAATGAAAAATTGGGGAAGTTTAGTTCTTACCAAAGTGTTTGAGCTGAGACCAAACCCCCTTTTTTTTTTTTTTTGCTTTGATGCTGAGACCAGACCTTTAAAAGAGAATTGTTCAAGTTTTCAGTTGCAGAGAGCGGCCATAAATGAATGCTTGGTTCTTCTAGCTAGGTTACAGAGAGAGGTTTAAAGCACTTTTATTAGAACTCTTTAATTAATGGGTTTGATTAAAAAAAGACCTAGGATTCTAAGAATTGGGCTGGGCTTTATAGAAAAAAAATGTAACAAAAATTATTAATAAATAAAATTATTTCACTTATATTAAATTTATATTATAAATATATATAAATGAATTATTTAAAGGTCGAGTTATAGATGTAGTAAAGAATTTATGCACGAATGTTTATTAACCTCAAGTTCGATTGTTATATATTTAGGTTTTTTAAAGAATTAATTTTTAATTATTTCATTTAGACATTTTGTATGGTTAAAAATATTTATTAATAGTTTTTAAAAATAAAAAAAGATTTTTTAGTCCCTTCGTTTATTACGACATTAATTATTCATATGACAAATTTGACCTTCATTTTATCTATTTATGATCAAATCCATGGTATTCATATTGTCTACTCACGAAAAGACAAAAAGGTAATAAGAAGTTCCGTTGGTTCAAAATTTCAAACCATTAATTAAAAGTCTAAAATGTTAGTATTAAAATTTTACATGTTAATAATTATAAATTACAATCGATGATGTAAAAACAAAATTACAAATGATGCATATTATTGTTTTATTATAAAAATTATAATATTAAATAATTTTATAGATATTATTATATAGGCGTAAATATATTCAATTTTTTTTCTTCAATCACCTAAAAGTATTGCAGGAAACAAAAACGGAAAACTTGATTCCACCAATTTTGAAAACTTTAGCTCCACTAATCTGAAAACCTTTGGTAAGGTTACCTAATCCAATTCTGAAAAACCAATCTATACAACTTCATATATAGGCGGAAGAGAAACAGAGTCCATAACTTCTAGGTACGTTTATGTATATAGCAAACCATTGATTTAACAATAAATGCACGCAACTTTGTAATATTGGTGCTTATGATATATCAAGTTCTGCGAAAGGCAAACCATGCAGCTCAGTCTCGTAGATTCAGGTTCTTCCATGGCTCATGTTCCAAAAATCAACTTCGTGTTCAAGAACACGCAGGAGTGTCGCTTCAGCTTTTGTGATGACATCATCGGACCCTTTTTCTAGCTGTCGATCGACAATATTCCTAAGGGAATTACAGTACTCTCCGAAGCTTTCATTGCCCCATCTTTGGCAAGTTTCCTTGAGTTCTGGAGGGGTTTTACTGTCATCTTCTAAGCAGTGTGCGAAACTCTCCTGATAGATTGTTTCGATCGCCCAAAAAGCTACAGCCGCGACTGTGTATTCGACTTCTGGGCTTATTAAGCTCTCAAGAAATCTGCAATACCATGTAAAGTCAAATGTATAATGCTACAAGTTCGACTATGCACAGCTCAATGCTATCGACAAATCTACGCCGCTATTGCCATGGGCATTTTAAATGCAAAGAACATATATGCACAACACGTAATCGACACAGCTCAACGCACATATATGAACAGAGCCTTGAGTTATTATTTTGCAAATGTAAGAATAGAGCGACCATACAAGGCTTGGCCCGAGCTTTTTCAATAAACCAACAACCCAAGATTATAGCAATTCGAGTTTCATGATCAATCCGAACTCGATCTTACACCAAACTGGTATGCATTTGCTTGATAGTCCGATTTCGGCTTTAAAGCTTTCAAACTAGTTGACCAAGCAATGGAAACTAAGAAGAAAGCTAAGAAAATACTTAATCAAGGATCTTAATATTTATATTTGATCTGAAATAACATTAGACATGTACCCGTAACAATGACCCGAAAAAAGTTTGACACGTTGCACCAAGCGAGCAACTATTCGAACCCATCGAAGTCCGAGTAACATGACCACCTAGCAATGAGCTGTCCTAATCTATATTGATCCGGAAATCGAGACTTGTGTTCGTATATTGAGATATGACCCTCCAAAGATCCTTAAAATTCGTGGAAGAAGGCACTCAAAATCGAATATATAGAAATAAATACCCGCATACAACACTTACACCAAATCAAGAACAACATAGGTCCCAATCATCCACATTCACGAGGCAATCAAAACAACAAACACTTGGTAAACACACACACATGAAATTACCGGCAGTATTCTTGATTTGCTTTCTGAGGAACAATATCTGAGAGCTGAACACCCCACTTAAAAGCTTCTTTCTTAAACCAGGAAATCTCATCATGTAAAGCAGCTACACCTCCTAATATCACTTCTACATCACCATTACCATCATCTGATCCTTTATAAGCTTTAGTCAAAACACTTGCTACAAACGGCACAAAAGCTCTAACAAATATGTAATCCTGCCCCTGAAATTATATGAATCCAAAACAATCAAGTTTTCATATAAAAGAACCCAAAATTTTTCAGGAGCTACATGCAATTTAAGCATAAAATAGCAAGAAATTTAGGATCAGAAAACAAGAACCAGCCATGTTTTGAAGGCGGAGATATCGATGTTCCCATCTCGAATGCTGCGGATAAAAGGATGTCTGGTGGCTCCGTCGTACAAGTGGCGGTGCTTCCTCAGCCATGTCTCCGTCACGGTGATCTTTGCCTGCATTTTTATGCCACTGTGTAACCAATTTCTACAAAATTGCTGCTTCTTGAACCGTGTTTTAAAGGCCGGCTTTTTCCCTTGGTTTCCCCAAAGTGTCACGCATGCAAAATCAAAGGTTTTGGGTACGTGTCAACTCTGGAACACACGTGTAAGCATTTTGAATTGGTAGATTTTTTTCAATTGCTCGACTTAGATTAATTTGAATGGTCAAATTAATTTGAAATTTGAAATTGTTTTGGTTATTTAGGTTATCAAATTAATTGAATTCCGGTTATAAATTTATAAAAGAATCGAATCACACATGCATGGATTCAAGTCCTAGAACACTTTTGAGTATGGATTCCAAGCTGCATGGTTGTGTTACTGTGTGTCAGAGCAAGAAACGGGAGCTTATAACGACGGTTTCGTCTTCGGTTATGTCGAACATGTCTGGGTTTATGTCTTTAAGGTGTGTTACCATTATGGTGTTGAAAGAAAAGGGAATGTTTAAAGCTTGTGCAAAACATGACAGCCTTTTACCTGTTTGTTCCATCTTGGTCCGTAATGTTGTGCCGATGGCTGTTATTTTGAGACGCTCGATTGGGGGATTTTCGCGTGTTGCTAGTGCTTGCATCAAGGATATGCATTTTGCCCTGCTTCGGATGGCCAAGTCGATGGACTTTTTTCGAGCATGAAATGCTTTCAATGATCGCTTGTAAACCGGTAAACTGTGTTCCATGAATGAATGGTAACTTAAATTAGATATTCACAACTGTTTCATCAGGGTGGTGTGATGGTTTATTATCATCGGTTACCCCGCTGATTTTCTCCCGGAGACCTTTACTGAAATAATAGATGATTCGTTGGATCGCGGTGCCAGCATCGGAAGATACGAACTTGCATAGGTTGCGGAACTTTCTCGCATGATCCGGTTGCCATCATGAGCTTACGTCTTTGATCTTGTCACCCGAAAGATTATAGCATCTGCCGTTGAAGAACTCGTTGAGCTCCGAGAGATAATCATCAAAGGATTCCATGCATGGATGAAATCTTGTTGAAGCTTGATCTTGCAATTTTGATAAGACTTGCGGCTGATGAATTTTGATAACACTTTTCACTGTTGAACAGTTAAATGAAAACACCAAGGAATGGTAATGTTTAAGACATTAAATCCAGAGTTTAAAGAAACTTCCATACCGAAATCGAATGCACCTGAGTTCCCTTCCATCTGACGAGCAAGCATTTTCCATTCATATCGAGTGTGCAAAATCTTCCGCACGCAAAAGTTTTTAGAACAAGACATGCTTGGTACAAAGATGACATACTTAATTCCACCTCCTCCATTCCATACCGAACGGAAAACGCCCTTCAAACATCGAACTTCACGTGCCGGACCTTCCTTTCCTCGCCTTCAGCAGCTACCATGTTCCTAATCCCCTCTGCAAAGTACACCGATTCTACAATCTCTCTGTTTACGCAGTTCCGTTTCATGCAAGTCACATGGCAATCAAAGTACATACTGAAGAAGAAAAGAGCTTCAACGAAACGGTTCGCAAACATCGGGGAGTTTTGATTGGCCTCGATTTCAGGTACCACCATCAAACAAGGGTTAATAAGTTTAATCACTCTCATTATATGTTCGAAACCGGTTCGGCATTACAAGCATGCTCCTAAGAGTTGTTGCGGCATAGACGGCAACCGTTTCTCCAACATCGACTTCGAAGAGATTTTCTTTGAGATCCAACATGTCTGAGACCACAACCACCTTAAAAGAAAAGGGTAATCCCAAACTTTGAGCAAAGCTTAATAGCCACTTACCGGTACCCTTGATTAACCGTTTCCCGTTAGTTGCAACTGTGGTTACTTTAAGACTCGTACCGAGACACGAGAGCTTGCATTAGAACCGTCCATTGCACCCTAGTTTTGATTCCAAGATCAATTATGTGAACCTTTTTTGCCTTTGAAACATGTTCGACAATGGCTTGAATCCCTACAAATGGTATAATTTGTGAAAAAGGCAATTCTCCATGGCATGCTAATATAGCTGGATTAGGCCTCATCATCAATTCATCGAAGTTAAGCACCGATTTACTTCTCGAACCCTTCCCCGTATCTATCTCGATCTTCTCTCAAAGAGCTTTGGAGAAATAATAAACTACTTGTTGAACCAGATTCCCAGTTCTTGACGACATGAACTCGCATTGTTTCACCAACATGCTCGTACACTCGAATTCTCGATACCCTACTTTAGCAGCTAGGAGTAGCAAAGCAAGCTCAACATCCTGCGTTTCCTTAAGGGTAAGTCCTGAAAACGAAAGATCAATACCTCGCCTCGATGAATGGATAAACATCTTACCTGCAACTCTCATGACATCTTCGGTCGACAAGTTCCCCTCAACCCCATTTTTTAACACGGTTACGTCATCGACTTCCTCAGTTTTCCTTCCGTATGCAGTCGTTCGAATTCATTGCCATAGTTGTTTAGCAATCCATAGCATCCATCAATGGCTACTCCATAAAAACTCTCACAAACATTATTACAAACACTTCGCTTGTCAGGGAATCCACCAACGAAAGACAACAAAACATCATTCGACATGGTACAATGGTACATATCAAATCATATGTTCTTAACAAAAATTTCAGCAATTTGAATAAATATATACACTGATATTAGATTAAATTCATAAAGCAATAAATTTTTGATATCATTGTTGAGGAATTTAATCAAATAAGATAAACAAAACAAGACACAAAATTTTAGACATAAAACATTTTGAGAATGACAAAAAAAAGAGGGAACATATAGTAAACAGACATTAAATTAAACCTTGATTAACACATGAGAAGGACATATTACAATGCAGCCTGCAAGAAAAAGACTCAAAATCATTACTGAGCTTTGAGACTAACAGCAATGTAAATTTACATTATTTTGTCTTTTCAATTTGTTTCCATTGCCATTTTTCTCAGTATTATTGGAGAAAATTCAATTTATTATCAACTATGATGTTGGCCAAGTAAGCAATTAAATGACTAACGGAGGATAACTTGGCAACTTTTAAAAATAGTATAATAGCAAATTTAACCCTTAGCATTTATATATTGTACCAATTTAGTCTTGAATCTAAAAAGTTAACCCTCAACATTAATTTGGCTTTTTTGCAGTTTTACTTTCATTTGTGACATTAAAGATTAATTTTAAAAGAACGAGAAAAGATGAAAATTATTATATTAAATTTTGGGGTGTTTTCATTTTTGATATATTTTAATCAAATTTAGTTGATAAATTTATTTTTTAAGCTTTTTAGTGAAAAGGTCACAAAGAAAAGAAAAACTGCAAAAAAAAATCATTGAAGATTAATTTTTCTAGAATCAAAATTAAATTGACATAATGTAAAAATTTTAAGGGTTAAAATTATTATTATTCTAATTTTAAAAGACGTTGGATTATATTTCTGTTAACCATTTAGCTGCCAATGACTGAAAAAGAAAAAATAGAATAGTTGGAGACCAAAAAAGAAAGTTAACAATAGTTGGTGACTATTGTCACTCATCCAATAAAACTACGCCACGTGGTGAAACTGTAGCCAATGACGTCTTAAGTCAAGTCAACCATTAAATTCCCAAAGTCCGAAGCACTTCTTCTCCTTCTTTTTCTCAAATTCTTATCCCTTTTTATAGAGAGACACTCGAAACAAAATTATAAGTATTTATATACGGAGGTGATAGCGGCGGCGCTGGTGGCGGTTGTACAATCAGAATTCAGATCGGCGATCTAATGGCTGAAGACAAGTATAACCTCAAGAATCCGGCGGTGAAGAGGATCTTACAAGAGGTTAAGGAATTGCAATCCAATCCTTCCGATGATTTCATGAGCCTACCACTCGAGGTAAATTTCTCTAAAATTTAGGAGGGGGGTTTAAATAATTTTCACTGCTTTTATAATTCGGGTTTGTCGATGGAACACGGGACTAAAATTAATATTTTAGGGAAAATTTTTATTCAAGAGATTTATTGAGGATCTTACATTAAGGAGATGCTATCGTAAGCCTACCTAATCTCAAAATTTTAGGGTTTTTCTTTTAATTTCTGAGTTTGATGAATAGGGTTTTTGGATGGAACAGGGACTAAATTGAATATCTTAGGAAAATGTTTGATTTGGGGTGAAATTAAGAAACAAATTGTTTGTTGGTTTGAGAGATTATTGAGAATTGTGATGATAAATTTTTGGTGTTTTTTTTTTTTGCAGGAGAATATATTTGAATGGCAATTTGCAATTAGGGGTCCAAGGGATTCTGAATTTGAAGGAGGGATTTATCATGGAAGGATTCAATTGCCTTCTGAGTATCCATTTAAGCCCCCTTCATTTATGTTGCTCACCGTAAGGGCTTCCTTTATATATACATATATACATGTATATAGGTTCCAGTTTTGGTAAATTATCTAATTTGATGTAATCTGCTCAAATTTCAGCCAAATGGACGTTTCGAAACGCAGACTAAGATTTGCTTGAGTATATCGAATCACCACCCGGAGCATTGGCAACCATCTTGGAGTGGTGAGTACCATATCTCTTTTTCAAGGCAAACACAATGCGAATTTTGATATAAATTGTTGTCCTGAACCCGGAAAACAACAACTTTTTCTTATGTTGTAATGTTTATTCCACTGCTGTTTGATGAAGCTACTCAAAATCAATGATAGTGGCACTAGTGAATTGATATGTTAGCATTTGTTACTGTTTAACGAAGCTAAGTTACTTTGTATTGGGTGTGTGTGTTTGGATACGGGTAAGTGTCTGATAAGTTGGGTTAATTTGGTTGTTGGTGTTGATAGTTAGGACTGCTCTAGTTTTTTGACATGTTAACATTTGTTACTGTTTGATGAAGCTTTGTTTCTGTGTATTGGGTGTGTGTTTTTTGGATATGGGTAAGTGTCGGAATACACGGATAAAAGTCGGGCTAATTTGGTTGTTGGTGTTGATAGTGCGGACTGCTCTAGTGGCATTGATTGCATTCATGCCCACCAGCCCGAACGGCGCCTTAGGTTCTCTAGATTATACTAAGGAAGAGCGGCGTACCCTTGCCATCAAATCTCGTGAATCACCACCTAAATACGGGAATCCAGAACGTCAGAAACTTATCGATGAGGTATGTTTCTGCTTTGACTACCGATTACATTCTTTGATTTTGGCTCTTTACTAACGAAGCTTTTTTTTTCATGGCACAGATACATGAATATATGTTAAGCAAGACTCCCAGTGTTCCTCAACATAGTCCTTCACAATCCTCAGAAGAACACCCTACCGAAGCCAAAACTGAAGCCGAGGCAGAGGCCAATCAGCAAGATTCCGTTACTGTGGGTGCCGGGAATCCCGGAATCCCTAATCCAACATTAAATGAAAGGGTTGTCGAAGAACCTCCTGTGGCTCCCGCCAATGCTTATCCATATCCTGTTGCCACGAAGCTAGTGAGAGAGATCCCTGGTGAGGGACTAAATAACCAACCACTACGAAGGCCGGAGATGAGGGTTCAACGATCCTTTGTTGATGACCGCTTATTTACGTGGGCTGCCGTCGGACTTACCATTGCTATTTTGGTTCTTTTGTTCAAGAAATTCATCAAATCTAGTGGACACGGTGCTGTTTTCATGGATGGTTCATAGTTCTAGCAACATCAGCTCAATAAGGAAGAAAGAAATCTATCAGTATATTTGTTTAAATCTTAGCATGGGATTGATTTGAAATTATAATGTTCAGCTTTTTGTAATTAATGGAGTGTTTAATCAATCAATTATCTTATGTAAGCATGACCAATACAATTATAAATTTGGTTTTGAAATGCAATATTATAAAAAAGTATATAATAAATGTTCAATTTATTTTTATTTTTTTTGTTTTTTCGTTTAAAAACTCTAAATCAATTGTTGATATTGTTGGTATTTTCAGTCAAATTTTGTCATCAATAAACTCATGCAATCAATACTCGAGCGAAGCAAATGTTAAGCCCTTCAATCAAAATTAGTTTTTGAAGCGGTTAAAATAGGTTGTCAATGATCGATTATGAATTTTCATAAGGTGACTAAATTATTAGCCTAGTTGTTGGGGAATGAATTTCAAAAAGTTATTGATTTAAATTATTGATATATGAATTTTCTATTCTATCTCTAGTATTAACTCGAATCACTTCTCTCTCCTTTTGATAGTTTAATATTTTCATAGAACAGCTTTAAAAATCATAAATTTGCAAACTAAAATTCAAATAATTTTTTCCTCTACTTTTTAACATTAGCTATCATATTTCCTAGATCTAGAGTACTATTCTACCTTATCAATCATCGAAACAAAATGACTAACTTAATTGACTTATAGTAATATATATTTTTAGAAACTTTTTAAGTATATTTTATTATATAATAAAAAATCGATTTAATAAACTTAACCAACTGAAGTGATTGGTGCTAAGTTTGGTTAGATCAATTAAGACCACGTATGAAGTTGGTTGGATAAATCAGTTTTTCAAATTTTATAACTGAACAAATTGATTGTCTACTCTCCCTTTTATATCAATTTTAGAAACGAATCATTAGGAACATTGTAAAAAGAGTTGATAAAACAAATTTTGACAGAAAATATTGAGTCAATGATTATATGAATCGTGTAAAAAGTATCATACAAATAAAAATATATATATATAAATTTTCTGAGTTCAAATGGAACTGAAAATTAGTGCAATGTTTTTATCGATTCAAAACAAAACCAAACACTCATGCTCCAATTCTTGTCCTACAGTTTGTGTCTAAAAAACGAGATTATAGAGAACAAAGCACCAACAAAGATAAGGACGATGAACAAAACAAGAAGGACGATCACGATACGACGCAAGGGCCGTTGAAGATAACCAGGTTTCAACGGTGGCCGCATCGTCTTCAAGCGAGGCTGCCAACTGCTCTTTTTATACTCTTTCACTTGCTCGCAAAGCCCATTGTAATAGAACTCGTCGTCGGCATTCTCCATTACTTTCATCTCTTCACAAAGACGATGAAACAATGTCTCGACCTGTTTCTTATCACTCACATCATAGTTTGTAAGAATTTGCTTTCTTTTCACTAGTTTCACATCTTTGTTTTCAGGGAGAAGAGTTTTCATCAGAAATACGTAGGATGAGATGTGATTACTGGCCCCGGGACCGGATTGTTCAATGGCGATGAGGTTTCGGAGTAGCGTTTCGGTATATTGATGGACATTGATAGGCGGAATTTCGAGTACTCCTTTGACGAATTTTATATCTAGTAAATCCTCTGTTGTTGCCTTCTTGAGTTTAATTCCAGCATCTTTGAGCTTACTTGCCTTGTAAGGCGAACCTCTAACTTCTTCTTGTTTTGCTCTGATTCTCGGAACCGTTGGGAGGAAACAATGGCGGATTAAGTCGAGAAAATGATTACCTTCTTGTCCGAATTTCACCAAATGAAGTCTGTGATCTCCTGGGATCATGTCTCTGAAGAACCGGAATGCAAGTTCGGTGAGGGACAGTTTGCAATGGTTTGGAATCGGGACGATATCAAACAGCCGTTGAAGGATGAAATAAGGGATCTGATTTTCCAGCAGTAACATGTCGCACCTCAACTCGTACAACAACCCGGACGTGTTGAACACGTAATCGCCGCGGCGTTTTAGACCCTTTATCGCGTACTTGAGGAAGAGTTCAATTAAGAAACCGGCATCAGCTAACATGATCTCAACAAATTTGTCACTCGGAACCTCGTCCTGTTTGAGATCTTTGTAGCACAGCCTTGCCTTATGCTCCAGCTCTCTTAAAGACTTTACACACTTGTCCAATGTAGCTTCAAGGTGAGATTTCCGATTCAGGAGCGAATACAGATACCGCCATTTATGTTCTTCCATGAATTTCGTATTGTCCCGACCGTGATGGAAAAGACCGATGGATACAGTTTGAGGGAGATAATGTTTTTCATCGATCTCTCGCAGTTTCTCATTGACTTTGAAAATGCAGCTCGCAGTCGTCATGGTTTCCATTTTTTCTTTAAGGGGAATTACTAGAGAATCATAAGACCCTTTCGGGATTTCGATGGCGACATGTTGTAGGACATCTGTAGGTTCCGACATTGATGTAGCCATCTGTAACTGAAACAACAAGCTTTAAACAAGCAAATAAAGGTTTTTCATTACAACCTGCAATGGCATTATCATCATCATTAAAGGAACTGGGTTTAGAATAATTTTTCCCATGAATTTCTTCTTTTAAATTCATTTCGAAAGTTCTAGCTCGGTTGAAACTAAAAACCGAAATTACTCAATCTTACTCAATTAAACTCATTTATCTAAGAAAAATGAACTTGATTCCCACACTCAACTTCAAACTAGACCATTTATGCTTGCAAGCTACTCAATCAAGTAATAAACTTGGAATTCAACCTTCAAGCTAAACAGCAATCAAGCCAAATTCGAGTTTTTCAAACCAGACCCAAATAGCTTTCAAGCATAAGTGTATCATTTATCTCTAGGGTGCATCACCCATATAACCTTAATGCATTGTGTACAAATTTTACAGAAGAATTTGAAAGTTATACATATATATATTATACAAAGAATACCCAATTTGAAAATTTTTAAACAAAAATAGCACTAAAAGTGTTTTTCATATGTATGGCTATATATGAGCTTCGTATACCTGATTGTGGAGCCAATAAATTTAGCAAAAGAATACTGAATACACTATAAAACAGCTCCCTCCCTAGCACTGGGGAATTAGCTTAACCTAATAGCAAACAACCAATTGAACCCTTGCCATCTTAATTTAATGATCGCTTGAGTCAGATTTTGATGGTGACAGGAGGGTAAGCAGCTATATATATCTTTAAACTTGAAGGAATCCAAGATGACTTGGGAAGATTGGTAAAGAGCAAAATTAGAAAATATTATTATATATGTGTGTATATATATATATGCAGTGCTAAATATAAAAAAGAAACTAGGAATCAAACTCGGGTTTAATTCAGTTAAGTTTAATGCATAATTTGGTATCTAAGTTTGATAATTTTTCTAATACATTATTTATGTTACTTTTTTATTCAATTTGATATTTGTAGTTGACAAAAGTTATATATTTTGATACATAAAAATATGTTAATTTTTTAATATTTAATTCAGATTTTAGAATTAATTTAATGAAAATTCATAATCAACTATTAATATTAACAGTTAACTTTTATTAAATTAATCCTAAAACTCAAATTAAATCATACCATCAGATTGTGTTTGACATAAAATTAAACAAATTTACAATTAACACTAAATCTATTTTATTAATAAAATCATAAAAAAATTCAAACCTAATAATATTAACAATTAAATGTCACCAAATCAACCCTAAAATTTGACTTAAACATTAAAAAGTTGATGTTGTTACATTTGAGTATCAAAATCTATAATTTTTGTCAAATATAAATATCATATTAGATTAAAAAATAATACAAATACTATATTTAAAAAATATCAAATTATATATTAAACCAAATAGAATTCAAATCAATAATCAATCGTCACATATAACTAACTATAATAAAAAAACTCATACATTTATTTAAGATACCACTTGAATCTGAAATATTGAAGGTTCATGATAGCTTTACTATCCAGCCAAAACTGTTTGTATTTTTAATGCCAAGAAAAATAAATAAAAGAAAGTAAGAGAATCTATTCAATACATGATTTTTTTAAGTAATGCAGTCTGAAAAGGCATTTCCAGCCCATGATAGAAACTCCTGCACAAAGCATAAGTAGCCTTCCTTATTACAGCTTTGTTGCAAGTAAAAAGCTATTACTGCCAAAAAAAGCTAAACAGATTGCTTAAGGAAAAATTCAAGAATTTTTTTAAGTGCGTAAATGGGTTGTTGCAATCTCCTCTGAATAACGTATATGAATAGCATTATACCAATATGCATGTCCTAGCTTTACAGAAGTAGAAGCCAATAAAGGACAAATACTATATTCACGTGTCCAACATAATATATTCAAATCTTTTTCCTAAATTAGAAGGAACATACATGATCATTAATGCAAAAAAAAAAAAAAAAGAGTAAAAGTAAGCAATTATATATATTGCGTAAAAGAGATCACGAATTAAAAATAAGAAAAGGGCAAATTTATTAAAATTGATCAAACTTAAACTCAAATTAAAAACAAAATTACTATATGCTAGTACTATTTATTAGCTTTATTGCCAAAAAGGGAAAAAAGTACTATTTACCAGCTCAATTGTTTAGCATTAGAATAAAGTAGACATTGTCTGCACTTGATTTATTTTACTTTTTGTAAAATAAAATTATTCTCTAAGATTAAAGCGTCAAGACCTGCTGCTGGCTTTGGTTTCTACAAGAGCAAGTTATCTATCCCCTTCCTGATCTTCCTGTACTGTTAAATCAATATTGCTAATGAAGATTATAAATGACTAGATTAGTCAATTCTAACCCAAACTTTAAAATTTTATCTGAAAAACTTGATTTAATTATAAAAAATAATTAAATTAGAAATATTAAAAATTAAATCTAAAATTATTGAACCTCAAAAGAATATAAACTCGAAATAAATTGAATAAATAACTCAAAATAACCAAATCTAAAAAATTCAAATAATTATTAAAAAAAAATTGGATGACCAAAACATAAAATTCAATCCAATTTGACCCAATTTAAAACCAACCTGAATTGACAAGTTTAATACCTATACTACTTAGACTCGAATGTGTAGGGTATAATTGTGTCAAACAAGGATAAGTTAATTTTTTTTCTAAGTTTTCCTATATATTTAGAAGATAATTATAGAAAAATACCCATACCCTTATCATGATATACATATATTGATTACATTATAGAAACCAAAATCGAATTAACGTAGAAAAATGCATTACAACATTTTAGTAAAATAGATACTGATGGTGAGAATAAGACTTCCAAAATGCAATCCCCAAATTCAAGTTACCATGAAATTGCACACGCACATACATTTAATATATATTTATATATTACTGCGCATATTGATCAAAGCCATGTAGCAGTATAAAAGGAGAACCTGAGCTTCCAATATTAAAACTCTATTCACACTTGAGTGCCCGGGTGATCTCCCATGAAACTGCATCAGCCTCCGGGGTTTGACTGTCGCGAGATCCGTGCACTGCCTGCCGCTTGCAATTCACTAATGCAACAATGAACCTCTCATTCTCCAGTGAAGAAGGATACATAACTTGCTCGTCCTGGAATTTATAGGATCCAGCAAAATTGCAAATTTAAGATGGTAAATGCACTGAATATTGAAAACCAACATAAGTTCATCATTTTAACAAATTTAACTTCATTCACAGTAACACAGTATTTGCATACCTATGAATAATTAGTGTTAAAAGATTTGAAGTGTATCCTAACCCTGGCTTCAATGAATCCCCTATTACGAGGACTATGCAGTTGGTCAATTCGACTAAAATAAATTGAAAATCGACAGAACCAACCATCAAATGCAAATTAATCGAAACCAATCAAGCTTAGCTTCATAACCAAAAAATAACCGAATCAACTTAATTCAGTCGGTACAATCATGTATCTTGGTTATTTCAATTAATCGAGTTGAGTAGTATGGATAATTAGTTAGGGTTTAAAGTCAATCAATTCATTAGTCATTACACAAACTTCAAACCGGACCTACTTAGCCAACAGACCCGGATTATAATCAATCTAACTGCCCTAATTTAACGGACCAACAACAATCAGTCAGGTAAGCCAGTTATAACCACTTCTGCATAGCCCTTACCTATTCCTTAATATTATTAAATGAACTTGAAAATTTTAGCAGTTTGATGCTAATCATGATTATATCCCCAAAACTAGTAACTGCTTACCTCAGACAGCTCGTAGAATTCATCGGGTGATATTTGCAGTAACTCCATAGCAGTTTGACCAGTACACCAAGCAAAAATTTTAGTGTTCTTGTCGGCAAGGGTGAGTTTCAGGTAGAAAGCACGCATGACAACTTCATTATCACAATCACAGTGACAGAAACTGCATTCAACTGCTCCGCTTGGCATCTCTTTGACAAAATGCCCACAAGGAGCATGTGAGAATGTTGTAGTAACATGACAATGATCAACTTGGTCAATCCAAACTCGACATATCTGAACATATGTTGGAGACAGGAAAAGAAAAAGGGTTAGCACATGGAAAATTAGGTTTTGAAAATTAAAACATGCCTACCTGCGAGGTGCTAATGATTGAAATTGATCATTTCCATTTTTTCAAAGAAAAAGTTACTTGGATAAACTTGGCTGTGATACTCGGACTCAAGTGTCAGTGTTGGATATAGGTATGTGTTCCATATGAGTGTATTCAACATTTAAAAAAAGATCATATATTTGGGGGTACTTTAAGAGTCATATCTCATACAAATACCACACATGCTTCAAATATGGATACTTAAAAAAAAATAACTTCACCAAAAAAAAAAAAGAAAAGTCGGAACAACATTGGCAGGGAACTGTTAGAAAGCATTAGAGAGTTGAAATGGTATTCATAAATAACTGTTTAGAAAGCATTTGATCCATACATGCATCGAGTTCCTCCTGCTGGAGAGGTCAGAAAGGCGTGATAACTTGTGAAGACAAGATGAGTTTACTAATGCTGGTAAGCAACTGAGGTTGATAAAAGAAGCTCCATCATCTGTCTCACACCATGATAGTTCAAAGCTGTTAAGCAAAACAAGCACCCACGTCATCAGATGTTCACAAAGTACTTTTAAAACCTTATGCAAGTGGAAAATTCACCATGAACTTCAGATCAGGAAAATGAGAACCACAAATGTACAAGGTTCAAGCTACCACTTAACTGAATAGAAATTATTAAGGTGTATTGATAAAACTCAAATCAATGCTTACCGATCTTGTTTTGTCTTAGAGCACGTCAAGCCAGAAATATATGCTGTGTGACCAACGCTTACTCGTCCTAATGACCTGAGAAGTGTATCATGATTATCAAGCCAAAAAAAGCAGAGAATATAATGAGTGCTATAATCCATAAAGTTAAAGTTAACTTATGGTACCAAGATTGAGAAAAATGTAGCTTTGCCCAAATTGATCCAGTCGAATCCTCGAGTTTCAATAAAAAAATAAATCCTGCAGTTTCTCTTTCTCGAAAAACATCTCTAACCACGCCATAAAGGCTGATACCGGTCATCTTGTCATGGAGATCAGCTACAAATAACTGTAGAACTTAGAAAATTTTGGAGAAATAGTATTAGTGTAATTAACTGCAAAATTAAGCTGCAACAAAAGGAATTCAAATGACCTTATACCAATTTTTGAGCGTAAAACGACAACCTTTTGAGGTTTCTGAAATACAAGTAGAATGAAATGCAGGATTATAAATGAACTTACCTGAAAAGGATAATTACTGAAGTCAATTGACCCGTGGGAATCACAGGGCAAGCTCACTTGAGAAACTTTGGGACCTTGTGAAGGATCAGCTGTAGCATGCAACTTTGATCCTTGAGTTCGATTTTGCGTGGATGATAGGCATACCTGAGGTAAATATAAACTAACTGTATATTTCAAATGGCAATAAAACCATTCACTCGATAAATTTTAACTCACTTGTTCCTCATGTTGAACAAAAGGCACCAAGTATAATTGTGTTGCTGTTCCATACTCTAGACAAAACTCATCACTTGTTTCAAGGGCACTCTCTGCTGCAATAGCAATATATGGTCTATCCAGGGCGAGCATGCTTCCAACACTGCAAGGGATTGTGTCAGACTCTCATACCTTAAATGCCAAAACAAGAGAGAGAAGAAACACAAATGTAGTTTCCAGTGCAAGAATTACCTGAAAAGATTGGCTAGGATTACCTGCTCATTCCACAAGAGAAATCTTAGTTTTACTCCATCATTATCAACAAGAGTGATTTGCTTCCTCTGTAAACCTCCACATTGTTCCAGAATTTCCAGTGAACTGATAGATTCAATCCTACAAAAGAAGAAGAAAAATAAATGGATATCTCACAGAAACAATTGCTATAATTTAAAATCCGGGGATTAAATATTAGAGCAATTAGCATGATGCAATCATACTTCATTTGTTAGAGATTGCTTTGGCCAAAAAAAAAAAAGGAAAGAAAATCCCAAAACAGATAGGAATTAAGTCAAACCTATTACAGCATTAAACTTAGGATACAGCCAAAACCAAACAAAGAAGAATAGAAATTATATATCCAACCTAGCATACAGCGAATATGAAACACCATTCTTGACTCCATCATGAGAAATGGAAGAGAAAGAATCTGAGCAAAACTGGGCTCCTATCAAGATTGCATCGTCATCCAGATCCTGCAAAGAAAACAAAAGAGAACTTGTTACATTCCTGCAAGTGGAGAAAAAGAAATGTTGAAAGCAAGCAAATGTATTTAATATCAGGTATTATTGAGAATT
Organism: Gossypium stocksii; assembly: GCA_020496765.1. NCBI lineage: Eukaryota > Viridiplantae > Streptophyta > Magnoliopsida > Malvales > Malvaceae > Gossypium > Gossypium stocksii. The sequence goes on along the minus strand of CM035625.1, from coordinate 81,857,868 downwards.
TCGGCATGCTTTGACCTTACATTTTCATTGAAAGTAATTGATCATACATAGCAGGTTACCTCATCCAATAATATCACAAGATATTCTGTTGGCAACAACCGTGGGCTACCACATCCTTCTTTGGCAGTTCGAAGATAGCAACCTGTAAGGAAAATCTCCCTTGCTTTCTTCAAAATCCCATTCGGAGGATCAACCAAGTCATAGTATCTACAAAGAGATAACATCACAAACTTATTGGTGGAATACAAAGACAACAGCTTTATCCTTTCCATCATTCTAGAATGGTTTATCACTTCCATTTTGCAGTAGAAAAAAGCTGTACTTAGCAATGTCACACAAACTCAATTGAAAGAGTTGGAAACGAGTATGTTACAAAAAGGATATGTTGAATTTTTCTATGTATTTTAAGGGTCCTTAGTCATATCCTTATACACATATTCAAGTATCCAGCAGACAAGGGTGTCAAGGGTTACTTCAAGAAAAATGAAGAGTTGAAGAAGCATACATACATACATGGGTAAGAATGCATATGTTCAAACGAGTAGTTTGATTACCTTCGGTGAAGATAAAGATCAATGGTATTGGAACTCCAATAATCCCCCAAAGTAAGCATGTAAATGTTCGTACCTAAAACAAAAAGAAACAAATTTAGCAACAACAACAATGACACATCAGAATCATCAACATAGAGCTCAATCTGTATAACAACCCGGAAGAACATGAGCATCCACAACCACAGCTTCCAAAACACTACTCAAGGACAAGAAATTCTTCTCGTATATTGAGTCGATTGTAACTGTGTTAGGAAGCTTTGCTCTCCTATGTTTCCTTTTCATCTGATCTATAATCTCTGGCCTTTTCTTTGAACCGCCTACCCTGCGTTGCTCACTCCACGCCTGGGAAACAATCAGTAGATTAGAGATCTAATAAAACAAACAGAATAATAGAATATAATTAAAAAATAAAAAATAAACCACGATTGCAAATACGAACTTCTGAGAATGCCGATTCTTTTTTTCTTGAACGCGGTAATAAACTAAAATAACTAAAAATACCGAAGTGAACAGAAGAGAATTGAGACTATGAACTCTAATCAATCATGCTAGATTCTTTTAAAGAAAAATAAACAGTGAAATAGCTCGATAATTTCAACTGGATATATCAAAGAAACAGTAGAGAATTGAGACTATGAACTCTAATCGATCATTCTAGATATTTCTCAGAAAAAATAAGCAATGAAATAGCTCAGAATAAGATTGGTAAATTTAACTGGAAATATCAAAGTAAACAGAATATAATTGAGACTACGAACTCTTATTCAACCATTCTAGACATTCATAAGCAAGTTAAACAGTTAAATATCTCGAAATAGCACGTCCTAAACTAAGCAAATCAGTAAAACCGATAAAACCGCACAGCGAGATTACATTACCTGAGAAAGATCGGAGAGCAAAATAGCAGCAGTGACTCCACTCGAGTAAGAAATACAAGTTTTGAGGATCCGAGACGCGATCCAGCTCCACCCCGATCCATTATAACCTTCTTCATTTCCACTCGGATCTTCGTCTTCTTCAGGAGATATGACCGACCTGGCGTACTCGATAAATGCGAGAAACGGATCTTCTTCTTCGTCTTCTCCTTCGCCTTCTCGTTTTTTATAGTTATCGGTTTCCATTAGCGAAGCTCCACTGGAGAAAGCCATCGTAGAATTTCTAGAGAAGCCGGAGACTAAACGGCGGCGGACTGCGGAGTTTGTTACAAATGATTTGGGAGGGAATTTTGAGAATTTGTGAAACTTCTTTTTTTAGGGATGTATTTTGGCGCGGTGCCAAAAACAAAGGCGAGAATTTGTTAGGTAGAGTCGAGCGTACAAAGCGCTTTGTAAGCTCGATCGACAACAGAACACTCGGGATAGGCTTGGATAAATTCGTTCATAAAAGGCTTATGATAATGGGCTGGGCTTGCTAACAGTCTTTTTTATTGAGCGACTAAATAAAATAATCATAAAAAAGTAAAAATTTTATATGAAAAAATACAGATTTTCAAAATGGGACAATAATTATGGGCCAATGTCACACAAATAAGAAATTTTCATGCTACTTTTAAAAAAAATCATAATTATAGTGTTAATTCCTCGAATTAGACTTATTTGGACTACTTATTTAAGTTTGGAAATCTATTTTAAATTTGAAGGAATTTGGACAAAATTATTAAATTAAAAAATAAATTTAAATAAAAAAATTAAGCTAATTTAAAAATGTCTAAGCTTAGACTCAAACACGCTCAACCTATCCCGCTTTAAGTTAAACCTAGTTTAGTATTTTCAACTATGGGACACGTCTTGCTACGATATAATGCCACAATAAAATAGCAGACCTTATTAGTCATCAAGCTTGTAGGCTTTGCTCAAAAAAACTATTGTCATCTCTTACATACATTGCAAGTTTGCAACCACGTCTTATCATGTCACATTATTGGTATAATGAAGGAATCTTGAGCTATAGAACTTGATGAAAACCCACAAATCAATAATGGGCATGTAGTCTATAGATATTCTCTTTAAATATATTTTAGACACATGATCAATGTAGACGACCATTATATTCTCTAATTCGTACCTTAATCATCGCTCTCTCGATCTCTTTAAAATATATTTTTGACTTTCAATTCACCAGATAAATTATCTACGAACCTCATTCTTTCTTGATCAAATATGCCATTCGTAGCTGAAAAATATGTCATAAACTTATTATTATATGGAGCAACGCAATTTTTTTTTTTCTTTCTTCACTTTTTCTATTTTTTGTTTTTGTTTTCGTGTGGTGGGGGGAGATACTAGGCACCCACTACCTACATGAAATTGTTGCATTTTGGACCATGAAAAAATCATGGAATGATTGAGAAGAAAAAGCAAAAGAAAAAAAAAACGTTGACGATAAATGAACCTAAAAAGCATAAGCATTGCCTATATCACGCCATCAAATTTTATTTTATTTTATCTGTCTACAAAACATATAATTCCATAAATGTTAGCATTAAATAGCACAAATTTGATGCATGCATATTCCTTGGTCAACAAATTTGACATTATTTTAATTATCTATATTTATATTAATCGATATAATGAGATAAATGAAAATCGATTTAATTAAAGAATAATAAAAAATACAATTTTTAAATAATAAATTTTATTACTAAGGTATTCATGTCTTTAATATTATTTTTTCTTTTTACTTAAATATATTAAACTATAATTTTAAAATAAATCTTAAAACTAATAAATAATTAAGTTGGAAGATTTGAAAATTTTGAATGGTGATTTTATTTAAAAGATGAGTAAACAAAGTAATAATTTGAAAAATCTTTTGTATTTACTATGTGGTAAAATTTTTATTGTTTCATCTTTATGGCAATTTAAAAATAAAGTTTCATCATTCACCAAAAAATAAAAATAAAATTTCATCTATAAATTATTATTTAAAATTTTATATTAATTTAAATATATTTTTACTATATTTATTTTTATAATTATTGTTTATTTTTTGATCGTGATAATACAGAGTTTGAATTTTTATCATTTATATTCGAGATGATAGATCTAACATTGACCCAAACAAGGTTTTTTTTTAATATTTATTAATTTTTAATTACAATTAGTTTTTATAAAAAAATTATAAAAATTTAGTTAATACTAAAATAATTTAATGTCCCTATTTTTTTTTTATATCTACGACCACCCTTACATTTCAACCCAAATAGATATTTCACCAATTTAATGTCCAATCTATTGTTATTTTCAAGTACACCAAAATTAATCATATAACCCGTCCAAATATACTCTTAAAAAATAAAAATAAAAATAAAAATAAAAACTATTGTATGGTTGAGGTGGAAATCTCCCACCACTTGTATCCATTATTAGTAACCACCGATTAAAGTAAAAAATAATACGTGTAAAATAAATTAAGGTGATTAAATTATTAGTAAGTTTATATTTTAGTTACTCAACTTTAAAAAGTTATAAAATAAGTATTAAATTATTTGAAAATGTTCATTTAAGTACTGAGATGTTAAAATTGTATTGTATGGCATTTTCCGTTTCCACTACCCTGTACCAATTAAAAGCACTTATCCCCTTTTATTCTAAAGTTAATTTTTTTTACAAAACAACTTTAAACGTCACAAATTTAAGAATAAAATTCAAATAATTTTCTTGTTCAATATCCAACACTAATCGTTAAATCAACTCGAATCTAAAGTATATTCTTCCATTTGTCGATGGGTTTTGATCCACCATACTAACCGTCAAATTATCTCTTGAAACTCACTAGCTATAACTTAAAAAAAACTTGACTTAAATAAAAAGTTCTAAATAATTCGGTGAATTAAATGAAAACATTCAAATAATTTAATGATCATTTTATAACTTTTTAAAGTTAAGTGACTATAATATAAATTTACTAATAATTTAATAACCTTAGGTCTAAATTACCCAAAATAGTTATATGGACAAAAATAACAACGCCTTGTACAATTATTATTTTTAATATATATTTTAGAAGGCAACAACTTGCCACTAGCTTCCAAAGTTGAAACTGACCACCCAAACTTTAAAAATTGGAATGCTTATGCCCATCAACCTTATCGCTTTATAGACAATGCAAAAACAATAACCCCAAATAAATTTTTTATTTTCTAATTTTGCTCCCATTATTTAACTTTGTCAACCTATCACGTATCTTCAATATACTCAACAAACTCCTTCATACATATAATATCACATTATTATATTTAATAAAAAAATTTTATTTAGAAAAAAAAACTATACTTTTGGAATGGATAATTTATTTTTTAAATATTCTCAGATAAAAAAAAGTTCACATATTTAAAAGTTTTTAGAAAGGATGGGAAGACCAAATAATAATTAATAAGATAAGTTATCAAAAGTTATTTTAAAATGATATTTAAGTTGATATTAAATTTAAAATTTTTTGTTAAAATAAAATTCCTTTGATATTAAGCCTCGAATTCGGAAAAAGTAACAATTATTTCAAAAAAAGTAAATTATATTTACAATTATTAAATTATTGATAAGTTTATGATTTGGTTATTTAATTTTAAAAAGTTACAAAATGATCATCAAATTATTTAAATATTTTTTATTTCAATAACATAAATAAAAAATTTCAAATAATAACAATTCTTTTAACATTTTAAAATTGGATTTACTAATAATTTAATAATACCAACAAATAATAATACTTCCCTTAAAGGAAAAGTTGGAAGCATACTTTCTTGATTTAGACAAACAGCCACCCAACTTTTACTTTTAATTGGCTAACAGAATTGTGGACTTCAACTTGGAACTATAAAAAGGAAGTTGGTTAACTAATTCTAGATTTAAAATTCGACTTTCATGTTGTTATATATGTGTGTGTGTTTTTCAGATATAATTTTGGTTTAAGTTTTATTATAGGTAATTTTTTTAGATTTATTTCTATGAATATATTTATATTTTAATCATGTAATTATTGATTTTAGTTACAGTTATTTTAATGATGTATTATTTATAATTTCTATTGTGATTTTTACTTTTTTAAAAATAAAATTTTTGGGTACATATTGAGTTTTTTTATATAAATATAAATATAATTAAAAAATTAAAAAATGTAAAGTTGTGAACAAATATGTTATAATATTTCCTTGACCGGTAAGGGTTGTCCAAATATTGCATTTTGATTGTACCATTAATCTAAACTTTCAAAAGAAAAATCATAACCCAAATCTTTTACCAATGCACTTGTGCAAGGGACCTAGGGAGTAAGCAAGGACCATATCCCTTGAAAAATTGCATTTTAAATTTTATAAAAATTATAAATTAATATATGATAAATTATTAATTTAAGTTTTTTTAAAAAATATAAAAATTTTAATTTAATCTTAAATTTTATAAAAAGTTAAACTAATACAATAATGAAATTATTTTTAATTCTCATAGAAAATATATTTAACTTAATTTTGACTCACATAAAAAATTCTGACTTTGATTTTCATGGTCAATATAAATATATAACGTTTTTAAATACAGTGTAATGTGAAAAATAATAGGACGCAGAAATTATCACGTTTATCTCTACAAAAAAAAAATTGAAAGCAGGACAAATTTCCGAAAATTAAAGATTGTAAAAGAAAAAAGGGCCAAAATTTGTCTAAAAGGGGAAGCACTGAATGCGCGTTTATTAACGCGCGACACTGATTGGATAAAAAAGTAAAAGCTACCACTTTTATAGGCTAATAAGTACGACGTGAATTAATAGAGCGTGGAAAGCAAATCCCTTGCCATTTTGTATTTAAATGATTAGAGAAATTTAAAAAAAAATCTTCCCAAAATCAAAATAGAAAAAGGTATAATTTTGAATTTTATCCCTCTATTTTATTAAAATAAAAATTTTAGTCTCTTTATTTTAATTTATCAGAACATAATCTTTCTACCTTAAATATTGAGTTTTTGTTAATTTATTATATATAAATTATTGAGTTATTGATTTTTAATTCTTTTTTTTCGTATATAAATTTTTAAGTCAATGATTCTTGAGTTAATGATTTAACGAGAAGGTTTAAGAATGTTACACAATTGTACTAACTTTCAAGTTATAGTAGGTAAGAGTAACATGGAGACATTTGTTTGCATTTTGCTTTTTCTTTAAAAAAAAGAGTAAATTAGTCATTCCGTTAAAAAATTCATCAATATATACTGTTAAAATTAATCATTGTATATCAATATGAGATACACGTGGCATGACACGTGGAATTATTTGGTTATTCATCACGCTAGTTTTTAAAAATAAAAAAGAATAAAAATTTTAATAGAAAATATTTATTTACTCTTTGGTGTAACATACATGAATTAATTTGTTCATTTTTTAAGTAGAAGAGAAAAATGCAAACTGAATTCTAAAACATGAGATTCCATTGTAGTTTTACCAGTTTTCATATAGTATGAGATTAAAGTTTGATAAATTAAATTAAAGGACCAGTGTATCAATTTTTATAAAATAGGGGTAGAAATTTAGAATTAGACCAATAACAAAAAAGTAGTTGTCTTTTTGAGTCTTGGACCTCTCTAAAGAGACGAAAGCTTCTACAGAGAAAATATTGTGAAAATCTTCATATATCTTATCAAAGCTTTGAATTTTGATTGGTTTTTTTAGAGGAAAAACGAAAAGAAAGTAAAAGGGAAAAGCGTATAAAATGGAAACGCCGCCGGCGGAGGAACTATTGAGAAAGATTCAAGAACTAGAAGTGGGACATGCGAATCTCAAGCAAGAAATGTCGAAGTTAAAGCAATCCGGCGGTGAGTCAAGGCTCGATTCGACTCGTCAAAGATCCCACTCTATTTCCCCTCAGCGCCCTCGATTCCCCGGGAACGCCGCGGCTGCTTCGGCGGGAGGGACAACGACGGCTGCTGCTTATTGGAAGAAAACTTCGGGTCCATTTCGACATTCCTCGCCGTTGCAAAGAGAGAGCAGAAGCAATGACACCTTAAATGGCGGCAGCGGCGGTGGAGGTGGTGGAAGAAAAAGTGGGAATACCGGACCAGCTGCCGTTAATTTCACTAACAGCCAGTATTTAAAGATATTACAGTCTATGGGTCAATCTGTTCATATATATGATCTTTGTGGCCGTATAATTTATTGGCAAGTAAAAGAAAAAGGGTTTTCTCTCTCTTTTTTCATTCAATTATTCAGTTCCAAAGTTAAAAATTCCCCAATCTAATTCAATGAACAAGTCTAGCATTATCATTTTTGCATTGGGTTTCTTTTTTCAGGAATCGAACTGCTGAAAAACTTTATGGGTATTCAGCAGCAGAGGCTTTAGGGCAAGATGCCATTGAGCTTCTCGTTGATCATAGGGACTTTTCTGTAGCTCATGATATAGTTCATCGTGTTATAATGGGGGAAAGCTGGACTGGGCAATTCCCTGTTAAGAACAAAATGGGGGAAAGATTTTCAGCTGTTGCAAACAATACTCCATTTTATGATGATGATGGGTTTTTGGTTGGAATCATTTGTGTTTCGACCGATACTCGGCCTTTTCAAGACATGAAAGTTGCATTGTCAGCTGAAAAGCAAGCCGACGGTGATTCGGCTTTTAGCTGGTCTAAAAACGCAGTCTCGGCTAAACTCGGTCTTGATCCTCAGCAGCCGTTACAAGCTGCAATCGCGTCGAAAATAACGAATTTGGTATTAATTCCTTATGTCTCGTGTCTATTTACTTTTGTCGTAATTTGGTGGATTGGTTTGATTGTTACGAAATGCAGGCGTCCAAGGTGAGCAACAAAGTGAAATCGAAGATTAGGACGGGAGAGAATTGTTCCGATCGTGAAGGGGGAAGTGGAGATAGTCATTATTCTGATCATGGTTTGTCCGATGCTGTTCTTTCTGATCATAAAGAAGATGCAAATTCCAGTGGAGCTAGTACACCTAGGGGAGATATACACCCACCTGCTTTTGGTGTGTTTTCTCCTTTTGATGAGAAATCCCCGGCTAGAACCTCTAGAGATTTTGGTGATGAGAATGAAGGAAAACCCGCAATCCAAAAGATTATGACCTTAATGGGTAAAAAAGGGATAACATGGCCTTGGAAAGGGAATGATCGAGAAGGACCCGAGACAAGGACTACACGTTTTGTATGGCCTTGGTTGAGTAACGATCAAGAGAATGAAACGTTTCAACCGAAGACCCCATATTCTGGTACGAAAAGTGAAGGACATGTTAATGAGAGTAACAAATCTGTCAATAACGAGGCAGCATCAGGTTCTTGGTCGTCAGCTAATGTTAACAGCACAAGCAGTGCCAGCAGCTGTGGTAGTACCAGCAGTAGTGCTGTTAATAGAGTTGATCTCGACACTGATTGTTTAGATTATGAAATCTTGTGGGAAGACTTGACAATCGGAGAGCAAATCGGGCAAGGTAATTGCTTTCGAGTGAAGGAATTGTCAATGGCCGGAAAACTTGGTCATTGACTCAAAGAACTGTTCGTGTTTACCTTGTTTGTGCCGTTTTTTTTTCTTTCATATGTATAAGTTATACTTTATGTACCTTCGCTTTCATTTGCAGGTTCTTGTGGAACTGTGTATCATGGTCTGTGGTATGGATCAGTACGTTCTCTTGCTTCTTTCAAAGCCTTCACTTTTGATAGGATTTAGGTTTGCATTATGGATGAATATAACTTGAAATTTTGGTTTAGGAGTACCATGATTCGTTTCGGGACACTTGTGGTTAAATACCAATTCATGGAAGTTGCGAATGCATTGCAATGCATTCATTCTTGTACTCATTAGTTATTCATTGGTATTATTAAAGAGCATGCTCTTATGATTATGTGTCAATTAACCGTATTCATGTTATTGCAGGACGTTGCCGTCAAAGTATTCTCGAAGCAGGAATATTCAGATGACATGATAGATTCCTTTAGACAGGAGGTGTGCTTTATTCATAAATACAGTTTCTTTTCAGTGGTAACCGTAAAATCACATGATACATGCGCCATCCTAACTTTGCATTCGCTGAGTCCGAAGCCACTGCATTTGTTATTATTTCGAGTTCCTTCCTCTTTGGAACGGTGTTCACGGTTTTACTTTTGCTTTGAAGGTATCTCTGATGAAAAGACTTAGGCATCCGAATGTTCTGTTGTTCATGGGAGCCGTGACTTCGCCTCAACGTCTCTGCATTGTCACGGAGTTCCTTCCACGGTTCGTTCTCTTCCTTTTTTCGTAACTTTCACATTGCATATTTATGGCTCTGTGGAATCCTTATGTTTACGTTTCTTTGTTGCAGTGGGAGTTTGTTTCGATTACTACAGAGAAATACTACCAAACTTGATTGGAGACGGCGTGTTCATATGGCATTGGATATTGTGAGTATTATGAGTTTTAGCTTTTTAATTTTCATTTTCATTCTTTTTCCAGTTTCTCTATGACTCGCCGTTTTTTAAGCATATATAGTGCCATCATGTATTCGGTTTTCTTTCATCCTTGCATGCATTACTGGATTATCCCTTCCCTATGTCAATTCACCTTATTAATTGAGCTTCAACAGGCACGGGGAATGAATTATCTTCATCATTGCAATCCACCTATCATTCATCGTGATTTGAAGTCATCAAATCTTCTAGTTGATAAGAACTGGATCGTGAAGGTTTGCCTCTAGTTATGTACTCCCTTTCTAAATGCAAATCCAGTTATAGTTTACTTCTCAGTTTTCAGGATGCTTTTTCGTTTATTCAATGTAAAATAGGTTGGCGATTTTGGTTTGTCACGTCTCAAGCATGAAACATATCTCACAACAAAGACCGGGAAGGGAACGGTATTTTACCGAAAATTTCATTTGCTTCATCAGAAATATTTAAACCACTCATAAGTACACCATTTCTTGCAGCCTCAATGGATGGCACCAGAAGTTCTTCGTAATGAACCCTCTGATGAGAAGTATGTCACCCCCTTTCCTAAATCCCGCAACCCCATTCCGTCACATTCACCTTTTCTCTGGCCAATAACTTTGCATTTCTTTTTCTTTCCGACTTAGGTCCGATATATATAGTTTTGGAGTCATTTTATGGGAGCTTGCTACTGAGAAGATACCTTGGGATAATCTCAACTCAATGCAGGTACCCTTTTCATTTAAAAGGATTTTAACTCATTCGTCTTCACGGCTCTGCATATATGAACAAAAGTTCTTTTAGTATATTCACAGGTAATTGGAGCTGTGGGGTTCATGAATCAACGGCTAGAGATTCCAAAAGAAGTAGATCCGCGGTGGTCTTCTATAATTGAAAGTTGCTGGCAAAGGTGCTTTTTCTCCTTATAATATTCAGATATTTTCGAATGCTTTAGTCTGTATAATTTGCAATCGTGACCTAATACGTGCAACCACAACTTTTCCAACCCAGTGATCCACAATGCCGACCAACGTTCCATGAACTATTGGACAAGCTTAGAGATCTTCAAAGACAATACATGATCCAACTTCAGCAAGCTCGTAATTCAGCCGGAGACGGTTCTCAAAGGGACTCGTGAATCAAATTTACGACTTTTATCGATTCCATTCTATTGCCTTCAAGCAAAAAAAGCAGTCAAAGGCGGTTCCTTTGCGACCCTGAGACTTTTACGGCGTTGAGACCACGAAAATCAGGCCAGACAAAAAAGGACGAAACGTAGACAATTGTTGGCACTGTGTGAGTGAGTTTTTGCCCTGAGTTGTGAGATGTCTGTTATAATCTGACATCATAAAAATCTTCAAAAAATCTGTTTGACAGTGCTGTGTGATTAGATTCATGTCAACTTGTGATTCTTTTTCTATAAAAAAATATGTAAAGCATGTTAGAGAACCACTAATGAAATTTGTATATAATACAGAATATATATATAGCTACAATGGAGTAAAATCGAGTGAAGAGATCAATGTCTTCTTGCTATGTTTATTATAGGGTTATTATTCCATTTAGTACTTGAATTCGGTATTAATGTTCAAATTGGTATTAAAATCCTTTTTGTTACCATTTAATATTTGGGTTCGAGTTTAATGTTTAATGTGGTATTTAGATTAGAAGGCAATATGACTTAATTAATATTTAACATGTGTGCTTTAGTAAAAAACCATAGGTATTTAATTGAGATAAAGCAGAATTCAAGTACCTAATTCAACATTAAAATTAAAATTAAATTCAAATAATAAATAGCACATAACTTATATTTAATTACAAAAATGAAGAAATCCTCTTCTATTTGAACTCATTCTTTTTGATAAAATATTAAAAGTCGCCTACTTTTGATGTCTCCATTTTATTTCTGACAAAAAGGCTTAGGCTTTAGTGGTTAAGAAACAACTCTATTAAATACAGCTGGTCCATGGGTTTCATTTTAATTTAATAGTTAATAAATGTGAGTGGAAATTGGAGTCAATGTCGACTATTACAATGAATTCCATTTATTTCTCACTTTTCCCCTATAATGATATTTTACTCTCTTTTTTCCTTTTAAAATTATTTTAATCTTCAACTTTCAAATTTTAGTTAAATTATATTTTGAATTTTATGTATTTTTTAAATTTTATATGAAGTATACGTGAATTATTACACGAATTACTATGTTACTGCCTTTGAAATTAACTAAAATTTGAAAATTGAAAATTAAAGTACAAAAAAAAAAGAAAAAGAAAAACAAAGGCTAATGTGATAAAAATAGATAAATGTTAGGGCTGAATTTTTCATTACACCTTTATTTTACTTCATATTATCTTTGTCCTTTCCTGTTTTGTACACTTCCATTTCTCTTACCAAACAATATTAATATTAGCTGATATGAAGAGGCTAAGCTTAATATATTATTGGTTAATCCATCTTTTTAAACACACTTTGTGGGGGTTCCACAACATTTGCCAGTGGAGGACATGACGCTGGGCACTGCTCATGGTGGCTGACTGATTCAGACGTAAATATAAAAATATAATCACATTTATCTCTCACTATAACAACTCTATTTATCTGCTTAAATTTTATCTATTATAGAAAAATACTTGTTATACACTGATAATATTATACTATTATAAAGAGATAATCATTATAAGTTTATCAATGAATTTAGACCATATGTTGTTATAAAGAATTAATTTAATAAAAAAATATACTTCATAATTATGTATGTTGTCGTTATATGTAAAAAGTTGTTATAGGGTGTTAAATTAAAACATAAAAATCAATTCTTCTAAAAATTTGATTGTTATAGAGAAATGTTATTATAGTAGGTAGCTATTATAGAAAAGGTTGACTGTCCAAGGCGAAACCAGAAAATTTTTTTAGGGGCCGAAATTAAGTTGTAATATTTACAATAGCAAAAATGTAATTTTATCATTTTAATAGTCTATATAATTTTTAAAAGATTAAATCAAATTTTTATATTTTTAAAGGAGGCCAAAGTACAATTTTACTTTTATTAAAAATTTTAAATGGCCTAATGAAAAATTTTCCATTTTATGGGCTAGGACTCTGTCAGACCTCTTAATTTCACCCTACTGACTGTGTAATTAAAAATAATAATATTATATAAATACATAAATTTGTTAAAACTTATATAACATAGAGTTGTAACCTGCGTTTTAAATATGATTATAATATGCAAAGTTAAAACAAAATGCGATATGAGTACACAAATTATTATATCTAATTTAACATAAGTATCTATTAGTGTTGCACAAAACATTTCACATGTCGTAATAGTTTGTGTAATTATATGATATTTTATGCAATCTGTGTTATATAAAACATTACGAATGTTGTCGTAATTTATGTAATTGAGTAATGTTTTGTGTAATTCGTGTTACATAAAAGAAATACAAATGTTATGTTAGTTTGTGTATTCAGTGATGTGCTTTCGGGTAAAATTACAAATGTTGTGATAATTTGTGTATTTAAATAATGTTTTATGCAGGGCGAAGCCAGAACAATTTTTTAGGGAGGCCGGATAAAATTTTAATTTTTTATAATTTATATCTTTATAATTTGTAAATGATTAAATCAAATTTTTATAATTTTAGGTGGACCAAAGTGCAATTTTACCTTTATTAATTTAAAATTTTTAAAAAAATTTAAACGCCTAAATAGTAATTTTCTATTTTAGGGGGGTCGGGACCATGCCAACCCCCTAACTTCGCCCCTGTTTTTATATACTTCATGTTACAAGAAAGGTTTAAATATTGTAATAATTTGCGTAATTAAGTAATATTGTATTTAATAATAAAAACATTATAAATAGTATAGTAGTTTGTGAAATTAAATAATATTTTGTGTAAAAAAAATATTATAATGTAAGTGCTTTTTAGTTACAAAGCTTGGAATGGATTTATTATCATTTGGATGCCATGCCAACGCATTTATATGCAACTCCACATCAACATAAAACCTAGAGAACTTGAAACTTACCTTTGTTATTCCATTTAAAAAAATCATGTAATTAATTATTTTAAAAATTAAAATATATAAATATTTGTCGTTATTTAAATTTTGGTCATACAATCAAAGTTACGTGAAAACTTAATTAATTATATTTAATAAATAATAAATTTACATGTTAATTAAATTTTTCGTGTTGTTCTATAAAAAAGTTATACACAATCACTTAAAATATTGTTACCAATTTGGATTAATAGGGGTGCTCACATGTTGTGCTTATATCAAATTCTAAAACCTAAGTTCGTCTTGCCCAAATAACTTGTTTCACTGTTCAAAAATAATGAAAAATTATTATTATTTAAATTTAATGATAAAAATAAAAATATTAATATAATTTTCTTTTTTTTTTATTTTTAAACATTAAAATGGATTGAGCTGAACTAACTAGAGGTAAAAAAAAAAAAAAGACTAAGTCCATCCAAAAGGGAAACAAATAGGGTCAAGTGAGCCACCAACCCATAAATACCTTTAATTTAACCCGGCATAATTAAAGTAAAAGATCAAATTATGATAAATTAAAATCGAATAAATACCTTTAATTTAACCTGACATAATTAAAGTAAAATATCAAATTATAATAAATTAAAATCGAACCTCTCATCCAGTTTCAAGCCCATTTCTTGAATATAAAAATTTAACTGATCCAATAATTGGAGTTTGAGTTCCTTGAGGCCCATTTTCGATTTACAATTGTTGGGCCTTAAATTGATTTGATTCGAAAATTTATAATTTTATTTTTATTCATAAGTTAATAATAGTAAATCAAATCAAAATTTATATTTATTTAATTTTAATCTTTAATATTTTATAATATAAAATTAATATATATTTTTTTAAAATTAATGAAATAATATTGTATAATTATTAGTGATAATATTGACCTGATCAAATCGATGTCATGTATAATATTAACACCATTCATATATAATTCTCAAAGCTCTAAACAGTTTATAATATGAATATTAAATATTGTTTAAAACTATTCATATTTATAAATAACTAACTTAAGTTATTTTAAATTTGTTCATATTTTTTTATAAAAATATATTATTTTCATTTGACATTTACTAATTATATATTTTTATTAAAATTTTTACTCATAAATAATTTATTTTAATACTTACATTATAATATTATATTTTTAATTTTTGTAGGATATGGATTACATCACATACATATATATAGTTAACATATTAAGAAAATTGAAAAACGAGTCGAGCACCTTGAATATTATCAATATTTTAAATTGATGTATTTTTTCTTAAGCTCATTCTTTTTGGTTTAATATTTTTGTCAAAACCTTTTAATATTGAGAGCTTTTAAGCTTGAGCGGGTAACCCTTGATCAAGCTTATTGTATAAAAAGATATCTTTCCTTAAATTTTAGAGTTAATTGCATCATATATCCCCAAATTTTAACCTTCATTTTAAATTGGCCATCAAACTTTAAAGCATTCTAATTACATCTTCAAACTATTGATGTTATATCTATAAGGTCATTTTATCACTAAAATCATTAATTTAACTGTTAGATTAGATGTTAAATCTTATGTGGCATAGTTTAAAATGATTTTTTTTAAATAAATATTGTAAATATTAATTTTGGGGTTTTCAAAGCTTTTAAAAGATCTTATTGCTCTTTCTCTTTGTAACACACACTCTCTCTCATTTTATTTTATTTTTAGATTTTACTTTTTAAAATTTATGCAATAATATTTTTTTAATTTATTTTAAGTTATGCTATATTAAATTTGACATGTACATTTTAATTTGAAATTTGAAATCATTCGATATATGAAAGTCACATTAAACTTCGACTAAATTCGGAGTGACTACTCAAATTGAACAAGAATTAAAGCATATCACATGGGCTAACGAGTTGATTAATGCGAAGGTCATGTATCTTTAAATATTCAAATTTAAATTTCACCTCACGTAATTACTGTATTTAAAATTTCAATGATTCATTCTCATCATATATAAATTTTATTTGATTTTTCACGGATTATAATAATATCATTTTTAAAAGCAAAACATGTCACATGGGATGGGTTTACTTTATAAAATTTTTCATAGCAATATTAAAGGCTGCAGGAGGAAGTTATAAATGTGCAATAATTAATATATATTAAGCGTCATCATCTTCACCTTCGTACACATACATGTTCATCGGGTCCCATACCACGACCACTTAACGTCAACATTGCAAAATTAGGATATGCCGTATACAAAAATGCTTCAATTCTGCTCGATTATTATAAAATTTTGGAAGCTAAAATAAGAATTTTTATATTAAAAAAAGGTAAAATTGAATTATTAATTTTTAGAGACATCAAAATATAATTTTATTTTTTATTTTAATTAGAGAGTTAAGATTCTTGCATGGTTTTTACATCTACGACCCTAATCTTAACTTAAGTGTGAGTAATTTTATCATAGATTTTGATTATGTTTTCTTTTTTTGACATAATACTTAAAATTTTTTTATAATTTATCATCGACTTATAAATAAAAAAGATAATACACTGTACCACATTCAAACTCACATTTTCTTACATTAACAATAATATTTAAAATTAACTTAAATTTCTCTAAAGTCTTAATATCTTCTACTTGAAACATAAATATTAAAAATTCCAATCATGGTTAATTTAAATAACGTATTCACCAAAATTGATCGTAACCATGTTTATTACAATCTATAATTATGATAACAAAAAAGGCGTTTATGATCATAATTTAAATCCCAATTTTAAATGATTATAAATATATATCGGCAGAGAGTACAATCAGTCGTCTAGACTTTTTAGGGTGCTGGCCTAGCCCTGGCAAGCATTAGCGAAATTAGCCAAGGCTAGAGGTAGTTGAGAAGACGAGACTATATTAATTGCTATGTCACCGTCCAAATTAGGGTTTTCCTTTTTATATTTAATGCATCATTTTATACTTGAATTTACAATTTTATCGGTATTAATCTATGTATATATATTTTATATTTAATAAAAGTGATACTTTCATTGCATTAATTTTTTATTATAAATCCATGTTTTAGGATTAATTTGATGAAATGTAATTACTAATGTTGTTAAATTTAAATTTTTCATGATATAAATAATAAATAATTAAGTGTTATTTGTGAATTTGTTTAATTTGTAAATATAATACGATGAGTATAGTTTTTTCTAATTTTAGGAATTATTTGATAAAAATTAATTGTTAATATTATTAGTTAATTATAATGTTAATCATATCAACCAAAAACTTAAATTTACATGGTTTACTGCTAGTACCAAAACGTATTTCTTTTATAAAATACATGTATTACATTGAAAAGAAAACTCAAATATTCACGTTAGAAAAGTATAAAACCCGAATATCAAATGATGTAATAAATTTTTTTTCAAAGATATTTGAAAATTGAGCCATTAGGTTAAACGTAGATATACATTATATAGAATATATTTGCTTGCAAATCTAAAAATCTTCAACTAATCAACTGCCTGCATTTATGATATATGTATATATATAGGAGGTTGTTTGCTAAGTTCATATGCTCAACATCTATCGAAATTAAGAGTTGAGTGTTTTACTTTTTATTTTCTTGGAAAATGGCCGGGAAAGTGATTTCCAAGAGATTAGGAGTGTTTGCATTGATGTTTGTGTTCGCTATAGGGATAGCTGAGAGTAGAAAGTTTGAGAAGGAGAATTTAGGTGGTGGTTTTGGTGGTGGTGCTGGTGCTGGAGGAGGGCTTGGTGGTGGTTTAGGGGGTGGAGCTGGTGGGGGTGCAGGAGGAGGGCTTGGTGGCGGCGGTGGGGGTGGATTAGGTGGTGGTGCTGGAGGAGGGCTTGGCGGGGGTTCCGGTTTAGGAGGTGGAGCTGGTGGTGGTGCTGGAGGAGGGCTTGGTGGTGGTTTAGGAGGAGGAGCCGGTGGGGGTGGGGGTGCTGGTGGAGGGCTTGGAGGCGGTGCCGGTTTAGGAGGTGGAGCTGGTGGTGGTGCTGGAGCAGGAGGCGGTCTTGGAGGAGGGCTTGGTGGTGGGGGTGGTGCAGGTGGTGGACTTGGAGGAGGAGGAGGAATTGGAGGTGGTGCGGGTGGTGGACTTGGAGGAGGTGTAGGTGGAGGTGGTGGATTCGGTGGTGGTGCTGGTGGAGGAATTGGAGGAGGATTTTAATGTCAAAATGTGCACGGTACATGGTGCCAACCATGCATATTATCCATATGATCAGTGGCATGCTAGTAAGCATATATATGGTAATGTTATAGTATTAGTGATTAAAAAGGTGGAAATTAAGCTTAATGCTGGTTAATTCTACCCAAACAAAAGCTGCAAAATGCTTCTTGTATTCTATTAATCACGTTTTTGTTTTTCTGCCTTTATTACTAGGATTTATTTACCCAACAAGCATGTACTTGTTTTCTATTAATTATAATTCAAATCAATTCAATAATGGTTGATTGTCAATAATTTTTATTTTTTGAAATTTAAAACATTTTACTTTAACAACAAAAATACAGTACATTGTATACTAATTAATATGAAACTTATATCTTCATTAATTAACTTACTTTTAATTCACCAATTTAGTTTTTATTGGTTGATTTCGATTTTAATGAATTAAACAAATCATGCTCACAATGATCATATGAAAAATAAGAAAAAGAATTCGATTGAATCTTAACTCGATTGGTATCGACATTATTGTCAGTGCAGGAATATGTGGGTTCAAGTGCGCTGAAGCGTATTATTTTTCTATTTAAAGATTGAGGATGGACTATGAGTAGTTTGAGCCATTGTATCAAAAAAAGAGCAGATATGGTAAAAACTTATAATAAAATTAATATTAAAAAAATAATAAGAAAAAGAAAATTTTTAAATAAAAGTATTCATGAACCATAATTTTTTGTTTCACATTATCGAAATTGACTTGACTTCAAATATTATATTATTGTTCAAAATATACTTAAAAATTTCTTGAAACTATTCTTATATTATTATTTATATAGTTAATTGCACTAGACATATTCAAACTATCACTTTTAATATTAAATTAGTTTTTAAATTTTAAAATATTCTAATTACATCCCTATATTATCAATGTTATAACAATTAGGTCTTTCAATTTTTAAATCTATTAATTTAATCATTAAATGACATGTTATATATTATGCAACATAATTTAAAATGAAAATTTTAAAGAAAAGTAAAACATACCGTATGACTTTTAATGGTAAAAACTAAAAATAAAGTAAAACCGAAAAAAAAGAGTAAGCGATAAAAGTTTTGTTATTCTGAAAATTTTAAACACCAAATGCCAATTGATGAAAAAAAAAAGACAAAATTGAATAGTTGGGTGACCATTTTGTAATTTTTCATAGTTGGGTGATCAAAATTTTTTTTTACTAATAGGTTGAGTGACCAGCTTGTAACTTTTACTAATAGTTGAGTGACCAATTTGTAACTTTTCATAGTTGGGCGACCAAAAAAAAAGTTGAATTGTTAGGTGATCATTTTATAACTTTTATAATTATGTGACAAAAAAAAAAAATAGTTGGGTGACTACAAGTGTAACTTACTCTTTGTATATTTGTGTTTTCTTTATCTTTTGCCCAACACATCCGGTGAGGAAATAGGGGTTTGGTCCCTAAAATGAGAATTGTTGTTTTAATCCCCTAAATTAATAAAATCTTAAGTTAGTATATGGTAAATTTATAATTTAACTTTTAAAAAATCTTAAAATTTCAATTTAATCATTTTAAAAACTATAAAAATGGAAGCGAATACAATAATAAAATTACATTTTAACTATAAATTTTACGTTGTCAGTGCATATGCATTAATCTATGTAACATGTAATTTATATTGGGTTTTTCATGGCATGCTACTTCACATTTTAGCCAAGTGTCCGAACTTAATTTCATGTCTAATTAAAGGGTTAATTGACGCCAAGCTAAATCTAAAACTTAGACAATGACTAATTCAAATCCAAGAAAATTGTGAAGGAAAAAAAGCAACACCTGTTGATATGGGAAACCTTTTTATAGCATAAAATATATGCATAGATTAAGAGTTCTGTACCAAACAGATAGATTTGAAAGTTGAGAGTGTTTTACTTTTTATTTTTTATTTTTTGGAAAATGGTCGGAAAAATGATTTCCAATAGATTGAGAGTGCTTGCATTGATGTTTGTGTTTGTTTTAGGGATAGTTGAGTGTCGAAAGTTTGAGGGGGATTTGGATGGTGGTGCTAGGAGAGAGCTTACTTTTGGTGGTTTTAGTGGGGGTGGGGTAGCCAAAGGAGGATTTGGCGGCGGCGGCGGTTTTGGAGGTGGTTTTGGAGTAGGGATTAGTGGTGGTGGTGGTGCTAGTGGTGGAGCTAGTGGGGGTGGGGGTGCGGGTGTTGGTGCTAGTGCTGGAGGTGGAGCTAGTGGAGGTGCTGGTGCTCGTGCTAGTGGGGGTGGGGGAGTTGCTGCTAGTGCTGGAGGTGGAGCTAGTGGAGGTGCTGGTGCTCGTGCTAGTGGTGGTGGGGGTGCTAGAGGTGGAGTTGGTGCAGGTGTCCAAGGAGGAGTCAAAGGTGGTGCAGGTGGTGGTACTAGAGGAGGCGTAGGTGGAGGAGCTGGAGGAGGTGCAGGTGGAAGAGCTAGTGGTGGTGGAAATTTTGGAGGTAGTGTAAGTGGTGGGTTTAGTGTTGGTGGCGGCGGTGGAAGAATTGGAGGAGGATTTTAATTCCAAAATGTGATAATATTTGTTGCAACCATGAAAATTATCCGTATTAGTAGCAAGCATAGCATTAATAATTAGCAAAATAAAAAGAAAAAAACAGATGCAAAATGCTTTTTAGTCACCAAACTTTTATACTAAATATTAATTAAAATTTTGTTTTCCTATTTTTATTAGTGTTTTGGTATTTGTTAAG
The DNA here is from genome assembly GCA_020496765.1 of Gossypium stocksii. NCBI lineage: Eukaryota > Viridiplantae > Streptophyta > Magnoliopsida > Malvales > Malvaceae > Gossypium > Gossypium stocksii. The sequence goes on along the minus strand of CM035625.1, from coordinate 81,836,951 downwards.
AAAATGCGAATTTTGTAAATAAATAGAATTCAATAATAAATTTAAATCAGTTTAATAATGTTTGTTTGTTGGGTACCATATATATTTACAATCTTGTCAATAAATTTTTTATTCATTTTATTGTTTGAATTTTAAAATATTTTGTATACTAATTATTATATATATTTAATAAGTAAATCATATGTTTAATATTTAAATAATTTTATCATTTTTATAGCCTATATGTTTATAATTTTTAAATGATTAAATTAAATTGTTATCCTTTTTAAGAAGGTCAAAGTATAATTTTACCATTATTAATTTAAAATTTTATAAACTATAAAAAAGCTTAAATAATTTTATTTCTATTTTAAAGAGGATATCAGAGCCCTTGCCATCCCCTAACTTCACTACTGGATAGAGCTCTCATCAATCAGTTATAAAATATAAATTCAAATCCTATTGTCCTATGAAAAAAATTAGTAGAATCAATTCAAAAGGGAAAGAATCTTACGCTAAACCGTAAACTTATCAAAATAATTGTTAAAACTCTTAAATATCATTCTACAATCAAAGTTGTGGCTTCATAATTTCTTATTTTTCTACTATTAATATTTTAATAATTTAACTGTTATATTTCATATTTTATTTATATAGAGTATGTACGTTAAATTTGTTTCATATAGAGATATTGGACCAATTTGAAAATTTACCATTAATGTTTTAATGATTTAACCATCATATTTTATATGTCACTCATATAGAGTTTGCACGCCAAATTTGTTTCATATAAAGATATCGGATTAATTTAAAATTTTATATGCATGACAAATATAATTATATCGATAAAACAGTTGAATCATTAAAATATTAATTGTACCAAAAAATATGCATTTATGTAAGTGAATCCCCCTTCTCTCTATGCATAAAAAAAAAAAAAAGAAGAAAAAGAGAAGTTGCTTGATAATAGTGCTGGCCTTTTAAAACGTACATATTTGAAGGATTAGGGATTAGGGGTTTAAGATTTAGTATTTAATATTTACTAACTTTTTAGATAATATTAGGGATTAAAATTTAAAGTTTAGGTTAAATTACTTTTTAGGGATAGGAATCAAAGTTTAAGTGCTAGTGTTGAATTATTATTAGGATTTAGGATCGGATAAAAGTTTAAGGATGAGGGTTTAATTATTTTTTAGGATTTAGGGTTACTTAAGGTTTAAAGGTGAGGATTTGGAATTTATATTTGTAAAATAATTAATAAATATTAAAATTTAAAAATTTAAAAAATACACTGCAAAAAAATAATTAAATTAAATCGTAGAAACTACATCTATCACGTAAATATAATACAGAGATTAATAGTCCTTAAAAAAACTAACCATAACTAACCTTAAGCTAAGTTGCTTTAGCTATGCCTTCAGAAAAAGCGAAGTAGCTTTAGCTACAAAAGATGTTTGGTCAATCATGCGTTTAATTTTCTTAGGCAATGAAACAATGCATAAACATGGATGATTTCACAGAGTCCGACATTAATTAATTTGGATCAAATGGTCGAACATGTTTTTGGTTCCCCGAGTTATGTTTCGAATTTCGGCATCTTTAATCTTCTTTTTGCTCAGTATTATGTCAGCTGAGAAGATTCCGACGATCTTCATATTCGGAGATTCCATAGTTGATGTCGGAAACAACAATTACATCAACACATTAGCCAAGGCAATGTTTCCAAATGGAATAGACTTTTGCAAGAACTGTCTCTCTGGGAGATTCACTAACGGTAGAACGGTAATTGATATCTTAGGCAAGTTTCTTCTTCTTCAATAACTTTCCTTTTTTATTTATGATAAATATATTTTTTATCGTTTGATGTTTATCGTGATTGATACAATTATAATACTGTAATATTTAGTCCCACCGTATCATATATATATATATATATATATATGAATGATTGATCCGTTTTTATCTATATTTGAAATTTGATGTAATTAAATTAAATCTAATTTGAGCATTAAAAGGCAATGACCAAAACAAGCCTAACCTAACCTCAAAAAATTTATTCAAACTAAAAATAACTCAAACTCTAAAATGATCCTAACACGAGATGGCTCGACTTGAAATCAGAGACAAATTTAAGAGGAGTAGGCAAGAATCTTGGCTCAAAAATGAAAAATATTCAATTAAGTTATTTTATAAATAAAGAAACTATAAATTAATTATATTGTAAAATTGTACTTTGTCCCTCCAAAAAATCAATTGAGTCATCTTATAAATAAAAATAAATAAATTGATATATAGTAAAATTACAATTTAGACTTCCTAAAAATAAAATTATAAATTAATATAGGATAAATTTATATTTTGATATATGAAAAAATTATAATTAAATTTTAGTCTTCACTAAAAAAATTTCTCATTTCACCGTTACTTGAAATCGTGATTAACAAACCTGAATGATTGGAATTTAAAATAATTTGAATTCAAAATATTTCAAACTTTAAAAAATTTGAGCAAAAAATTAATCAACATAATTCGACCGAAAAAACCCAAAGACCAAAACAAAAAATGATCAGAAAATTTTAAAATCCGAATTTAACTATTCCAAGACAAACTCTACCGGATCTAATATATATAGCGAGAGAAACTTACGACTACACTTATGAGACGGAACTGTGAAACTTTCGAGCCGAAGCGGATAATATCTCACAAGAGGATACGAATTTTTTCGAATTCCGTGTTTCGAACAACACAGATTGAGATTTTTTTTTTTGTTTCAACTTTGTTTGTGGCAGAACAGTGTTTGGGTGCCAAAGATTTCAGGCCTCCATATTTGGCTCCTAATACCACAGGCGACGCCGTTTTAAGAGGTGTCAATTACGCATCTTCTGGTTCTGGAATTTTGAACGACACTGGATTAATCTGGGTAACATTTTTTTTCCTTCTGAAAACGCTTAAAACCATGGTCAAATTCTACTATTAGTCATTGAATTATATTTAAATTGTGGATTTAGTCCTTATATTTTAATTTAGTCAATTTTAGTCATTGCATTTTTCGAATTTTAAAATTTCATTATTGATTCAAATGATAGTTGTAGTATGATTTTTGGTGAGTATTAGGTGAAAATAATAAGTTGATATGTCATTTTATATTTGATAATATATTTGTTACATAATATTTTAGAAATAGTAAAATCTAACTTAATAAATTTGATAGCTATATTTAGGCCAAAATTAAAATTTTAAAATTTGAAAAATAAAGCAGGGACTAAAAATTATCAAATTAAAGTACATAAATTAAATTTACAATTTACATATATCATACATAGGGACTAATAGCATCATTTAACCTTGAAAATTTGATGCAAAAAGCAGCTATAAGATCTAATTCGATAACAATGTTTTTTTTTTAATTACAGGGTGGTCGTATTAGCTTAGATGAACAAATCAGTAACTTCGAGGAAACTAAGGCAAGAATTGTCTCAATAATAGGCAGGCGTGAGACTAAAAGGCTGCTTAAACATCAATCATTGTTCATTGTTGTTACTGGTTCAAATGATTTCATTTTGGGGAAAGAAATGATATCCGATGGATGGTTTTTAAGTTCGAAATTTGAATCTCAACTTAAAGTAAATATTATTATCTTAAAAATTCTATTTCAATTTTATTGAAGGGAAATCAATTCTATTAGAATAAGTTGCTAAGTATTGTTAATTGAGAATTGATGGATATCTGAAAATAGACAGTTTCATAGAGTAGGAGTGACTCGCTAATTAAAAAATTCTCATATTTGCTCTTGGTGAGATTTGAATCCGGCTAAATCACTTTTTAGAGCATCAACTTGGCAATTATTCACATATTGGGGTTTGAACTTTTTATTTGGTTCAAGTTAGTCCCTAATATTTCTTTGAAAATCCTAATATGGGAACAATTGGTTAGTTCAAGCTCCAATGTGAGAATAATTGCCAAGTTTAAGGCCTAACTTGGACAAAAAAATCCAAGCCCCAAAATGAGAATAGTTATCAAATTTAGACCCTATATAGTGATTTAACCCATTTGAACCTTTATACCATACATACATACGTGGCATTGTATGCTTCCATTTTGTGAAACTGCCGTCTCTTTAAATACATGGGTTCTCGACAAAATAATAAAACAAAAACCTTTACCGAAAACAATACTAGAAGGGTTGAGGAATCCATTAGTTCTAATCGAAAAATGCTACACAAATTTCTCCTAAAGAGTCAAATCCTCAACAAATTTAATATATATCTTACAAAATCTTAATAATTTTTTTTGAATTATGCAGAAACTTTATTATTTGGAAGCTAGAAAAATTATTGTGACAAATATTCCAAGATTTGGGTGCACACCTTTTGAAAGAGACAAAAATCCAAATGCCAAAGGCTGCATTGCTTCGTTTAACGAGGATATCAGTTCATACAACAAAAGATTGAAGAGGCTACTTATGGATCTTACTACCAATCTCACTGCTTCAACCTTTGTTTATGCAGATATTCATGCAATGCTTAAAGATATCCTCCAGAATTATCGATCTTATGGTGCGTATCGCATTATCTTTATATTACTCTTAACTCTTTATTTATTTGTTTTTCTGAAAATATTCGTATTTAAAACTCACACTAATTAAATATAAAGATGTGAAAAAATAAAGAGAGCATAATTTCATATAAATAACTTAAAAATTCAAGTGCGAATAGCATAAACAGTACGAGTATTAGGGGTGAAGTCTGAAAATATTTTTCAGAAGTCAGAATTTAATTGTACATTTTTACGATAGTAAAAATATGATTTTACCATTTTAATAGTCTATATCTTTATGAATCTTAAAAAATTAAATCAAACTTTTATCCTTTTAGAAACCAAAGTACAATTTTACCATTACTAATTTTAAATTTTATAAACTACAAAAAACCTAAATGAATTTTTTTCCATTTTAAGGAGAGTCGAGCTCCTACCAGTCTTTGAACCCACCACTAAATGAATATATGGCATTTATGTACGTTATTGAGATTTTTCTAAAAAATAATTTATATATTATAAATTCACATATGAGTACATGAGTGCAATACTTTTGGAATTCAAATACGTATGTGAATTACAGTCAAGGATTAAATTATTTTGGGTGTAAAATTTTTAGATTATTTAAAGTGGTTTATTTTGAGTGGTGATTTAATTTTGAGGTTTGAGTTTTTTGAGTATAAACATTATAAGTTTGAATAATTCTTAGTTTGAATTGTTTTAGGTTGAAATTAGCTTCGGGTTAGAGTCAATTCAAGTTGTTGAATTTTTATGATTAAGTTGATTTAATTCAATTTTGAATTAAATTAGAATTGATAAATCTCGATTCGATGATTAAAAAAGTTAAACATATTCATCCTCAACAAATATATATTCATATCTGACACTGACAGAGGCGAATCTAAGGGGTTGGTAGGGGCCCCGGCCTCCCCTAAAATGTAAAATTGCTATTTAGGCCTTTGAGATTTTTTAAAAATTTTAAATTAGTAAAGGTAAAATTACATTTTGATCTCTCTAAAATTATAAAAATTTAATTTAATTCTTTAAAAATTATAAATATATAGACTATAAAAAATTAAAATTTCATCTGACCCTCTCAAAAATTGTTCTAACCTCGCTCATGAACATTGAAATATGAAATCTCGTTTTATTTTATTTTTTCACAGGATTTGAAAACGCGGACGATGCATGTTGTCACAAAGTCGGAGTTCACGGGGGTCTACTCCCATGCTTTTCATTATCCAAAATTTGTTCAAATCGAACCAAATATGTATTTTGGGATGCATTCCATTTGACAGAAACCAGTAATGTGATCGTAGCGAGCCACATGATGGACGGAGGCCTGAAGTTCATGTCCCCGATGAACATCCGACAATTAGTGTATTCTTCAACTGTTCATCCCGATGATTAGGGTTTAAAATCCAATCTATTATTTTTTTCACCCATTAATTTCCAACACTAATCCTCACCATTCAAATGACTAGAAGTAGCCAATTTTAATCTCTAAATCATACTTCAGTCCTAGATGCATGTTTGCTTCGTGCCATTAATTTCCAGCTGTTAGTGCTCTAATGGTCATATATTTCACATTATGTGTATTAACTTTGGCAATTTGTCATAATTATGTTTGAAATATTATAAGTTTCCACGTATTAATAATTTAATATATATGATTGCTTATATCATATTATGATTCTATTTGTGAAATTTTTTAAATAATAGAAGAAAGGTGATAGTAGCCTTTCCATTAAGAGAAATGCTTATTTAAATATATATATATATATATATATATATATATATCCATTGAAAAACAAAAGTTCAAGCAAGGAAGAATAATATATCGAATAATAAATTCAAAATAAAATAAAGGGTAAACTATCAAAATAGTCACTTTTGTTTTCTTCAGGTTACATTTTAGTAACTTATATTTGAAATGTTATGTTTTGGTCACTTAAGTTATTGTCTTGTAACATTTTAGTCACGGAGTGTTAATTGTCATTAACTGTGTAACAGTAAGCTGACGTGGCACGTTAAATCATCATTTCAAATGAAAATTTTAGGTTAAATTATACAACTGGTCCTTATATTTTTTTTGTTTTGAGAAATTTAATTTTTTTCTTTTACGTTAAAAGAGATGGAGAAGGGAGAAAAATAGAGGGAAAAGCAAAAGAGAATGAAAAAAAAAGAAGGGAAAGTTAAAAGAATATAAAAGAAAAAACTGCTTAAAATGAAAAAATATGGGGACCAATTGTATAATTTAACCTAAAATTTTTGTTTGAAATAATGATTTAACGTGTCACGTCGGCTTACCATTACACTGTTAACAACAATTAACAGCTCAGTGACTAAAATGTTACAACATGTTAACATAAGTGACTTAAACGTAACATTGCAAATATAAGTGACTAAAATGAAACCTAAGGGAAACAAAAGTGACTATTTTGATAATTTACCCTAAAATAAAATAAAAAGCTCAAACAAATTGAAAGAGGAATTGTTGTTTATATGCTTATGTTTAAAATTAATTTCTAATCTAGAAATTAAATTTATTTTTTAAATATGTAGATAATAAGATTTTAAAATTATTTATCAAATTCTAAATAATAATAATAAATATAATCAATCTTTATTTTGAGAAAAGAATTCAAAATTCATTAGGAATTTTTTAAATTTAGTTTTTCGTTCAAAAATTTCATTATAAGTTCTGATCATATTCGTTTTGATACAATGCTTAAAACTACCTATAGGCCCTCCCAAAACTCATAAATACAAGAATAATACACTTCAGCCCACTCAAACTCGTATCCTCCTTTATTGACAACAATACTCATGTCAATCGAGTTAAGACTTAATCAGGTTTTTTAAAATTAATTAAATTCAAAAGGGAAGATAAATTCTATGTTTTCTGATAGAGATTTGAATCAATAGATTAAAAATTTAACTAAATAATTAAAAATAATTAACTATATAGTTTAAAACTTGGGATAAATATTTGAAGGTAAAGTAGATAATATTACTTAAATATAATTTTTTTAGAAAAAAAAATAAAATTAGATATAATAACTAAAATAAACTTATCCTTATCAACGTATCAACAATGCTATTAGAAGTAATTTTACTTGTTTTTATTTAATAAAATAATAGAATTTTATTTTATGTAATTAACCTAAAGATTTAAATTATTAAATATAATTAAAATATACGTAGATTGAATTTTTTAAAAATCATAATTTAAGTATGAATGAAAAAAATAATGAAATTCACTTTTTTTGTGTGTGATGTTTAGCTACTAATGAAAACTCCTAAAAATGATGATTTATTCTATAATGGTAAGTTTTATAGTTTGTATTATCAAAATACTAGTAAAATTTGACATAAAATTGAAGGGTAAATTATATCTTAGTTCATTAAACTATTAGTAAATTTATATTTTGGTCATTTAACTTCAAAAAGTTACAAAATAGTCACTGAAAACTATTTAGAAATATTCATTTAAGTTAATAAACTATTTTATTTAAGTCACTAGTCTGTTAAGTTTTTTTTTTTTAAGGTTCAACTAGCAAGCTCCAAACGACGATTTAATGATCGATATGGTAGACCAACACCTATTGGCTAGTAGAAAAATATACATTAGATTGAACTCGATCTTATTTTCAGTTTTGAAGATTGAAAAAAGTTGTTTGGATTTTAGTTTGTAGACTCATTACTTTCAAAGTTGTTTTATGAAAAAAAAACCTGAATGGTAGGAAAGAAGCGAAAGGAAAGCTTTCGATTGATGTAAACAATACTAACAAATAAGGCCATACAACAATTATTTTAATAGTCCAATGACTTAAATGAAAACATTCAAATAAATCAGTGAATATTTTATAACGTTTTTAGATTAAATTTTCAAAAAATAAATTTACTAATAGTTTAATGATCTTGCGTGTAGTTTACCCAAATATCAAATAATAACCATAAACACAATTTTTTTTTTCAATTTTCCAATTTTCATATATTTTTTAAATTCCATATATATAAAAATAATAATTATATCTAATCATAGAAATTAACTTCTATTAAAACTCTTGAAAACCCTAAACTTAGCCTATTGAAAAAAAATTATCTTCTTTTTTCAGTCATGAAAGAGAGATTTTGAGTTATTATCTTCACTCTTACCTCTCTGTATCACTCTGCCGCTGCCGCTGTCGTTGCCATTGACGCCATTGAAAACTAAATGGCTTTAGGTACCTCTTTCAATTCATTCCACTCTTAAAACTCAGGGTTTTTTATGAAGAAATTTTGGTCAAAATCATATGCATGTTCTTTATGTTCATAATTGCAGGGCACGAGCAAGTTGGTGTTAATAAGTTCAAGCAATTCGATTGCGTTGTTGATTATTCAGATCATTATTATTATCATCAATCCAAGCCGAACCAAAAGAGCAACAGCCATGGAACGATGATGATCAATAACAGGAACACCATGAAAAGGATCATGAAAGAATGGGAAATCTTAGAAAAAAACTTACCAGCATCAATTTTCGTTAGGGTTTACGAAGGGAGGATTGATCTTTTAAGAGCCGCCATTATTGGAGCTTCAAAAACACCGTATCACAATGGGCTTTTCTTCTTCGATTTACAGTTCCCTTCCGATTACCCCAACAATCCACCCAAAGTACATTACCGTTCTTTTGGTTTGAGATTAAACCCTAATTTGTACAATAGTGGGTACGTTTGTTTAAGCTTATTGAACACTTGGGGAGGTAAAGGGACTGAACGGTGGTGTCCCGATAAATCGACGATTTTACAAGTCTTGCTTTCGTTACAAGGACTGGTTCTTAACGAGAAACCGTATTACAATGAACCGGGGATTAAACCGGCGTGGTCTTGGGAATCTTACAACGCCGATGTTTTCGCTTTGTCTTGTAAAACTATGCTGTATTTGATGAAAAAACCGGCGAGGAATTTCGAGGGTTTTATCTCCGCGCATTTTAGAGACCATGCGAGTATTATATTGAAAGCTTGTGTTGCTTATCGGAACGGCCGGGTTCGGATCGGGTTATTCGACGGTGATGCTCCGGTTGGGTCGAAGAAGAAGAAAGTTAATGTGTCGAAGAAATTTAAGGATTCCATGAATGAGCTTTACCCTGAGCTTTATAAAGCTTTTAATCGCATTGGTGCTTCGGTGAAGAACTTGCCGGAGAAGTTGGAGGATGACGGAGACGGAAAGCCGGCGAATTGTATTATCGGAAAACTAAAAAGGTTTTGGGAAGCCATGACAGCTTAGATGAAAGAACTGGTAGGCAAAAATGGTATAATCTTTTTTTACTCTTGGATTTTAGTTCTATTATTTTGCAGTACTAAGCTTGGTTAATCTCTCTTATGGAGTTTATGCATTTTGATGTGAAATTAAGTTTTTTTTTTTTTTTTAATTCCCAACTCAAAAGTTCTTGTTGGTGAATTCGAATACATCCCTTGGAGCGAAGACATAAAAATTTTTTTAGGTCTAGATTAAGTAAATTATATATTTTTATAGGAGTTCAAATGCAATTTTATTATTGTATTAACATAAATAATTATAGTTTTTGGAAAGATTAAATCAAAATTTTAATTTTTAGGATCAAATTATAAATTTGACATTTATATACTTAAATTTTATAAAACATCATGGGCTAGAAGCATAATTTTCTATTTTAAGTAGAACCCTTGCTTTAATCAGTCCGATCCTAAAAATAGTTTACCAGCAACTTCTTACAAAATCATACAAATTTAAAAATAGAAAAAAAATTAAAGTTAGTATCATTAAATTTCATGGACCCACAAAATTATTCTATAATAATGTTTATACATAAGTATCATTAAATTTTAATAGAAATTTCTACTATTGAATAAATATATTTAGGTGAAATCGATAGAAAATATGTTTTTAAAAACCCAGTCTTTAAATAGGTTGAATTGAGAGCATTAATAATTGTCATTTTCTTTTTATAAACAAAATTTTAATTACTAAGATCACAAAAGTCACTAACTCTATCAGATTGTAAAACTACTAAAAGTTATGTAGGAATTTCAACAAATACTCACACATCAACCTCCCTATCAGATATCATATTAGCTAAACAGTTTGCAACTAAATTTCTCTCTCTTAAGGTATGTCTTATATGTTGTAAGGTTTGAATGATCATTCTGATCAAAGTGGAATTCAAAACATTTGAAACCCCTTCCTAAATTGCTTTAACCACCTTTATACTATTAGATTGAATCAGCACTCTCTCACTCCCTCGTCTCTGTAAAAGAATTACTCTATCCAAGATATCCCAAAGTTTAACATTAAAAGTTTATTTAAATGTTTTTTTCCGATATATATTAAAATTGGTCTTTTTGTTAAAAGTTTTATTTATTTTTATTGTTAAAAATTAATTATTGTATGTCAGAATAAGGTACATGTGGCAAGCGACATGGAATTGTCTAATTATCCTAACAATACTGTCGATTTTTAACAATAAAATTAAATGTACGACTAATTTAAACTATTGCCATGCCTTAAAATTTTAAAATTTTCAATAAAAAGAAGGCAGAAACACCCAACAAGTTGCTTTGTTATTTAGCTAAAAACAACAACTTTTTAGACTTTCATAAAGAAACCTACTTACTGTGTGCTGATCAGATAAGGTCCTAGTTGGTGTTATTATTTACCATTTTAGTCCACTTACTTTAAAAATTCACCTCTTCATTATTAACTATTTGTCCTTATACTTCAAAAGTAATTAGCCTTAATTGTAAGACACTTTTTTCCACAAAAGAACTTGGAACTCATAGAGAAAATATTGCAAATAGAATTGAATATCAAACTTATTGACATTAATTTTTAGGGTTAATTGCACCTAATATTTTTAAAAATTTATTTGGATTTTAAATTGGTTTCTAAACTTCAAATCATTATAATTGAGAGTATCGGTATTGTATCAATTAGATTCTTCTATCAATTTAGTTGTTAAATGCTAATTTAGACTTGATTAAAGTACGTGGATCAAATTATAAATATGTATAACCATATCGCATGAATGTTTGGATTTGACATGTTAAAAGTAACAAAAAATGCCAACAAAATTTACGATGGTTATTAATACATCATATTTAAATTGTATCTATAGTAAATGCATGCGCGTTTATAATTTGATTCACATGCTTTAAATTTGTTCGGTTAAAATAAAGTTTGAGAATCAATTTAAAATTTTAACCATAATTTGAGGATGTCTTACGAAATTAACCCTAATTTTAAAACTAATGGAGGTTGTTAATTCGCGGCTACCCCATGTGATACATGCTTCTGAGTTTTGAAGGTCACGTGAACTATAAAGGTCACAATAACATTGCCCTGAATTGCCAAGAAAGAGGTTTAATTTTAAATTCCATCCCTTTACTTTATCAATATTACGGAAGTCAGTCCCTTGAATTTATTAAAATTTAGTCCTCTTATTTTATGAATGATATATTTGACAAAGAAAAAAACCACATAGCCATATATTACACACATCCTTTTATAATTCTTGAAAACTTGTCATAAGTTATTATACATATAAATTTTCGAGTCCCATCATATATTGTTGACCTATGTGAATTTTAGTATAATTGATCGGTTTTAATCTATTTTATTCTAGTTCTTAGTTTATTTATTTGGTAATATTTTGAATTTACTATGAGGTTACTAGAACATAATATTTGAGCTTGTTGAGCACCTGGTACGATAGAGGGTCGACCGAGCAGTGGTGCCCCAAAAAATTAGCGATCCTCTAGGTCTTGCTCTCGATCCAAGTGTTGTTCCTGATGAAAAAACCATTTGAGCGTTATATTGAGACCTCATGTGTTTATCGAGTCGGTCAAGTTCCTGCCGGATCCTTTGATGGCGACTTGTCTATTTGTTCACTTAATTGATATAATGATATGATGTTTTGAGAATTTAATTAGAATATTTCAATGTTCGAGGACTAATTTAGATTGCGAATCATTGTTTGAGAACCATGTTATAATTACACCCAAGGTACGTACATTACGTATGAAAAACACATGCTTCCGAGTTTTGTAGGTCACGTGAATGATGAAGGTAAACTACCAAAGAAGGTATAATTTGACTATCATCCTTCTACTTTATGAAAATTGAGATATCAGTCCCTCTACTATAGTTTATTAGAATTTGGTTTATTTTATGAAAACGGAAAAGTTAGTCCAATAGAGTAACACTGATAAAACTTGATGCAAAATCACTAACCTAGAAATCAACAATTCAGTAATTCATACAAATGGAATTAGTAAAAATCAATAGTTCACTAAATTATGTAAAACAAATTAGCCAAAAAAAAAGAGTTCAAATCATGTGTTTAATAAAAAATGGACTAACTTCTCAGTTTTCATAAGTTACGATGACAAAATTTTGAAAAAATAAAATAAAATGACTAACTTATTATTATTTTAAATTTTTATATATTTTTCTAGATAATTTTTTAAAATCAATACTAAATTGATTGAATATATAAACCTTAAGCGCTCAATTTATTATTATATCAATCAAAATTATCTACAGTTGACTTAAAACATTAATTTTTGTGATTAATTCCCTTAATTGCTCACTTTCGAAATTGACAATAATTAAATTTATTTCGATTTTTAAGATGAACCAATTTGCTCAATATAAACATTTAAGGGGACTAGAGAGATATTTTTACCTATTATATTTAATCCAGAGTATTTTTAATACCAACTAATCTGGATTCTGCTATTAAAATTTTTTAAATTTCTTAAAATATTCATATTCGAATTATTTTAAGCTTAAATTATTCCAAATTTAAATTATCTTTTGAGTTTAAATCCTTATTTGAGCCACTTTATGTTTAAATTGTTCTGAGTTTAGGTCATCTAGGGTTAAAATGGGTTCGAGTCTAAATTAATTCAGGTTGTAATTGGAAAAACAAACCGCTAAAATTTATATTAATCGGACGGCTCAAAATTAACACACACGAAACCGCGTTCTGCCGAAAGTTTCCCACGCGTTTTGGTATCAAAGGAGTGGATCTTCTCACATGCACGCGTTTAGTCTTCCCAGCAAGTAATATATATATGGTAAATTCTACTATCAGTCCCTGTAGTATGCTTATGTTGTGAATTTAGTCCTTATATTTTGTTTGGTCAATTTTAGTCTATGTACTTTTTGAATCGGTCAATTATAGTCCTTGAAAATTTTGAGCTTTAATATTTCAATCTTGATTCAAACTGTAGCATTTAAATTCATTTGGTTAAATTATGTTTTTAATTATGCGAAAAGTTGTAAGTTTAGTACGTGTTTTTTTATTTGATCATTTTTTATACTTATAGTTTTCGAATATAAAATTTTAGTCATGACACAAAAGAAAGTCATTAAATCCTTTAACTGACTTTTTTTTGTGATTAATACGCAGAAATAACATACCGACATAATATTACACATGTGATAATATGTCTGTCACAAGAGATATTGAAAATAAAATAACGGCTACCATTTGCTCATGATTGGAATTTCAAAAATTAAAATTACAACTACTGAAAACAAAAATTAAATTACAAAATTAAATCTAAAATTCACCTAAAGTTTTCTATTTTTAAAAATTGTCGATTTCATATCATTTTACCCCAGTACATGATACTAGGCAATAAGAACATGGCATGTGCCATGTGCCATGTGCCATGTTTTTATAGGACGTTACACACTTTTTAGGAAAATATAAGACAAAACTGATAGCACTTTTAATTAAAAAAATCACTTTAGTTACCTTAGTGAAAAAAGTGGTATAATTAAAGGGTTAATTTTATAGTTAAGCCCTTGATAATGTATACAGGACATGTTTAGGTATCTTAATTACATGAAAACTCGTTTCTCAAAAGTACCAAATTAGAGGCAGCTCTATTTAATATTCTTATAGTTTGGTCCATTTTAATAGACTTATATCATAAAGATTGATCTTAGGTGTGTGCAAGCTCAAAGTTAAAATTGAATTAATTCAATTAATCGAATGGTGATCGAAATTAATTCGATCAAAAGTCTATTAAAATTTTTTCGAAATTTCAATTATTATTTAATTCAATTTAAAATTGATTAATTAATTGAATCAACTATTTAATTAAAATTAATAATATATAAGCTCAATGGACTTAGGAAAATTAAATCCAAATTATATACTATAGTGAGACAAAGAAAAAAAAGTTGAAATAAAATGTAAAATATCTAAAAATTAACAATAACAAAACTCAAAACTTCTCACACTGTCATTCTAATTCAATTAAATCGAAAACTGATGAAATTAAACGAATTTAATTCAATTCAATTATTTATTTTCTCATAAATTTAATTCAATCAGCGATTGAGTATTTTAAATTTTTAATTAATTCGATTAATTAAATCTGTCATTTCAACACCATACTCTAGATAAAGATGTTACAAATTTGCACGAATTAATATTTAATGATTGTAAAACTTATTTGAATTTAATGATAAAATTATATAAATTATTAATAAAACTTACTCAAACCAAAATTGAGCAAAGAAAAAAAAAACATATCTAAATATAACACGTAATTTTAACTATATAAAAATTTAAAAAATATTTGCATCAAATTGTTGATATTAAATATTTATTTTCGTTTCAAAAGCATTATTTTTCTCTTTTGTTGGTATTTATGAAAAAGCTCAAAATATATTTGTTTTTAAAGTATTTTTTCGAATTTGGTCTTAGTTTGATTCGTTTAGTAATAGATTTTAGCATTAAGTTTTGAATGATTTAATTAAAATTTTTAAAAACTTTGAAGATTGAATGATAATTGATAAAAGAAATTTGAGTTTTGCTGTTTACAAGGAGTGAGTAAAAGCTTAGCCCCTTTAAGATAAAAAAATTAAACTTTAATTTTTGAAAAATTATAAATTAATATATGATTTCTACTCTTTTTAAAATAATAAATTATGATTTAGTACTTTTAGAAATTACAAAAAATTTAATTATCATAAAAAAATTATAATCTAACTTCTATCGGTCCAAAATAATTTGTTATGTCTTCACTTGGTTATTTTGGGTTGTTATAGCCGTTGGTTATGTTTGAAAATATTTATTTCGAAAGATAAATATTATAATTAAAAAAAAGTTAGTAAAAAAATCTACTTGTGACTTCAAAGTGAAAGCCGTAAGTAAAGTAAAATAAAATCTTTAACTTAATAATTAAGTATTTCTTATTCTCCATTTTTAGAAATAAAACATGTTTTGAAAGCTGAATTTAGTAATAATTTGTATGAACAGAGTAGATTAAATTTCAATAATTTGATTCTGTAGAAACATAGAAATTTACTTTAAGAAATCAAAATGTTAGGTTTTTAAATTAAAAACAAAAGAAGCCTACAAATATGAATAAACAAGAAAACTGAAAAAAACAAAGAAAAACCTACAATAAAGGGCTTGAAAAATAACACCCCAAAAAAGAAAACCACCCAAGACCACCGACACCTCCGCCGATCATCCACCGCCGACCACCACTACTGCCATTCACTTCCCATCTGGAAAGATCTTTGGGTTTTATTTTCAAATGTGTTTTTTAATTGCAATTAATCATCATATCATTCTTTGATTCCTCAGTTTTAGGGAATTTTGGGGTCTTTAAAAAGACCAAAAAGGGGTTCATATTTTTTAAAAAAGCTTAGATCAAATCTTAAAAAAATGGGGATTATACGGTGGATTTAGGATTTTGAGGGGGCTTTTGGGTTTTGTGAGGGTTTTTTTTAATGAGAGATGTCTGATGCTTCAGGGATTAATGAATCTGCTCTCGGTTTGTTGGAACCCATTTGGGCATGAAGTAGAAAGTCACGAAACAAACGGCGTCCTTGGCGGCGGCGATGGCGGTGGTAGTGGTGGCTCAAGGGAAGGTAAAGATGGGTTGCTTTGGTTTCGTGATATAGGGAAATATGGGTCCGGTGAATTTTCCATGGCCGTGATCCAAGCAAACCAAGTGCTCGAGGACCAAAGCCAGATCGAGTCCGGCCAATTTGGTACGTTCGTTGGGATCTATGACGGACACGGCGGCCCTGAGGCGGCTCGTTACGTTTGCGATAACTTGTTCAGCCACTTTCGAGGTCCGTCCTTTTTCATGGATCTAAAATTTTTGCCCACAATTCCACTTACAAAAAAAAAATAATTTCAATTTCCATTTGTTGATTTTCAGGGTTTTGCTATTCGGTACATGTGAACTGTATAGTATTAATTTTCATCCATTTTATTTTTATTTTTTTTAAGAAATTTGATTTTTGATTGGTGGTTTTATTGAATTTAGAAAATTTAGTATCCAATAAGATTACAATTTAATTGAACTTGAGTGTGATTATTAGATACTTGTATAGTTCTGATCATATTTCGAGAATCTTATGAAGATCATACCGAAGAATCGAAGTAATGTAGCTTTAAATGGTCTTAACTCTTAAGTTTATTTGTTGATCTTTGTGGCTATATGAAATGCATGATGTTGAATGGTATGGAAGCCCCTGAATTGGGAGTTAGAATGCATTTTGTCCCTCTATTTATAAAATGACAAATTAGTCCCTATACGTTAGATTAAATAGCAAATTGGTCCTTTCTTTTAGAAATTTCATCCTTTATACTTTGAAAAACTAGCATGCCTGACAAAATAACCAAGCACTGATACATGGCATGTCACTTGTACCTCTTGCTAATGTACAGGGACTAATTTGCCTATTTTTTGAATATAGAGGCCAAAATAAAATCTGACTTTTAGTATAAGGGCCTTCATGAAACTTTAGTTTTGAGTTTTCAGGATAGACGGATCTTAGTGCGGCATTGTGTTGTTGGTATTGTTAAGCTTTGTGTTTATGCAGCCATAACAGCCGAATCAGAAGGAGTTGTCACTGCTGAGACCATTCAAAGAGCTTTTCGACAAACCGAAGAAGGGTTTACGGCCCTTGTGTCGGAGTTATGGAGTACTCGACCAAATATGGCAACGGTCGGGACGTGCTGTCTGGTTGGGGTAATATATCAGCAAACACTTTTTATTGCAAATCTCGGTGATTCACGCGTTGTGCTCGGCAAGAAAGTTGGCAACACTGGAGGAATGGCTGCTATGCAGTTGTCAACTGAACACAATGCTAATATCGAGACTATTAGACATGAACTTAAGGAATTACACCCGACTGATCCGCAAATTGTTGTTCTCAAGCACGGAGTTTGGAGAGTAAAGGGCATTATTCAGGTTATAATATAAACACTTGCTTCTTATCTTCTGAAATTGAGCGTATTAATGGTAAAAGTACTATGGTCGTCCTTATACTAAGAGTTGGATCATATTTTGCCTCTCTACTAAAAAAATGGGTTAATTAATTCAATTCCTGAAAATTAGATTAAAGAGCAAACTAGTTTTTCTGTTAAAAATTCCATCCATTTCTATTGTTAAAAATCAATCATTTATGTCAGAATGAGGTATATGTGGCATGTCATGCTTAAATGTTTAGTTATTCCGTTAGTCACGCTAGTTTTTAATAATAGAAATGGATGAAATTTTTAATAGAAATGATCAGTTTGCTCTTTAAACTAATGAACAAGGATTAATTTCCTCATTTTTTAGTAAAAGGGGTAAAATACAATTTAGTATAAGGCCTCCATGGTAAAAGTACTTTTACCACATATTAATGCATGTACACATCCTTCAATTTTGATCTTTCCCGTGTTTTGAAAGCTTCATTTTCTGAGGAAACTGGCAAAATTGGCCTAGGTGTCATTTGTCGTATATCTTTTATCATTTATGTCCGTTGTTCTTTAATCACTGAACATATCTTCAATTCTGTGATTGTATGTGGTGCAGGTTTCTAGGTCGATAGGTGATGTTTATATGAAACACGCACAGTATAACACGGAACCAATTGACGCAAAATTCAGGCTTCCTGAACCGATGAACATGCCGATATTAAGTGCCAATCCAACTATTATTTCCCATGCTCTCCACCCAAATGATTCTTTCCTCATATTTGCTTCTGACGGTCTATGGGAACACTTGAGCAACGAAAAAGCTGTGGCTATTGTCCATAGTCATCCACGCGTGGTAAGATTTTGTCCTTATTTCCATGTTTATCGAATACATAAATTCTCGCATCAAAGCTTGTGTTTTCACACTATTTGCTGTTAGGGATTAGATGACCTCAGAAATTCGGAACTCAATATAGGTGTCTTCCGGTTGGTGTTGATATAGAACTTCAGGTTTCTGATCATGTTTGTAACCTATCCGCTTTTTCCAAGTCTTTGAACTGTTTTATATCGGTCATTGGTTGAGAACTTGTTGTTAGCTCCCCCTCAGTGCGTTAGCATTTGCGGTTTTTGTTTCGTCCAATCAGCTGGTCGTATTACTGTGCTCACGTGTCTCTACGAATGCAGGGCAGTGCCAAAAGGCTAGTCAAAGCTGCCCTACAAGAAGCAGCGAGAAAACGAGAAATGAGATATTCAGATCTTCGTAAGATCGACAAGAAGGTTCGACGCCATTTTCACGACGATATAACTGTTATTGTGTTATTCTTTAATCACGATCTTATCTCCAGAGATGCCGTTCAAGACCCTCCAGTATCGATTCGAAGTGCATTAGAACATAATTAAATTCATATGGCCGAATAGATTTCTACTTCGTCCGGTTTTTCCCCCCTACATATACATGAAACTGTACCAACGGACGACTATGACCCGATGCACCGGCTCGTATACTGATTATAGGGAGAGAGTTCACATCTGTAAAATGATTAAAAAAAGGGTGACCAACATTTACTGCAATAACTTTGTTAACTCATCAGTGTATAATCTAATTGAATGCTTGTGGTATTTGCTTTTGATCGCATTTCATGAGAACTTTTGGTGGGAGCTCCCTGGAATTTGATCAAATTAACCCTTCTATTATTAAATAAATCAATGCTATTAAAAAATCAAATAAAGTTAAATTGAAACAGATTTGGAATTTACTTTTTTTTTTTTTGAATAGTATACGCACAATAAATCTGGTATAAGAGAAGATTGCCCGTGTTAGCGATTTGAATCCCAGACTTAATATAATTATTAATTTATGATTTAAGTCTTGAATTATATATATTTTTTCTTATTTTCATAATTAAAATTTATTTTATATCTCATTTTTTATATCTAAATATTTTAGTTTAAAAGATAACAATATGGTATAAACAGTTAATTAGAACACGCCGTTTGGCGCTTCTTTATAAATGTCATTTGATGATGTAGCATATTTAAAGAATATTTATACATATACAACTTCATAAAAATTAAAAATATATGTAGATTATAATAAATATTTCAAAAAATGAATTCCTGAAATTTTTAAAATTATATATAATTCATATAAAATAAAATATTAGAAAAGCATTATATTAAAATATAAAAATTAAAAAGGGAAATTTTTAGGAATATTAATTCCTAAAAATTCTAAAATATATGTTCTTAAAATTCCTAAAAATTTAAAAGAAATTAAAAAAATTAATTAAATATTTAGAGAATAAAAAAATTTCAAAAGATATATATATATATATATATATATATATTTTCCGGTAAGAAAGTTATATTCTAGAAAAATTCTTAATTAAAAAAAAAACCTTGAAAATTTAATAATATATAATATTTTAAAAACAACTCTAAAATCAAAACGTGTTTAGATACATTTTATAATTAACACAAAAAAATACAAAAATATAAATTAAATATGGTCACGTACATGTCAATTTTTTTTAAAAAAATTATAATAATTTAAATAAGTTACAATGTCTAAAACTACTCAAAACTCTTCTTTGATTTATAAATTAGAGAATAAAGTATTTCAATAAACTCAAATTCACGTCTTTCTGAATTGACAATAATATTTATACCAATTAAATTAAAATTCAATTAAATTTATATAAAATATGTATTAACAAATATTAAAATTATATCGTCATTTTCATATGGGAATTGTAGCAAGTTTGATAACTTGGTTATCAAGTAAGCCGTGTTGACTCTCCATTACATTTTTGTTTTTTTCATTAAAAACAATTTTGACTATCAGAATGTACTTTATTTTAAAATAATTTATATACAAAACCCTAAAAAATATAGTAATGTTAGAATTTGGTCAGATTGATTAAATCAATTGAATATAAAATCGATGATATATAATTGGATTTAAAGTTAACCATCATGAATCAATAAAAAGTCGAAAACTAAAATAAGAAAACTAATAATTAAACCAATTAAACTAATTTTATAATTTCTTGTAAATATTTTTATTTAAATATTGTGAATGTGAAGTCATGAATTACGTTTCAAAATTAAAAATTTATGTTAGAATTTATAATTGAATTATTTATTTTTGAGAGGGGTCATATTTAAAATTTTGTTCATTAGGGGAAGGGACACACCCTTACCTGCAAGGGAAATGTTAAATTATTGTTTTACGGGACGAGAGATGAATTATAAAATATTGAGAGTTAAAATATAATTTTATAAACATTTAAAGGGCTAAATATGAAATCTACCATCGCACATCCTAGATGGTTAATTTTTTTCTTAAAGAAAAGAGTCAAAATTTTGTATTCTTTGTTAAAAAGAAAAATAATCTAAGAATCTTCTCGACTCTTTACAATTTGTGGGGCTCATAACTCTTGAATAATAGAAGGCCAAAAATGAACACTATAAATCCCCCACGTGACCCATGACCACAACCTACCACTCAAATCTCCATAAAAGAAAATTCATCTAAACCTAAAGAAAAAAATATGAGATAATTTACTATAACTCCCCAAATCATGCTTCATCTTTCAAATTAGTCCCTAAATTTTAAAGTGTTTCGATTGAATTCTCAAAGTATCAATAATAGTATCGTAATAATCAGGTCCTACGATCAACCTAATGTCAACTTGGTTATTACATGACAGCTAGGATTTGAAATGAAATATTTTTAAAACATGAGAATCAAATTTTAAATATGTATATAATTATTTTATGGACAATTTAAATTTAATATGTTAAAATAAAAAAGAAACTGCTATTAAAATTTAAGAGGGTTAAATTCTTAAAATGTCAAATCTAAGGTCTCCATGCAATAAGAGCATATTATTTAAGACTTAATTTACGTGTTTTGAACACACTTAATCTGATTGATACAACATTGATTTTACAAACTTTACTTCACTAACAATATATCAAATGATTTTAATACTTTAATATTTATATATTTTGTTAAAATATGTTTCAAGTTGTTGTACTCTTTGTACATTTAGGATTTAACCTTCTATTTTTATTTCTAAAAATTTAATTATCTCATTTTCAAATTTAAAAATCAAAGTTCAATCGTTAATACTATTAAAATAAAAAAAAAAGCACTAATTTGGTAACCATGTGAAAATATGACATTTTAATGGATCATAATTTAAAAAAAATGAAGTTTTACGACATTTATTTTTAAATTAAAAAAATAGAGGAATTGGACTAAATTTTAAATTTACGAAAATTACAGAGACTTGAATCAGAATTTAACCTGTATTTTTATGTCATAACGTCACTCCATACGAATGGTCGAATGGCAAATATCCTAGGTGGCATCTTCCCTAAAAGAAAACCCGTGTGTTGACAATTCTAAAGGAATCTCCAATTTTACGGGGGTCCCACTTTCGTCCCCCTATAAATATGGCTTAAAAATCAAAGCCAAATTGTTCAAGTTATTTGCCAGTAATCAAACCCTTCCCCCAAAAAACAAAACAAAAAAATGTGTCCGTCGGAAAGAAACTTGAGACGGCCGGAAAATCGAGTTCTTACACCGGAAACCGATTTCAGATCGGCTTTCGATGTACTCGACGCGGATCGCGACGGGAAGATAAGCAGAGACGATTTAAGAAGATTTTACGCCGGATTTTCATACGGTTCCGAAGATGCCGACGAAATGATCGGGACAATGATTTCATTAGCGGATTTAAACAGCGATGGATTCGTGGAGTACGACGAGTTTGAACGCGTTTTAGGAGGGTATAATAACAAAAAGAAGGTATCAAGTTACGGTGTAATGGAAGATGTCTTCAAGGTTATGGATAAAGATGGAGATGGAAGATTAAGCCACGAAGATTTGAAAAGTTATATGAACTGGGCTGGGTTTTCGGCTTCCGATGAAGATATTAAAGCGATGATTAGATTGGGCGGTGGTGATGATAAAGGTGTTTGTTTTGATGGTCTGCTTAAGATTTTAGCTGTTGATTTTTCTGGCTAATTTTAGAGTTTTTTTGGTGAGGATTGAAATGATGAATCAAAATTCAAATCAATAATTGTTGAAAAAAAATGCTCCGAATGTGTCTTTGTTCATCATTTCTCTTCTGCAAAAAATGTAAGATCATTTTTTTTAATGAAAAAAAAAAACGCTTAAAAAAAAAAAACTGTAAACCCGTGATAACCTGGTAGTTAAGGTGTTCATCATTCTAGATATATATTAGATTCAAGTCACGTTAATCACGTTATTTTTAGAGTTTTCCCATCCACTTGTAATCCAATAACAAGACAAAAAAAAATTATGACTTTAATGTTTAAACTTTTCATTCATCCCCACTTGAAGATATTATTTTCATTTCATTTTATTTAAAAAATTATGTCGTTTTTATTTTCAATATTTTAGGTTAAATTCTGCTATTTGCCTTTGTCCTTTGTAAAAGTTGTCTATTAAACCTCTTACTTTTATTTGGTCATTTTAAGTTCTTGAATTTTTCAAATTTTAAAATTTTCGGTTATCATCAAATAATAACTATTAAATTCGTTAAACTTTGTTATTTCTAAAATTTGATGTACCAAACATATTATTATATGAATAATGTCATGTCAACTTGTTATTTATGTTGCGACTATAAGCATAGTACAATACGAGTAATTAAATTTAACCAACAGATTTATCAGTTACTATTTGAGTCAAGACTAAAATTTCAAAACTTAAAAAAAATAAGGACTAAAATTGAATAGTTAAAAAAGTAAAGGGACTTCAATTGATAAAATAAAAAAATACGGGACTAATACAGAATTTAACCATTTTCATTTTAAGAGTAATTTAACAAAAAATTAAAATATTAAAGTCAATAATTCCAAGATTCTTTTTCGCATTTCTTGTTGGCCTCACTGGATGACTTGTGGACGAGAACCCAGAAAAATATATTCTATAAATATAACAAAAGAAGAAAATAATAAAATTTATCAAATTATTTGTATTTAGGGTAAGCTGAAAAAATAGTTACTTTTATTTGTCTCAGATTATATTTTAGTCACTTATGTTTGAAATGTTATGTTTTAGTTACTTATGTTATTATTTTTTTACGAAGTAGTCATTTACCATTAAGCTCCGTTACTTCCCTAACGGCGGTCCTATGTGGCAGTCCAAATGGGTTTTAAATGCCAAATTGGATGTCATACGTAGCAGTCCAAATTAAATTTATTTAATTAAAAACCTATTTTTATCCCAGCAACTGGACATCCAAATTGTCATTTAAAACTCATTTGGACTGCCATGTAAGACTGCCATTAGGGAGGTAACGAGGTTTAATAGTAGAGTGACCACTTCGTAACAAAATAGTAACGTAAGTGACTAAAACGTTACATTTCACACATAAGTGACTAAAATGTAATCTGAGGGAAACAAAAATGACTACTTTTGGAATTTACCCTTATATTTATTCCATTCTATTTTATTCGATTAAATAGTTCAGTTTTTTAATACATTTCTTTGAATTTTTATTTTATATCTGATTAAAAAAAGTGATAAAAAATATTAATTAAATTTTTATTTGATTATTTAATTCTTACATAATTTTTAATTCTTAAATAAAATATAAAAAAATAAAAGTATTAAATGTCCAAAAAAAAATACAAAGATTTAAAGCATTTGGAAGTCCAATCAATAGCTGACTAAATTGTAAAACACCCATTAATTTTAATGCAGTTAATTCGAATTTAATTTTTACTCATTCAAATTTAATAATAAAAAAATAAACTCAGAACTCCAACCCATCTAAATACAAAATAACTTAAATATCAACAGATCAAATTTTGAGATAATTTAAATCCATAATACCAACAAAATAAATTAACATTTACATTTGAATGACTTAAACCTAAAATAATAATCTAAAACAACTTGAAACTTAACTATCCAAATATGAAAATAATCAAAATTAAATAATCTGAAAATCTTAAGTCCCAAATTAATCTAAACAGAAGACTTAATTATCATGAACAACATTTGTCGCTTGTTAACCCATGATAGTATGAGGGCTACAATTTCTTGCTCGAATACGACATCCATAGAAACTTCACAATATAGACAAATTATTTAGTTAAATTAATTTTTTTATAAATATTGTATTTGTAAAAAAAAAATCGGAAGCGTATTTTACTTTAGCCTCAGGATGAGCCTCTATCATATGGCGGTATACAGGCATGGTGTACAATCGTCCAATTCCCGATATCGTCACCCACTTGCAAAAAAACATTCATATTTTTTGCATGCAAAAAATACTATAAAATTAAGAAAAAAGAGATAAAGTTGAATTACCAATCACCTATTTATGAGTGGTCACATTCACGATTGGTGGCTTACTGATTTCAAAAATTGACATTCGATGTAACACTCATGACTACAGCAGAAGGCAACAACCACTCATGTGCTTCGTAGATGACCTTGTATAAGACTTTGAGCATATATAGAGAGAGTACAAGACTTTGAGTATATTATAACTTTATATCATTAAATTCAACAATTAGAATTTTAAAATATTAATTAGTAAAAATTTATTGAAGTATATAAAACTTTTTGGTAAAAAACCTCTCCAGTCTTTCTTAATTTAAAAATTGAACATTAATTAATGTTCACTTTCAAAATTAACACGAATTAAATTGTTCCAACTTTTTTGTGAGGGATTAATTTGCTCAATTTATAAATTAAGAGGGTCTGGAGATGTATTTTTACCAACCTTTTTACACTAATGTAAGTATTTAAAAACCCTTTTTGTGAGTACATCCAAATTTCATTTAATAATAACTAATACTTCTTTAGCGACTGGGGATCAAAACTTCAACTTCTTCGGTTGTTTTTGCTTCTTTTCCCAAATTCTCTCCCTTCACAGTGTCTGGTTCTTCTGGAAACATACAAACATTAAGGACTTAAATTCAATCAGTGAATCCATTAAACAAAGTAATAAAATGCCATCTTCAGTTAATAATTATCACAATACCATTTGCAGTTCCTTCTTTTGCATCATCTTCTTCTAGTTGCTTGTCCTCCAAGGTATCATCTCCTTTAGTTTCTTCACCAAGTTTCAGCTTCTCATTACCCTCATTTTGCTCTGCATTTTCAGTTGTGCCATTTTCATTATCTACAATAGCTTCAGAGTTGTCTGCAATGGAATCTTCCCCTTCCTCTTTCGTTAAGGAGCTCATGTTTTTATCGGGTTCGCTTGTTTCTTCAATGGGTTCCTTCGATTCTACGCTATGGATCACACCGTTTCCATCAACAATAATCTCGGAATCGTCTACAACGGAATCTTGTACGACACCTTTGCCATCTTCTTCAATTAACAACAAGCTCATGTTTCCATCAACTTGGCTTGTTTCGAGTTCGACTACACTGTTTCCATCAACGACAACCTTGGAATCGTCCGCTATAGAATATTGTTCGACAATTTTGCCTTCCTCTTTCCTTAACGAGCTAGTTTTTCTATCAAGTTCACTTGCTTCGCCCGAATTTTCACCACCCATCGTGTTTTCAACCGCGTCGCATTCCTTTTCACCGCAGCCCGTTTCCATATCTCCGTTTCTCTTCTCTGTTTTTACCCTCTTGAATTCTGCTTTCGAATTCTTCCTACTAACAACAATTTTACCCTCCTCTTCCATTAATGAGGTAGCATTTCTTTCAAGTAATTTACTTGATTCTCCGATGCCGATTTCCGGAGTTTTGCCCTTCTTCGATCCGACTATCGAATTTTTACGGCTGATTGTGTTTTCAATCGCGACGTGTTTCGATTTACCGCAACCCATTTCTGCTTATTCCGATTTTAGACAACAGTACCACACAGCTAACCCTCTTTAATACAGGGAAAACAAGACATAACAGTAATTTACTTCTTAATTACAGTTTTTTATTTATTTAAAAACAACTTTTATGTTAATGGAACAAAAGTAGCAATGGTTGTTATTAAATAGCTTTAACTAATTAACTGAATTCAATAAGAGGATGTTCGATGATATTGCTTGTTTTACATTAGTTTTGAACTGGTTTGGATTATCGCAAAACAATGATAAATCACGGTCGGATCTTCAAACTAGTTATAACCACCTTGTTTTATAAACATTGTTTCGGATCCTGTAATCTAGTTTTTTTTTTGTCATTTAAGTAATTTTATTAGGACGAAATTTGATATCTAATCCCTTTAATTTAGAATTATTCAATTATTCTAATTTTATAATTTTATAATGTTATCAATAGGTTAATTTTATATCAAGTTAGTTGATGCCCTTAAATTGATGAAGGGAATTTTTTAAAAATAACTTTATTCTATTGACATATTTTTTATCCCGTCAACATATTTTTATTAAAATTTCAAGCTATCCAAACCACAATAATTAAAAATTGTATTTAATATAAACATTATACAAATACAGAACTTAAAAAAAGTCAAATTAAACTAAAATGGTTAGATATTAAATTTTAGCATAATAAAGAGAATAAAACCATAATTAAATTGTATGTTAGTAAATAAAATAAAGGGTAAACTATAAAAATAGTTACTTTTATTTGCCTCGTATTATATTTTAGTCACTTATATTTGAAATATTATGTTTTAGTCACTTACATTATTGTTTTGTTACGAAGTAGTCATTTTGCCGTTAAGCTCTATGTGGCAGTTTAAATGAGTTTTAAATGCCAACTTGGATGTCCAACTGGGATGAGAATAGTTTTTTCAGTCAAATGAAAAAGAAAACTAAAATAAAAAAAGACGAACAATTTTTTTTTTCCAGCTTAAGGTGTGTAATCAATTTAAAGTTTTCAATTAATTAAATTTATTTAATTAAAAATTTATTCTCGTCCTAGTTGGACATCTAAGTTGACATTTAAAACTCATTTGGACTGCCACATAGGATTGCCACATAGGATTGCCATTAGGGAGGCAACGGAGATTAATGATAGAGTGAACACTTCGTCACAAAATGATAACATAAGTGACTAAAACCTAATATTTCAAACATAAGTGACTAAAATATAATCTGAGACAAACAAAAGTGACTATTTTTATAATATACCTTAAAATAAATTATTAAGTATGTCAATTTTTTAAATAAACTTAGTAATATGTCGGGTGATATTTTTACTATTATAAGCTTAAAAATTGAAAGACGGGAAGTAATTATCAAGACTCGAACACTTAATCTTGAAGTGTCAATATTAATTAATAATCTTTTTTTTTTTGTGTTGGAGATGATATTATTGAGAAAAATAATAACAAACCACGAAATGATTAATCTTTATATATGATGATTTTTTTAAATTTCGCATAAAATGAATTACTATATTAAAAAAGTTTAAGTCACATTGTCCCTTGAATTATGTATTTTTTAAAAATTTAATATCTAAATTTGTTCTTCAATTGTGATGATTGAATAATTGTTATCGTCTCATTTTATAAATAAAAAATTACCGGCGTCCAATAAAATTATCACACCTAGTACTTTTTTTATTGGTCATTTTGTAAATTTGAGCTAAATTATATAAAAATGATGTTATAAGTAGAAAGTGGAAAAATTATTAAGTATCAAAATGAAAAAATAATATAGTTCAAGGGTTAAACCATGAATTATGCTTAAAAAAAAGTTAAAGGTCCATAGAAGATCCATGGACCGCCACCCCAAGGAAGTAAATCCTTACTTCTTCCCTAAAACCCTGAATCTGCTACTTCCAGAGAAAAGAAAAGAAAAACCCATACGAGTTTTCGTATATAAACCCGCCGAGTTAACCCGCTTCATTACCTGACTCAGCTACCACTCAGTCCCAACTCAAAAGAAAAGAAAAGGAAAAATAGAAAGAAAGATGCAAGTCCTTTCGAACGCTCGCAATCTCGCTAGGGTTTTAGGATCTCGAACAATTCTTTTCAATTCTAATCAGCGTTACCTCTCATCTTTGATTCAATCTCCTAGCTCTTCTCTTCAATGTCAACTTTACAGTGACGCTTCCTCAGGTACCGTCAAAATCTCTGTTTTTTTTTAGTTACTTCATTTGGATACTCAAATACATTAGGAAATGATTTTGGTTATTTAAATAATTTAATTTTATTTTTTTTATTTTTTTCCTGTTCGTTTCAATGCTAATTGATTACGTTATTAGCTAAGTAGTAGAAAAACTCACTAGTTCTCCTCGTGAAAGAAAATAAATAATTCAATATTGTTTATGTATTTTTAATTTTTAGTTATTGAAATTTACAGGGATTAATGGAAGCTGTTATTATCCAATGCTACTTCATTCAATTTATCCGATGATTTCAAGGACATTTTTTTCGACAGAAGCTGGAACAGTTAATAGCAATCCAACTGGTACTTGATTTGCTCTATCTTAGGTTAGTTTGATATCATGTTCGAAGCTTTTTGTTTTATGTTTAATGTTTGGATTGTGTTGTCGAATTCAGAGGCAGTTAAGGAACTCTATGATGACATGCTTCAATCTGTAAATGTTAAACGAACAATGCCTCCGAATGCTTCTCTATGGTCAATGATCGGAAACTGCAAAAATCGTGAAGATATTAAGCTTCTTTTCGATGTTCTCCAGAATCTCCGAAGATTTGTATATTCCTTATCTTTGTTTCCTTTGTTTTGTTAGTTTTAAGCATTTGTTGTTTATGGATGTACTGTCTGGTTTTTGGTTGCAGCGATTATCGAACCTACGGATTCATTCAAATTTTAATTGCAGTCTCTGCCAACAAGTTGCCAAGACTTGTGCTCGTGTGGGAGCCATTGATTTTGGTATGCCTTATTGTTCTTCATATCTTAAGCCTATATTAATTTAACTTGAGTGGGGGTTTGGCATGCTGATATGTGTCGAAGACCAATTTTTTTCAAAGTTTTTCTACACATTACAAAGGTTCTTGGATAGTGCTTCGGACATGGGTACTTAAGAAACCTAAAGAATCAGTTTGACCAAATTTAGTCTTTTTATAGACCTCGAACAGTTCTCTCTAGTTTTACTGTTAGTTCTTTATTACCAGTTAGCAGAAATTTATTTGTTATTTAAAATATATACATACCGCCTGGTTTATTTAATGTAATTATATGGATATGATTTAGCTTGAATGCTTATGCAGGAAAGAAAGCTTTGTGGCTGCACAATGTTTATGGACTGACTCCTAGTGTTGCATCTGCACATCATTTATTGGTATAATTGACTCATCAATCAAGTTGTTCAATTTTCAAATTCTTTTGTACGTATAATTAATTATTGGAGTGCAGTTGTATGCTAAGGCTCGTAATGATGCTAAACTCATGGTGGAGGTAATGAGGCTTTTAAAAAGGAACAAATTACCATTACAAGCTGGCACTGCAGATATCGTTTTCAGGTAAATCAGTCTTCAGTTATGTCACATGTTTCATTTTTGCATTGCTAAATGCCCTAAGAATTCCTGTTTTAATAACATTTTTTTCCCTATTCGCAATAAAATTTTAAGTGCCCCAAACTTAACAGATTAGTTTTCACAGTTGTTTTCTTTTTTTTTCCTTTTTTTTTTTTGTGGTTGAAGGGATGTGTAATTATTTTCATGCTTCCTTTAAGTTGATTTAATATTTATTTGGATTAAATGTTGCAGCATTTGTTACAATACAAATGATTGGGAGTTGATCTCTAAGTACTCGAAGAGGTTTATGAACGCTGGTGTTAAACTACGACAGACTACATTTGACACTTGGATGGAATTTGCCATCCGAAGAGGTCTATAATCTCTGAGTTTTTAGTTCCTTTCTTTTGCATCTCTTTGGATCTTCTCTGCGATTTGCATTTCTTTTTAAAACTCTCACTTAGTGGTGATAGTCGGTAAGAATATATTCCGGTTTTTGACTTGTGACCTACAAAGCTACTCAGCTTTATGAATAGACTTAGATAGTCTTTGGCAGTGAATTTCTAACCCAGGGTTAGAAAATTAGGGGGCACCGATAAAGGGAGAGAGAGATAAAGCGAGAGCCAGATGAATGATTTTCTCTTTCCTTGTACTTGCAATTGATCTAGCATTTCTTGGTAATAGGAGACACTGAGTCACTGTGGAATATTGAGAAACTGCGATCTGAGTCAATGAAGCAGCATTCTCTCACCACTGGTTTTGCATGTGCCAAGGTACTTTTTGATTCTATGCCTGTATGAAAATTGATTTCAGTAAATAAAAGAACATGATCATTTGATGACCTATACATGTTATTTCTGCATTTTCAGGGTTTACTACTAGAACGCAAGCCCGAGGATGCTGCAACTCTTATCCAAGCCCTTAATGAGGTAAATCCGGTATCATATCAAGTTATGCTTTCTTGTGGTTTTTAATTTAGGTCATCCTCCCATGGATTCTCCACCCGTATCGAGCATGCTGAGGTAGGGGAAAATAGAACAAAATGGAATTTAAAATAAAAAGGAAGATAATTGGTTTTTCTGTTAAAAATTTCATCCATTTCTACACTTAAAAACTGGCATGGTTAATAGAATAACCTGACAGTTACACGTGGCGTGCCCTCAGAAGTTCATAAAAATTTAAAAATTATTAGTATGATATTTTGAGCTTATTTTCTATATGCCCTTGAATGTATTTTGGTCTTATAATGTTTATGAGATTAACTCTATTCATGCTAGACTCTATCCGATGGAATGAAGCGGAGCATTACAGTTGAAGTTGAAAAGTTGGTAAACGAATGGCCTTTAGAAGTTCTTAAACATCAAAAAGAGGAGGACAAGAAGGTAATAATTTTTAGTTGTACCATCAATTCCCTCTTAAAATTGAAAACCTTGTCTTTCTTTCGGAATTGTGTACTGAAGAATCTAAAGCTAATAGTTGTCTTTCATTGAATCAATTTGGTCAGGTATTGGCTGCATCTTTGAAATCAGATATTCCTACCTTGGTTGCTAGTCTACTAAACATTGGTTTAGCGAGGGACGTAAAATTGGAAGACTTGACGAAAAACGAAATTCTATCGTAGGGCAGGGAAGATCGGAGTAAAAAAAAAGGGGAACTATGGTACCTTTGTCTCAACAAAGCTTCCTTCAACAATGTTAAGACATTTCTGAGAATTGTTGTCACAAAGTAAGCACTTCTTTTTTATCACTTTAATGTTCAAGAAATCCTTTTGTTCATTTTATATTACAAAATAAATTTTTGACCATTTTAAGATTCATGATTTATGTTTTAGTTAGGAATTAATTTCTATCAATTTTTAAACATGCGTACTTTATGGAAAATTTGGATCTAATGTATTAAAAATAATAGTTCTTCCAAGTTTTATTGATATTTTTTTTTTAATATGTCAAATCTGAATTGCTAACACAATAAGCATATAAGTGTTTATAATTCGACTAACGTGTTTATAATTTGTTTTTATTTTAGTGTTGAATTTACATTCAACACCTAAATTGATAGATAATTAGGCTAATGGAAAATTTTGATTGTTCAAAATGTTTTGAAATAGACCAATCTAAAGTTTAGTGGAATTAACTATTTTATTATTTCGGTTAATAATATTATGAGTTAATTGCACTAAACATCTTCAGTTTATGATACTCACTTTAAATTGCTTTCTGAATTTTACATTCCTAAACTAATGATGTTATATCAATCAAACTTTTCTATTATTAAAACTATTTATTTAACCATTAAATAATATATAAAATTTTATGCAACATAATTTAAAAAAAAAAAATTTAAAAAGTAAAATATTATCGTATAATATTTAAAATTGAATTTAAAAATGCAGTAAAACCAACAAACAGAGAGAGCGAACAATAATTTTTTTTAAAAAGTGATAGAAAAGGTTTTATTGATATAATGGATGTAGTTAAAATTTTTAAAATTTGAGGGTCTTAAAATAAGGGTAATAATTTGAAGATGTTCGGTGTAATTAATTTTAATATATTTTAAATATAATATTTAAAATACTATTACCGTTTCCAATTCTTAAATCAAAAGAAATTAAAGTTTAAATATATTTATGTTTACAACCTTCAAATTATTATTACAACAGTTATATTAAAATCAGCAAGAATAATATCTACAAATTATTGATTGAAGTTTTATAATTATTGAATAAATTATCATTATTATTATTAATAACAAAATAAAAAAATTGTGAAAAAATAATAATAAAGAGTTTTGGATCCTACTCAAACTTGAATTAAGAAAGGATAAAGTTTTTATCACATCACTTTCAAAGAAGA
Organism: Gossypium stocksii; assembly: GCA_020496765.1. Taxonomy (NCBI): domain Eukaryota; kingdom Viridiplantae; phylum Streptophyta; class Magnoliopsida; order Malvales; family Malvaceae; genus Gossypium; species Gossypium stocksii. Next base: position 81,803,943 of record CM035625.1, on the reverse strand, counting down.
TTAATTAATTTTGTTTGCAATTTCAAGCTTTTTCTTGATCTGCAAATCATCAATAAACATATTCAATACTTAGAAGATTAAATAAAAGATAACTAAATATCGTGATTTATTATTAATCAATAAAATAAAACCGTTGACTTCCAGATTTTTTTGGGTGAAACGTTGACTTCCAGATTTTAATTACCTAACAATGTGACTTGGTCCGTTGGTCTTATAAAAAAAAAATGATATTTATGATTTTTGAGTAATTAATTTCATCGGGTAATATATTATTTTCGGAGTCCTTGAATCATAAGAATTTGATTAAATTAATCTCTCTAACTATTAAATGGATCAATTTAATCTTTTTACTGTTAAAAAAAAAAAGATAAGTCCAAATTGGAATAGAGTTAATTTTTACAATTTAATAGAGTTAGTATCTTTAAAGTTTTTACTATTTTGTAAATGAAATCTTCTGTTTGTAATTGAACTGCAATTGAAAACAATAATTTTCAATACATTTTTTATACGGTAAATGTTAACTTCGTTACCATTTAGGCTTATTTGATTATTTTTAATGGTATAGGGACTAAACTAATCCAGTCTCTATAATACAGGAACCTCCCAAATACTTTAACCTTTATTTTTCATTTAAATAATTAAGAGTTTAAGACCCAATTAGTTTTCTTTAATGATATAATTAAAAAAATTAATAGGCTTTCCCTTTCGTTTTGTCGTGTAAATTTTATACATAAAAATTCTTTCATTAGTTAATGTACTATTTCTCCTTCACAATGTATGAATACTTAAAATACTAAAAAAATGCTTCAATTTATTTGACTTTTCAATTTTTTTAAAGTAAGTTTTTATATATTTACTGGATCTAAGTAAACCTTTATACTTTGAATTTATTTTATCCAAAAAAAGAAAAGGTTTGATTTCAAAGAAAATATTAATTTATGTAATGTTTTGTTATGGTATAAATAATATTCAAGTTTATTTTGGTGCAAATTAATGGTTAAGTAAAAGTTATGATTTTTAAATAAATTAATTTAGTAATATATCTCAATTTCCTTTTCATTAAAATATTATATGATTTATTTATTTTTCAATAGGCAAAAAAAAAAATATAAAATATAAAATGCGAAATGATTTAATGATTTGGATAAATTACATTAAAAGCTTTCATTTTAGTCAATAGACTAATAAAACTAATGTTATATAGCTTTCTTTGTTCGTACTGTCTGCATCAATTAAAAATTCTTTTTCCATTCTCTTCTACATTTCGATTTTTTTTCATAAAATAACTTTGAACGTCATGAATCTTTGTACCAAAATTCAAATAACTTTTTCCTCTAGTCTCCAGCACTGACTACCAGATCGACTTGGATTTAATGTATGTTTTTCTACTCATCAATTAGAATTGATCTACCATACTGATTATCGAATCGTTGCTTGGAATTCACTGATGGAAATTTTTCTTTGTAAAAAAAAAAAACTTAACAACCTGATTTAAATAAAATTTTTTGAATAGTTCATTGATTTAAATGAAAATCTTTTGAATAGTTCAGTGATCAAACTGTAACTTGTTTAGTTAAGTGATTATGACGAAAACTTACCTATGATTTAGCAACTAATGGTGTAGTTTATTTTAATAATTTTTTTATAATTAAAGAAAGGAAATGGAATTACTTGAGATTAAACCCAAATTCTTGTGCCTTTATATAAGAAATATACATCATGTATTGAAATATGAATGGTAGGTATTAACCATAAATTCAAGGAAAGGAAGGTTTAATGGAATAATGGTAGGTATTATTCATTAGTGATGATCCCCTCTGAACAGAGTGCCAGCCATTGGTTTAAATTTATTTTTATATTATAAAAAGTTAGAATTCTCTTTAATTTTTTTTAAAAAGTTAAATTTTTTATATTTTAAAACAACAAATATGCATTAAGTCCATTAATCTAGACCGACAAATGCAAGGTAAAGAAAATAAATGGTCAAAATACCTAAGAGATTTCTTTACAAATGAATTTGAATATTAGTTGCAGTAAAATGTAAAAAATGTGCCAAAAATGGTTACCAAGGGATACAATGCGAAATAGTGTTTACTTTGGAAAAGAAGGAATTTGGCTATTTTTTGGGTCAAAATTTTAGTACAGAAAAAGTGGTCATGACCATTTTATCTTGGTTTAAAGTATTAATGTGGGTGGCATCCGAGTCACAACAGATTGTATCTACATGATGAACAACTCTTCGGATAGGGTGGTATAAACTTAATATGGATGGGGGAGTTGACATGTGATCTGGAAGTGCGATAGCTAGTGGGATAGTAAGATGTAGCCATGGAAGTGCGATAGCTAGTGGGATAGTAAGATGTAGCCAAGGCGACTGGATAGTTGGGTATGGGCATAATATAGGTGTTAGCTCGATCCTAGAGGTAGAACTCCGGGCAATTGTTGATGGGCTGGAAACAGTTTGGGAGAAGGGGGTGCGTCAGTTGCTAATTGCGAGTGATAGTATGACAGCAATAGACCTAATACTTGGAGCCAAAGTGGTGGGATTGCCGAGATTAGCATCGGAGGTTTGCAACTGGATATCGAGGGATTGGCAAGTGGACTGGAGATTCGACATGTAACACGAATATCAAATATGGCTGCTGATGCTATACACAAAGCAGTAAGGTGTTGCCAAATAGGTTTTTTTATTTTTTCTCAAATCTCCTTTGACGATGCAAAATGTAATGTTGAGAGATAAGTGTTGAGTAACTAGCCTATTGTTATTGATTGAGCGTTATATCCTTTTGTAACTAAAAAAAAAAAACCTAAGAAATTCATGTAGTATAGGAATTGTTTCAAATTAGTCATTTTATTATTAAATGGACCAATTTATTCTCTATACCTTTAAAAAGAATCAAATAATTCAAATTTTAACAGAATAAAGAATTGTTCTATAAAAAAATAATTGTAATTCAATTCTAACAAAAAAATTAATTTATAAAATCATAAAAACTTTAAAAATATTAACATTGCTAAACAACCATCCCATTATGCAAAACACTTGGTGGATTATCAAGTTCTTAATAGATGCTGTTAATTTTTAATGGTTTAATTATCATTTTTTTATTCGAAACGCAGCGTTTTCACGTGATTAAAAAAAAAACCCTTAAAGTGATTAAAAAACGAATTAGGACTAAAGTGACAAAAAGCGTAAACATTAGGGATCAAGTTCAGAATTATGCTTAGCAGCTATGTTTAAAGAAGCTTATATATTCCAACCGCCATAATGTGAAAAGGGGAAATTTTCTTAAATTCCCATTTTGTTTGCGCCATACTTTCTCTGACTTTATTTATTTATTTTAAAATTTAATACAAAGTATAAAATGATTGGACTACTTTAAAACTATCTTTTGATTCTAGATATTGAATTGAATTGTTATTTTAATGAAATTTTGAACTTGAATAATCTCTATCTCTCCCTATATATCTTGAAAGCAATGGCTTAGGGTCATAAATGCTAATTTCCCAATTCTTTATTGTTTTATAAAAAAAGTATTCGTATTCTATATAAATGTATATCGATCCAACCTATAAGCAAATTGCTTAAAACCAATAAAAAATTAGATATCGAGACAAAAAATAGACTGTTGAACCAGTATAGCTAATTTTATAATATTTTATTGTTTCTATGATTTTTTAAAATTATTTACTTAATTATTATTAGATTGAAATCGACTTAAAAATCAATAATTTGATTAATTCAATCATGAGTCTAATTATTAAAACTTTGACATTGAGCAAAGGTCTCATTCGTTAGACCCGAATAACAATGGTCCATAAAAAAAAGAAATTAAATTATTTTACAGTCAAAATATTAAATTTAGCCCCCAACATTTATATTCATTACAAAATTTGTTCCTAATTTTATAAATTATAATGTAATACATTAATATTAATTTTGCACAATCTTATACATGACATTTTAATTTAATTTTCACAAATCATTAGCACTATTACTGATATCATATAAATAAATAATTATACTTATTCAACATAAAAAATAAAATGATATATTCATTTATTTAAATTCATAAAATTAAATTAAAATTTATTTTTTATATTTAAATCAAAATCAAAGTTTAAAATATGAGGTTAAATCAAAATTTCCCTTTTTATATAAAAAATAAGTTTCCTTATGTGAACGCTATCTCTGTTATGCAAACTAACCTATCTTTTCTCCTCATCTTATATCAAAGTCAAATATTTGATTTTCAGACTGCTAAGAGCCAATTTGCAATGACAGAAATTTGACAGACTAGTCAAATGTTAAAACAATATAATATCAACATTAACACAAATTGCATATATATATATTAAAGGTATTCAATTATTTTCGATCTCTCTAGAGAATCATAGACTTATGGGAACAAGTTTCCATCGTGGTGAGAAAATCTACCGTTATCTAAAATTATTTTTATATTTAACACGTCTTCGTATATGAGTATGGTATCGATGGGTAATGTGGAGTATAGTGGCCCGTAAATATTATCCGAGCCTTTTATTTTCTTTAAAAATATTCATTTAATACGTATTTAAATATGGATGATAAGATGTCGGTGAATCAAATTAGTCTCAATTTTTTTTAATTATGTTGTTTACTATTATAAAATATAATAAATTACAAAAATAAAACACATTAGTATATACTTATAACCAAAACGAATAAATTCACTCTTGAAAATATAAATATGCCTTCAATCCCTGTAGTTTGCCAAAGTTGAAATTTGATCTTTACAATATACATAGAAAATTAAAAGTTAAATTCTCTCATTTTCCCACTTATTATCAAAATTTGCTTACTAAGTTGATAGTAATGAATGATAGTAAAATTTGACAAAAAATACTAATGGTATGAAAGATTGGTCTATAATTTCAAATCCAAAAAAATAAGAAGAAGATTCCATTTTTAAAAATTTAACATATATATGGATTAAATTATAAATTTCATTCAAGTACAGTGACTCACAGCATAATTTGACCAACATTCCAGAACCAAATGCAGATTATAATAAATTTCATCGTCCACTCTCCGACATAGTGTGAAACAGCAAGAAAAGTCCCCAACAAAAAAAAAAGCTAACATAATATTCAAGACGTTAAATTAAATAAAAAATAAAAAATTTCAACAATTGAACTTATTAATCAACTTTTGAATGCCGTGCGGGGAATTCCAACCAAATTTGATTTCTTTACTCAAAATTTTCATTATATAAATACCATTCCATCACTTTATAACTCTCCATATCCATCATTTTGCCTTTGCTAGTTTCCTTTTAATTTGAACAATGGAATCTACAGATAAACCGGCGGCGGTAGCGGCGACGACAACCACACCACCATCAACGACGGTTGCTGCTAGCAAATGCCCTTTTAATTATTCAGCTGTAGATGTTGGTCTTAGGGTGGTATTGCTTGCTGCAGCTGTAATTGCTGTGGTGGTCATGGCTACTAGCAAGCAAACTGAAATGGTTCCTGTTCCAGGCTTGCCTACTTCAGTTAGGGTTCCTTTTTCGGCCGAGTTCACTGATTCACCTGCCTTTGTGTAAGTCTCTTTTAACTTATATTACCTTGCACTCGGGTTTGGTTATATTCGATACAAGTACACATTTCACATGAATACGTTAAAGAGTCATATTATATTTTATCTTTTCTACTTAAAAAAAATGAATAAATCAATATTTATCTTTTAAATTAAAAAGTAGTATTAAAATTTCATTCATTTCTAACCTTAAAATTTAATCCTTATATATTAACATGTTAAACGTCACTTCTTCATTAATTTGTTAATTACGTGAAATTTAAAATAAATCAAGATCATATTATATGAGAGATATACCATGTTGTCAAGATCGAGTAAAAATATTATCCCAATAAAGATTTAGTATTAAACAAAACTTCCAAGATTGATGTTATTGGATCGTGGTTTTTATTATTTAAATTATATCTCGGTTTATTATATTCATAGAATGAGTTTTCGATAACCGCTATGAGAAAGCTAGTTTTATAATAATGTAATTAATAAAAATAATTATTATATAATTGTGCAGATACTTTATGGCAGCATTATCAACAACAGGCTTATACAGCATCATCACTGTTCTCGCATCAATTTTGCTCGGCCGCAAGCCTTCTTATGCCAACATCATCTTGCTCGCCTTTGCATTAATGGATGTGGTAAGTCTCATAATTATTCCTACAAGTGTTGAATTAGTTAATCGACTGGTTAATCGATTCAAAATATTATTAATTAAATTAATCGACCCTTTAAAAATTTTAATAGTTAACTGAATTGAATTTTTTTCAAAAAAATTAACCGAATTAAAATTTTTTCGATTAATTTAGTCGGTTAACCGAATTAACCAAAAATTATATATATTTTTTATTTTTGGTTAAAATAAGTATAAAATTAACCGAATTACTTGATTTGCCCAAATTAACCGAATTACTCGATTTACCCGAATTAGCCGAATTAAACAAATTAACCGAACTATTTTTATTTTTATTTATTAAATTATTTTTAATTTTTATGATTGAGTTGGGTAATTAGATTGGGTAATTGGGTTGGGTAATTAGTTTTAATTTGTTTGGGTTTATGTTGGATTGGGTTTGAGTGAAAAGTGGGTTATTTATATATTATAATTTTATTTATTAATTTTTTCGGTTAAACCAAAAAAATTTGGTTAACCGACCGGTTTCGAACAGAATTAACCGTTAACCGAAAACTCAAAAAATTATTAACCAACCCCTAACCGAAACGGTTAACCGACTGATTAACCAAACTCGGTCGGTTAACTGAATTTTTTCGTTTTTACCCGAATTTTGCACACCCCTAATTATTCCTTTCAGTTGTTTTGAATCGGGTCAATTTAAATTTATTAGTCGAGTTTTTCAAATTTAAATTATTTTTAGATATATTTTTAAATCATTTTATATTCAAGTAAGGTTTTCAGAATTTTAATTGATTTTTAATTCGAACATCCTATCTAATTTAAATAATATTGAGGTTAAATTATTTTGAATTTATATCATTTAAATTTCTCAATCAATTTTTAAAGTCAAGTCATATTAAATTAAAATCATTTTGGATTAGCTAAAATTAACTAAAATTTAGGTTTTTTTTTATAGATTCACCTAAGAAAATTAATAGGTGGGGATATTCAATCAATTTCAATTTTTTTTTGGAAAATCAATATAAAATCAGCCGAATTAAAATGCTTTAACCGATTAACAAATTTTCGAAAAAACCAATAACAGACTAAACTAACTAAATAAATTGATTTTCAGATCCGATTAATTTTATAATCAAATAAATCAAACCGAATTAATCAATCTTAATCATACAATGCAGGTATTTGTGGGAATCGTTGCCTCAGCCACCGGTGCCGCTGGTAGCGTCGCATACATCGGATTAAGAGGCAACAGCCACGTCCGGTGGGACAAAATCTGCAACGTTTACGATGAGTTCTGTCGACACGTTGGAACCGCAATCGCATTCTCGTTATTTGCGGCCATCTTGTTGGTGTTCCTCACCATGTTCTCCACCTTCGCACTTTACAAAAAGATCCGTTGATATTTTTTAGAAACACAGCTCTTAATGACTCTCATGTCTGAATTTGTAATGTGTGTTCATCTTTTGACTTTATAAGTGGCAAGTGTTATTGTCTGTAAATGATGGCTTTGTTTATATTTTGTTATTTTCTTAGATTTGTTTGTATGTTTTTTTATTACATAGTAAATTGAATTGTTTCACATTTAAATCGTTTAAATCAGATAATTGCCTATGGAATAAAATATACTAGAATTTATCTACAAAGTGAGTAAAAGAATAGTTAAAATATGTCATAAGTTTATCTATTTTTTATAAATTTAAAATTTAATTTATGTATTTTTATTTTTAATTTAATTTTTATTTTAAAATTTAAGTTCTATTGTTAACTCTATTAAATTTTTTTAGTCAATTTTATTAGTATGATATTTTGGAATAAAAAAATACTCATTTGATAGTAATGTAACTATAAAATGTGTTGTAATAAACTTAAATTTAACAAAATAATTTTTGACAATGTATATTTATATTTCAATTTTGAAATCTAAAAAGTAAAAGGATTAAATTCTTAGAAATAAAAGTATAGAGATTAAACTTTAAAATTTCAAAAAGTACAAAAACTTGAAATAATTTGAAGTTTAAGACCAATTTAGAATGGGTTAAATTCTTGAGAGACCCTTGTATTATAGGGACTAGATCAAATTAGTCCCTTTATTATAAAATAGATCAATTTAATCTTTATACCATTAAAAAGAATCAAATAAGTTGAAATTATAACAAAATTAACATTTTTTGTATAAAAATATTTTAAAAATTATTTTTTCTAATTTCAGTTCTAATGTAAATAAAAGATTTTATTTATAAAACAATGAATACTTTAAATATATTAGCTTTATTAAACAGTAAATGATATTTTTATTCATTAACATTAATTTTATTCAAATTTAATCTTATTTAATTTTCTTAATAAAACAGAAACTAAATTAATTTATTTCAAATTCCTATAATATAATTACCTCAATATTTAAAATTTGAGCCGTAACTCGGCAACAACAAATGGAAAAATCCATGTACCTAAAACGACGTAGATTGTAACTTTAAAATCACAGCCTTCCACTAGGAAACTCATAGAATCCAAAATCTCAAAACAGAGCCAAATCCAAATTTGGCCAACGTTGCAAGAATCCGACCATCGAACATGTTTTCTCAGATCTTCTAGTTTCCATAAATTTCAGACAAAACACGAAATCCCACTTTTAAAAAATCCCAAAAATTTAGTAACCAACCAAAAAAAAAAAAAAAAACCCACATGAATCAATCAGATTACTCATACAGTTCACTACCAAATGATATAGCTCTCAAAATTGCTTCTTCCCTTGAGGTTCGCTTACTTGCTTTATCTCATTTCTTTTTTTTTTTCCTTTTTCTGGGTATTGAATTGAAAGTAAATGAGATGTTTTTGGGTATTCGGGTTTTTAGGTACCGGATCTTTCTTCATTGGGTTGTTGTTCTCGGGTTTGGCGAGAGATATGCGGGTCGGATTGTTTATGGGAGTCGCTTGTTAAAGAAAGATGGCCTCTTTTATATGAAGCTGTTAAAGACCCTAACTTCAAGGTTGTATTTTTTGTTTTGTTTTTTGGTTAAGTTTTTAATGTGTGTAAATATATGGTGTTTTTTCCCCCACATTTAAGTTGTTTTGGACTAATTGCTCTTGTTTCATGGCTTTGAACTGGGTGTTTTTAGCGAGGTTATGAGTAAGGGTGTAAATGAGATATTGGTGCTCATAAGCTATTCGAGTTTAATTTGGAAAAACTTGAATTTAATCTGGTAACTATCGAGCCGAATTCGAGCACTATAATACACTATTTGGATGGCTTACGAGCCTAATCAAGCTTTTTACTTTTTAGTATTATTTTATATCATGAAATTAGGAAGAGCTTAATTACAAATTACACGAGAGCCTAATTGAGCTTTTCCTTTATGAAGTTACATTTTTATTATAGAAAGAGTTTAATTACGAATGAGATCGAGCTTAATCAAGCTCAAGTAGTTGGATTATGTTTGGTGCTGAGCTCAAGCTTAGAAATTGATGTTCGAGTCGAGCTTGAGCTTGCCACTACTTGATTACACCCCTAGTTATGAGTTTTATACTTGTTTGGTAGAAAGGAAAAGGAAGGAAAATGGTGAGGAAAGAAAATATGGAGGGAAAGGAAGGTAAAGTTTCATATAAAATTATTAGCTTAAATTCATGAATGTTTTCTTTCTACACTTGGAAAGATAGGATTTTGAGGGAAGGAAAAACTGTAAATCCACTCATTTTACTTCACTCTTCCTATTTTCCTTCCTACCAAACAGAGAAAATGATGGAAAAAATGTAACTTTTCCTTTCTTTTTTTCCCCTCATACCAACCAAACTATTACTTTTTGTTGATTAAGCAAAAAGTACAATTCCTTCGGAGTGGTGTTTGAAACTTGTGAAATGTATATGATATAGGATTGGCGAGGATTTTATGTAAAGCAGCACGAAGAGAAGAAGGGTCAAGCCAATTCTGTCATTAACTTGGTGGAACAATGCTCGCAATCTGATTCACTCAAGGTTACAGACTATCTGCATGCAATCAGATGCCTGAAAACGATGCAGTTCGGTTTCAGAGATGTTCAAATGCTGCTGTTGAAACAGAAGCTGAATGTTCTGCTTAACATTCTTCAAGTGCCGGTAAACTTCTTTACCATTTGTTTTCGTTTTGGATCGTGTTGAAATAGTGTTTTTCCTGTCTCCATTAACTGTTAAATCCGAGAACGTAGTGCTGTAGTGAAATATTATGGTTTAAGTTGTTAGTTGATATATGTCGGTATTGGTTGTTCATGTTGTGGAATTTGTGTTTATGTTGAAGATCGGTTCTAATAAGCTTTGAAGAATTGAAATTCTTCGATGACTGGTGGATCGGAAGCTTCTTTTATTTGATGATGATAAGACGAGACGAGATGACGTGTTAAAGAAAATTAACCCCTTAAATTTTATTGACATGGTCTGTTTTCTTTAACACGTCATATCCAAGTGGATTGTGAGGTAGGTACACTTACGCGTTCTAATTATGCTTCATGTCATATCCGAACTAACGTTTAATGCCTAAATTGACAACTAGAATGACGGGTAAAAATATCAAGGAGGCCCCTATACTCTGTGATAAATTGCATTTTACCCCCTACTAAAAAAATGGGCAAATTAATCTCAATACATTAGATCAAAAAGTAAACCAGTCCTTTCTATTAAAAGTTTCATCCATTTTTACAGTTAAAAACTTTCATGATTGACAAAATAACCAAACAGCAACATGTGTACCTCATACTGATATATAGGTATTAGTTTTTAATAGTAAAAATAAATGAAATTTTAATAAAATGACCAATTTACTCTTTGATCTAAGGTAAAATGATTAATTTGTCCATTTTTTAAGTGGAAGGGGCAAAATATAATTTGGTTTTTAGTACAAGAGCCTTCATGGTACTTTTACCTAAAATGGCCTGATTAATAAAAGACTAATATTTGACTATTCAATTAGAGTGTTTTGAAGTCTAAGGACTAATTTGGAATCTTCATGATGGTTTGAGGGTGTTTAGTGCCATTAACCCTAGATTTTAACTCTTCATTTCCCAAAAGTAGAGAGCTAAAATCCTCTACGTATGTGGAAAACTTAAATTTTCGAGTACGCCCGTATGAGATATATATATCGGTTCTACTCGCTTCCGATTTTAATATCGTAATTTTACAGGCTTTTTGTATCACGGAAGCACTTCGGAATGGTAAGATAGTTGATCGACAAGTTTGCGTAAAGTGGCGACAGCCCGGGAGATGGTTCTACGGCTTCCGTATCCGAGATGGATATCATTCCCGTTGTGTCTATCTCGAAGATCTTGTGACGGGGGAAGATGATGGCGACGTGTTGACAGTACTTGAACGAGGAGCTACTCGTGAATTTTTACGAGTTCAGGTGTTTGTTGTTAATTCCCCCAGCAGTCTCTGGTCTAGCCAAACCTCAAATGACTGGTTTCATGTGTGTGTGTGTATATATATATATCTGTACAGTGTTCATGTCAGAATGGTAATAATGTAGTAATAACTAAAAAAAAGACATTGTAATGAATTTGAAATTAACAAAATAGTTAATAATTTTAACAGTTGAATTTTAATTTTAAAATTTAAAAAGTATAAAGATTAAATTCTAAATTTACCAAGAGTTATGACATATTATAACATAATATATAATACATTAAACATGATTATAAACGATGTTTTAAAAATTAAGATGGTGGTTGAACTGATTAGATAATTATTTCTCGATTAAATTGTTGGTTTAATAATAAAATTTTAAAAACATATTTTAAAAATATAAACGTGTTCAATCAATTTTTTTATTTTTTTATCTTGAATTACTTTTTTATTAATTTTGAGTGTTTCACTTAAAGATTGGGTTTTTCCTTTTTTTTTTTTTTAATTCATATATCAATTGATTTCTGATCTAATTATAACAAAGAAAAAATTAATTATATGAATATACGAATTATGAAGTAAAAAACAACTTTGAATCATATTAATTTGATAATTTGATCTTATGTTAATTTGATTTAATTATAAAAATTAAATTTGAATCAGTTAGCTAAAACATAAATTGACTTAATCTAAAACTAGTTTAAACTTAATGTTTCTAAACAATAAATCTAAATTTTTTTTAACTAAAATAAAAAAAGTAATCTAAAATAACTCGAATTCATGATAATACAACTTGAAATCATTTGAATCGAAACAACAAGCATATCTATTTCAAACAGATTAAGAACATGTTGAACTGTTATTCAGATTAGAAAAAAGAATCCAATAATTCAATACTTCAAACATCGACAGCCCATATATTTGAACTCGTAAATTCTTACAAATTTCAACAAATTCGCAGTCACCGTATATTCGTTTTCCGATCATCGGTAACGATAAACAGCATAAACCGGACGTCGTGGCTGAGGGCTACAAATCGACATCAACAAAATCGCCAAGATTAAAACGATGAGAAATCCCGTGAGACTTAAACCGGCATCATCGGATTCTTCCATGCAACAGACTTTCCCCATTGTGAAATATGCCTTTCAGCTCAGAAATTCTTTTTCTTTGTTTATTTGCTTAAATATAACATATGATGAAAATGAAAACGTTTATAAGAAAAATATCTAGAGAGAAAAGTCAACTTGGATTTTCAATGGTTTTATTGTGGAATTTTGGTTTTCTTTGAAGATAAGTAAACAGGGTTTCTAATATTAAATTTCTAATTAAAATTTGACTTTAGCACTAATGAAAATATAAAATTTGCAACTATTTTTCTTTTGATAGTTGGGAGTGAGAGAATGTTGGTTCAAACCGAGGGAGCTTTAGTCTATGGGAGTAAGTATTTGGAAGACTTGGAATAGGTGTGTGAATAATAATAGACCCATCATAGCTAAAACCACCAATTAAGGATCTACCTATCTTCATTGATTGAGACGCTTCTCTCTTTGAACTGTACACAACTCCCTACAAAAAGCTAGAGACAAAACCTAGAAATTCGAGTTAACTGTCTAGAGAACGACACTTTAAATGTTTCTCTTAAAAGAGTTCATTTCCCCAACAATAAAATGATTCTATTACTTTTATTATTTATTATTTATAACTAATTTTTTATTTGCTCGTTGATGAATATAAGTGCTAAATTTTCTTGAAAAAGTTTATAAAAAAACGCGAGACGTAATTTTAAATAAATTGATCTTAAACATAAAGTGAAGTCTTATAAATGAACTGAATACTATAAATAGAAAAAAATAAACCAGCAAACAAAAACATTCATAAGCATCTCAACATTTCTTTGGATGGGGTGGACAGGCTATGTCTCTTTGGGATCATTGATTGACGTATTTGGAAGAATCAAAACTTATTTACCTTTCAAGGCATTTCTTGGAGTAATGATGAGATTCTTAAATTTTCATTTAGTAAGGCAAAGCAATACATTTTAATCTCCAAAATTGCATTTCATAAGCCTCATAATTATCTCCACTATTCACCTGTAGTTAGTAGTTGGGTTTGTTTGAGAACTGATGGTTTAGTTATGCTTGACTAAGGTTTTACAGTAGTTGTAGGTTACATATGTTATCATAATGGTGGGTGGATCATTGGGTTCTATCGATATTTGGGTAATTGCACAATGACGGAGGCTAAGCTTTGGGAAATCTTGGATGGGTTAAACCTTCTTTTGAAAAGACGATTAGATAGGGTCTCAATCCAAACTGATAGTATTGATGCTTTTAACATTATTCAAGATGGCTCTTCCGGAAGCTTTAATTTTATCCTAATCAAGAGAATACTTCAAGTTCTAAATATGTTTAAGCAATGGAAGATTCAACATTTGCCTAGAGAAGAGAACTCAATTGCAGATAGTTTGGCTAATGTTTAGTTTAGCGATGCTTCTCAAAAGTACTTTTGGGAAAAAATGCTTTTGGGGAGAAGTTAAAACTTTTAGCTTATCAAAAAATGCATTTTGGTTAATTTTTGGCTTGGAGAAACACTTTTTCTCTCAAAAAGTAGTTTGTTTAGGAGTGATTTTTGTCCCAAAAGTGCTTCTTAGAATCAATACTAAATACACCCTAAGCCAGTTCACATTAGAAGTCCCGGTTAAAGATTATTTGAGGATCCTCCTTTGTTGATTTAGTTAATTACTTGTAATTTTTAATTTTTCACCCAAAAAGAAAACCAACCCCGAATTTAGCCCAGTTAGATGCATTCATTGTTAGTATACATATAAAATATTAAAAGGTAAAATATATCTAAGGTCATTAAATTATTAGAAAGTTTACATTTTGGTCACTTAACTTTAAAAAGTTACAAAATAGTTACTAAATTATTCAAAAGTTATTTTTTAATTCATTAGGCTGTTAAAATCGATGTTGTATGGTATTCTTTGTCTGCACCGCTTGCACCAATCAAAAGCTTTTCTTCCTCTTTCTACACTTAAATATTTTTTCATGAAACAACTTTGAATATCATGTATCCATGAACCAAAATCCAAACACTTTTTTCTCTGATCTTCAACATGGATCTAAGGTATGTTATTTTACTCGTCGATGAGTATCAATTCACTCAGTGGCTGTAACACCCCTAACCCTTATCTGTCGCCAGAACAAGGTTACGGAGCATTACCGAACTTTTCAGATCAAATACGTATATTTCATATCATTTAAAATACATACTAGAAAATAATCATGAATCACTCATATTATCCCTTGTATGAGCCCTCAAGGCCCAAAAATACACATTAGAAACAAATCGGGACTAAACCAGAGACTCAGAGAATTTTTCATAAAATTTTAAAATTTTTCCTATGTGCAGGGGACACATACCCATGTACTAGGCTATGTGAAAATACTTGAGCATTTTGTTTCTAAATTTTAAAGATGTAGGGGAGACACGGCCAAACCACACACCCTTGTCTTTACCCGTGTGGACGGAAATAGGCCATTGCAAGGCCACATTTCTCACCCATTTTGATATCAACCTAAACACAACTTTTTAGCACATTAATATATCTCAACAAACAATCAAAACAAGTCAAAATTATGTTTTAAACAAAACATAACATCATTTATATATACCCAAATACCTAAACTTACATATTTAATCCATCTAACTAGTCTACTAAGTTAACCACAAATTAAATACAATAAACTTATATCATTCACATCAACATCACTAATATGTCTCATTTTCAACCCAACATATATATATAAGTAAAATTATAATTATTAACACAAACCCTATACATGCCATATAAACCATATTAAATGTTTCAAAAACTACCCATATAAACCATATTAAATGTTTCAAAAACTACCGAAATAAGCTAGATAGTGTGACTTGATGTGCTGATCCGATCTTCCAACCTCTTCAAAATCTAAAAAGACATTAAACAACTCAAGTAGGCTTAATGAAGCTTAGTAAGTTCGATGGGTTAAACATAAGTCTTATCGAACCCACTATAACACATCAATTAAAAAAATTCATTCAATGTAAACTCTCTGCCATTCACAACTTTAATTGATGAATAGACTTGTTTCAAATCAATAACAATAATAAACAATGTCTTTCAATTTCAATACATAAATCATTTACCAAATCTTCCCAAATCGAAGAAAGGCTTACGGATAAGAGTACATTGTTTTCAGAAGCTCAAAGGCTGAATATGTAACATCCTATAACCCTCATCCGTCGTCGGAATAAGGCTATTAGGTATTACTTAATGAAATACAACCTCCGAACATTCAATTCAACCTACCTTATACCTTTAACAATAATATAAGAATTAACAACTCAAGTTGTCTTGAAGTTTAGGCTCGACGATAACCTACAATATCATACAATAAATTCAAGACAAAAGAACCACCTATTAATTTTGATAATGGAAAAATTATTTCACCACCGAATATGCATATATGTATATATGTATATGCCATAACCGAATAAGCCATATTAACCAAAACATTTCACAAACATTAGTTCAATTATGTGACTTTACTAAACAAAATGAATAAGCCATCTTCGCATGGCTTTACTATATATACATAACCAAAATATAATTTGTTTCAAAAAGGAGTTAAGCTTATACATGCCATCATTCAAAACATAGACTTTCAAAAGTACCAAAACAGTGTCGATAGTGTAGATGACTTTGAGCTTGAATCCCCGAGCACGTAGCTTTCAAACGATATCTATAAAAATAGAGTAGCAAAGACACTCGAAGTAAGCAAATTAGCTTAGTAAGTTTTAAGTAAACAAAACAACTTAACTTAATTAAATACGTCAATCACATATACATGATCTAAGTGTAACAACATTTGGGCCACATATACATGGTCACATCGAACACATTTCCATTGACATTTCATTTGTTTAAAGTTCGAAGTCACATAATCATGTCATCTAGCTTTCAAGGTTATTCTTCAATTCAACTTAATAGAATGAGTCTAGGGCTCCATATTCACATAAAAATTTCAAAGAGCATATTCACGGATATAACATGTACTTTCAAGTTGCTAATTTCACAATAACCAAATACATATATATATATATATATATATATGTTTATAAGCACAATCACATCTCAATTATTTTCCATTTCACCTTTGTAATTCAATTCACTGTTACTTCATATACATGTAAAATAATACGTACCTTAACGATTTAACTCTATTGCACACGTTCAGATGCCGTATAGCACAAGCTTCTTAACTTTAAACTTTTATCATTTCACCGGCATTTAGCCTGCTGGGTATAACCCGAACTTATCACCGGTACAAAGCCTGCTAGACATTTAAGTCCGAAACTCAATCACCGGTATTCACGCCTGCTAGGCTTGTAGCCCGAAACATATTCACCAGCTAAAAGCTTGCTGAGCCAAAGGCCCGAATAACAATTCGATATCAATTTCACAAATCATCATCAAAATCACATCATGTACTTATTTATTTTGCATAGAGCAACCACAAAGGTCGATTTGACCTCATCCGAATATGAACACATATTGTCTATCACCTTATCATTTCATAACTTACCATTCGGTAATATATCATAATATTTATCATTTTTCATTTACTAAAGCATGACACAAGTTACCTTTATTTTCTAATTGCCATTCGGCCATATACATATATCACAACGAATGCTTAATTCACATAATGTATCATAATATAATCTATTATAGTCTTTGCTTAATCACATAAAACTTACCTTGGAAGTTATCGAATTAGCACGAATTGGCTATTCAACTACTTTCTCTTTCCCCCTATCCGAAGTTGGTGTCCTTTGTTCTTGAGCTAGATTAAACAAATTCAAATCATTACTAATCTACTATTCATGCACCTTATTCGGGTATATCATAATTCATTCAAAACAAGAAGTACAATTATTTATTTATCAATACATTCAGAAATCATATACTCTTCAAAATTTATGTACTTTGTAAGTCGCATTCAATCACTAAATTTCACATTTATTCACCATTTCTTTCATTTAAACAACTGGCACAATTTATTCATTCATGAATACAAACCAAATACATATTTTTCATAGGAATATTTACCCCGAATGTACTTATAACATCCTACCAAATTGAACTCTATCAATTCGGCCCTATCACTTTAACATATATTTATTCAACATATAGTCGGATTTAACCAGAAAATCAAATAGGTCTTACTAGCCACCTTTAGCTCAATTTACTACCATCTTACTCAAGTTACTAACTAGGTTATCATTCGGCAATCACACAAATGAAGATTATCAATTTGGCTTTTCATGACTAACTATTCATACTCTTTAACAACAAAGACATTTTATTCAAAACAATTTAAATTTCTTATTTAATGACACATACATACATACGACAATGTCGATTCCATTTATCTAAATTTTCAATCATCTAAACCATGCATTTGCCATAACACATTCGGTAATATGTCTAGCAAATTTAATATCCAATATTGCTTTATAAAATTCAACTTAAGGTGTCCTAAATTACACCTCATCACCGAATATCATCTGCTTATTAAAATCACATACATATATCAAATTACAAGCTTAAACTCATCCTTCTCCTCATTTCTCACTTTGGTGCACCTTATACTATATTGGCCGAATACCAATAAATCTTAAAACTCCAATTTGTCAAATTTAATAAACTTAAAACTCATTACATAACCATTTACAAATCAAGGCATTAAGCACTCAAAATATAGCTTATTACAACATGGCCGATTACTAGCTTTGCCACATACTCTAAATTTCATGCACTCACAACTTAAACCCTTCATTTATCACTTAATTTCATAAATTCTAAGCTCAATTTAACAAGAAAATGCTTAATTTAAACAAAACAATTTTCCTTTCCTATAAGCATATATACACGGCAACTTCAACTTCATACCACTTAATAATGGATTCAACTTAATCATCCATTAACGTTACATTCATTCGGCCATCAAATAAGCAAATTTAACATCTAAACAACATCTTCCAAAAGCTATCAAATTTTTACAAATTTACAAATTGCCGAATGCACATATGTTCATTAATTCATGAATTTAAACCATGGGTCAATTGAGCAATGCATTAACCATGCTAAATTCAAAAACAATTTACAAAGAATCACACAAACATACCTTTGATTATGCAATTACCATGGCCGAATGCTTAATCCTCTTTCTCTTTTCTTTTCTTTTTGTTTCGGCCAAACAAGAACAAAAATGAGCTACCATTTCTTCTTTTACTATTACATGCAAACTATTTAATAATTAAATTACCAACTTAGCCTTGACACAATAATAGCTTTTCCACTAACACAAGGCTGAATTTGTCCATGCAATTTATGCATGGTCTAATTGCATCTTAAGTCCTTAACATTAAAAGAACATCTACAATTCGGCATTTGCACATTGTCCCATTAATTTTTTTTCATGCACTTAAGTCTTTAATTACTAAATTAGTATCCAAATAAAAAAATTAAAGCACCAAATTTTCACACATGATAATTCACAAAATAAAAACATAGAAAATAGTATTTTAAAAATTTTCTGACTTGGTTTTGTGGTTCCGAAACCACTTTTCCGATTAAGGTCAAAATAGGGCTGTCACAGAATAGAAGCTCATGAGAGCTAAACAGAAACCCATAAGGGTTAAACAGAAGCTCAATAAAGCTGAACGAAAACCCATAAGGGTTAAACAGAAGCTCAATAGAGCTGAACGGAAACTCATTTGAGTTAAACAGAAGCTCATGATAGCTAAACAAAAAGTAAACACGAAAGTTCACAACAAATGCTAAACCTCAATTTCCTTGTGCAGTTTGCTGTCACTTTACTCCAATGCCGTCAATTCATCAATTGCTGAATGCACTCATATCTCGTGTTCCATCCGTTTCAAACATTCAATTTAATTTCATAACTTTAACAATACTTTATTTTTAACAATAGATATGAATAAATATATATAATATCATTCATCAATACAATACATATATATTAAATTTTAACCATACGGACTTACCTGAGTTTAATTGTAAGATTTGCAAAAGTTCAGAGACTATTCTGCAAATTTTCCTTTTTCACGAATGTCTACGGGCTTTTGATCTAAAATATAAAACTATTCATTCATTAGCACATATTTCAGTTCCAATTCAATTCACAATTAATACCCCTTAATTTTTCAAATTTACACAATTACCCTAACTTTTACAACTTTTGCGATTTAGTCCCTTAACTAATTTAATGAACTAATTTTTCTCAATTGATAATTATCTAAATATTCTAGGCTATCATACAGCCCTTGATAAATAGAAATTTAATACCAAACCCTAATATTTAACCTTTTCACAATTTGGTCCAAAAATCAATATCTATCAAAATTACTGTGTAAAATCATCGTACAACAAAATTAGAGCTCTAAATCCATGTAATTTCATAAAAAATATCCAGTATTCATCAATGGTAACTTTCAAAATTTCCAATAAGATCAAAAACTAATGAAATAGTTAATTGGACCTAATTGTAAAAGTCTCAAAAACATAAAAAATTTCAAGAATAAGGTAAGAATTAAACTCACATGTAGCAAAATAGAAAACCAGCTTCTTAAGAGCTATTCAATGGTGTTTTTAGGTTGAAATTTAGAGATGAAATGTCTAGAAATCATTTTAGCCATTTGTTTTATTTTTCTTAATTTCACCAAATGACCATTTTGCCCCTAGTTCACCATATTTTGTTTTCTTTTCTCTGCTTATGCCGCCTCAACCATTCCATGTGTGTCTATTTCTCCTTTAAGTCCTCCCTCATTTACCATTTAAGCCATTTAATCACTATTTCTCTTAATTAACAAGTTTTGTACCTTTTTCAATTTAGTCCTTTTTAATTAATTAACTATCAAAACGTTAAAATTTTCTAACGAAACTTTAATACTACCTTAATGACACTCCATAAATATTTATGGCTCAGTTAATAAAATCGAGGTCTCGATACCTCATTTTCTAAACCACTTGACCTAATAAATCCTTATAAAACATAAATTACTAATTCAAATATCTTTCTAAAACCACATTTGACTCGTAAATACTAAATATTAAAATTTACGAGCTTACTCGTCAGATTTGGTGGTCTCGAACCACTGTTTCTGATACCACTAAAAATTAGGTTGTTACAGTGGCGGAGCCAGAAAATTTTTCTTTGGGGGGCAGAATTAAATTGCATATTTTTACAATAGTAAAATTGCAATTTCACCTTTTTAATAATCTATATCTTTATTGTCATAGGCCAATTTTGGCCAATACAAAATTAAAACCCAATGTCCATATTAAAACCCAATGTCCATATTACAAACCCACTTTACAATTTAAAATCAACTTAACCCGTTTACCTAACCCATTCCCGGTTAACCCAATAAACCCCAACACCAAATACTAACCCAAACCCCATTTACAACCATTCCTATACCCATTACACTACCCAATTAAACCCTCAAACCCGGAAGCCCAATAAACCTAAACTACCCATGACCCAAAACAAACCCTAACCTAACCTAATCCAAGTGACACCGCAAACCTAGCCACCTAGCTGCTGCCGTCGCCCAAGTTGCTGCCCACTTGCCCTAGCACAGCCTCCATTACGTCACCAGGCCACTTGCACCTGCAAACATCAAAGAGACAAGACAGAAAATAATAGAAAAATGCTAGAAAAGGCTATAAAAGCCGAATGATTTTGTTGTAAATGGGGGATCGGTTCTTTGTTTTTACAGCAATAAAAACAGAAGCAATAGATTTGGCAAAAATTTCAATACACATTATATTCTAAACACAAACAGTGGATCTAAGGCAAGAAACCCAACGTAAATCAGAGAGGCAAAACATTGGCAGTCAAATCCGAACATCAAAGGTGATTCCGTCGTTTTTTTTTCGTTTGTTTATTTCAATCTAAATTTTTTTTTACATATTATATACATAACAGATATTTTTAAAATAATAAAACAAAAAAAATTTAGAAAAAATTACCTTTTTCCGGCCACCGTACAGAACGGCGGCGAACGGCGGTCCGATGACCAGCTGGTGACCGGTCCGGTGACCGGGAACCCCCCGGACCTCTCCCTCCTCTCTTCTCTCCCCTTTCCTTCCTCCCTTTCTTCTTTTTTTTTTCTTTCTTCCCGTGCAAATGAGTTAAAAACAAAAAAAATTATCTTTTATACTAACCGACCCGGATCGACCCGACCCAACTAGGATCCGCGTGTTTTCAACCACGGAAGGGCTAATTGCACGCGCAGCCCTTCCGCTTTTTATTAACTTTCAATCAGGTTTTAATTACTTGCAATTGGCCCCGTTGATTCGTTTTGGTTCACAATTCAATCCCCAGGGCTGCGCACCGTTTTAAGGACTTGGGTTATTTCCCGCTTGAGCCCTTCCACTGTTCACGCGTGTTCAAATCAACCTCCATTTCGCTTTTCTGTATTTTAAATTTGGCCCAAAAGTTTGTTTCGTTTTCAACTTAATCCTTTTCATCCTTTTGATATTTTAAATCGGTTACTTTATATTTTTATTAGTATTGTATTTGTGTTGTTACTGTTATCATATTATTATATACTATTATATTTACGTATATATTATATTTATCATACCTATTTTGTTTCTTTTTACCTTTTTATATATTTTATTACTATTAACATTACTATATCATTATTATGTTATATTCAGCTTTTTTTTTTATCTATTTATTATTTTTAATGTATTCATTAGTATTATTTAATAATCTTTTATTATCATTATTTCATCATACTTGTTTCTTTATATATTATTATTGCTAGATTCTTTGTTATTTATCATCATTTTACATTATTTATATTATTTATCATTGTTACTATTATACTTATTGTTAATATTAGTATTGTTATCACTAGTATTATTATTATGTATTTGTTTATATATATATATATATATGTGCATGTGTCTATATCCTTATAAGCTTTTTGTTCCTAATATGTTACGCATGTATATTTTTATTGTGTATTATACTATATGTATACATATATATATATTTATTATTCTATGTTACTAACGTATTTTCCTATACCTATTATATTATTACTCCTGTTATATTACTCATACTTCATTTCTGTTTCTATTTTATTGATATTATTATTATTATTACTATTATTGTTTTAATACTTTCATTACAAATTACGTAATATTTTTACCCAACGCCAAATCAATCTTTTTATAAAAGGCAATGTTTCGGTGTTTCGAAATTCAAGAAACCGTGCCCTAACGCATTGGGTTTCGATTTTCTCGTCTAAATCTAAATACCCGAATATCCTTCTCGAAAGCATAAGTTTAAATAAAAACCCTATCATATCTATTTTTGCATGTTATCTTATTGCTTTTATTCACATCAGCCTTTCTTTACCTTATGCCATTCCCGTTACGCTTATTATCGCTCATTATAAGTTTTTAAATTACCTTTTTACTCGATGCAAAAACGTTCTTTATAAAGGTAGTATTCCGTATTTAGACACTCGGGGATCGGGCCCTAACGTATTGGGTGGCGGTTTTTTCGTTTACAGTCTAAATAACCGAATATCCTTTCGAAATAAATACATGATTTTTTCAATATAGGAATTGATTCTTGAGAATTCGAGATATTGCGTCCTAACGCATTGGATGTGATATTTTGTTATCTCGGGATAAAACTTTCTAAAACCGAGGCAATGTTCAGTGCTCGGGAATACAAGAAATTGTACCCTAACGTATTGGGTTTCGGTTTCCCTCGTCTATTCCAAGCATTTGAATATCCTTTCAAATAAATATCCAAATTCTCAATAAAAGGCAAGTTTAGCCTCGAAGATCGAAATGTCGTGTCCTAACGTATTGGATATGATGTTTTACCTTAAGGCGAACCAGCCTCTGATTTATGCATTTTCAATCAAACCAAATGACTTTAAAGCAAATAAGGATCGTATTTTAAATTCCTGCAAGTTTTCAAATCATCGACTTCAAAGACATCAATTAATCAATAAGGTACCAGTTTCTGGGCGTATCGGGGGTGCTAATCCTTCCCCGTGCGTAACAGACTCCCGAACCTATTTTTCTGGTATGCAGACCAAAATCGTTGTTTTAATAAATTAAATAGTTTATCAAAAACAACCCCCTTTTTGAGGTGACCGATCGCACCCTAAAAAAGGATTGGTGGCGACTCCAATTTATTTTTTTAAGTCGACGTTCGTTTTGTTTTCACAAAAATGGTATCGACAGCTTGGCGACTCCATTGGGGAGGCTAAAACGAGAGTCGAACCTCAAGTTTGTTAGTTTTTGTCTTTCAGTTGAAATTTGGAAATTTGGTTTTAATATACGGTCCTTTCATTACATTTTATCAATCTTGCGATGAGATTTTCACTACTTTATTTCGTATTTTACTGCAAGCCTTTTATATCTCTGCACATTCCATTTGCATGACCATCGGGGTCACACCCTTTAAGTGGGAGTGAGAAACTATGCCTTCGTGAGGTTTTCACCTTCGCATGGGCTAATGGACTGCTTCCGGGATACATCCGTACCTATGTCTTCGTGAGGTTTTCACCTCCGCATGGCCATAGGGAAATGTGTCCCCCTGAACCGAACTCGATCCATATGAGCCTACAATGGGTGAAGATCGAGGAATTCGCTGGTTCAGGTACCCTTTCACGCTAGAGCCGAACCTTATAATAGCAAACTTTAGGGCTCACCCTAGGTAGAGCTTTGCCAAACCCTAGTGGTCACTCAAGTAGGTGTTTTATGTTGTTATTTATTTCTCCTCCGCTAACGTGTTTTCTATCGTCTTGATTGCATTGCATCGCATCATCATAGAAAAGATGTGTTGATTCATATTCGATTGCTAAATAGGGGAGTTTCTCATAAGAAAACGAATTTCTTGATAAAGTGGGTTATAATACGGTCGTCTGAATACGGTCTGAGCCAGCACAACGTGTAAAGACTATTAGCTTGTGGGGGAATATACAACTTTGCTTCGTTGCCAGAGGATTCAAGTGGACATTAATTTATTCAAGGAACCGTTATGTCTCAACTTTTTCAAAGCAGCCAACGAGTATCGCGAGGATAAAAGGGTAATGAGTTGCAACCCAGATCGAGTAAAAGGAGCCAATAGAGACATCTTTGGAGTCAACCATGGCATCCGGATATGAAAATGAAGATTGATGTCTTTGCTTGGACTATGAGGACAAGACCGCATATGTGATCCGTTTTATGTAAAGAATTTTGTTTTCTAGACAAGTTCTCCTAATGTAATTGAATATAAAAGTCAACACCAGATTTTGGCATATGCATTTATGACTAACACTCATATGGCATTTTTGCATTCATAAGGCATTCATGCATTCATTTCATGTAAATATCTCATAGTCATTCACTAAGGTCAAAATCACACGATTCGCAGTTACGACAATATAAAGGCTAGAACTACATCATTCGTATAGAACGCGCCGGCAAGTTAGAACAATGGAGGCTGCATTTAATAAAAGAATCGAAAGAATGGAAAGAGTTCAAAGGGAACTGCAAGAGCAACTGGCCAAATCACAGCAAAAAACGAGGGATTTGATGGTGAAGTCCCGGGAGGAGTCACTAGAACAAAAAGACCAAATGGCTAAAATGATGGAAATGATGTCAGCCCTAGTAAAAGGGAAAGGACCCGTACAAAACCCTGAGGTTGTTAACCTTGATCAAGATCCACTTTACCCACCGAAATTCGCTCCGCCCCATATGACACAAAGAGTATACACTCAAGAGGAATCCGCTGGCTTGGAATAGCGACCTGTGCCAGCTGCTCACCAAGGGCAGGGAATATTTGTATCCAATCCTGCTAATCCGCCCGTTCCTGATCTAGATGATCCGGTGGAAATTGCCAGGTTGAGGACAAATGATCACGAAGCTCAGGAAAAGTATAGGAGCTTAGAGGAAAGACTTAAAGCGATAGAAGGTACTGAGGGCTTCTCCGCGCTAAGTGCTAAAGAGCTTAGTTTAGTACCTGACCTAGTTCTACCGCCAAAATTTAAAGCACTGGATTTCGAGAAGTATGATGGGACAAGATGTCCGAAGGCACACCTGGTCATGTTTTGCCGGAAAATGACTGGCTATGTAAATGAAGACAAACTGCTCATACACTATTTTTAAGACAGCCTTGTTGGATCAGCTCTTCGCTGGTACAATCAGCTTAGCAGAGAGAAGATCCGAACATGGAAGGACCTAGCGTCAGCATTTTGTGAGCAGTTTAAGCACGTGTCGGACATGGTGCCCGATCGTATGATGTTGCAAATGATGGAGAAAAAACCGTTAGAATCTTTCAGACAGTATGCGTAGAGATGGAGGGACGTCTCGGCTCAAGTAGAGCCTCTACTAACAAAAACTGAGATAACTGTCCTTTTTATCAACACCCTAAAGGCACCGTTTTATGACAAATTAGTAGGTAGTGCCACGAAGGATTTTGCGGATATTGTGATATCCGGCGAGCTTATCGAAAATGCCATCAGGAGCGGTAGAATAGAGGGGCAGGATAGTACGAGAAGGGCAGCACCTATGAAGAAGAAAGAGCCAGAAGCCTACATGGTAGGGACTGGAAGCCGTTACACTCCCAATTCGTACCCAAATCAGCTCCGACCTCAATATCACTCATCCCCAAATGTCTACTTTCCTCCCCAAAATCCTTACTACCAAACACCACCTCAATACCCTTCTTACCTCGTTTACGCCACGCTCCCACAAAACACAATGCCCACCCAAAACCAACCCAGGAACGAACCAAGACTGGCAAGGCCCAATCCTGAGAAACCGCATTTCACTCCTATTTCTATGTCGTACGGGAAACTATACCCAAAACTTCTCGAGAAACAGTTGATATCCCTACACTATGTGGCACCCTTGAAACCCCCGTACCCGAAGTGGTATGACCCAAATGCTAGCTGTGTATACCATGCTGGGAATCAAGGGCATTCCACGGAAAACTGCCTCGCCTTTAAAAAGCAGGTCTAAGGACTTATTGATACGGGCATTCTGCGATTTGATAATGCTAGCAATGCGACCGAGAATCCATTTCCTGACCATGCTAAAAGGAATGTGAACACAATGACGGAGGATTGAAATTTCCAGACATTTTCCCTTACATACTTGGGAATATTTTGAACGACGGGACTGTAGAAGAAACCTATATTTTAGAACTTATTTAGAGTAATGCTCAGAACATGCTTATTGTCTCAGGCCTAGGGGAAATAAGGGCCCTTTTGTGAAATAGGCATTTGTCTGGAATCTTTATTTCAATGAAATGCATCTTTTGAACAAATATTCCTTTTATTCTGTTTATGTGTAGGTTCCTTTGTTCTTGGACTTTCATTCATTTATCCTTTCATATTGACTATCATACCATGTAAATAATCTCCTTAGAATCATTTATTCTTCAAAACTCGCCTTCGTACCTACAATAGGTGCCCAGATATCAATGTCACGAGCAACGCTGTTACTAACTCTCTTTTTAGTAAGATATATGTTCAGACGGATCTCAATACTTTGAAGATGACAGAGATTGTACTTAGCTTCCGATTTGTTATGAATAGTAGAACGAGATGAAAAGACACATCCTAGCTTACAAGGGGTTAGTCGACATTGCGAGCTTGCGAAAGAGATCAGAACCTAGCTCGCCACAGAAATAAGGCAAGACGTATATGCCTCCTTTGTTTCTTCACGGACTCTCTATATGAGGCATGGTTGTTATAGGGGCAATATCACCGACATCAGATCGCTATCAAGGGGGTAAGGTCACTTCATATGCCAAAGTTACAAGGTACACAGTTATCAAATTCAAATTCAAAGACAAATCCAAATTCAAATTCGAATACAGATCCAAACAAATCCAAATTCAAATTCGAATACAGATCCAGATCCAAATCCAAATTCAAATCCAAATCCAAGTTCAAATTTGAAATCCAAATTCAAATCTGAATCTAAAAATGGCAATTTACGGTCTATTCAAAGATCAGAACCTTGTAATGGTTGGTGTGGAGAAGTTACCATTTACCCTCTGTACTTGCCAAACGTCGGCCAGAACTTTCGCTGGCGCAACATATTTCTCACTGGTCTTGCCCATTGAAGTTGAGATGCTTTCTTTCGAGTTTTGTCAGAGCTGAATCTTGATGAAACGGAATCGATTCAATTCTGATATGATCAATCAAATTGAAGGAGAAAAGTTAATAGCAATCTGTCATGATCAGATAATGCAAGTTTACAATGAAAAGGTTCGCCTAAAGGAATTTTCAGACGGGAGCTGATATCGAAGACGATCTTTTATATACAAAATGAGCTTTAGAGGAAAAGGGGTACCTTGAGACCGAAAAGAAAAAAAAAAGAAAAAAAAGGAAGAAAATCAATCAGAAAAGGAAAAGGGAAAAGGAGAGGCCAAGGCAAAAACCCACAAAGGGCGCTTTGAGACCAAAGGGGATTTGAGTTGAAAACCCGAAAAGGGCGGCTTAAATTTGGTTGAAAGTGCAGCATACAGTAATCTTACTATGCTTGAATTGATAATGAAGAAGTATGCTACATATTGGAGCATCAACAAAGTACTCCCAATCCTCTAAACACATATTGAGCTCAAAACGGTCCTCAAGAAGTTTGAACAGAGAAGCTTAGGCTGCGATATCTGGGGCATCTAGTTTCCATCCTACCCATTTTGAATCTGTTTCTTTTGTTTATCTTATTCGTTTCAAAAAAAAAAAACAAAAAAAGTGTCATTCTTGATCCCTGTTTGTTTCGAGTTATGCTTCCAATCAATTTCCTTTTGTCCATTAGGTATGATCTTTTTCAAGCATATCATATTGAAATAACGATTAGTGGACTAATAATACTGTCATAAAAGGAGTTTCGCGTATTACTCTGAAAAGCTTCCGAATAGTACGGGAACCTGAAACAGGACTGTTGTTTAAAAGCTCACAAGTATAAAGATTGGGAAACTTGAACTTAAAATGAGTTTATCTCTTCGGATTTCTATCAAAGATGTTAGTTGAACAAAAACAAGATATCGAGTTGGTGATAATCTCGATGAAAACGAGCAATGTCAACCTAAGCATAAAAGAGAATCATTCTTGGGAAAATGATACTCTACACCCATAAACATCTGATCGGGTCACCCGAAGAGGGGTCAATTGATCGAACAAGTTACAGATCCTATACTTTTGAGATACAATGGAAGGGACTCTCAAGTCGCAGTGGGGCAAGCTAGTTGAGCAAAACATTTCCTCGAGTTTTGGGTTGAAATACCAGCCAAGCAATAGGGCATCCCAAGATGAAAAAGGAGAAGAAGATCAAGACGAAAACCTGAAAAGGGCATCTTGGTAAACAAAAAGATTAGGATAAAACCCCGAAAAGGCGTCCTAATGAAGCAGATCTAGGCCCAAGGAGTAAGATGATTTGAGCAGTGAGTCAAACAGCAAGTGTTTGAAGCATTTTCAGCTGTTCGAAACCTTCTACGCGAGAAGCCAAGTTCGAAAAGATTCTTGATTATGAAATGTGGAAGAGTTCATGCGTTGAAGATTTAGAGCATTTTGAGATGACATACTCCAAACAAAAGAAATGTTGAGCATCACCTGGATGAGAATTCGACAAGTACAAGAGCCTCAAAGCAGGGACAAACGTTCAACCAGGGGCAAAAGAGTGATATCAGAAAAACGCAAGTTGCTCATACGGCTTGAGGACGGGTACTAGCCCTGAAGAGAACCAGGAGTCGAAACAACGAACACAAGTCTTCAAAAAATCGTGACAAAAGGGAACATATGACAAACATGCCTAGAGCGCATAGCATAATCATGTAGGCATATAGGCATTTAAGACAAACATGTGCATATCATGATAACATCATGCATGACATATACAGGTATTTCAGTAGAACAAGGGGTTTCGATGACTCTACTGAATCAAGGAAAGGACACCTGAGCTCCACCAGATGATATGGTACTTCGAGGTACCTTTAATTTATGTTTCAAAAAAATCAACTCATATTGCGAGAGGTGAGTTGAGCTTCAGGACACGCTGAGGTATTTTCAATTCCTGTTTTTCAAAAATCAACTCATATTACAGAGGTGAGTTGGGCCTCAAGACACGTTGAGGTATTTTCAATTTCAGTTTTTAATTTATGTTTCAAAAAAATCAACTCATATTGCGAGAGGTGAGTTGAGCCTCAGGACACGCTGAGGTATTTTCAATTCCTGTTTTTCAAAAATCAACTCATATTACAGAGGTGAGTTGGGCCTCAAGACACGTTGAGGTATTTTCAATTTCAGTTTTTAATTTATGTTTCAAAAAAATCAACTCATATTGCGAGAGGTGAGTTGAGCCTCAGGACACGCTGAGGTATTTCAATTCCTGTTTTTCAAAAATCAACTCATATTACAGAGGTGAGTTGGGCCTCAGGACAAGCTGAGGTATTTTCAATTCCTGTTTTTCAAAAATCAACTCATATTATAGAGGTGAGTTGGGCCTCAAGACACGTTGAGGTATTTTCAATTTCAGTTTTTAATTTATGTTTCAAAAAAATCAACTCATATTGCGAGAGGTGAGTTGAGCCTCAGGACACGCTGAGGTATTTTTAATTCCTGTTTTTCAAAAGTCAACTCATATTACAGAGGTGAGTTGAGCTTTCTCAATTTCTGTTTTTAATTTATGTTTCTCAGAGCCAGCTCATATTACAGAGGTGAGTTGAGCTTTTTCAATTTCAGTTTTTTCATTTTCTGCTTTTCAAGAGCCAACTCATATTACAGAGGTGAGTTGAGCTTTCTCAATTTCTGTTTTTAATTTATGTTTCTCAGAGCCAGCTTATATTACAGAGGTGAGTTGAGCTTTTTCAATTTCTGTTTTCAATTTCTTTTCTACTTTTCAAAAATCAACTCATATTGCGAGAGGTGAGTTGATCTTTTTCAATTTCTGCTTTTTTATTTCTGTTCATTCAACTTATATTGCGAGAGGTGAGTTGATCTTTTTCAATTTCTGTTTTTTAATTTCTGTTTGTTCAACTCATATTGCGAGAGGTGAGTTGATCTTTTTCAATTTCTGTGTTTTAATTTCTGTTCATTCAACTCATATTGCGAGAGGTGAGTTGATCTTTTTCAATTCCTGCTTTTCAAATTCTATTTATTCAACTCATATTGCGAGAGGTGAGTTGATCTTTTTCAATTTCTGCTTTCAATTTCTGTTTTTTGAAAGGACCAACTCATATTGCGAGAGGTGAGTTGAGTCTCAAGTCACACACTAAGGCACTTTTAATGATCCAAAAGAATTAACCCATTTTGCGAGAGTTCGCAGGCTGGGCTAGTTTCGATGTTTGTTCCTCAATAAAGAATAAAGATTAGAGCTGATCGAAGAATCATATTTTGCCTCCCTGAAGTTGTAGTGGAGTACGTCAAAGTGACGAGTTTCATCTTTCTGAAGTTGCAGCAGAGCAGATTGAAGATACCAGATCTATCTGAAGTTGCAGCAGAGTAGATTGAAGATACCAGATCTATCTGAAGTTGCAGAAGAGTAGATCACGACGAATTTTATATCCCTGAAGAGGTGACAGATCGAGGCTACAAGTCATAGCTCTGAAGTCACGATGGATTGAAATAAAGCCACAAGATGCGGTAAACTGGAATGAAGCTTGAAAGAAAAGAAGCACTAAAAGAAGTCGAGACTTGGCAAGACCAGGCAAAATTGGCCTTTCTCTATGTCTTTGCTCTATTACCGTTACACGACAATGAGCAAAGAGGGGCAGCTGTCATAGGCCAATTTTGGCCAATACAAAATTAAAACCCAATGTCCATATTACAAACCCACTTTACAATTTAAAATCAACTTAACCCGTTTACCTAACCCATTCCCGGTTAACCCAATAAACCCCAACACTAAATACTAACCCAAACCCCATTTACAACCATTCCTATACCCATTACACTACCCAATTAAACCCTCAAACCCGGAAGCCCAATAAACCTAAACTACCCATGACCCAAAACAAACCCTAACCTAACCCTAATCCAAGTGACACCGCAAACCTAGCCACCTAGCTGCTGCCGTCGCCCAAGTTGCTGCCCACTTGCCCTAGCACCGCCTCCATTACGTCACCAGGCCACTTGCACCTGCAAACATCAAAGAGACAAAACAGAAAATAATAGAAAAATGCTAGAAAAGGCTATAAAAGCCGAATGATTTTGTTGTAAAGGGGGGATCGGTTCTTTGTTTTTACAGCAATAAAAACAGAAGCAATAGATTTGGCAAAAATTTCAATACACATTATATTCTAAACACAAACAGTGGATCTAAGGCAAGAAACCCAACGTAAATCAGAGAGGCAAAACATTGGTAGTCAAATCTGAACATCAAAGGTGATTCCGTCGTTTTTTTTTCGTTTGTTTATTTCAATCTAAATTTTTTTTTACATATTATATACATAACAGATATTTTTAAAATAATAAAACAAAAAAAATTTAGAAAAAATTACCTTTTTTCGGCCACCGTACAGAACGGCGGCGAACGGCGGTCCGATGACCGGCCGGTGACCGGACGGTGACCGGTCCGGTGACCGGGAACCCCCCGGACCTCTCCCTCCTCTCTTCTCTCCCCTTTCCTTCCTCCCTTTCTTCTTTTTTTTTTTCTTTCTTCCCGTGCAAATGAGTTAAAAACAAAAAAATTATCTTTTATACTAACCGACCCAACTAGGATCCGCGTGTTTTCGACCACGGAAGGGCTAATTGCACGCGCAGCCCTTCCGCTTTTTATTAACTTTCAATCAGGTTTTAATTACTTGCAATTGGCTCCGTTGATTCGTTTTGGTTCACAATTCAATCCCAGGGCTGCGCACCGTTTTAAGGACTTGGGTTATTTCCCGCTTGAGCCCTTCCACTGTTCACGCGTGTTCAAATCAACCTCCATTTCGCTTTTCTGTATTTTAAATTTGGCCCAATAGTTTGTTTCGTTTTCAACTTAATCCTTTTCATCCTTTTGATATTTTAAATCGGTTTTTTTTATATTTTTATTAGTATTGTATTTGTGTTGTTACTGTTATCATATTATTATATACTATTATATTTACGTATATATTATATTTATCATACCTATTTTGTTTCTTTTTACCTTTTTATATATTTTATTACTAGTAACATTGCTATATCATTATTATGTTATATTCAGCTTTTTTTTTATCTATTTATTATTTTTAATGTATTCGTTAGTATTATTTAATAATCTTTTATTATCATTATTTCATCATACTTGTTTCTTTATATATTATTATTGCTAGATTCTTTGTTATTTATCATCATTTTACATTATTTATATTATTTATCATTGTTACTATTATACTTATTGTTAATATTAGTATTGTTATCACTAGTATTATTATTATGTATTTGTTTATATATATATATATATATATATATGTGCATGTGTCTATATCCTTATAAGCTTTTTGTTCCTAATATGTTACGCATGTATATTTTTATTGTGTATTATACTATATGTATACATATATATATATATATATTTATTATTCTATGTTACTAACGTATTTTCCTATACCTATTATATTATTACTCCTGTTATATTACTCATACTTCATTTCTGTTTCTATTTTATTGATATTATTATTATTATTACTATTATTGTTTTAATACTTTCATTACAAATTACGTAATATTTTTACCCAACGCCAAATCAATCTTTTTATAAAAGGCAATGTTTCGGTGTTTCGAAATTCGAGAAACCGTGCCCTAACGCATTGGGTTTCGATTTTCTCGTCTAAATCTAAATACCCGAATATCCTTCTCGAAAGCATAAGTTTAAATAAAAACCCTATCATATCTATTTTTGCATGTTATCCTATTGCTTTTATTCACATCAGCCTTTCTTTACCATATGCCATTCCCGTTACGCTTATTATCGCTCTTTATAAGTTTTTAAATTACCTTTTTACTCGATGCAAAAACGTTCTTTATAAAGGTAGTATTCCGTATTTAGACACTCGGGGATCGGGCCCTAACGTATTGGGTGGCGGTTTTTTCGTTTACAGTCTAAATAACCGAATATCCTTTCGAAATAAATACATGATTTTTTCAATATAGGAATTGATTCTTGAGAATTCGAGATATTGTGTCCTAACGCATTGGATGTGATATTTTGTTATCTCGGGATAAAACTTTCTAAAACCGAGGCAATGTTCAGTGCTCGGGAATACAAGAAATTGTACCCTAACGTATTGGGTTTCGATTTCCCTCGTCTATTCCAAGCATTCGAATATCCTTTCAAATAAATATCCAAATTCTCAATAAAAGGTAAGTTTAGCCTCGAAGATCGAAACGTCGTGTCCTAACGTATTGGATATGATGTTTTACCTTAAGGCGAACCAGCCTCTGATTTATGCATTTTCAATCAAACCAAATGACTTTAAAGCAAATAAGGATCGTATTTTAAATTCCTGCAAGTTTTCAAATCATCGACTTCAAAGACATCAATTAATCAACAAGGTACCAGTTTCTGGGCGTATCGGGGGTGCTAATCCTTCCCCGTGCTTAACAGACTCCCGAACCTATTTTTCTGGTATGCAGACCAAAATCGTTGTTTTAATAAATTAAATAGTTTATCAAAAACAACCCCCTTTTTGAGGTGACCGATCGCACCCTAAAAAAGGATCGGTGGCGACTCCAATTTATTTTTTTAAGTCGACGTCCGTTTTGTTTTCACAAAAATGGTATCGACATTTATAATTTTTAAAGGATTAAATCAAATTTTTATTATTTTTGAATGGTCAAAGTGTAATTTTACTGTTATTAATTTAAAATTTTATAAATCATAAAGGGCCTAAATAAAAAAATTTCTATTTTAGGGGGATTGGGCCCCTTGCCAGCCCTGTAATAACCCGAGTTTTACGGTTATTGGAAAAGTGTATTTTTGAGTCTCCGTTACTAAAAATTGGATCCGTAAATATTTATAAAAAATATTTAAAAAGTTAATTGAGTGGTTAATTAGAGTTTAATCAAGTGAATTTAGCTTAATTAAGGATAATTGGATAAAAAGGATTAAATTGAATAGAGTGTGAAAGCTTAATTATAGATTAAAAGAAAATAAAAGGGACTATAATGGCAATTATGCCATTTAGCATAAGTGAGGCGGCATATAAAGTAAAAATCTAAGATTTTTACTTAGATTTTAATTATAAAATATATATATTTATTAGTAACAAATGATATTAAATTAATTTATTATAATTATATTATAAGATATTTATATGATAAATAAATTCAATTGTGACAAGTGTGTGATAAAAATAAAATACATATGTGATAAATAATGTACATACATTTGTAATATATGTATGTATTTACTTATTATTTAAGTAAATATTAATATCATTGTTCTTATTAAATTGATATGATATGATAAATAAATTAGAATATAGACAAATGTATAGTAAATAAAATATACAAGTGTATGGATAAAACTACATACATTTGTAATATAAATATTTTATTATTAATGGATATTTATTAATTATAAAATATATTTATTAATTAAATAAATCTATTATAAGATATTTGTATAATAAATAGATTAAAGAAAGACAAGTGTATAGAAATAAATTGATACAAGTGTATTAATATATTTGTATACAAATGTAAAAGAAATAATGGATTATTAAATAGATATTTATTAATGTTATTATATTATTTATATATATATATATATATATATATATATATAAACAAAAAAAGAGAAACAGAATGTGGAACAAAAAGCAGGGGAAGGAAAGAAAGAAAGAAGAAAAGAAAAGAAAAAGGAGAAATAAGAATTTTAAAGCTTGGAAGTTTAATAGGTAAGTCAATTTAGCACTTTTTATTTAATTTTGATGTTTTAGAAGCTTTGGAATAAGATTTTGATGAAATTAAGTTGATATTTTGAAAGTTATTAGATTCCTAGATAATGTTCATGTTGAGTAAAATGATGAAATAAGGGTTAAATTGATAGAAATTCAAGTTAGAAATGAAATAAGGATTGAATTGTAATGTAATTCATAAGTTTTATGTTGAAGGGCTAATTTGAGGAAATTTTGAAACTAGTTAAATAAGCTGAAAATTTAGTAGATAAATTTGAGTTGGGATGGAACTTGAATAGAAATAGAGTATGAATTAAGTTAGTAAAGTGAATGAATCAGTTAGGACCTAATTGTGAAAATGTTTGGAATTAAAGTCTAGTGCTGAAATTATGATTTTCAAAAGATGTAAAGTAGTTTAAAGTGATAGAATAGAGTGTTAATTGAAAAAAAATAAGCTCTATGTTATAGGCCAATTTTGGCCTGCTTGTATCATAACCCAATATTACAACCCCCTTTACAAATAACCTATACCCAACAAACGACCCAAGACCCAATACAACCCTAAGCCCGAACACAAAATGAAACAAAAAAGGGAACTTTGAAGCCCTAGCCGCCTCAGCCTCTGACTCCTGACCTACCCCACGCCACTTGCGCCTGCAGCACCGCCCACGCCAGGTCACGTCCACCGCCCTCGTCCCATCGCAAGTTGCACCTGCAAACAGAGAAGGGAAAAGATAAAAATAATAGAAATGTAAGGCTATAAAAGGCCGATCGAAACATTTTGTAACGGACCTTTTTTTGAGCAATATCAGAAACCATTTTTTCAACATCCAAAAATCGTAGATCTAACACCAGAGAGATAGGGGAAACAGTATCCCAAAATCAGAACCAAACATCGAAGAATATTAAAGCAATAAACGAAGCCGAAAGGTGATTTTCTTTTTTTTCATTAACTAATCTGTTTCGTGTATATATATTTATATTTTAAACACGCATAATATATTATTAAACTAAAAAGGGGAATAAAAAAGGGAAAAAAGAAAAAAAGGAGGGTTTTTACCTATTCCGGCCACCGTGTACGGTGGCCGGCGACGGTGGCCTGTGGCGGCGACGGTGACCGGAGTGGGAGTTGGAAAACCCAGGCTGAGGGAAAATTGAGAGGCAACGGGAGCAGTTTTTTGAAAACAAAGAAGAGAAAATGAAATTTTGTTAAAACTTTGACTTTTATAATACTATAAAACGGCACCGTTTTAAGGTCCCCCAAATGCGCCCAAAACGGCATCGTTTTGGGGGTCCAACCCGAAATCCGACCCGACCCTGAGCCAGGATCCGCGTGTTTTCATTTGAGGGGCTATTTGCGCATTTAGCCCCTCCGCTTTTTTCATGCTTCTGCAATTAAGTTCCCATGCCTTCTTAATCTGGCCCCCAAATTTATTCCGGTTTTCAATTCGGTCTCCTGCACCGCTGTGAGTTTCGGGAAAGGGGGGTTATTACCTGTTTTAGTCCCTCCGTGGTTCACACACGTTCAAATTGACCCTTTTTCGTCTTTCTTTGTTTTAAATTTGGCCCAAACTTTCTGTTCTGTTTTCAGTTTAATCTCGTTTTCACTATTTTGATATTTTACTTATTTATATTATTTATATTATTATTATTATTATCATTATTATTATTATTTTCTTATGATATTACTCCACTATACTTATATTAGTCGCATTATTACCACTATTATTTTACTATCATTGTTCATAATATTATTATGTTATATTTATTATATTATGTTCACTGTTGTATTTATTATTATCTTCGTTATTATTTCTACTACATATGCACATACTATAAACCTTTAACATTATTATATATTTATTTTTAATATGTGTATATACATTTTTCATAAAGATATTAATAACTGTTTTTTAATATTACTATTACTTCTAACACGTATATGTGTTACATTTTAATACTACATGCATAAATTTTACATATATACATATATATATATATATATATATATTTATATATATTACATATTAACATTATTAGGCATATTTTTATACTATCTTGGATATATATTCCTAACACTATACTATGTACATATTATACATTATGAATATACATTTTAATATTATATTCTTATGTATATATTTTTATATATTCTTATTACCTCATATATATATTTTAATTATATTACATATATATTTTAATGTCCTATTATTCATACCTTTTTTATATTATCGTTTCTAATATATATACCGTGTATTTATATATATATATATATGTCTATATATGGCTTTTAACATTATATTATACATATATATCGTATATACCTTACATATCATACATATCTCATATCTTTATACTACGTATGTACCTTTTAAAAGCATTTTCCTTTATTTTCTTTCACTGCATATACTATTGCCAATCAGCGTTTTAATATCATGTTTTCATATTAATTATACCATTGATCTTAAAAATATATACTTCGTTTAATCCGAAAATGTTTTAAAAAAAAACGAGGCAATGTTTTTGTGTTTAGAGATACGGGAAATAGTGCCCTAACGTGTTGCGATTTCTCGCTCATCTAAATACCTAAAATACCCTTTTAAGCAAATTTTGCAACTCGCGAGACAACTTCAGTTTCGAAGAATTTAAAACCTCGCGTCCAATCGTGCTGGATGTGATGTGATGTTCGTATTCTTCTGAAGCAAATGAATCTCGATTTTTCAACTCAAATTATCCCTGTTTCAAAAAAGAATCCCATTTTTAAAATCTTTCCAAATCTCGACTTAAAGACAGAAAATTGCTTAACTCGGTACCAAATTTGGGCGTTGCGGGGGTGCTAATCCTTCCCCGTGCATAACCGACTCTCGAACCTTATTCTCGACTTTTCGTAGACCAAAACATTTTATAAGGTGACCCAATCACACCTAAAAAGGTTGGTGGCGACTCCCCCACTTTCGTTTTTATAAGTCGACCTCCGTTTTTTTTTTTTAAAAAATGGTTTCGACAGCTTGGCGACTCCACTGGGGACACTAAGTGAGTCAAGCTGAAAATTGATCATTTTCTGTCTTAATGTTAGAAATTTGGAAAATTTTTTCTTTTACATGCGTTTATTGTATATGTTTGTTATCTTTTCTCACACACATTGCATTTGCATGACCGTTGTGGTCACACCCTTAAGTGGGAGTGAGAAGCTACGCTTTCGTGAGGTTTTCACCTCTGCATGGGCTAGTGGATTGCTTCCGGGATACATCCGTACCTATGTCTTCGTGAGATTTTCATCTCCGCATGGCCATAGGGAAATGTGTCCCCCTGAACTAAACTTGGTCCAAATGAGCCTATAATGGGGGAGGATCGAGGAATCTGCTGGTTCAGGTACCCTTTCCTCTAGAACCCGAAAACACATATAGTGAACCCTATGAGCTCGCTTTAGGTAGAACTATGTTGACCCGTAGTGATTACCTATGTAGGTATTTGTTTTCCATTTTCTTTGAATTATATCTTTTATGCACATGACATTGACCCATTTTATTTTGTCATCATTGCATGTCATTCAGCATTTAAAGGTATCGATTCACGGTTCAATTTCTAAGTTAGAAAGTTTTGTAATGAGGAAGGAATATCTTGATAAAGTGGAGGACAACACTAACGTCCGTGTATGGTCAGAGAAAGCCCAGTTAGAAAAGAGAGATAGTGTCGCCGAGGGGTATACGTCGGAGTTGTGGGACTTTACTCGTATCGGTTCGACACGGATTGAGTTTCAGGTGCTGAGGGACATTTGGGCCCAACAGGATAATGAAGCCAAGTAGTGGTTCTACAACAACTATGGGGACTTGTAGTATTCGCTTGATAGGAAGTTAGCGTGGGAGTATTGATGGACACTTCTACCATTATAGCATTCCTCTTTCATATGAAGATGGTCGCCCTGTGGATAGTAAGGGTGTTGGAAGGAAAGCGGTTAAAGAAAACCGTGTCATTCAAAGACCTTTAGAGATTAACTATACTACAAAGATACTCATGCAGTCAATTCAAGATGCTCTGCGTGGGCAGAAATCTAAAAACTCTCAAGAAGCGCTGAGAGTGTAGGATATCATTTTAAGGTGGCGTATTGTGGAATATGGATGCCTACTTGTTCGCCAATCTCTCTCAGGATAATCAGAACAACTTCACAGATATGGGAAGAAGTATCCTTGGCTGTAAGGATTACCTCACGAATGAGGTCCTAGCTCAAATTCAAGAGGTAGCTAATTATTTACAGATCCTGATGGTACAGGCTAACACATTGAGCGCCAATATGAGCTACAGTCCAATCGTGGTCAAGAGTTTGCTTTGTTGTTAAGACTTTGGACGTTAGGGCGAAGGCGTATTTGTAATCCGTTTTATGTAAAGATTTTTGTTTCTTAAACAACATTTTCTAAAAAGAAACTGAATCAGAATCGATATCTTTTTGCATTCATGCATTTGCATTGCATCAAAGAAAAGAAGCTGTTGATTCGAAATTTGATTCCTAAATAAAATAGTTTGTCATAAGGAAGCAAATTTCTTGATAAAAGTAGATTATAGTACGATCGTCTAGATATAGTCCAAGTAAATACGACGAGAGAAAGCCGGTAGTCCACAAAGGAATACATGACTTGATTTCATTGCCAAAGATTCAAGCCAACGAAGATTATCCAAAAGCCGTCATTTTTTTATGAGTATCATGGAGACAAGCGAGCAAAGAGTCCCAGATCAAGCAATAAGGAGCTAGAAAAGGCATCTTTTGGAAAACTTACAAGATTTGACCATGAAGAGAAGATCAGCGTTTCCACTTGGACTATGAAAGGGCAAAGGCTGTACATGTAATCTGTTTTCATGTAAAGAAATCTATTTTCTAGAAAAGGTATTCTAATAGAACTGAATTCATAATCGACGTCTTCTTTTCTTTTGCATTCATGCATTTGCATTGCATTATTTGCATTGCATTTCGTGCATTAGATTTTCACAAAAGGTCCCTAATTAGGTGGAATTATTTCAGTTAGCCTGAAAAAAATGGAACAAAGGTTGGAGAGATTAGAGCAAAGGCAAATACAGATGCAAGAGCAATTGACCAAAATCTGACAAGTTATACGTGATCAAATGTTAGAGCTCCAAAGAAATATGATTGGCCAGCTAAGACAATTATTAGCAGAAGGGCTTGAAAAGCGGAAAGGCCCAGTGGTCAACAGTGAGGATGATAATGAGGACATCATTTATTCCCCAAGTTTTACTCCAATAAGGGGCCAGACTCAACTAGACGCACATCCGCGAGGGGTACCTGTTACTATTAGACTCCAACAGCATCAGGCCGGTATGTCAGCGCCAGTAAATTACCTAGTAGGCTTAGGTCCCAATCCGGGGGGCAATCCAGCCAATCTGATTGTCATTGAAGAAAAAAAGAAGGCCAGTGTGGAGCATTCGAAATAGTGCGAAGCTTTTAAAAAGTGAGAGTGTAGCTCCCGAGATAATACTTCGAGGGCAATAAAGAGAAAAGAAAATAAGGTGAAACCAATTACCATAGGCAAGCCAAGAATGACAACTACTAGCCATCAGGTGCCTCAAAAGCAAGAATCTAATCCAAGACCGAGCCCTGAAAAGCTCCTGTTTACACCTATCCCGATGACATACAAGGAGTTGTATCAAAGCCTATTTGATGCGCGTGTTGTATCTCCTCGTTACGTGCAACTAATGCAACCCCCATATCCCAAATGGTACGACTCAAATGCTCAATGTGAATACCACGCAGGGATTATAGGGCATCCAATAAAAAATTGCCTTGCTTTCAAAAAGTTGGTCAAAAAGTTTATTGAAATATGAATTGTAAAGTTCGACAATTCCTCAAAGCCTAGTCACTCAGACAAAGCAGTAAATATGATAGTTGAAGGTGGGGGCAAAAGAGTGACGATGCCTTGAACAAGTCAAATGGCAAAAAAATATTGGGGAATCTGAATGACCTATCCGAAGGGGGAATCAGGGAATACAAGTTTCTGCCCTTACATACTTGGGAATGTTTTGAACAATGGAACTGTGGAAGAGACCTATTTTAGAGTTTACTTGGAGTAATATCCAAAACACGCTTGTTGCTTTCAGTCTAGAAGTAATAAGAGTCCTTTTGTGAAATAGGCATCTGTCCAGAATTTTTATTTCAATAAAATTCATCTTTTTGAACAAATATTCTTTTATTCTTTTTACTTATAGGTTCCTTTGTTCTTGGACATTCATTCATATATTATTTCATTCTTTATTCATTATCATACCATGCGAATAATTTTCTTATAATCATTTATTCTTCGAAATTTGCCTTCATACCTACAATAGGTGCCCAGATATCAATGTCATGAGCAACGCTATTACTGACTCCTTTTGGAGTAAGATATGTATCCAGAGGGATCTCCAGACTTCAAAGATGATAGAGATTGTACCTATCTTTTGATTCGTTAAGGAAGGTAGAACAAGATGAAAGATAGATCCTAACTTACAAAGGGTTAGTTGACACTGCGAGCTTGCGAAAGAAATGAAGATTGAAACCTAGCTCGCCACAGAAATAAGGCTGGACGTATATGTCTCATTTGTTTCTTCACAGACTCTCTATGTGGGGCATGAATCTTATAGGGTCAATATCACCGACATCAATTCATGGTTGTTAATTACGTTACTAGGGGGTAAGGCCGCTTCATATGCCAACGTTACAAGGTAAACAGTCATCAAATTCAAATTCAAATGCAAATCCAAGTTTAAATTCGAATACAAATCTAGATCCAAATTCAAATTCAAAATCAGGTCCAAATTCAAATCCAAATCCAAGTTCAAATTTGAAATCCAAATTCAAAATTCAAAATTCAAATTCAAATTCAAAAATGACAATTTAAGGTCTATTCAAATATCAGACACAACAAAGGCAGCCGAAACCATCCAAAAGGATTTTGAAGGATGACTGAGGCTTGTAACGATTGGTATAGAGAAGTTACCATTTACCTTCTTTACTTATCAAATGTTAGCCAGAATCTTCGCCGGGGCAACGCATTTCTCATTAGTCTGGCCTATTGAAGTTAAGATTCTTTCCTTTGTGTTTTATCATAACTGAAGCTGAATGAAGCAGAATGAATCTAATTCTGATGTGATCAATCAAATCTGAAGAAGAAAAGTTAATAGCAATCTGTCACAGTCAGATAATGCGAGTTTACAGTGAAAATGTTCGCCTAAAAGAATTTCATGATGGGACCTGATATTGAAGAAGATCCTTCAGGTACAAAAGGAGCTTTAGAGGAAAAAGGGCGCCTTGAGACCAAAAATCAAAATAAAAAAAAATAAAGAAAAAATAAAGAAAAGGAAAATGAGAGGCCAAGGCGAAAACCCGCAAAGGGCGCTTTGAGACCAAAGGGGATTTGAGTTGAAAACCCGAAAAGGGCGGCTCAAATTTTGATTGAAAGTGGGGCATACAATAGTCTTGCTATGCCTGAATCAACATTGAAGAAGTATAC
This sequence comes from Gossypium stocksii, assembly GCA_020496765.1. Classification (NCBI taxonomy): domain Eukaryota; kingdom Viridiplantae; phylum Streptophyta; class Magnoliopsida; order Malvales; family Malvaceae; genus Gossypium; species Gossypium stocksii. The sequence continues at coordinate 81,760,896 of CM035625.1, read as the reverse complement.
TACATCTTGGGGAATCGACAAAGTACTCCGGATCCCCTAGACACATATTGAGCTTAGAATGGTTCTCAAGAAGTTGGAACAGAGAAGCTCGAGCTGCGATATCTGGGGCACCTAGTTTCTATCTTACCCCTTCTGAATCTGCTATCTTTGATTATTTTATGCGTTTTAACACACGCACCTAATAAATTTCCTTCTTGATTGCATTTACTTAACTTGTTTGTTTTGAGCTATGCTCCCAATCAATTCCCTTATTGTCCAGTGTTAAGATCTTTTTCAAGCATTTTGCATTGAAATAACGATTAGTGGACTAATATTACTTTCACAAAAGGAGTTTCGCATATTACTCTGGGAGTTTCTAGATAGTACAGGAACCTAAAACAGGACTGTTGTTTAAAAGCTCACCAAGTGTAAAGGTTGGAAATAGTTGAGCTTAAATTGAGTTTATCTCTTTGGATCTTCTGTCAAAGATACTAATTCAACATAAACAAGATATCACGTCGGTGATATATCTCGATGAAAATGAGCAATGTCAACCTAAGCATAAAAGGGTAACAGATCAAATTTTGGCAAATCTCATCTCCATGTATCGGCAATGGAGCAGATTTCGGCCACTCGCCTTAACTCCCTAAGTAGTACGGTAACAGCAAAATACAACAGATCTTATCTTTGCTGAGCAGGAGCGGAGCAGATCAAACTCCAGCAGATCTTAACCCCCTAAGCAGTAGGGTAACAGATCAAATTTTGGCAAATCTCATCTCCATGTATTGGCAATGGAGCAGATTTCGGCCACTCGCTTTAACTCCCTAAGCAGTAGGGTAACAGGTAAAATACAGCAGATCTTATCTTCGCTGAGCAGGAGCGGAGCAGATCAAACTCTAGCAGACCTTAACCCCCTAAGCAGTAGGGTAACAGATCAAATTTTGGCGAATCTTATCTCCGTACACCAGTAATGGAGTAGATTTCGACCACTCGCCTTAACTCCCTAAGCAGTAGGGTAACAGACAAAGTACAGCAGATCTTATCTTCGCTGAGTAGGAGCGGAGCAGATCAAGTTCTAGCAGGTCTTAACTTCCTAAGCAGTAGGGTAACAGATCGAATTTTGGCGAATCTTATCTACATACGTCAACAATGGAGCAGACTTTGGCCATTCGCCTTAACTCCCTAAGCAGTAGGGTAATAGGCAAAATTCCAGCAGATCTTAACTCCCTAAGTAGTAGGGTAACAGATCAAATTTTAGCAGATCTTATCTCTCTGTACTGGCAGAAAGCAGATCGAAAAAACAGATTTGACAATCTTTGTATTGTTTAGCAGAGAGGATTGAAGTTACGAATCTCTCCTTCTTGAATTATTATATCTCTAAAGATGCGAGCAGGATGAAGCTACAAGACATACCTCCAAAGTCGCAGTGGATCGAACCAAGGCTACAAGGGACGATGGACTGGAAAGAGACTACCTGTGTAACATCCCAAAATAGGGCCTAATCGGAATAGTGGTTTCGTAACCACAAATTCGAGATAGAAATAATTATTTTTATAATTATTTTGAGGTCTATATTATGATTGCATGATGGTGTGAAAATTTCGTGAAGAAATTCTATGCATAAAGTGTTTAATTTGAAAGTAAGGACTAAATTGAATAAATTGCAAAACTTGCATTCTAGAAGTTTTTAGTATGAAATTACTTTGGAATATTAATTAGGAGGGTTTAAATAGCAATTTGACCAATTTTAAGTTTATGGACAAAAATTGGACATGGAGGGAATTTTTGAAAGTTTAGTAAGGGAGGGCATTTTGGTCATTTGGATATTAAATGAAATAAAAAAGAGGGGAAATTAACACAAAATTCATCATCTTCTTCATACGTTGCTGCTGAATTTTTCTCTCCACCATAGCCAAGGGTTCTTCAACTTTCAAGCTTCATAGTAAGTGCATCCAAGCCCCGTTTTTAATGATTTTTATGTTTTTGAGATCCCGGTAGCTCGATAAAGCTTATGTTAGTAATATTTTAAGTTAGGATTCATATTTGGAAAAATACCCATAGGTGAAATTTGTGTATTTTGATGTTTTATGATAGAATATGAGGTTTTAAATTATGTTGGACAACTTGAGCTACTCGGTTTTAGGTAAAAACGAGTAAAATGGCTTAATTGGTAAAAATACCTATTGTACATAAGTGTATGTTATAGTAGGAATTTGAAGATGATATTGGTAAATAAATGATCAGCATGTCTTAAAATACAAGAATTTGTGATAAGTTTTGATTTCCGAGCCTTGGAGCAAAAGTGTAAATATGCAAAAGTTTAGGGGCAAAAATGTAATTTTTCCAAAGTTTGAGTAAAGGGTTGTTTTGATAAATGTTGATATTCAATAAGCTAAATTTGCTATTATAGATCAAGAAGAACGAAATTCGGGAGTAGATCGGGGAAAAGAAAAAGTAAAGGACTAAATTGTAAAGTTTAGTCACATTTTGTATCGAGGTAAGTTTACGGTAAATAAATGCAATATTCTGTTATTTTACATTACTATTGTCGTTTTCCAGCATTTATATATTCATTTTATGAAAATAATCAAGTTGAATATAAGGTGATATGACAGAGAAAAGCAGTAGAAAGTCCCGATTGAACCTTAGGAATGTTAGGATACGAAATGTCATGACATTAGGGGTCGACAGGACAGGACAGGACAGGACAGAAATGAGCCATGTAAGTCCGTACTAGATATACGGCTTTGGAGACAGGATTGAGCCATGTAAGTCCATATTCTGTATATGGCATTGGAGACAGGAATAATTCATGTAAGTCCATGTCAAAGACATGGCATTGGCAGGATATTGTTAGACAGGAACGACCCTAGTATCCTTAGTATTCCGAGTGGTTCAACGGGCCATTATTCAAGTTAATTTGCAATTAATTATCAGCAAAAGGGAAGGTAGATTGTAATAAAAAAATAATGAAAGGTCATGTAAGAAAGAAGGTAAGTGAAGAAAGAAGAAGATAGAAAATGAGATGTAAAGAAAGCTTATAATGCTAATTGATAGTTTGCATACTTATTCCATACGATGAATGTTGTAATTTATTTGCTGGTAAACTTACTAAGCTTAGTGCTTACTCTCTTCATTTTCTTCTTCTTATAGTTTTGCCAAGCCACTCGGGGATCGAAGGAAACGTCGGAGTTCAGATCACACTATCGAAGGAATTATTTTGGTATAACTAGACGTTTCATTTTGTGTATGGCATGTATAGGGACTTAGTCTTTTATGGAATGATATGTTCAATGTATGGTGTGTAAATGCTTGGTAGTAATAGCTAATGGAATGGCTAACCATGCATGTGTTCAATGGTAAGTATGCTTGAATGGTAAATATCACATGAGAACTATGAAAAACATGAAAGTAGCTTGAAAACAGATGCAAACAGCAGCAGTGACGTGAATTTGAAAAATCATTAAAAATAGTAGGAATGGAATTAAAAGGTGAATAAGGTATGAAATTAAAGCAATGAGTCTATTTTCGTGTGGAATAAACAGGGTAGGCAAAAGAGTTGTATATTATGAGAAATTTTCATTTGAGTGAGACTGCTCTAGACTGACTCTGTGATCCCCTGTTCCGACTTCAAAAATTCACCATAAACTGCAAAAAAATAATTAGTATTATAGTTTATATGCCTATATTCCTTATTGAGTCTAATTTCTAATGAAACAAACGGCATGCCTATTTGAATTTTGTACAGGGAGAAAACTAGTTCGTAGTGAACATAGGTCAGAGCAGTTGAGCTGTGTAACAGGGGAGACTTTAACTAATAAACTGTACTAATTGGCTAAGTCAAAAATTCTAGAAAAAAATTAGTAGATAGAGATATGAGTCTAGTTTCAGGGAAAATTTACGGATATTGATTTCGAGTTTCAGAACTCGAGATATGAATTTTTAAGTGACCTTGATGCAGAAAAATAGTTTATTCCAAAAATTAAAATAAGTGGTCTAAAGTTGTTTAAAAAGCAAGATAAGTTTAGTAACACCTCAAGTTCGACTCCGGCGACGGTATCTGGCGTGGGGCGTTACAACATGAACAAGAAAGAGTGCCAAAGAAGTCAAAACTCAACAGGCCCAGACAAAATTGGCCCTTTTGAAGTCTTTGCTTTATTCCTGTTACACGACAATGAGCAAAGAGGGGCAGCTGTTATAGGCCAATTTTGGCCTGCTTGTATCATAACCCAATATTATAACCCCTTTTACAAATAACCCATATCCAACAAACGACCCAAGACCCAATACAACCCTAAGCCCGAACACAAAATGAAACAAAAAGTGGAACTTTGAAGCCCTAGCCGCCTCAGCCTCTGACTCCTGACCTACCCCACGCCACTTGCGCCTGCAGCACCGCCTACGCCAGGTCAAGTCCACCGCCCTCGTCCCATCGCAAGTTGCACCTGCAAACAGAGAAGGGAAAAGGTAAAAATAATAGAAATGTAAGGCTATAAAAGGCCGATCGAAACATTTTGTAACGGACCTTTTTTTGAGCAATATCAGAAACCATTTTTTTCAACACCTAAAAATCGTAGATCTAACACCAGAGAGATAGGGGAAACAATATCCCAAAATCAGAACCAAACATCGAAGAATATTAAAGCAATAAACGGAGCCGAAAGGTGATTTTCTTTTTTTTCATTAACTAATCTGTTTCGTGTATATATATATATATATATTAAACACGCATAATATATTATTAAACTAAAAAGGGGAATAAAAAAGGGAAAAGAGAAAAAAGGAGGATTTTTACCTATTCCGGCCATCATGTACGGTGGCCGACGGCGGTGGCCCGTGGCGGCGACGGTGACTGAAGTGGAAGTTGGAAAACCCAGGCTGAGGGAAAATTGAGAGGCAACGGGAGTAGTTTTTTGAAAACAAAGAAGAGAAAATGAAATTTTGTTAAAACTTTGACTTTTAAAATACTATAAAACGGAACCCGTTTTAAGGTCCCCCAAACGCGCCCAAAACGGCGTCGTTTTGGGGGTCCAACCCGAAATTCGACCCGACCCTAAGCCAGGATCCGCGTGTTTTCATTGGAGGGGCTATTTGCACATTTAGCCCCTCCGCTTTTTTCATGCTTCTACAATTAATTTCCCATGCCTTCTTAATCTGTCCCCCAAATTTATTCCAGTTTTCAATTCGGTCTCCTGCACCGCTGTGAGTTTCGGGAAAGGGGGGTCATTACCTGTTTTAGTCCCTCCGTGGTTCACACACGTTCAAATTGACCCTTTTTCGTCTTTCTTTGTTTTAAATTTGGCCCAAACTTTCTGTTCTGTTTTCAGTTTAATCCCGTTTTCACTATTTTGATATTTTACTTATTTATATTATTATTATTATTATTATTATTATTATCATTATTATTATTATTATTATTATTATTTTTCTTATGATATTTGATAAGCATTAATTTATACATATTTTTACCTCATGTTTAGCCTATATTTTGGATGAATTAGTATCAAATTAGTGAGAATTGGTGCTCTTAACCATTCTTTTTCATATCTTATACTCAGTAGAGCCTAGGGAAGATAAAAGAATAGAAAACGTGCCCAAAACGGTGAAAAATGAACCAAAATGCACGAATCACACGGGCCAAGAGGTGCCACACGACCGTTCCACACGGGCGTGCCTCACAAAGCTCACACGGACAAAATCCCGACAAGCACGGCCAATATACACGGGCGTGCTAAATCACACAGCCTCTGTCGAAACCCACACGGGCGTGGCACACGGGCGTGTTCTAGTCGTGGGAAAGACGAATTTCACTCGAATTGGGATGCTTAGGGGCTAAGAAAGAGTCCCCAAAACTTCTCTATATAAAGATCCCATGAGGCAACATAGAGAGGACTGCTTCCCACTTTTATACACCCTCTATACTCGTTTCCTCTCGTCTTTCTGCCACACCACAGGTAGAAGCAAGGGATTACTCGAAGGGAGAAGCCAATCGATTCATCTCAGAAGCCGGAATTCTGCATCAACATAGAGGATTCTCCTAAATTCCTTCAGGGGTTTTTGGTCTCTTTTATGATTTGTTATTTTATAACTTCTGAGATGTTTTCTTTTATCATTATGAACTAAACCCCTCAAATACTTGAGTGGGATGAAACCTAAGAAAGATCTTGTTATTTATTCTTGATTTATATGATAATTATTTGAATTGTTCTTAATTATGTGTTTTAATCCTTGAATTAATAATCCTAGGTATTAATTCAGGAATTGGATGTGCTTAGAGCAGAGGAGCAAAAGTCCCTGTGATAAGAGTAGATCTACCATAATTAAGCAGAGTTGCATGCAACCCTAGACATAGGGCGACATAAATCTGCCGGATTAGGGTCAAACCTAATATGGGGAACCATAGATCGAATTAATGCAACCTAGGGAGTTAATTAATAAAGGAACTTTAATTAACAACTTAGGCCTAGTTGCTCTTCACCTCGACGGAGGGTTTAGCATAGATTAGGGATCTCTACGGATCAAGTCAAGTAAATAACTCGTATAATTCAAGAAGATAATAACAAGTGAAGTCTAGGTGGATTCTCCCTTGAGTATTAATCATATCAATCAGCTTTCCCTAAAAAGTCTTCCCAATTTACTTTTTCTTTTGTTTTATTCTTAGTTTAGATTTTAGAATTTAGTTTTAAAATAAATCCCCATTTAATTTCTAGGTTAAATAATAGAAAGGAAGTGAGTAATAGTACTTTCGGTTCCCTTAGGTACGATACTCGATCTTATCACTAGACTATACTGCTATCGATAGGTGCGCTTGCCTTTAAACGTCGTGATATTAGTTAGTTTGGGTTTGATCAATTTCTTTATAAATTTTATTACTTCTTATCACGAGGATATCAAGTTTTTAGCGCCGTTGCCGGGGAAACTAACTGAAATATTACGAAAGCTCGATTTCTATTACTTTAGCCATTATTTATTTATTTAATTATTTTTACTTTTATTTTTTTTATTTATTTATTTTCCTTTTAGGATTTTTCTAGTCTATGACTAGAAACAACCCGACAGGACCACTACTTTTTGACGAAGATTTGGAAGCCACAGTCCGCAGAAATCATAGAGAACTTAGACGAAGTCTACATTATTCAGAGCAGGAACTTGAGCAAGAGCCAGAACTTACTGAAGAGATGGCCGCAAATCAACATGTTCATCAACCTCCAGCACTACCAGCCGAACCAGAAGCAGCTCCTCGAACTATGTACGATTATGCTAAACCTAGTTTGATTGGTACTCAAACTAGCATTGTTAGACCTGCTATTGCTGTAATAATTTTGAACTAAAACCTAACACTATTCAGATGATTCAGCAGTTTGTGCAATTTGATGGTCTACAGGATGAAGATCCCAACGCTCATTTAGCAAACTTTTTGGAGCTATGCGATACTTTTAAAATCAATGGCGTTACTGATGACGCCATTCGTCTAAGGCTATTTCCTTTTTCTTTGAGAAATAAGGCAAACAGTGGTTAAATTCTTTACCACGAGGCTCCATTACTACATAGGACCAAATGACTGAAAAATTTTTGCTTAAATATTTTCCCCCTGCTAAAACTGCTAAATTACGAAACGATATTTCTTCTTTTGTACAGATGGATTTAGAAACGCTTTATGATGCCTGGGAAAGGTACAAAGATCTTTTAAGAAGATGCCCTCACCACGGATTACCCTTGTGGCTACAGGTTCAAACTTTCCATAATGGGTTGAACCCGTCAACTAGGCAAATGATTGATGCAGCCGCAGGCGGAACTATCAATAATAAAACACCTGACGCAACTTACGAATTTATTGAGGAGATGTCATTGAATAACTATCAGTGGCAAGTCATGAGGACAAAGCCGACGAAAGCCGCAGGAGTTTATAATATTGATGCTGTTACTATGCTCACTAACCAAGTAGAACTATTGAATAAGAAATTTGATAATTTTGTTGGTTCTACGCAGGCTCAACCAGTGATGCAATGTGATGCAGCCCCAGGAAACATGTTCAATTCAGACCATCTACACAACATGGACGCCGAACAAGCCAATTACATGGGTAATAATTTTCGACCTCAAAATAATCCTTATAGTAACACTTATAATGCAGGTTGGAGAAATCACCCAAATTTTTCATGGGGAGGATAAGGAAATTAAAGACAACAGCCTCCGGTATATCAGCAGCCACCACCACAACAGGAAAAGAAGCCGAATCTTGAAGATATGTTCACCAAATTCATGGCCGCTTCAGAAACTCGCTTCCAAAACACTGAAACAGCATTAAAGAATCAACAGGCCTCTATCCAAGGACTCGAGAACCAAATTGGTCAGCTTGTAAGGTTAATCTCAGAAAGACCTCAGGGTGGGCTTCCAAGCAACACTGAACCAAATCCCAGAGAACATGTGAAAGCAATCACCCTAAGAGATGGTAAAATGCTAGCCGAACCAGAAAAGAAGCATGCCCACGAACTGCCAAAAGATAAAGTAGAGGAATCTAAGAATGACGCTATTCCAACACTCAAAGAATACAAACCACGCATCCCATACCCAGCAAGGTTAAAGAAGGACCAAACAGACGCCCAATTCGGTAAGTTCCTTGAACTTTTCAAACAATTACATATTAACTTACCCTTTGTTGAAGCAATTTCACAGATGCCGAAATATGCGAAATTCCTAAAAGAGCTCCTGACAAACAAAATAAAGCTGGAAGAATTAGCCACAGTGGAACTCAACGAAGAATGTTCAGCCATTCTCCAAAATAAGCTACCAACAAAGATAAAGGATCCAGGGAGTTTTACTATCCCTTGTTTAATTGGTAGCTTAATTATTAATAAAGCATTGGCTGATTTAGGTGCAAGTATTAATCACATGCCTTATAAAATGTTCAAACAACTAGGTCTAGGGGAACCTAAACCCACTAGGATGAGCATCCAATTAGCAGATAGATCTGTTAAGTATCCTAGGGGAATCATTAAGGACGTGCTAGTAAAAGTCGATAAATTTATATTCCCTGTAGATTTTGTTGTGCTTGACATGGATGAAGACATTGACGTACCTTTAATTTTAGGACGCCCATTTTTAGCCACTGCCAGAGCTATTATCGATGTAGGAGATGGTAAATTAGTTCTTAGAGTTGGTGAAGAGGAAGTCATTTTCAAAATCTATGATGCTATGAAATTTTCTAGAGAGCAAGATGATTCGTGCTATTTTGTCGATATAATTGATTACTTTGTTCAAGATAATTTGCAGGAAATCTCTATCACCGACACTCTGGAACTGTGTCTTATCCAGGGGGAGGGTGAAACCACCTTAGAAGTAGAGAAGGTAAGAAAAGAATTAGATTCTAGCGAAACGATCACTAGACATATAAGTTATGAGAATCTAAAGATGAATGATAAGCTAAGACAGAAACCTTCCATTGAGGAACCCCCTAAGTTAGAATTAAAACAACTACCAGAACACTTAGAATATGCCTTTTTAGGGGAGAACTCAACTTTACCGGTCATTATTGCATCAAATTTAAGATCTAGAGAAAAGGAAGAACTGCTCCAAGTATTAAGAAAACATAGGCAAGCCATAGCCTGGAAAATTTCAGATATCAAAGGAATTAATCCTTCTTTCTGTACCCACAAGATTTTAATGAAAGATGAATATAAACTAGCAGTGCAAGCTCAGAGATGATTAAACCCTAACATGAAGGAGGTCGTAAAAGCCGAGGTAATTAAACTTCTTGATGCAGGTATCATTTATCCTATTTCTGATAGTTCTTGGTTAAGCCCCGTGCAGGTTGTTCCTAAAAAAGGTGGGCTAACCGTGGTGTCCAATGACAAAGAAGAACTCGTGCCAACACGAACAGTCACAGGATGGAGAGTATGCATAGATTACCGAAAGCTAAATGACGCCACACGAAAAGATCATTTTCCTCTGCCCTTTATCGATCAAATGTTAGAAAGATTAGCCAGTCACATGTATTACTGCTTCCTAGATGGCCTCTCCGGTTACTTCCAAATTCCGATAGCCCCAGAAGATAAGGAAAAAACGACGTTCACATGCCCATACGGTGCAGTTCTTGGACAGCGAAGAGACAAGCATTTCCAACCGATTTACTATGCTAGCAGAACATTGACAGCCGCTCAAGCCAACTACACCACCACGGAAAAAGAACTGCTAGCCGTTATTTTTACTTTTGATAAATTCTGATCTTATTTAATCTTGTCTAAAGTCATCGTTTTTACTGACCATTCAGCTCTTCGATATCTCTTAGCCAAACCTGACGCAAAACCTCGTTTAATAAGATGGATTTTACTCTTACAGGAATTCGACTTAGAAATTAAAGACAAGAAAGGAGCTGAAAACTTAGCGGCAGATCACCTCTCAAAATTAGAACATACACAGCCCAGGTACCTTGAGAATATAAACGATATGTTCCCTGAGGAACAACTCCTAAATTTAACAGGTACGACACTTCCTTGGTTTGCCGATTTTACAAATTATTTAGCAGCCAATATAACCCCAAAAGGGCTAACCCATCAGCAAAAGAAGCGATTCTTTGCTAATGTGAAAAACTACTTTTGGGAAGATCTTTTTCTTTTTCGAATTTGCGCAGACCAGGTTATACGAAAATGTGTGGATGACATAGAGGCATATCAAATTTTGGAACACTGCCACTCAGGACCCACAGGAGGACATCACAGTGGAAACAGAACCGCTCACAAAGTACTCGAATCAGGTTTTTACTGGCCTACCCTTTTCAGAGATGCCAACAGGTATGTGACCTCTTGTGATAAATGCCAACGAACACGTAATATCTCCCAACTTAATGAAATGCCTCAAAATTATATGCTTTCATGTGAAATATTCGATGTATGGGGTATAGATTTCATGGGACCCTTTCCTAATTCATTCAGAAATAAGTACATACTAGTAGCAGTAGATTACATGTCAAAATGGGTAGAAGCTCAAGCCTTACCCACAAATGATGCTAGAATGGTAGTACGATTTCTGAAGAAAATTTTTTCTCGATTTGGAACACCTAGGATAATCATAAGTGATAGGGGCACACATTTTTGCAATACCCAATTTGAAAAAACCCTAAGAAAATATGGAGTACACCACAGAACAGCCACCCCCTACCACCCACAAACTAGCGGTCAAGTCGAAGTAACGAACAGAGAACTAAAACACATCTTAGAAAAGACAATAGAATCAAATAGGAAGGACTGGTCTAGGAAATTAGATGATGCATTATGGGCTTACAGAACTGCATTTAAAACACCCATAGGAACATCTCCTTATAAACTCGTTTATGGAAAAAATTGCCATCTACCATTTGAACTCGAACATAAAGCATTCTAGGCTATAAAATTTCTAAACCTTGATCTTAAAAGTGCAGGTGAAAAGAGACTTCTGCAGCTAAACGAGCTAGATGAATGGCGCTACAACGCGTACAAGAACTCACGATTATATAAGGAAGCCGTAAAGCGACGTCATGACAAAAGGCTAAAACGACCCAAGCAATTCAAAACAGGTGATCTTGTCCTACTCTACAACTCAAGGTTGAAACTATTCCCTGGAAAACTCAAATCAAGGTGGTCAGGTCCGTTTACCGTTCTCAAAGTCTTTCCATACGGCACTGTCGAGGTAACTTACCCCAACCACGGTACTTTCAAGGTAAATGGCCATAGGCTAAAACATTATATAGGTGAGAACTTTACAAAAAATAAGGAGGAGCTTAGGCTCCATCCCGTTTCTTCTTGACACCTCTAGGAAGAGTCGAGCTTAGACTCTAAATAAGCGCTTCTCGGGAGGCAACCCGAGCACTAACGTAGTAAGTTTCTTTTATTTTAAAATTTTTCATACTTTTATTGCATAAACTAACGTTTTTTATGCAGAAAATATGGACAACATGGCCAGGCACACGGGCGTGCCTAAGGCCGTATGTGTACTAAAAAGCAGAGACACGGTCGTGTGGGCAGACCGTGTGCAAACAGAGTACCGTTTCCCCAAAATATGGGCTTCCGATAAACTCCCACGGCCGTGCGAAATAGCCGTGGCAACCCTGCACCTTCCACACGGGCAAACATAGAAACACACGCCCGTGCCATAAGCCCGTGGAAGCTACTGTCAATTCAGACACGCCTGTGCACCTTATTACACGCCCGTGCGTTTAGCGAACGATCAATCTCCACGACCGTGTGAACATCACCACGCCCGTACGTTTAACGAAGGACCAATCTCCACGGCCGTGCTCAAACTATACACGGGCGTGCTCATCAAAGCGTGGCAAGCCAAAACGTCCGATTTTTGAAAAACACGGGCTAAACACGACTCACACGGGCGTGTGACATGCCCGTGTGACCCAAAATGTATATATACAGGGCCATTTCTAAACTCCCATTTCACCCAAACCCTAAAATTTTCTCCCCAAACCTTCCCCAAACCTCCACAAACACCATCCCAGCCCTCCTACCGCCACCATACTAGATTTCCACGATCCACACGCCCGTGCAACAGTACCCACGACCGTGTGACACCAATTTTGGTTCTATTTTTCTTCCTTTTTCTCATTTATTTATTTTTCCTGCAATTTTTTTTTTACATTACATTCTTTTATTATTTTATTTATTTATTAATACTATTGATTTAGGCTATTAGAGAATTAGGAAATAGAGAATAATCTAGAATCATTTAGAATTCTAATTTTGCTTGCCATTTTAGATTCTATTTCACAATTTCCTGCCATTTAACATCATAGTTAGTTGCCACTTAATATACCTTGTAAATAGGCCACTTAAACGCACATAATTATGCTATTTGTTATTTAGTTTAGTATATATACATCCATTCATAGAAGATTTTTTTTATTTTCATCCCCAACTTCAAAAAATGATTAGATTTTACTACCAAGGTAAATTTTCATATTAGGAACATGTTCATTTTATTCCTCAGCCTCTTTATTCTAAATATTTACGTTTCTTTTATATTATTTGTCTTTTCCTAATAAATTTTTGTAGATACCATGTCATCTTCCCGAGCCAAGAAAGCTGCCGTCCCCGCATCTAAGAAACGAAAAGGATCATGGAGCTCTTCAACTAGGCCCACTTCCGAGATGTGCCACCCATTTCTTCAATTTCCACAAGACTCTCAGGAAGAGCGCTACCAGCTGTTGCGCGCACGCAATATCACGATGGGCCGATGCATCGACTGGAGTGCCCTCGCAGAAGTACGCTTGGCAGATGATGTTCGGGCCCTGCTCGCCACCGACCCTTGGGACCAGTTCTTTCGGATCGTAGAGCCCACATACCTTGAACTCACTCTCGAGTTCTGTGCTACATTCCACCTTCAGACGGTGATGACACGGTTCGACGATCCTGGGACAGTCCAGTTTCATTTGGGAAGACTCGTTCAACAGCTCAGCGTCCCAGAGTTCGGTGTGGCACTCGGGCTTTACACCGCGCAGTTTATGGCTGAGGAGAGTTTCCCCACCCTCTCTAGGCGCATCCATATCCGACCCCTTGATTGCTGGAAAGAGATTGCCCCAGGAAGACAATTATACAACCCCAGCGTCAGCAAAGCCTCCGCTCTCCCTCCCTCTCTCAGGTATATTCATGCACTTCTTGCTCATACTATTACAGGCCGCCGAGAGAGCACAGGCGTCGTCAACACACACGAGGTCTACTTTTTATGGTGCATGGCGAATGGCCACCCCCTCGACCTTGCATATTTCATCGCCCTCGCCATGCAGCATCAGACCGAGAGGCACCGAAAGGGAGTCGTATCCATGGGCCCGTATATCACTCGACTAGGCCGTTACTTCAGCCTATTTAACACCACAGCCCAGACCTCCTCCTACACATTACTTGGCCAGATGTCCTCCCAGGGCATCCAGAGCATGCTTTCGATGAGGATGGTAGAGAGACGACTCGGTGGTGACCACTTTCACTTCCGTCTTGTCCAAGAAGGCGAGGATCCAGAGGATATTCCTGATGATGTCCCATCGCCACCACCAGCCGAGGATGCGCCAGATGAGCCACCATGCCCTACACGATCACACCAGACGGCAGCTTCCAGTGTTGACATATCCGAACGCCTGGACCACTTTGAACAGCGCCTCGATTACATCGACGCCACCTTAGCGCACATATGTCATCACCTTGGCATCGTCCCACCACCACGACACCCACCAGAGGATTAAATCTTTTTTTATTTTATTTTATTTAAGTTTTACTTTTTATCTTATTTTATTTTCTTTTATCTTTTGTTTTTCTTTATTTTCTTTACCTAAGTGCACACTAATCTTAACCTTTAATGTTAGTTTTTCTTACAGCTTTTTAATTTTCTTATTTATTTTCTTTATTTTGAATTTTAGTAAATTTACTATTTTATTATTATAACGGCTATCTCCTAACGAAATAATCCCTCTTTATCTTAACCTCCCACGACTAATAAAACCCTTCGCAGTTGCAAAGGAGCTCTACAGCTCAAATCTTTCCAAAAAGGGGAACACAGTGCCAAATCTACCAGCTCTTCCACTAATCTATCCAAAGCAGGGAGTTTCATACTCTCCCCTATCCTATGATTTTATGCTTTTATTGTTGTTAATATTTTCCTTGTACATTGGGGGCAATGTACATCTTAAGTGTGGAGGGGTAACTTACTATTTATGCTATCTTTGAAATCCCTGAACTTTTCCTAATAGTAATATCTTCAGTCTCCTATTAGGAATTTATTCTGATTAGTTTATGATTTCTATCGATATATTGAGAATTAAGTTATAGGTGCTTGTACTTTGATTATCCAAACTTTAAAACATTAGGGAATCAAGCATGATAAGTTGAAATTTTTGAGAATCCCCAATTTTTGCATAAGTTATTCTCCCTAATTTTAAGCATTATCTTGAGATTTGAAATTCGCAGGAATGACATCAAAAGCCGTAATTCTGGTGAGATTTTGAGCCTATTGAGCATACATTTTCTTCGTGCTCACTTTTATTATTGCTTTGAGTGAGTCAATACTAAATTGTTATTCTAGAACTTGCTTTGATTATACATATCGAGACCACATCGTTGATTTGATATACTGAAATGATAAAGGCACCTAGGATTTAACCTACTTACCCCACAGAAAAAGCCTTCCTACATAAATCTAACCCCTAGTGAACCCCGTTGAGCCTAATAACCTTTTCCTTAACTCACCCTCTAATTATTAACCAATAACCCATTTTTGTTAAATTTCATTCAATTATTTTGATCCCTATTTTTGTCGAGATTTGAGTTGAATTTTTTCATCTAGCTTTATTCTCTCTACCAGGTCGTAAAGTTTTGTTCAATTTATTGTAATTATTTGAATTGTTCTTAAAAAAAAAAGTACATACAGTAAACTTCAATTGTAAATTATAGATTGTAAATAGTTCGTCAAAGTTTTTGCATGTTTCTATTTTAAGGCTACCAAGGCAGAAATGATAATATCACAAGAATTAGCTGAGAAATATGTTCCAGTGATAGAGATTTTTCTAGCTAGATAATTTTTCAAGTTCAATCTCGATTCTAACCCTCTTTTTGCAGCCTGTGACAACACCCCTAACCAAGCCCCGTTACAACCATGAAAAGACCTTTTGATCAATGTATCATATCAAACTATAGTGGTGGAGATTTGATTTTCTTGCAAGTCTATGGTAATAACTTTTCAGGTTGACTAAGGAGTGCCTTAAATTTGAACCCTAAACACTTCGAGTGGATAGAGTGAACCTTTAGTGAGGATGTCAATTCCTGTTAATTAAGATGGAGAGATAATTACTTGGAAGGAAGGAAAAGACTTATGTTTTCAATGATAAAATTCTCAACTTAGAAGTGATTGAGTCCTAAATGTTATTTAGATTGAATTTTCATTGTATGACTACCTGTGGATTAATTTGAAATATTATTGATAAGGATTGTAGATTAAGAAGAATGATTTCCTTTAGGGATTGAGGTTTTGCTTGAGGACAAGCAAAGGCTTCAGTGTGGGGGTATTTAATAAGCATTAATTTATACATATTTTTACCTCATGTTTAGCCTATATTTTGGATGAATTAGTATCAAATTAGTGAGAATTGGTGCTCTTAACCATTCTTTTTCATATCTTATACTCAGGAGAGCCTAGGGAAGATAAAAGAATAGAAAACGGGCCCAAAACGGTGAAAAATGAACCAAAACACACGAATCACACGGGCCAAGAGGTGCCACACGGCCGTTCCACACGGGCGTGCATCACAAAGCTCACACGGACAAAATCCCGACAAGCACGGCCAATATACACGGGCGTGCTAAATCACACGGCCTCTGTCGAAACCCACACGGGCGTGGCACACGGGCGTGTTCTAGTCGTGGGAAAGACGAATTTCACTCGAATTGGGATGCTTAGGGGCTAAGAAAGAGTCCCCAAAACTTCTCTATATAAAGATCCCATGAGGCAACATAGAGAGGACTGCTTCCCACTTTTATACACCCTCTATACTCGTTTCCTCTCGTCTTTCTGCCACACCACAGGTAGAAGCAAGGGATTACTCGAAGGGAGAAGCCAATCGATTCATCTCAGAAGCCGGAATTCTGCATCAACATAGAGGATTCTCCTAAATTCCTTCAGGGGTTTTTGGTCTCTTTTATGATTTGTTATTTTATAACTTCTGAGATGTTTTCTTTTATCATTATGAACTAAACCCCTCAAATACTTGAGGGGGATGAAACCTAAGAAAGATCTTGTTATTTATTCTTGATTTATATGATAATTATTTGAATTATTCTTAATTATGTGTTTTAATCCTTGAATTAATAATCCTAGGTATTAATTCAGGAATTGGATGTGCTTAGAGCAGAGGAGCAAAAGTCCCTGTGATAAGAGTAGATCTACCATAATTAAGCAGAGTTGCATGCAACCCTAGACATAGGGCGACATAAATCTGTCGGATTAGGGTCAAACCTAATATGGGGAACCATAGATCGAATTAATGCAACCTAGGGAGTTAATTAATAAAGGAACTTTAATTAACAACTTAGGCCTAGTTGCTCTTCACCTCGACGGAGGGTTTAGCATAGATTAGGGATCTCTACGGATCAAGTCAAGTAAATAACTCGTATAATTCAAGAAGATAATAACAAGTGAAGTCTAGGTGGATTCTCCCTTGAGTATTAATCATATCAATCAGCTTTCCCTAAAAAGTCTTCCCAATTTACTTTTTCTTTTGTTTTATTCTTAGTTTAGATTTTAGAATTTAGTTTTAAAATAAATCCCCATTTAATTTCTAGGTTAATAATAGAAAGGAAGTGAGTAATAGTACTTTCGGTTCCCTTGGGTACGATACTCGATCTTATCACTAGACTATACTGCTATCGATAGGTGCGCTTGCCTTTAAACGTCGTGATATTAGTTAGTTTGGGTTTGATCAATTTCTTTATAAATTTTATTACTTCTTATCACGAGGATATCAATATTACTCCACTATACTTATATTAGTCGCATTATTACCACTATTATTTTACTATCATTGTTCATAATATTATTATGTTATATTTATTATATTATGTTCACTGTTGTATTTATTATTATCTTCATTATTATTTCTACTACATATGCACATACTATAAACCTTTAACATTATTATATATTTATTTTTAATATGTGTATATACATTTTTCATAAAGATATTAATAACTGTTTTTTAATATTACTATTACCTCGTATATGTGTTACATTTTAATACTACATGCATACATTTTACATATATACATATATATATATATTTTATATATATTACATATTAACATTATTAGGCATATTTTTATACTATCTTAGATATATATTCCTAACACTATACTATGTACATATTATACATTATGAATATACATTTTAATATTATATTCTTATGTATATATTTTTATATATTCTTATTACCTCATATATATATTTTAATTATATTACATATATATTTTAATGTCCTATTATTCATACCTTTTTTATATTATCATTTCTAATATATATACCGTGTATTTATATATATATATGTCTATATATGGCTTTTAACATTATATTATACATATATATCGTATATACCTTACATATCATACATATCTCATATCTTTATACTACGTATGTACCTTTTAAAAGCATTTTCCTTTATTTTCTTTCACTGCATATACTATTGCCAATCAGCGTTTTAATATCATATTTTCATATTAATTATACCATTGATCTTAAAAATATATACTTCGTTTAATCCGAAAATGTTTAAAAAAAAAACGAGGCAATGTTTTTGTGTTTAGAGATACGGGAAATAGTGCCCTAACGTGCTGGGTTGCGATTTCTCGCTCATCTAAATACCTAAAATACCCTTTTAAGCAAATTTTGCAACTCGCGAGATAACTTCAGTTTCGAAGAATTTAAAACCTCGCGTCCAATCGTGCTGGATGTGATGTTCGTATTCTTCCGAAGCAAAGGAATCTCAATTTTTCAACTCAAATTATCCATGTTTCAAAAAAGAATCCCATTTTTAAAATCTTTCCAAATCTCGACTTAAAGACAGAAAATTGCTTAACTCGGTACCAATTTTGGGCGTTGCGGGGGTGCTAATCCTTCCCCGTGCATAACCGACTCTCGAACCTTATTCTCGACTTTTCGTAGACCAAAACATTTTATAAGGTGACCTAATCACACGTAAAAAGGTTGGTGGCGACCCCCCCACTTTCGTTTTTATAAGTCGACCTTCGTTTTTTTTTTTAAATGGTTTCGACACTCTATTGAGAGGCTAATTGAGTAGGGACGAAATTGTTATTTATTAAAGCTTAAGGGAAAAATGGTAATAAACAGCCTGCACTAAAACAATATTGGACAGCAGCAGTAGACTAAATTTGAAAAATCACTATAAATTGTAGAAATCGAATTAGAAGATGAAAAAAATATGAAACTAAAGCTTATTGAGCCTAGTTTCTCATAGAAGAAACAGTGTAAGCAATGGACTTGTAAATTATGAGATACAATAAATTTTGTGAGATAAGGTCAGAATGAATTTGGGATCCCCTATTTTGACTTTGGAAAATCATCAAAAATTGGATAAAAATAATTAGGGGCTTAAAGTTATATGTTTAGAATCCTGAATGAGCCTATTTTCAAGAGAAGTAAATGGGAATATCATTCGAATTCTTTACAAAGAGATAATTAAGTTTCACTAAAGAGTGGTCAGAACTGTCGAATAGCAAAATAGTGGAGAATTTAATGAATAAACTGTATTAATTGGATAAACCAAAAATTCTGAAAATTTTATGGTAAGAATATATATGAGTCTAGTTTCAGGAAAAAATGATGGATCTTAATTTGGGATTCTGTAGCTCAAGATAAAAATAATTTAGTGACTATGACGCAGGTGGACAGCTTAAATATTCACATATAAATAAATAGTGAAATTATTGACGATGTTACTCATAAGCATGTTTTATAAATTAAGGATGTGGAATGGAGAGGAGGAGGAGGAAAATATATATGAATATTCAACTAGCATGACTAATTTGTATGCTTTAGGCTCAGGGACTAAATTGAATAAAAGTAAAATTTTAGGGGAAATTTTGTAAGGATATCAAACATGACCAATTTGAAGGAAATGAATTGACTTATTGTCTAAATTAATAAATTGAATGGAATTATCAATTTAGATCATGATCGGATGAAAATCGGGGGAAATGAAAAATTACCAAAATGCCCCTAAATCTGGGTTTTTTTACAATTTTGTCAGGTAAATTTGTGTATCATAAATTCATAATTGAGCATGAAAATATGTTAAATTGTATGTTATATTGGATTGAATGTGAAATATTAGTACATTTGTATATTATGAAACAATATGAATACGAAATGAATTATTACCATATATGCTTGAAGTATATATATATATATATAATGATTTGTACATGTTATATGGACACATGGTGTGGAAAGTATGTGCATATAGAATTTGATTTATATTAAGTTTGATATGAATTATTATCGGAATAAATATATGTGAAATATATGGAAATTATGGTACATGAAATTATAATATAATGAAATAAATGATTTTAAACGGTAAGAGAATGTTACTTATAAGCATATTATATAAAATATGCGTAAGTATACTAACAATGTTGATTGATGCTAAGACAAGTGCCAAGCTATTGATTAAATGATAATATAATTATCTATATGATGCATTGAATCGGTAAGTATTTAACGGAAATTTTTGCTAAATGATATGTAAATCCGAGTAGTGCTCCGAAACCTTATTCTGACAACGGATACGGGTTAGGGTGTTACAAGCCCCCTGGCTGCGTCACTCGATTCATTGTACCAATTTTTGAATCATCATTTGGAACTCACTAGCCGAACATCTTTTTTTCTTTAAAAAAAATTAACAGTCACATGACTTAAATAAAATCTTTCGAATAGTTTAATGACTTAAATAAAAACTTTTGAATAATTTAATGATTATTTTTGTAAAATTTTGAAGTTATGTGATAAAACGTATACTTACTAATAATTTATCGATCTCAGGTGTAGTTTACCCAATACTAAAAATGTAGTTGTATTTTAATTTTTATTATTTAATTTAGATTTTCTCAGGTTTAGTTGGTGGAATATTTATTTGTAGCCCTAAAGTCTCTGATAACGATTGCTTTTACTAATTTTAAGAGTTATTTTAAAGTAATAATAATATAATAATTTTTCGTATAATATATTAATATGAGGAATACATTTCTTAATTTAATATAATAATGCTATTATAAAAATTATTCTTTAATGTTAACTTTTTGCATTTAATATTAGAAAATTAAATAATTAAATAATTAATTATGTCTTTTTATGAAATATTACTTTACTGACCACTTTATTAGTCATAACAGTTTTCTTTAATCAAATGTTAATAAAAAGTACTTTCAAAAGATAGAATAAAATTCAAATTTTAGAGAGATATAATCATGAATATTAAATATGAATTGTAGAATTAATATAAAAAAAATTGTTATTTTTCAAAAAGATGACTCACTTTTCTTTTTCTTCCTTTTATCTGATTTAAATTTGAACGGTCGTGATCATCATGATCACCATAAGAACAACAAACAATAATAAGTGAAAATACATTGTAAAACCAAAAATAAACGGTACGGATGTTGGTGACTCACCGAGTCGTGTACATATTTAACGCAGCAAAGGCATCATTACAGGCTGAGTCAAATGCCGGCAGCACTGTTCCCAGCTTTTTTATTTTATTTTTCTTTTAAATGCATCAGTGGGAAAAAAAAGGATATCTCATGATGAATCTCACCGTCCACATGATTGCCAGGTGGAGTATCAACTAAATGGATCCTCCAATTTTTTTAAAGGGTTAGTTCTATCAAAGTCCTCTGGTTATGGTCTGGATTTTACATTGGTCCTTGATCTCCAAAACGTTGTGATTGATTCTTTTAAGTATGAATAACATATTAATTGGGTCCTTATTACATTAGCCGTTAGCTTAGACAATAAATATCAGCTCAAATATGATGTGATACATATTTAAACATGTTGATTACATTGTAAATATGTATATATCTATTGCCCAAGCAGAATGTCATTGGAACCAAGGGGCAGTAATTTTGGAAAATGTTCGACATGTCTTTTGTTTGAATGTTTTAACTAGGTCCCTAAAAAAATTTTAAAGATACTAATTAAGCCTTTCAAAAGGTGTAAAAAATCTAATTAGTCCCCCTCAAAAATTAAAAATTCTCATTAATTTTAATATATTTAAAAAAAAGACCCTTTGAGATTTTTGAAAATTTTAAGAGGTCCCTCAAAACTTAATGTCATGTTCCGCCACTACATAGGCTACTTGAATTGACGTATTAAAGAGAAATAAAAAAATTAACCATACTAAATTTTGTTGACATGTATATTTTTTTTAATATGTCAAATACAAATTGCCCATGTGATATGTAGCATTGTATTTACAAATCAATTTACGTGTTAAGCATGCTCAACATCAAATCCGAACTTCATTTAACATCTAGATTGACATTGAGGCTATCGTACAGACCTAAATACAATACTCTGAAGATTATCCAATTAGAACATTTCGAAGTGTAAGACCAATTTATAATCTGAGTAATCGTTTAGGGTCGTTTATTGAAATTAATCCTTGTTTCTAAATTTATGTTTCCAGCTCCCCACCCGTGGGGTTTTTTTGTCTGCACCGCCACTCGCGTGGGCGTGGATTGCAGGCAGCATGATTATGTCCTTTGTTTCTCTTTTTTTAAATATCTTTTTTATAGTTTTAATTATGTTTGATTAATGTCGTTTGGTTTTATGTCATTAATGAAATGAACAAAAAAAAGGACAAATTTTATAAATAACCCACAAACAAGGAACAATAATATTCGAAAATTTAAAAAATCTACATTATTTGATAATTAATTTTTTAAAAAAATATAAAATATAATTATATTACAAAATAAAATACAGTTAAACTAAAATTGCTTATTATATTGCAACTAATGAAAGTTGCCGCCAGCAAATGTCACTGGTGCCAGTGAAGGTGGCTTTTCACAATGGGTTCGTGTTCCATTAATTAAAATAATTTTATATTTATTGAAGGAAAATAGGTTATTACGAGAAATTTTCGAACCGTTATCTTTTGATTAATTGATTTAGATCTCAACAATTAAGGATATTGTTCTTGTGTGATGTTTTATCTTCAACTTTTTTGGAGAAGGTGTTTCAATCAGTAGATAAATAAGTACTTGCAAGACCTGAGTTAAGTGTTAATTTTAGACGTGTCAAGGATAATAGAGATGTATGAGCATGTCGTAACTCAAGCCACCAACTTTAGCCTTATATGTACCTTATTTGCAAATATTGTGTCACTTGGCAATCTTGTAAGTATTTACCTCCATCAATTGATGCGTCCCCCTCCGTAAATTGTATATGACTCTCCGTAAAAGTTGGGAAGAAAATCTAAAGACAATACCTTTAATTATTGGAATTAATATTTGCCACCTAGACTACTTTAAAAGAATCTATTCTCTCTTAACAATTATAAATAAAATATAGCGCAAAAAAATTATTAATTATATTATGATTTAATAATAAAATAAATATTAAGCTATTCTCGAAAGAACTTTTTACATGGAAATAAATAAATAAAAATAACTTATTTGAGTTTGTTTCAAACAGTACCAAATTTTTTGTGCATAATTATTTATTTAAGGGTTAATGTAACTAGAGGTGTACATGGGCCGAGCGGCCTGGCCCAGCCCGAAGGCCCGCCCGAAATGTGGGAGGGTTTGGGCAAAAATATAGGTCTGAAAAATGAGCTTGGACAAAAAACGAGGCCCGTTTAAGAAACGGGTCGGGCCTCGGGTATGATTTTTTGGCCCGGGCCCGGCCCGGCCCGAATTATTTTAATATTATTTTTATTTTTTTATTAATAAAATTTTAACTTTAATACTTTACAATTTACACTACAGTTTACCCTTTGCCTTTCTCTTCCAATTTTTCTCTCCTTTTTTCCATTTCTAATCAAAATCTCTTTTTTCCGCTGGCAGTCCAAGTGCCAGTTTGCTAATTGCTACCCATCATTTATATTTTGCATTAGCTGGTTAAATTTTGCTATCGGTCCCTATACTTTGTGAGGTTTTTGGATTTAATCCTTCTATTTTAATTGGTATTTTTAGTTCTGTATTTTTTTTATTTTTTAAATTTTAATTCTCTCCAAATTATAACTGCTAAATTCATCAATTTGATGTTAAATTTCATGGTAGTCTTTACACTAATTAAAAAAATTAATGAATAGATTAATTGATTATAATTTACGTTGAGATTTAAAATAATAAAATATCCATAAAATTTATAATTATACACATAATTGTTATTATTTTGATTAGGATTGAAATTTTAAATTCCAATTAGTATAAAGATTAACGTGAAAGAATATAAAATCAAGTTTATAAATTCTAGGAAGTATAGGTATTAATGACAGAGTTTAACCTTTTTATTTTATGGTCTAATTTAATTAAAATATCATTACAAAGCAATTTATTGTTTAAATTTTTAAAATTTAATCTTTTTACTTTTAATTTCAATATTTTTTTATTTTTTAAATGTATTTGATTTATTATTTATTATTTTTTATTTATTAAAATAAACAAAAAAATTAATACGGGCCGGGTCGGGCTTACCAATTCCATGTCGGGCCGGGCTTGGACAATTTTTTAGGCCCGTATTTCGGGTCGGGCCAGGCCCGGGCCTAAAAAATGGGCCTAAATTTTTAATTGGGCCCGGCCCAAGCCTGGCCCGGCTCATGTACACCTCTAAATGTAACATTTGGCCTTCAATTTGTATGTAGGTTCATATTCGCTTTTTAATTTTTTTTATTCAATTTGATCTCTAAATTTGTAAATCGTTATTCATTTAAGTATATTTTTTCAATAACTATAAAAAAAAATGAAATAATGTAACTTTTGTCTCCTGAATTTGACAAGTAGGCCCATATTGACATCTGAACTTGACAATTAGGTTCACTTTAGTACTTGTACTTTTTTTTGGCTCACTTTGGCACTTGAATTTAATAATTAGGCTTATTTTGATCATTGACTATGAAAATTTTAAAAGATTGATGATGTGGTACTTTGAAGTTGAAAAATAAAAATAAAAATTAAACGATGATATGATACAAATTCAGAGTGTCATATTTAGTGTTTTAATAACCAAATCGATAGTTGAATAAGTTAGGACACCAATTCTCGATTCAACCAATTTGACCTTCGAACCAACAATAAATAAATAACCATAAAAATCTAAAGAAAAAGTAATATATATATATATATATATATATATAATACTAGTTTTACTTGGCTTTTTAGACTTTTATGAATTTTTAATTGTTTAGTTAATTATTGTTGGTTCAACTGGTTGCTAGAATAGGTGATCTAACTTGTTCAACCATCAATTCAGTTATTAAAACATTGAGTATGCCACTCTGAGATTGTACCACATCATTATTTTTTTCTAAGTGATGACATGGCATAATATCATAGTATCATATCATCAAACTTTTAGATTTTTCAAGTTTGGGGATCAAAATGAACATAATTGTCAAGTTCAAATGTCAAAGTGAACTCAAAAAAAATTATAGGTACCAAAGTAAACCTAGTTGTCAAGTTCAAGAGCTAATGTGGATCTACTTATCAAGTTTTGGGGCCAAAAGTCATATTATCTCTGTTTTTTTATGGTCATTAACATAATAGACTAAAATAAATAACAATTTTTATGTTTAAGGATTAAAATGAATAAAAAAATTTAGGGGCTAAAAATTTTATTATCTCTTTATTTAATTCGATAAACATTGAATTATTTGTCCAATCCTTAAAAAAATCTTTTAAGGAGGTGGGTTAGGGTAACGGTTGCACTTACGTAAGCGCATTAGACTTGGTCGGCCAAGTAATTTTGTTTATTCAGACAAACCTTTGTTTCCGACAGGAAAGCGACAGACAGAACAGAAGGCTACAACAAACTGAAGCAATAACCAAAAGGCGAATCTCACTCGTTTTCACTTATTCTATACACTTTTGTAATCTCTATATATATACATATATATATATTAAATACTATTATTAATAGAAATCGTAAAAATAATAATATAAAGATATCATATATAGTCACTATAAATTAATATATAAATACATATAATTTAAAAAAAAAAAGTAATTTGATAGTAATGGCAACATTGCAATAATTCAAAAACAAATAAATCATGCATCTACTTAATCAAATTGTTAAAATTTGCATCTTAGTTTTGCCATCGTCAAATTAACTTGATGATGAATATCAATCAACGAATAAAAAATTACCAAAAGTCCTAAGAGACACACTAGATCGATGATACACAAAATTCAAATCTCAAAAGGCCTACCTTCCTCATCTTATTGAATTTATCACAATTATTGTAATTTATCATGATAAAACCATTCGAGAATGGTTCCTAAGAAATTTGGTTGCACCTTTATATTAACAATCTCATGTATATTTGATAACATAATTAAAAGTGAAAATAAACCATGTATGTTTTAAAGAAAACGGACCGGACAAAATAAAAATAAAAAACCTAATAATGTGGACAAAATAAAACCACACAAAACAACAATAATGTGAATTGAAATTAAAAACAAAATAAAACTATGAAGAAAAAAATAGTGAAGAAATCACTACCCATAATCAGCCCAAAGTTCGACATTGTCATTGACAAAATAATGATTTAATTTGAAAAAGTTGAGCGGTTAAATTTTTTTTATGAAAGGATAAGAGAAGATTTATCTTTATACTATTGTTATTTTAATAGTCATTAGTTACATTCGTATAAATTCTGTAGGTTGAGTATTGAGTAAATAAAAAATAATGTAAATTATACTTAAAGTTATTAAATTATTAGTAAGTTTACGTTTTCATCATTTAACTGAAAAAGAAGTTATAAAATAATAATTGAATTATTTAAAAGTTTTCATTTAAGTTACTGGACTATTAAATTCATTGTTGTCTGGCATTTTCCATTTGCACCATCTGCATCAAGCGAAAGTTTTTGTTTCCCTTTTCTTTCATAATTTTTTTTTCATGAAATAACTTTAAAAATTACGAATTTGTGAACCAAAATTCAAATAGCTTTATTCTACGATTTTCAACATTGATCGTCAAATTGACTTGGATATAAGGTATTTTTTTTTTTTTACTTTTCAATGGATATTGATCTGCGATACTAATTGTTGAATCGTCATTTAGAGCTCAGTACTTGGATTTAAAAAAAAATTAACAATCCAACGACTTAACTTTTAAATAGTTTAGTAACTTAAATAAAAACATTTGAATAGTTGAATAACTATTTTGTAACATTTTGAAATTAAATGAAAGAAAATAAAACTTAATAATAGTATAATTTACCCTTAAAAATATCTAAATATTTAATATTATTCTTATTATTAATGTTACAACATAATCCAAATCACTAACATTCTTAAAAAATTTCAATTGCTATGTACGTTTAATCTCTAAGTTCAGCATTTTTTATTAGACCAGTTATATTGATGGTTTTGGTTTTCAAATTTTATCAATTTCAAGTAATTTTTGAGTCAAATGATTTAAGTTTCAACCCCATTGATTAAATCAATTCTCAGTTCATCTGATCTAATTCTATTCTAATAACACTGGTCAGATCATCAAATATTAACATAATTCAAAATCAAGACTAAAATAGATTGAGTTACCAATTTCAAAGACCAAAATGAACAAAAAAAGAGTACAAATACAAAAATAGATGTAGTTGCCTAGTTAAGGGACCAAAAATTATATTATCCAAAAAATAAATATAAAGTACATTAATTTAATAATCCTAGGAGAGCGGAGAGCTGCCAATTCCATTTGATACACCAATATAGATTCGACAAAATGAGACTGTGTGGGCCCATCCGTAATTCATTCCGATTTTCTTTCTCTTTCCCCTTTTTTTTCCACCTTCAAAAATTAAGGAAATAATCTCATGCAAACCGAAACCATACTACAACTCCATCACAACCGTTTATTTATCATACTTTCTATAAATTAATTCTCATCAACGGTTAAAATCGTTTCCAATTTTTTTGAACTTTTCATGAAAAAAAAAATACTATAAATACTTTGGCGGACTCTATCACTTTTCCCATCTCTTCGCCTTTCGCTCCTGCACTCTCACTCTCAATTGAACTGCAAACTCTCAAAGCTTTTGATTCTCTCATTTATTTAAAAAATTTCTCTGCTGATTTTCGTTTTTCTTTTTTTTTTTGTTAAATTGAAATCAGCATTGCTTTGATTCAGTTGGAAATTTGATGATCCAAAAAGAAATGTGTTTTGTTATTGGATTGAAGCTTTGAAGTACGGAAATCGAGTTAAGGTGAGTTGAAATCTGAGTCAGTTTTTTCTTTCACTGATTTATTTATTTATTTTTGTAAATAAATTCTTCCTTCTCTCTGTTTCTATAATATTTGAAGTTCCTGAGTTGAGTTGTCGAGGTTGCTCTGTTTGGCCAGTAAGAAAAACCGTAGGAAAAATTTTAAAAGAAACGAAAATTAGTTAACTTGATTTTCTGTTTTAAACTTTTCTTTCTGTTTTTGAAAAGTTTTACTTTCTTTGAGTTTGAATTCTTCTGCCTTCTTTTTTCTTTAAACTGCCCTTCTGTTTTTGTTCAAAAGTAGGAATTATGGATTTTGAATCTCATTTGTTTTCAACTAATTTTTAACGGATCTAGCTGTTGGAAGTTTCCGAATCTGGTTCCAGTTGGAATTTTATGATCCAAAACGAATCCGTTTTATTCCTGATTTGCAGTTTTGAAGTACGGAAGTCGAGTTGAGGTGGTTTGGATTCTGACTCAGTTTATCTTTCACTGATTCTTTTTTTTTTTTTTGGTTTTTTGGTAAATAAATCCTTTTTTTTTTTTCTCTGTTTCTACCATATTTGAAGTTTCCGAGTTGAGTTGTCGACGTGGCTCTGTTTGGCCACCAAGAAAATGTGTAGGAAAAGAAAAGAAAATTAGAAATAACATGATTTTGTGTTATAAGCTTTTCTTTTATAATTTTTTCGATTTTTCAGATGTTTCACTTTGAGTTTATTTCTTTTTGAGTTTGAATTCTTGGATTTTGAATCTCATTTTTGTTTAAGAAACAGAGCAATCGCTATTTAACTTATCTTGGTTTTTTCAACAGATTCTTAGGGGAGCTAGCAGCTGGATGTCACTGGAATGAGAGTTTTCTGATCCAAATTCAAATATTTAAAGGAAAAAATCTGAATTATAAAACCGACCTTTGAGTTATAGTATAAATTAAAAACTCTTAGCAAGGACTTCAAAATCATTGAAGTTTTGTTCCTTAACACAATGGCAATCGGGATATTAAGCACTCTTTTAGCAAAATCAGAGACGATTTTAGGGTCTGGTCACAGCTCAGTAGTTTCAATGAATTTATTCGTTGCTCTTCTTTGCGGGTGTATCGTGATCGGTCATTTGCTAGAGGAAAGCCGATGGATGAATGAATCCATTACTGCCCTTGCCATTGTAAGCTTTTTAGATTTTTGTATATAGATTTCTTTATTATTATATATATATATTTAATAATAATAATAAGCTATTAGTTTTCGTAATTTTGATAATTTTTTATGATAGGGGCTGTGCACTGGAATTGTAATTTTGCTTACAACAGGAGGAAAAAGCTCTCATCTTTTAGTTTTCAGTGAAGATTTGTTCTTTAATTATTTGCTTCCACCTATTATTTTCAATGCAGGGTTAGTTTTTTATGCTTGTATTTAATCTTTATAATAAAACGATTGATTTTTGCTTGTTTTGATTTATAAATTGCAATTAAATGTATTTTCAGCTTATTGGTTTTTGTTTTAGGTTAATATAATTTTTAGTTCTTGAACTTAACAATTAAATTTATTTTAGTATTTATATTTTTTTAGTTCATTTTGATACATGAACTTAGTAATTAGGCTGATCCTTAAACTTGACAAATATAAAAAAGTTTGATGATGTGATACTTTGACATTGTATTACCTAATCAAACTTGAGATGAAATCTAACTTTAAAGACTAAAATGAATTTAGTTATCAAATTTAAGTATCAAAATGAAAAAAAGTATTAAGTACCAATAATCATTTTGAGTATGGGGGTATTTTCAATGTGAGTTTTTAGTAGGGAAATATTGACACTCATAAAGATGATATTAAAGGAAAGAAATATACAATTAATGGATTATTTTTAGTAATTAAATATTCATTAAGCACCTTACTTTTAATTTAGATCAGACAATGGGATAATACTTGATAATATAGTCTGCTTTAGTGGAAGCAACTAGATATTGACAATGATTGATATTATGTTTTTCTTGGTTCCAGATTCCAGGTGAAAAAGAAGCAATTTTTCCGCAACTTTATGACCATAATGCTGTTTGGTGCAGTTGGCACTTTAATATCCTTTGCCATCATATCTCTAGGTAATGTGTTAATGGGGTTTGATGATTGATAAACCTTGGTATGCATGCACATGTTTTAATCCTATCATTGCCTCTAAAAGTTCAAAAGCATGGACGTTGTTGCATGCGTTGTCTTCAACTACTTGACATTGTAGTGATGCTCTATGAAAAATCCACTGCTTTCAAATAATAGTCTTTATTGGCCTATACAAATAATACAAACATGCACTTTTGTTGGTAAAAATATTATTGAGATTTTTGTACTAGATGTCAGATCAGAAGAGTCAATTGATTCTTTTTGTTAAAAATTTCAATTATTTCTATCATTAAAAAGGAGCATAGCTGATAGAATAATCAAACAATGACATTTGATGTGCCATGTGTACTCATGCTGACATATAATGACTAATTTTTAATAGTAGAAATGGATAAAAATTTTAACAAAAGGATTAATTTACTCTTTGATCTAATGTATAGAGATTAATTTGCTCATTTTTTTACGTAAAGATGACAAAATGCAATCCAACTTTTAATACAAGGGTCTTCATGATACTTTTACCTACTTTGTTCATACACAAGAACAAATACAAGATGAAATTGGTTATTTTCAGAGAGTATGACCTTAAGCTGTTTGTGTTTTTGACTCACCGCTATTTATTTTTTCTTTCTTTATTGTGCGACATAGGTGCCATACATTTTTTCAAGAAAATGAGTATTGGTAATCTCAAGATAGGGGATTATCTTGGTAAAATTTTCATGCCACTATATCTATTATAATTCAATTTCTTGTTGTATTTATATTATAGTCTTTTGTTAATTCCACTTGCTCTTCTTAATTGCAGCCATTGGGGCAATATTTTCAGCAACAGACTCTGTTTGCACTTTGCAAGTATGCATGTTTAAGAACTAGAATTCCCTCTTTACAACTCTTAAAGACCAGCACTTGTGCTTTAACCTATTTATCTCTCCTTGTTGGCTCAGGTGCTTAATCAGGACGATACGCCTTTATTGTATAGTCTGGTTTTCGGGGAGGGAGTTGTCAATGATGCCACAGCGGTTGTTCTTTTTAAAGCAATCCAAAGCTTTGACCTTCCTCACATCAACACCACCATTGCTTTGCAATTTGTTGGGAACTTTTTATATTTATTCATCTCGAGTACATTGCTTGGAGTTTTGGTAAGACTATTTCTCTTCTCAGTCCTTGATTGTTGGTCTCTATCTGCTCCTCATGATCATTTTTGTTGATCTCCTGCAGGCTGGATTGCTTAGTGCTTACATTATTAAAAAGCTCTATTTCGGAAGGTTCGTATACGGTCCGGTGTTCGTTTGTCTGAATATTAAGTTGCTAAGATAATGTCCTTAATATCTCTTCCCTCTTCTTACAAACAGGCACTCAACGGATCGCGAGGTTGCTCTTATGATACTCATGGCTTACCTTTCATATATGCTGGCTGAAGTAAGGTTTTCATAATTCTAATGGTGACCCCTTTTTCTTTAACATTATGCAAAAAACAGTCTAATAATCACAATGTTGGCATTACTGTCTTTCTTGCAGTTTTTCTATTTAAGTGCAATCCTCACTGTGTTCTTTTGTGGGATTGTTATGTCTCATTATACATGGCATAATGTTACCGAAAGTTCAAGAGTGACAACCAAGTATGTTCAATATACCCTATCGGTTACTTTGAACACTTGAATTAGTTTCCCACCTTTTCTTGCGGAAAAGCCAGCCAACTCGGAATGGCAACGGGTTTTCTCACTGCAATCCCGGTTTGATTCGGGGTTCTTTGGCCAACCCTACAGCCAACATTGTCGTGCTATTGATATTTCATTACTTATCAATTGATTATTGCAGGCATGCTTTTGCCACACTATCATTTGTTGCTGAGATTTTCATCTTCCTCTATGTTGGTATGGATGCTTTGGACATTGAGAAATGGAGAGTAGTTAGTGATAGGTGAGGTCAATGGTTAAAATATTTATATTTGATGCATTGATAGTGTAAAGTTAACAAACTTGATTTGGACATATATCTAATTCATAATATACTATGCAGGCTCTTATATTATGAGTCCGGTTGCATTATATCCCCTTAATTAAAAAAATTAATAAATTAGGCCCTGTATGTTAGATTAAAGAGCAAACTAGTCTTTCTGTTAAAAGTTTTATCAATTTCTACTGTTAAAAATTGATCCTTTTATGTCAACAAGAGGTACGCATTTATGCCTAGTTATTTCTTTAGTCACGTTAATTTTTAACAGTAGAAATGAATGAAAAAAAATTAACAGAAATTTAATATATAATGACTAATTTATCTATCTAATTCACCGATGACATTGCATCAAATATAAATAAATTTGAACTTAAAACTCTAGTTTTTCCGAATTATGGGGTTGATTTAATTCATTTTTTCTTCTCAGCCCTGGGAAATCAGTTGGGGTGAGCGCAATTCTATTAGGCTTGATTCTTGTTGGGAGAGCAGCCTTTGTTTTCCCTTTATCTTCCATTTCCAACTTGACTAAGAAAGCTCCATGTGACAAAATTGATTTCAAACAGCAAGTATGAGTTTCTAAACACTTATTTGACTTTGTATGATCTCTATTCGGTCTTTGAAATGGATTGATGAATGCTTACTTCGCTTTGGACTTATTTAATTTTTGCAGGTTACCATTTGGTGGGCCGGTCTTATGCGTGGTGCAGTTTCAATGGCACTTGCTTATAATCAGGTATAAAAGATTTTCTTCTTCCGTAGATAATACAACATTATATAATTTTCTGATACTAACGGTAGGATGGATGTTGGGGCAAAAAAAGAGTTCTAAATTACAAGCTTGATAATTCATGATTTTATCACGAAAGATTTACGATGTGAATTTGTTAAATCAATCTAATTAAATTTAAGATAATTTGTATTCAAAACGATTTTAACAAATAAATTGAAATAACATAATTCTAAAGTAATCAACATATGAAATGATTTAAACTTGATCCTACTAA
Source organism: Gossypium stocksii (assembly GCA_020496765.1). Classification (NCBI taxonomy): domain Eukaryota; kingdom Viridiplantae; phylum Streptophyta; class Magnoliopsida; order Malvales; family Malvaceae; genus Gossypium; species Gossypium stocksii. The sequence goes on along the minus strand of CM035625.1, from coordinate 81,727,876 downwards.
AAAAACTTGAACTTTAAACCCAAATGACTTGAACCAAAAACAATAAGTGATTAGTATTATCCAAACTTGAAATTAACTTAAATTGAAATGACTTAAAAATTTAAAATAATAAATTGATCCGGTTTAGATTAACTAGACCCAAAATTAACTTAGCTAAGTCTAGTTTTCCTTTGGACCACTCATGAATGTTCCTTAGGAGTAGCAACAGGGTGGGGGTGGGGGTGGGGTGGCTTTTTGCTTGCCCTAACCTTGACCTGATCTAATTTTTATATATACTACCCCGATTAGGATTAGCAACAGGGTGGGGGTGGGGTGGCTTTTGCTTGCCCTAACCCTGATCCAATTTTTATATATACTACCCCGACCCTGCTCGAATCCAATTTTATTTAAAATTTTTATTTTTGTTCTTGAAATAGTTTTTTTTTTATCTTGTCTTAATTTGTCACTAAATTTTAAATAATATTATATAATATTTTTTTAAATAAACTAAATATATATTATAGAATCCTATAAAATTATTTTAAAATAGAAAAATAGTTATAAATTAAAAAAGAGGTATTTTAGAAAATATATAAGTTAAAGGCGAGACAAGATGAAGAGGGATTTTACCTAAACCCAACTCTGCTGACGTATAAGAAATGTGTGACAGTGAGCTTAACTATTCGTTTTTTGCAGTTTACCAGCTTGGGCCATACTCAGTTGCGAGGGAATGCAATGATGATAACTAGCACAATCACAGTTGTACTTTTCAGCACTGTGGTAAGAATCTCAATTCATCCAACTCAATTCGAACTGTAACACTGGTTTAATCACATGAAAAAACATCGAAGAAATCTGAAACTTATTAAGTTCATGATCCCCAATTTGATCATTGGAATCATATGCAGGTTTTTGGCTTGATGACTAAACCATTGATTAGAATCTTGCTTCCTTCACCGAAAAATCGAATGCTGTCTTCCGAACCGTCTACACCTAAGTCACACACCGTGCCGCTTCTCACCAATGGCCACGACTTAGAGGCTTACGAAAGCGACCGAAATCTAATAACCCGGCCAACAAGCTTAAGGATGTTCTTGAGCACTCCTTCCAACACCGTGCACTACTATTGGAGAAAATTCGACGACGCGTTCATGCGACCTGTATTCGGAGGAAGGGGTTTCGTACCCTTCGTTCCGGGATCGCCCATCGAACAAAATGATCAACAATGGCAGTGAATAATGAAGAGATCACAGATACCAGGTACTAAAATACTACACTAATTTTTATAAACTTGTAGGATAGTGGAATGAAAACCGGCTTTTCAGTGTGAAGTTTGCTAATATATACGTGAGAGTTATGTTATTTGGACTCGGGTTTGGGTTTTAAATATGGGTATATGTCTGACTTGGATATATTCATAAAAAAATCAAAACAAAATAGGAGGACATAAAAGTGAGAGTTTGGCAGGTTGATTTGATTTTAACAATTTTTTTTCCAGCGTTTGCTGTTTAATGTTTGATTGTATCTTACATTGAATGCTGTTTTGGAGATTTTTTTTTTTTGAGGTTTTTTTTTTTTTTGTAAAAGGTTTAATTTTATTGACTGTATATCTTTTTATTAAAAGTACTCCCTTCCTTTATTTATATTTTTATTTATAGACTCTTGTTATATAACAATAAGGTTAAAATATATCATAGTTTTTTATACTCTTTCCAAATTTAGAATATAATCATTGTATTTTTACTTTAAAGAATTTAGTTTTACTTTTGAGGTTTTAAACTCAAGTTTAATTGTTAAATTTTTCTGTTAAACTTGTTGTGTAACAATTTTTAAAATAAAAAAATATTCATTTAATAGCAATGTAACTAAAAAATAACGTTGTAATGAACTTAAATTTAATAAAATAATTTTAACTGTGTTAACAGCTAGATCTAAATCATGAAAAAGTGGAAGAATTAAATTCTTAAAAATAAATGTAAAAAGGCTAAACTTCATAATCACAAAAAATTCAGGGACACGACTTACTATTTGACCTAAATTACTATTAAAAATAATATTAATGTTAAAAATAATTGGATGATTAGACTAATTTAACCTATTCGAACAATGAATAAGTTAATGTTAGAGTTTAACATATTAATGATTTAATTTCATTTAAGGGATTAAACTCGGGTGAATTTTTTAATTTAATTGTAATTATTATTAGGATTGAATATAACATTATTAGGATTAAACTCGGGTGAATTTTCAAAGGAGATTGAGTTAGGCTATCTAACAAATCAAAATAGTTGGGATTAGGTAATTGGCAAAATTTGGGGCAATAAAGAGAATAGGTTTGATAGTGTACAATAAGATATAATTATTTTCTCTAAATAAAAAAATGTTTTTCAGTTCGGGTAACTATTTAGTTGGTGACCCAAATTTTTAAGGTGCTTTAATTTTGGCCACCTTAAATGAATTTTTTTCAATTTGGTCTCTCAACTTTTAGAGCGTTTTCATTTTAATCATCCAAACATTAAATCTTTAATAACGGTTAACTGTACATGCCACATCATGTTTACACTTTCATTTTAGTCACCCAACTTTTAAGTCGCTTTCATTTTGGTCACCCAATTTTTTTTTAAGTTTTGATTGGGGTAAACAAAATTATGGATTAAAGTGAAAAAGCGGTAAAAACTAAAATAATTCACAAAATTTATGAAATTGTATTTGTTTATACCGTCACAGGAAATTTTAAATTTCTATTTTTAATATTCAAATTTTAAATTTCAAAAAATCAAAATAAATTGAATAAATTGCTAAAAAAATTATCTATTGATAATGTTAAACAATTTGTTACTATAATATTAAAATTAATTAATTTAATCTCCTTTTTAATTTTAAAATTTTATTTTATGTTTCCATACTATCATTAACCAAATCAACTCAAATATCTCATATTTAATAATTGTCTACAAAAATTAAATTTCTTTTGATTATATAATCTAAAATATTTCATGCTAAGCTAAAATTAAAAGAAAAGATACTTACAATTAATTAAATTAAATGCTTGTTCTTTGTTTGGGTAAAGAAGTGATGAAAAAAAAATTGATTTTGTTTGGAATAAAAGATAAAATTAATTAATTGCAAGTATCTTTTCTTTTAATTTTAGCTTAGAATGGAAGATTCAATATCATATAATCAAAAGAAATTTGGGTTTCATGGACAATTATTAAAGATAATAATTTTCATTTATAATTTTTGAAAATAATTTCAAACATTAAAATAAATTAAATAAATTGCTGAAAATTTTTTATCCATTAATAATATCAACCGATTTGTTATGATTCTTAATAGTTTATATTTTATATTTCAAAACCTAAATTTAGAATTTTCGGCAATGGGATAAACAAATACAATTTTGATAATTTTTGTGTATTATTTTAATTTCTATCATTTTTTCAATTTGATCCTAAATTTTTTTTACCCAATCAATACTTTAAAAAAAATATTTTTTTGGGTGGCCAAAATGAAAACAACCTAAAAGTCAGGTTGTAACAGCTCGTTTTCAGTGAAATCAAAACAATGGTTTCTGGACCACAAATTCGAAGTCAAAAATTTTATTTTAATATTATTTTATATTCTACAGCATGATGGTATTACCGTATAAAAAGTTTGTTAAGAAATTTTACCGTTTACTTGCTCAATTTGATAAAAAGGACTAAATCGCATAAAGTGTAAAAGTAGAGTTCTAGTAGATAAATGTATTAAATAGCTATAGAACTTTAAAGTGGAAGTCCTTATATGGTAATTAGACCATTTATATGTTAGTGGATGAGAATGGTTTGGCAATTTTGAAATTTTGATTAATTTTAAAGGTTAATTAAGTAATTAAGTAACTAAAGATAAATTAAATAAAACAAAAAAATTTTAATCTTTCATCTTTTATTTCTTATCTTCAATCGAAACTAGTTGAAAAAGGAAGCCATGGGAGCTTGAGGTTTCGACAAAACAATTTACCTTGCATTGGTATGAATTCTTGTCCTGTTTTTATTTATTTCTATGTTTTTGGGATCGTTGTAACTTAATCTAGCTAGCCCGAGGACTAATTTTTGAAACTGTTAAATAATTAAAGATTTAGGATTGATGCATGTATATAATTTCTGAAGTTTGATGATAGAAAATGGGTGGTTGTTGTTAGATAAATAAGTTTTGTAAAGTGATTTTTGTTGAAAATGTCAAATAGGGATTTATTTGTAAAATGTGAAAATTATGTGTTAAATGTGTGAAATAACGAAATTTGGCTAGCATGGGTGTGTACTAAATTGCATGAAATTGTATTTTTATGAGCGAGGGACTAAATTGTAAAGAAGTCAAAATTATAGGGGCAAAATAGTAATTTTACTAAAACATGAATTTTGGATTAAATTGAATAGAATAATGATTAAAGTAGTTAAATTTGATTATATGGATCAAGAAAAATAACATTTGAAAGTAAATCGAGGAAATGACAATGTTATCGACTAAACAATCATTTTCCGTCGTTCAAGTTCGAGGTAAGTTCGTGTAATTAAAATTGAGTATTTATATATATACTTTAATTGAAATGTATGTATGTGGATTGTGAAATTAGAATATATGATTATCGAATACCTAATTGATGAAGTTTGAGGAATACCGAGTCTCGTTTGAACCTTAGGAATTCGTAGGATACAAATAACATGTCATTAGAGTTACCGATTTGGTTGAGATCCTGCTTGTGTTGCGAACTCACCACAGCTTATATGAGCTTACTGTTATTTCAGCTCGGAAGAGCTTACCGTTTATAGCTTGTATGAGCATACATGTACAGGAATTGATGGATTACAGTTTAGTACGCCTCGCGCGTACTACTTGTGTATCTAACGATATTCTAAGTGGTTCAACGGGCACAATTTTATTACGGGTTATATGAGTTTTATACAAACTAGCACAAGTGTTGTATGAATTTTATAGAAATGACATTACATGATATATTGAAACATGAAATGGAGGATACTTGTATATGAAACTTGCCTAATTGATGTGTTCAACCATGTTTATTGGTTATTATATGTGTTTTACACGGCAAACATATTAATAAATACACGTGTTTAGGCATTTGGCCAAGTTGAGTTGGGGTATGTTATGTTTATTTACCTAAATTATGATTAAATGGTAAGTTAAATTATATGTTATACGAACTTACTAAGCTTAATTCCTTACTCTGTTTATTTTTTCATGTTTTATAGTGTTTCGAAAGCTCGCTCAGGTTGGAAGTTGTCGGAGATCTCATCACACTATATATCGACTATCTTGGTACTTTTGTATAAATGTATTTTGGTTATATGGCATGTATAGGTCATTTGGTTAATGATAGCCTAATTGTTTTTTATGTTTAGCCATTTGAATTGGCTTATAGTGTGGACTTACCCTTTTGTTATATGTATATGTGTAAATGGCCTTATTATACGTGAATGTCTTGGTTGTGGATTGTATTTGGTACCAAATAGATGAACTTGATAAGTGGTATACATGCTATGTTTTAAGCAAGAAAATGCATATAGGTATTTGACTATTTAGGTAGCTTTTGGAGGTGATATTGGCATGTTTTTGAATGGTCAATCAAGATGCCTAATAGCGTTGTGGTTATTAATATTGATATTGCATGTTTTAAGCTTGATTTTGATTAGTTTAAGTGCCTATTGATGATTTGGTCATATGCTATTTGACTTGTATAGGTTGATGCAAATTTTGGGTGAGAAATATGGCTTAGAACATAGCCTATTTTTGTTCACACGGGCAGAGGCACATGCGTGTGTCTCAGCCGTGTGTGGCACACGGCCAGGAGACATGGTCGTGTGTCCCCTGTAACTTTTAAAGGAAGTAAGTAGGTAATCTCACACGACCTAGAACGCGGACTTGTGGCTTGGACGTGTGGCACAAGTCAGTATACCTTTTAGTTTTCACACGGCCTAGCACACGGGCTTGTGGTTGTCCGTGTGACCCAAGTCAGTGAGTTACACGAGGTCAGACACGGGCTAGGACACGACCATGTGATACCATTTCGAATGCCCGCACGGCCTGGCCACACGGGCGTGTGTCTTCTGCACTTTGAAAAAAATTTAATGTTTTCCCCAAGATTTCTTGAGTTCACGATTTAGTCCCGATTTGTTTTTAATTTCTTTCTGGGACCTTGAGGGCTCATGCTAGGGACTATATATTGAATTTGAATGGTTTTTGTTTGGGATTGAAAAATGAACATGAAATGTATGATTGTTTGAGTTATAAATCCGGTAATGCTCCTTAACCCTATTCCAGCGTCGGATACGGGTTAGGGGTATTACACAAGTGATCAAAATGAAAGTGCAAACATGATGTGACATATACAATTAACTGTCGTTAAAAATTTATCGCTTGGATGATTAAAATTAAAGCATCCTAAAAGTTGAGTGATCAACTAAGTAGTTTACCTTTTCATTTTTAATTAGATTTGTTCACAATTTAAAATATTTAAAACCGGTGTTAAAAACATATGATGGTTTTTTAATCTTATTTAAATTATTTTTCTGAAATTATATTTATATTGACAATTCAATCAAAATCAATTAGTTTAAAATAATGAACTAAAGAATTAACTCAACAACTAACTAAACCCAAACTAACTAATTATAATCAGAATAAATCTAGGAGACAACATATATTTAAAGAAGATCGGACTTGAATTTGGAATCTCAAAATCCCCATTTTCTCAACCTTGTCATTGAAACGAGACCTCGATGACATGTTTACGGAGTTTATTAATTTCGCATTAAATGTATCTAATAGTAATATTTAAAAGGTTCAAATGTGTCATGGCTCTTTAGATTCTTCGTGTAATACCCCGAAAATTACTACAGTAGGAAAGTAAGATATTATCCTTGATATTGTAACGTAAGGAAATAAAGTGACAAAAAGGGAAATTTTGGGTTATGTCAACATTGAGAAGTATATTATGATATATTAATTCAAGAAAGGCTTAAATTGTAAAAGTGAGAAAAGTTTTGTTGCCTAAGAGTAAATACTCAAAATTTGAGGGGTTAAAGTATAAATATGAAGAAGTTGAAGGACCAATATTGAAAATATTTTAAGGGTGGAATAATCTAGATACTAAGAAAAATGGATGAATTAGGACCAAATTGAATAGGTGAAGAATTATGATGGACTAAATCGTAATTTTGCTAAATTAAGTGATGGCTCAAAATTTTAAAAGATCATGAAGGGCAAAATGGTCAATTAGAAGGAGAAAGAAATCTAGAAGGTAATGATGATGGTGGTGATATTTTAGATTAATTAAATAAATATTAGTTTATAATATCTTAATTTGATTTTTTAATAATATTTTATTATTTTATTTAGTATATATATATATATGGAAAGAAAGATGAAGAACCATCATCCACCATCTTTTCCATGCACCAACGTGAGAAGAAGAGAGAAAGAAAGAAAGTTTTACTTTCTTTACAATTTGGTATTTCCGCAAAAAATTCACCATTTTCACTTAGAAATCAAAAGAATTTCCATGGTTACCAAGAGAGAAAAATAATAAGGAGACTTTTGGGAGTTAGAATATCAAGTTAGATTCAAGAAATAGAAGCTGGAGGAGAGAGAAAATCAAGTTAAAGTTTGAAATCAATATGACAAGGTAAGAATATCAAGATTTTAATAAATTTTTAAGTTTGATATTATTAAAAAAAGCATGGAAATGGTGTTAATGTAGAGTTTTCTTAGATATGGTTCTATTTTTTTGATATTTTAATGAAGGGAAATAAGAGAAAGTAATTGAAAATATTGTAGAGAAAGTAAATAAGGGTGTTATAAACTTGGTAATTAATATCTTGCACTAAAACAGTTTTGGACAGCAGCAGTAGGCTAAATTTGAAAAATCACCAAAAATTGTGGAAATCGAATTAGAGACTAAATAAAATATGAAATTAAATTATATTGAGTCTAGTTTTTCATAGAAGAAACGATGTAAGCAATGGAATTGTAAATTATGAGGTATAATAAATTTTGTGAGACAAGGTCAGAATGATTTCGAGTTCCCATGTTCTGACTTTGAAAAACCATAAAAAATTATAAAAAAAAATAATTAGGGGCTTAAATTTATATGTTTAAATCCTTAATGAGTCTATTTTCAAGAGAAACAAACAGAGGCATCATCCAAATCCCGTACTAAGACATAATTAATTTTTAGTAAAGAAAGGTTGAAGTTGTCAAACAGCAGAATAGGGATAAATTTGAAGATTTAACTATACTTATTGGCTAAATGATAAATTCTGAAATTTTTATGGTAGAAATATATTTGATTCTAGTTTCAAAGACATCAAGCGGATCTTAATTTAGAATTCTTTAGCTCAAGATATAAATAATTTAGTGACTATGACTCAAATGAACAGCTTTGAAGAAAACATAGAAGTAAATAGTGAAATTATAGATAATGTTACTTATAAGCATGTTATATACATTAAGGATGTGGAATGGACAGGAAGAAGAGGAAAATGTATACATGAATATTCAACTAGCAAGGGTCTACATAAAAAATGGCTAATTTGCATATTTTAAGCTTAGGGACTAAATTGAATAAAAGTAAAACTTTAGGGGCAATTTTGTAAAAATATCAAAATTGACCAAATTGAGCAAAATGAATTATTTTATTGTTTAAATTAATAAATTGAATGAAATTATAAATTTAGACCAAGATCGGTTGAAAAATCGAGGAAAAATAGAAAATTACCAAAAATGCCACTGAATCTTTGTATTTCTGCAATTTAACCGGGTAAGTTGTGTAAGTAAATTGTGTATATTTATACACTTGAATTAAATGTTGTGTATGTATTTTGTACAAATTTTATTTATATGACATTGAAAATATATCTGACAAAACCCGATAAATAATAATGATCAATAAATGATAAATGATGAAAATGTTACTTTTATACTTGAAATGAATGTAGAACGCGTTTATTAGAATTATATAAATATTGTAAGTGTATGAAATAATAACATGCCTGAAATGTCTGTAAAATGTTAAATTCCGTTTGAATAAATGAAAAATTGATGGATAGGTGATTACCCATATTGAATGAGGTTCTGCATTTGTTGCGGAATGGATTTAGCTTGGATGAGTAATCCTCTTGACCTCATTTCTGAAAGGTTTAGCCCGGATGGGTAATCTTGATAAAATTCTCTCAAGTATATGTGGCAATTAGGATTTAGCTTGGACTGGTAATCTTAATTGAGTCCAAGTCTAGATTTAGCTTGGACTGGTAATTCTGATTAATCTTTATAGATATTTGTCACTGAAAGGATTTAGCCTGGACTGGTAATCCTAACAATACTCTCTGAGCATATGTTATAGAGGATTTAGCCTGGACTAGTAATCTTACTGTATAAGATGTGGCTCGAGAGTGTGCTATCTAATAAGTGCCCTTGTGGGTACCCCTGAACATGAATTGACGGATAAGACTATGGTTGGACCATGGCATAGTGATAGTAAAGATGTAAGATCATAGCTGGGCTATGGCATTCTAGTGAAAAGACCATAGCTGGGCTATGGCATCAGTGGACTACAATGAACATTAGTGAACATCAGTGAACGTAAGACTATAGTTGGACCATGGCAGTAAGTGAAAATGTACAAGACCATAGTTGAGCTATGGCATCCTAGTGATAAGACCATAATAGGGTTATGGCAATACGAGTGTAAGACCATGGTAAGGCCATGGCAACATAAGTGCAAGACCATAGTTGGACTATGGCATCAGTAACAACGTAATCAATTTCGTAAGTCGTTCACTAATTTGATAAAAAGTAACAAATAACATGTGAATTAAAGTGATTGAACATAAATAGTTAACGGTATTGAGCTCACTCACGTGAATTTGTCATTGGAAATGTGATTGACAGGAAGTGTTACATGGAATTATGTGATATAAGGAAATACGAGTTGATGAGACATGAACATAGAACTTGGTTGACGAATGAATTCATTGTGATTATAAATTTGTACACCTTGAGTGTACTATCTGTATGAATTGGTATTTCAAATGAGTTAATGAGAAGAGTTTTGATATGAAATAATTTGAATTCGAAATGAAATACTATGAAAACGTACTTGAAATACATTGATACGTTTTATATATGTTATTTGAGTTCATGATGTGGAAAATAAATGTATATGGAAATATGAGATGATAATATATGTACATGGAATTTATTGATGGACACGTGCATTCATGATTATAAATTGGTATACCTTGAAAGTATTACTTGTATGACGATGATATTTCAAATGATTTAATGAATAAAGTTCCGACATGAAATAATCTGAGCATGAGACAAATGATTATGAAATTGAACTTGAAATACATGGAAATGATATTTATTTGATATATTGAAATATGACATGGAAAATACATGTATACGAAACTTACCTGACAATTATGCATATTTAGGATTATGAACTGTTACCGAAATAAATATGTACAAAATTCATGAAAGTGATGGTACATGAAATATTGATATAATGAATTGAATGATTTATGTTTATGAAGAAACAACAAGAGAATGATATGTATCATGACATGCAAATATGTACTAATTGGCTAAACCAAAAGTTCTGAAAATTTTATGGTAAGAATATGTTTAAGTCTAGTTTCAGGGAAAATTAACGGATCTTAATTTGGAGTTCAGTAGCTCAAGATAAAAATAATTTAGTGACTATGATGCAGGTGGATAGCTTGAATATTCACATATAAGTAAATAGTGAAATTATTGATAAGGTTACTTATAGCATGTTATATAAATTAATGATGTGGAATGGAGACGAGGAGGAGGAAAATATGTATGAATATTCAGCTAGCATGGCTAATTTGCATGTTTTAGGCTCAGGGACTAAATTGAATAAAAGAATAACTTTATGGGCAATTTTGTAAAAATGTTAGAAATGGCCAATTTGCATGAAATAGTTTATTTTATTATTTAAAATTTCAAAATTGAATGAAATTATTAATTTAGTTCAAGATTGGGGAAAAACATGTTTTAAGGATTAAATTGAAAAGTGTTGAAATTATGGAAAATTCTGATATTTTGTAGAATTCACGAGTTGTTATCAATTTGTATGAGAATGACGACTGGAAATAAGGATTAAATTGCAAGAAATTTATTTATTTGAGCCTAAGGATGAAATTGTCATTAATTAAAAGTTTAGGGATAATATGGTAATTTTGTTTAAGAGCGTTAATTGAATGTATTAGAACATGAAATAAATGAAAATGATGATCAAATTTATTTATAAAGATCCGAATGACTCAAATACGAGACTTGAACGTGGAAAAGAAATGATATTAATTATGATGTGTAAATATGTGATTATCTTTGACACGTTGATACAAGTAAATTAAGTATGTTGAGACGAATAATAAATCCAAGTAAAACATGTCGAGAAAAAATATAAATACGTTTGAGGGACAATATGTTTAATTTTAATTGGTTCCAGATATAAATGTTAGATGAAATAAAATATTTGAGAAATAAATCGGTAACTCCGGTAATGCTCCGTAACTCTAATCCGGTGATGGATTGTTGTTAGGGGCGTTACATTTGGTGGTATCAGAGCTTTGGTTTAGTCGGTTCTCGGACTGAACGTAGTATATGTGAAGTCTAGAAATACATGCCATTATATAACTTGTGATAATGTGATATCTTCCAACTCTGATAAAAATTATGAGGTGAGTGTTGCTATGGAATTTAATGATAATTGAAATGGTTGTTAAATAAATTTTAGTATTGGATGATGATTAAATTGTTAAATTGAAAGAGAATTTAGGATTTAAAGTGAAGTTGAATTGAATAAGAAATATGTGTTAGTATTGAATTGTATTTTGACTAGTGAATGGAAAGTGTATTTGATTTTAAAAGTGGATTTTTTTAAATGAAAGTAAAATTGGATTGTGGAATTGAATTGCAAGTGAAAAGTGTAAAAGTGATATGCGTGCATGAAATAATTTGTCTAAGTAGAGATTAGAACTACTAGGATATTAGTGGCATGCCAATAAAGGACCTTAGTATGCTCTCTGATTATTAGCACTTCAGTGCTCTTCGATTATTAGCACTTCGGTGCTCTTTGATTATTAGCACTTCGGTGCTCTCTGATTATTAGCACTTTGGTGCTTTCTGATTATTAGCACTTCGGTGCTCTTCGATTATTAGCACATTAGTGCTCTCTATTTAATAGTGCATAATAATACACCTCTGTATCAGTCCCGTATATCCTAAGTGTTATATCTAGTTTATTGGGCCTCTGCTAAAAAAAAAAGTTATTTATGAGTAATTGATTTATTTAGGTATGGCATTTATGAAACAAATTTACTTGAAATTTCTTCTGAATTAGTCCTTTTAGTGAACTGAATAATGTGATATTATTGATGACTTTGGTAGTTAGTGGAGTAGTAATGAAATCGTAAAAATATCTGAAAGCAGTTATTATAATTGGATATAATACAACAATTTTTCTGGGTATTCTTTATGGATATTCTATATGTTCTTTTATCTTTAAAGGTATATGCAACTATTCAGATGTGATTCTTATCATATAGAAAGTCTGGTTAATCATAACGTTAAACGGAAGTATTGTTAGTCTGGTTAATTCATGATCGGTATTACTCTATTTTTCTTCGGTTTTCTAATTTGTTCTGTTAAAAAGAAAACTTGATGGTCAGACTCATATGAAGCTATTTTCTACTTCTACTGATTGATGTTCTGAATTATATATGTGTAAGTTACACTGTCTCTATTATGATTGTTATATTGTGAATGTGTAATATCACTATTCTAAACTTTCTCTGGGATTTCATTAATTTTTTTATTATTATTCAACATGGATTATCTTCTCGAAAATTCAGTATAACTTTGTAAGTTGGATTTTGTTATCTCGATTTTCTTGTTATTTTATGGTCTGACTGGAAAAGATATCTGTTGGTCAGTGGTAATCATACATATTATTGTTATGAATTTTGACTTGATCATGGGAATTTGATAGTATGGATCACCAATTATAGAAGTTGTATTCTTGCATGGGTTGATATTGGAACTATTCTCGATTTTTCTCTTCTATTTGAAAATATAATTGAAGCATCAGTTCTGGCTTAGTCTGAATCGGGAAAAAAAATAAAAAAAATTATTACTATTATAGTGGTATATTATTAAATGGATTAGACTGTATTTTAATGAAGATTAATTTTTAGCTAAACCTAAAACTAAGTTGATGTTTCTACAATAGATTTGTGAAGCCAGAAAAGAGGCAATGAGTTGTAAGCTAAATGGGTACAGAGTGAAATAGTTACTGATTCATGCTATCGGATTTGAATATGATGATTGCCTGTTGTTTCAAGATAAAACTTGTGTACTGAAGAATTTCAAAGCTTGTACAGAAAATTTTATACGGGACTCGCAATGGTAATATACCTGTTATTTAGGAAAATATGATATTGAAAATATATGTGGAAAATCAGAAGGAAATGTGATTGATTAAGCTATGGAAAGAAATGAGAAAATGAAATTGTGAATCTGATTTGCAAATTGGAAATTGAGATAAAATATGAAATGAAATTTGTGCTATGAGGTGGAATGCATAAACCAAAGGTGTATAAATTGATTAAAGATTAAGGTGATGATATATAGTGAAATTTTTATTGTTGACATATGACTTTAGTAAATACAATTTGTAATAGAATTGATATTAAATAAAGTGGTAAATTGAATGAATTTTATATGAAATTAAATGAATTATTGGAGTGAGATGTGAAATTTGAAGTATGAACTTAAAGTTCATGAATTTGCTAAAAAATTGAATTGTTGATATTGAAATTAGTTGAATAAATGAAATGAGAAAATTGAATGAATTTGATCGATTGAACTGTTGAAAGTATGAAAAGTGGAAGTATGATTTGAAATGTGAATTGAAATTAAGATATGAGATTTAAAAGCTTTAACGAAAGGTTTATGATTTGATTAAAGATAATATAGATGATATATGATGCCATTTGATGAAAGACTTCTATTGAGATATGAAATTAAATATAAAATTAACACATATGACCTATATTGTTACATGTTTGATGGTTACTATAATTTTTATAATTTGAATTATAGTAAAACCACTGAGTATAGACATACTCAACCTAAGGTTGTATTATTATAATTCAAATTATCTATTATTAAGTGATAAATTTAAATTATGTATATAATAAATGGAGTATGAGGTAAGTGTTATTGTTGAATTAAATGGAAATTGAATTGAGTGATGGATAAATATTAGTATTGAATTTATATTGATGACAAAGTGAAATTAAATTGAGTTGTGAATGAATTGAAAGTGAAATTGGAATTAGAAAGTAATATATGAAATACATGACAAAGATTATTAAAGAAAGAGAAGATATAAATGTAAAAGGGACTCTAGCACATTCGCTGATAATAGTATGCTGGTACTCACCAAGTGTTCTCTGATTAATAGTACATAATAATACACTTCTATATCTATTCTGTATATTCTAAGTGATCTGTTTAGTCTACTGAGCATCTGTTAAAAAGGTAAACAATTTTCGTTACAAGGTAAGGGGTTATCTCTAATTCATGTTTGAAAATATTGAATTAAAAATAAATTGTGAAATGAAAATATAGAGAATGAATATAAATGATAAATTAGATAAATATATGAAGCAAGAAACTATGAAATTATAAAGATAATGAAGTTCATGATCAAAGGAAAACAAGGAAATTTCGAGGACAAAATTTATTTTAAGGGGGAGAGAAATGTAACACCCCGAAAATTTCTACAGTGAAATATTATCCTTGATATAGTAAAATAAAGAAATAAAGTGACGAGAAGAGGAAATTTGAGTTATGTTATTGGGAAATATATTATGACATATTAATTCAAGAAAGGACTAAATTGTAAAAGTGAGAAAAGTTTTGTTGCCCAAGAGTAAATACTCAAAATTTGAAGGGTTAAAAGTGTAAATATGAAAAGTTGAAGGACCAATAGTGCAAATATTTTAAGGGTAGAATAATCTAGAAACTAAGGAAAATTGATAAATTAGGACTAAATTGAATAGGTGAAGAATTATAAGGGACTAAATTGCAATTTTATCAAATTAAGTGATGACTCAAGGATGGAATTTTAAAAGATCATAAATGGTAAAATGGTCAATTGGAAGAGAGAGAAATCTAGAAATTAATGATTACATTGATGATATTTTATAATTATATAATTAAATAATTATTATTTTATTAATATTTTAATAAGATATTTTATTGTTTTATTATTTTATTTAGTCTATATATAAGAGCGGAGAAAGAAAGTTTTGCTTTCTTTACAATTTGATCCTTCTACCAAAAATTCATCAATTTCACCTAGAAATCAAAAGAATTTCCATAGCTACCGAAAGAGAAAAATGTTAAGGAGACTATGGGGAGTTAGAATGACAAGTTAGACTCAAGAAATAGAAGCTGAAGGAGAGAGAAAATTAAGTTAAAGATTGAAATCAATGGGACAATGTAAGTACATCAAGATTTCAATATATTTTTAAGTTTGATATTATAGAAAAAGCATGGAAATGATGTTAATGTAGAGCTTTCTTTTATATAGATTTATGTTCTTGATATGTTAATGAAGGGAAATAAGAGAAAGTGATGGAAAACATTGTAGAGAAAAGAAATAAGGGTGTCATAAACTTAGTACTTAATATCTTGCACTAAAACAGTTTGGACAGCAGTAATAATCTAAATTTGTAAAATCACCAAAAATAGTAGAAATTGAATTAGATGTTGAGTGAGATATGGAATTAAATCTTATTGAGTCTATTTTCATATAAAAGAAACAGAGAAAGTAAAGGAATTCTGTATTCTAAGATATTTATATTTTTGTAAGACTGGTTCAGAATGATTTCGAGATCCCCTGTTCTGACTTTGAAAAATCATTAAAAATTTTTAAAAAATAATTTTGGATATAATTTATATGGTTGGATTACTTAATGAGTCTATTTTTATAAGAAACAAACGGAAACATTATTTGAATTCTGTACAAAGAGATAATTAAATTTTACCGAAGAGTGGTCAGAACTGTCAAATAGCAAAATAGGGGAGATTTTAATGAATAAACTGTACTAATTGGCTAAACCAAAAATTCTGAAAATTTTATGGTAAGAATATATTTGAGTCTAGTTTCAGGTAAAATTAACGGATCTTAATTTGGAGTTCTGTAGCTCAAGATAAAAATAATTTAATGACTGACGCAGGTGGACAGCTTGAATATTCACATATAAGTAAATAGTGAAATTATTGATAATGCTACTTATAGCATGTTATATAAATTAAGGATGTGGAATGGAGAGGAGGAGGAGGAAAATATGTATGAATATTCAGCTAGCATGGCTAATTTGCATGTTTTAGGCTCAGGGACTAAATTGAATAAAAGAATAACTTTATGGGCAATTTTTTAAAAATGTTAGAAGTGGCCAATTTGCATGAAATAGTTTATTTTATTATTTAAAATTTCAAAATTGAATGAAATTATTAATTTAGTTCAAGATTGGGGAAAAACATGTTTTAAGGATTAAATTGAAAAGTGTTGAAATTATGGAAAATTCTGATATTTTATAGAATTCACGGGTTGTTATCAATTTGTATGAGAATGACGGCTGGAAATAAGGATTAAATTGCAAGAAATTTATTTATTTGAGCCTAAGGATGAAATTGTCATTAATTAAAAGTTTAGGGGTAAGATGGTAATTTTGTTTAAGAGCATTAATTGAATGTATTAGAACATGGAATAAATGAAAATGATGATCAAATTTATTTATAAAGATCCGGTTGACTCAAATACGAGACTTGAACGTGGAAAAGAAATGATATTAATTATGATGTGTAAATATGTGATTATCTTTGACACGCTGATATAAGTAAATTAAGTATGTTGAGACGAATAATAAATCCAAGTAAACCATGTCGAGAAAAAAAATAAATACGTTTGAGGGACAATATGTTTAATTTTAATTGGTTCCAAATATAAATGTTAGATGAAATAAAATATTTGAGAAATAAATCGGTAACTCCGGTAATACTCCGTAACTCTAATCCGGTGACGGATTGGGGTTAGGGGCGTTACAGATATGCTTATGACTGGTGCGTTATGCAAATGGTGGAAATGTGTAAAATTTTTGGAAGCTCAATTGGGTTGGAAACTTGTTGGAGATATATCACACTATCCATCGGTTATATCGGTATTTTCGAATGTTTTGATTTTGGTTATAATGGCATGTTTAGATATTATGTTTAATGATGGCTTATATGTAGTGTGTTGAGTTTAGCCACTTATTTTGACTTGTTTTGAATGTCTAATTATGGCTTGTAAAATGGTTTATTTTGTCCACACGGTCTAGAACACGACGTGTGTCTTGGCTGTCTGAAACTTGCACCTTAGTGATTTTGCAAGTCAAAGAGTTACACGGGTTAGGGACATGGGTCTCTTACCACATAGGCGTGTGACTCCTATAAGTGAGAAAAATTTTGAAATTTTACGAAAAATTCTTTAAGTTTCTGATTTAGTCTCGACTCGATTATAATATTTTATTTGGGCCTCGAGGGTCCATTCAATGGACAATGTGGATGATTCTAATTGATTTCTAATATGAATGCTAGAAGAAATGAAATGTCTGATAATTAATTTGTAAACTCTGGTAATGCTCCATAACCTTGATCCAGTGACGAATTCGGGTTAGGGGTGTTACACTTCGTAAATTTGAAATTTAGTCTCTATTTTTTTATTTCTAAGAATCTAGTCTTTATTTTTTTTATTTCTATAAATCTAGTCTTTCTACTTTTCAGATTTTAAAAATGTTAATATTGCTAAAATTATTTTGTTAAATTCAAGTTCATCACAACAATTTTTTGGTTACATGGCTCCCAAATGAATTTTTTTTTTAAATTTCAAAATATCACACCAAGAAATTTAACAAAAAATTAATATTGTAAATAATTAGACATGAATTTTTAAATATGAAAAAAGATGGACTAAACCCCTAAAAAATGTAGGCACTAAATTCCAAATTTATAAAAAAAAAGTAAAAGAAATTGACATGTTTTAACTTATTTAAAATTAGGATAAGCTACAATTGTAGTCACCCAAGTATTGGTAGGTTTATTTTTTGATCTTTTAACTATGAAAAGTTACAAAATGGACACTCAATTAATTTAATTTTTTTTTACTGTTAAATGACTTACAGACATGAAAGCTTTTAAATTTGGCATAATTAAAACTTTAGCCCTCAACATACAGATTATATCAATTTAGTTTTGATTCTAAAAAAAATTAACCCTCAATATTTACACATTGTGTAATTTGCCCCCTTTAAAACTAAAATTGATCAGAAATGTACAAAAAATGGAAACACCCAAAAATTCAAAATAATAATTTTCATATTTTCTCTTTCTTTTAAAATTTACCCTCAATATCACGGCTTTTTTATAAAACTAACCCAAAAGAATAAATTATTTATCAAAATAACCCACCTTTTTAATTAAATACAAAAATGACCCGTTTTGAACAGTAAAAAGTGGTGGAGCCATATCATATGGCGCCACCACAGTGCCACGTCAGCCAGGGGTCATAAAAAATTATTTTTTGGTGGAGCCATATTGAATGGCGCCACCTGTATAAAATACCAGGGAAATACTTAAAGTTCTGAAAAAACGGGGGACCTAAAAAAAAATACCTTTTTTGGGTGGAGCCATTCTAAATGGCGCCACCCCTTTTACTGACACACGGCAGACTTTTTTTTTTTTTCCTTTTATTTTCATATTTTTTTTACTTTTTTTATTTTATTACATAATAAATTTTATCTTCTTTTTTTTACTTCTTTTATTTCATTATTTTATTTTGTTTTATTTTTTATTAACTTTAAAAAATTTATAATGTATATTTAAAATATTGTATAATATTTTTTAAAAGTCTAATTATTATTTTTAAAAATATTTTTTAACTTTAGATATATTTTTGTGAAATTAATTTTTTATTTTAATGGTAAATCTGTTTTTTACTTTTTTGATTTATTTTCTCATTTCAATTTTTTTTATTATTAACTTTAAAAAATTTAAAATGTTTTATAATACCATTTTTAAATTTTAATTATTATTTTTAAAAATATTTCTTTAACTTTAGATATATATTTGTGAAATTATTTTTTATAAATTTTAAAAATGTAATTTCAAATTAATTTTTTAAAATTTTAAATATTAATTTTTAAATATTAACCATATTTTTAATAATATCAAATCATTTAAACTTTTAAAATTTGTAAATACAAGGTCTTTAATTTCTTTTTAAATTTTGTAACTTTTTTTAAACTTTTGAAAAATTTGGGGGACCTTAAAATAATTTTTCATTTTTCTGGTGGAGCCATTTCAAATGGCGCCACCAGTTCTGCCACCCTTTTTTTTTAATTAAATTTTGTCTTTTTCTTATTTTTTTTCTTTTTTAAGTTTTATATTATTTTCTTATTTTATTTTGTCTTTTAATTTATATTATTAATTTTTAAAAAGATTTGTAATGTATATTTAGAATGTTTTACAATATTTTTTTAAAATTTTAATTATTATTTTTAAAATTATTTTCTAACTTTACATATATATTTGTGAAATTATTTTTTTATAAATTTTAAATGTATATTTTTCAAATTAATTTTTTAATTATTAGTTTTATAATAATTGAAATGTATGTTTAATATTTTATTAATTTTACATACAATTTTAAATATTATTTTTAAATTCTTTTTTTAACATTTTAAAGTTTAAATTAAAATATATATATTTATTATAAGTAGTCACATCATGTCAGTGATGTGACTATTAATAAATTTAAATATTAATATAAATATTAAAAAATTAAATATTATTTTTTAAATATTAAATAATTTTTTATTTTTTTATTGTTTTGTTTTTTCTTTTATGTTTAACGATTATTATTAACTTTAAAAAGGTTGAAATATTTTATTAATATATATATATTTGTAAATTTTAGATATGTATTTTGAGATTATTTTTTTAAATTTTAAATACAATTTATTTTGAGATTATTTTTTTAAATTTTAAATACAATTTTTAAATACATTTAAAAAATTATAATTTTTTAACAATATAAGAAATCATAATTTTATTTTGTTTATTTATTTTAATATTACTTTTAAAAATTTTGTAATGTATATTTAAAATGTGTTATAATATATTTTTTACAATTTTAAATATAATTTCTAAAATTTTTTAACTTTAGATATATATATTTAAATTTTAAAATATATATATTTATTATAACTAGTCACATCATGTCAGTGATGTGACTATTAATAAAATTTAAATATAAATAAATATTAGAAAAATATATAAAATATATTTTTTATTTTTATTGTTTTGTTTTTTTTAATTAAAATTGCTTTATATATATGGGCGGGGCTTGGTCCCCCCTTGTAGATGAAGAGATTGAAAAAGCAAGCAGTAAGTATGTTAAACTTTCATTTTTTTTGTTTTTATATTTTATAGTTTAATGTAATATAAAAAATAATTGTATTGTATTTTTTTTTATATTATACAGATTTGAAGATGTCTTCTAGAGCAAATATGGATCACACTTCATCGATGATCGACGAAACAGTAAATTTTATTATAAAATAAATAAAAAATCGGTTTAGTTTCCTTTTTTTTTTGCTAATCGCTGCTCTGTTGAACATGTTATGACTGCTTTAAAATACCTATCTCTAATTAGTTGTTATTTAGCTTCTGTTGAACATTTTAGATTATTAATTTGATTATACTTTGTAATACTTGATTTTTGTTATAATTGATTTAGAT
Source organism: Gossypium stocksii (assembly GCA_020496765.1). NCBI lineage: Eukaryota > Viridiplantae > Streptophyta > Magnoliopsida > Malvales > Malvaceae > Gossypium > Gossypium stocksii. The sequence goes on along the minus strand of CM035625.1, from coordinate 81,706,957 downwards.
ATACATTATTTGTAATTGTATTTGTATACTTAAAAAAAGTTAGTATCAGTGTATTTGATTATTTACTAGTTAATCTATAAATAACTAGAAAACATAAGTATTTGTTTAAAAATTACTTTATGTTTTTAAATTTTATCATATAAAAAAATATTAGTATTCCTTGAAAAACAATTTTTTGCTATTACTCACTTTAAATTTTGAATAAGATATCATAAAATTTTAAAAGTAGAAAAAATTAATATTGTAGCCATTGGTGTCAATTTGAACTTGCTTGAACCAATCATCTTACTTAAAACTTTACTCTATTTTTACTAATTTCATACTTAATTTATTAGACGGTATCTAGGGATTAATACGGAAAACTATTACTTAACGAGATCGATTTATGAAAAAAATTCTTTTAATTTTAATATATATATATTATTAAAACAATAATAATAAAAGTGAATATATTTGATTATTTACTAGTTAATTTATAAATAACTAGAAAACATAAGTATTTGTTTAAAAATTACTTTATGTTTTTAAATTTTATCATATAAAAAAATATTAGTATTCATTGAAAAACAATTTTTTGCTATTACTCACTTTAAATTTTGAATAAGATATCATAAAATTTTAAAATTAGAAAAAATTAATATTGTAGCCATTGGTGTCAAATTGAACTTGCTTGAACCAATCATCTTCTCTTCGGTTGCTTTCTGGTTTGGATTTATTTTTTACACTGGTGGAGTTTGAGTTGTTGCTCAATGAATTTCTCTTTTCTTGTAATTCTACTAGTCCCCAGTTTATATTCCTGGTATAGTATAAGTATGATGTTTTTATTTTCTCAACCTTTAAAATTTACGAATGAATATATTTTTTTATGAATAAATTATATAGATAATGGATTTATCGTATTTTTTTAAAAAATTTACCATTCAGGATGGTTATCGGGTTTTGAGGTTGCGGTGTCATTTTCCCAAGTACGATCCGGACGAGCGGATCATGCCATACTTACGGTTGGCCGGATTTGGGGACGTCGCATTGATCCGGAGGTTTGACTTGAGGCCGAACTTACTATCCGCCTTGGTTGAGCGGTGGTGTACAGAGACCCACACCTTCATTATGCCGTGCGGAGAGTGTACTATCACATTAGAAGACGTCGCTATGCAACTTGGGTTACGAGTTGACGGTGCTGTGGTCACAGGTCGAAGCAAAGTGTTGGAACCTTCTGTAGTATGCCACAGACTGCTTGGACGGTCCCCTAGTGATGGGGAACAGAATTTCACATGCTTGACATTGGCATGGTTGAGATCAAATTTTAAGCAGTTATCGAGTACAGCCACTGAGCAGGAGGTGATGTATGCTGCTCGTGCTTATATTATGCAGCTGATTGGGGGGTACTTATGCCGAACAACACGTCTAATAGAGTCCACTTAAAGTACTTGCCTCTATTGGAGGATTTTTCTCGTGCCGGTAGTTACAGCTGGGGATCTGCAGTGTTGGCTGCATTATACCATGAGCTTTGTCGAGCAACAAAACATGGGGTTAATAATATGGCTGGTTGTCTGGGTCTACTGCAGTCTTGGGCTCTATACAGGATGCCGTTTCTAGCTGCTGTTAGGCACCAACCATATTCGTGGCCACTTATAAATAGGTAAAAACAAAATTACACTTAACATTTAACGATTCATAAGTGTAGATAATATTTTTCAAAGTTTAACTGTCAATGTGTTTGTTTCGATTTTAGATGGGCAACGTTTCCGGGAATTGGTGCGAGCCAGACATTAATAATTTATCGTCAAATGATAGAGGCGTACGCTGGAGAAAAAGTAATATATATTAATATAGTTTAAGTAACGTTTATTTAACTTATCCATTTATAGTATGTGATATGAATTGATTTGATTATGTTATATTGTGCAGTTCTTGTGGATGCCGTATTCTGCAGTAAACATTGCCCCCCTTATTCCTTCAAGGGTTCACGCTGAAGCTCACATGTGGTGCATTAACACGCCGATGCTCAACTTCTCAACTGTTGAGTGGTACAACGGTGATCGAGTTATGCGACAATTTGGGTGTAAACAATTTGTGCCGGTCGAACCACAACAGTTTGCTGATGTCCATGGTAAGACCATGCAGGGGAGACATACATTAGATTGGAGCGTGGAACATCAATATTATGTAGCACTATGGAATACCCGGTACGACAGGCGGCCTGAGATGCAGTCCTGCATGTTTGACTTCAGTCCCTCGACTGAATATATGCAGTGGTACATGAATCGATGGCGTGTTTATTTATATGGTGGACAACTTATGATCGTACCAGGTCATGGCTACAGACGTGGAAATCAACCTACGGAGGGGGTAGAGGATTAACATATGGCGGAGCCCGACTCGGAGGACCAAGTTTTAAACACATCGGACCAATGGGTTGACGCTTTTTGTGATGAGTCCCAGAGCAGTTCATATAACCTGGACATAGGTGGTTCGAGTTCATATCACCCGGACATGGGTGGTTCAAGTTCATATCACCCAGACATGGGTGGTTCGAGTTCATATCAGCAGGATATAGGTGGTTTGAGTCCATTTCACCTAGAGCAATCACCGACATCATTTGATATGTTTGGTAATAATATGTACTCCACCCCACCTCAGCCCACGATCGACCCAGTTGCCAATCCATCAGATGTGTACAATACACCTCAACGTCCACCCCGTCAACGAAGGCCCGTAAACCGTTATACCCCGAGCGATGATACCACTCCTGGTTCTTTCCAATTTTAAGTTATGTAAATTTCAAGTATTATATCATGTTTGTTATTTTGGTTTAAGGTTTCACAACTTATAATTAGTATTTTTTTATTTATTTTATTATAATATCTTTTAAAGTATTAAAAGTTGCAACTATTAATTTTAAATATAATTTTAACACTAAATAATACAAACTTTATTTCTAAAAGCTCATAAAAAAGACAGCCATCAGGTGCAACATTTAATTTCTTTCAAATCGTGAAAATTAGCCAGTGTAGACGTTTCCATGAGGACATTTGCTCCGATTATGGCCAACTGTTCTACATATGGTGCAACGCTTTGGATCGACTTGTTCTCTTATATCCATGTCATTTCGAATCCTCATTGTTGTCGGTCTACCTTTGACTCTCCTACGTAGTGACCGATTTGGCAACATCTCGAATGTAGGCGGTTGCACTTCCCATGTCGATATATCCCTTAATATGGGGAACTCATTACCCCAAATACGCAACGTACGTTCAAGTGTGTACACATCGTCGATATATTGTTCGACATTCAAACTATAAGTAGCACAAGCTGCAACCACATGCGCACATGGGTACCGTAGTGCTTGGAATATCCCGCACTCACACCGACTATTTCGGAGATCAACTCCATAGGACCGTGGCGGGATCCCTGACCGACGACTGATATACTCTGTCACTCGAAAAGTTTCTAAATTTCGAGAATATAGTTCTACATTCATCAACTTAGCCTTTTGAGTGTTATCTTTCATGGCATCTCTGATTCTTTCGACGTACACGTGTCCTACCTCTAACTGTTTTGCTTGTTTCAACCCCATTTTTGGCATTAAGGTTGCTAACCTGTAAAATGTGGCTGAAAAAACAGCTGAAATTGGCAAGTGACGCGTACGCCTTAAGACGGAGTTAACGGCCTCAACAAGGTTAGTTGTCATATGACCATAACGGTACCCCTCGTCAAAGCACTGAGCCCATTGCCACGGCTCTATGCTACCCAACCACTGTCTGAGAGAAGGTTTGGACCCCGCCATATCAGTCTCTAACCTCGCCAACTTATGTCTGAATCGGTGTGCTTCCAGCTCGTATCCTATGTATGGATTTCGATAAAATACGTTAAAATTAGGAAATAAACTTGAAATAATTACAAATACAAATTTAAATACGATTTTTTACCCATGTTCACAATTCGTTTGCGCCAGTCTCTGTTCTTAAACTCATTGTGGAAGTTGACAGTGATGTGACGAATACAATAGACAGACCTCCAAGGAACCTCCGATTGTCGAATTACAGCAACAAGCCCCTTCGATCTGTCGGATATAATGCAAATGTTGTATTCCTTGACAACATGTATTCGTAAGTTTCGAATGAAATATGCCCATGATTCAGAGTTCTCAGACTCTACAATGGCAAAAGCGATTGGTAGTACATTTCCATTACCGTCTTGTGCAACCGCAATCAGAAGTATCTGCGTGTATTTTCCATAAAGCCATGTTCCATCAACTTGCACTAGTGGTTTGCAGTGGGAGAAGGCCTTAACACATGGATCGAAAGTCCAAAACAGTCGATGAAAAACTGTAACACCCCCTACCCGTATTTGTCACCGAACTAGGGTACGAGGCATTACCGAAGTTTACCGAACAATAGTATTTTTTTTTTTAAAAAACTCAATATATCCCCTTTATAAATATGTAGCCTTCCCTGCAAAACTTAAACCGATACCAATCCAAATCAACCAATCCAATTCAGCATATCTTTATAATAGATTCATGCACATTCATAAGATAATCACATTAAACACCAAACTAAGGTTTGTTAGCCATACCAATGGCTAACTTTACATTCATTTCACATCAACATTTACTTTATTAACTTATACATGCCATTGATTTCTAAAATAAAGTTCTAGATATACCAAAATATTGAGGTTGATAGTGTGATGTATCTCCGACTGAATCCGACCTCCGAGCTCTTGATACTACAAAACAGGGAAAAAGGAAAACAGGGTAAGCACATTGTGCTTAGTAAGCTCATGTAACAAGAATTATACTTACCTAATATTTTCGATACAATACAATAAACATACATACATCCATTCAATGTATTGTTACCTTAACATGCACAAACTCAACATTCAAGTTAGTACAATAATTTCAATGTATCAATAATATATATTGAGATTGATGAGCTCATCAATACCGTGATTTCCATTCCATTATTATTTTCCCATATTTATCCAGTTGAATTTCTTGGAATTTTGATGGATTTTCAGGGGTACACTTTAGTGTACAAATCCGGGTCCGTCAATTCATATTCATGTGCGCACATTTCCATTTCAGAGAGCACACTCCCGCGAACCTCATCTTTACAATGGGATTACCAGTCCAGGCTAAATCCCCTGTAATATAAACCCATAGAGTATTGTCGGGATTACCAGTCCAGGCTAAATCCCCTGCAATGACAATTACTCTAATGAGCTTGGATCTGAATTACCAGTCCAGGCTAAAATTCAGACCCTAATTTGGATTACCCGTCCGGGCTAAATCCATTTTCCACGTATTCTTCGGGAGGGCTATATCAGGATAGGATCACCCGTCCGGGCTAGATCCATTTTTATCGTCAATTCCTTTTCAGAGATCCATCGAATTTTCCTTCCATTCAACCGGGATTTCTTCCACTTTTCACCAAATATATCAATTTTCCATAAATTTTCATACAATGACATTCAATTCATGTTCACATCCATAACATACATTTCAAGCATTTAAGAATATAATTCAAGTTACACGAACTTACCTCGATACTTGTTTGTATACAAAAATCTACTAATCCCAAACTTTTTCCTTTCCTCGATCTAGCTTCGTGTTTGAGTCTTCAGGATCTAAATAAATAAATTTATTCATCAAATTAACATTTCATGTTCATATGTACCATTTTCTACAATTCCACTACCATTTATAGTTCATCCAAGGCTGTCTACTTGCGTCATAGTCACTAAATTATTTTCAACTTGAGCTACGGGACTCCAAATTAAGATCCGTAAATTTTCCCTGAAACTAGACTCACATATATTCTAACCATAAAATTTTCAGAATTTTTGGTTTAGCCATTTAGTACAGTTTACCTGTTCTGCTATATGATAGTTCCGACCTTTCTTCACTAAAAATTAATTATCTCCTCATACGGAACTCGGATGATGTTCCCGCTTGTTTCTCTTGAAAATAGATTCATTAAGGATTTTAAACATATAAATTTAACTCCATAATTATTTTTATACAATTTTTGGTGATTTTCCAAAGTCAAAACAGGGGAACCCGAAATCATTCTGACCTTGTCTCACAAAATGCATTATATCTAAAGATTTACAATTCTATTGTTTACTCTCTTTCTTCTATGAGAAACTAGACTCAATAAGCTTTAATTCCATATTTTGTTCACCCTCTAATTCGATTTCTACAATTTATGGTGATTTTTCAAAGTTGGACTACTGCTGCTGTCCAAAACTGTTTTAGTGCAAGAGGTTTATTACCATTTTTCCCCCAAGCTTTTAATAAGTGATAGTTTCGTCCCTACTCAATTAACCTCTCAATTGAGCTGATTTTTCTCAATTAATACTTTATTCCATCATTTTAAACTACCTTGTAACCTTTGGGAACAAGAATTTCAGAAGCAAACTTCAATTTCACACTCTTTTACAAATAGGTCCTAAATATTCACTTTCTTTACATTTTATTCCATAAAATCATCATATAATAAGATTAAAGCTTAAATTCCATGCTAAATATTCATATACTTACAGAACTCAACCATGGTGACTTTCAATTTCATCCATAAAATCAAAAACTAATGAATTTAATAGTAGGACCTAGTTGTAAAAGTCTTAAAAACACAAAAATTACAAGAAAAAGGCAAGGATTAACTCACTTGGTGCAAAAAGGATGAAAAACAAGCTTAAAGAACCCCTCCTATGACGTTTTTCTGATGAGAATGAAGAGAAATCTCAAGAAATCTAGATATTTCCATATTAGTCCTAGTTTTATTTAGTTAATAATGCAATATTCCAATTTTGCCCTTAATTCATCCACTTTTCTGCTGATTTTATGCCCTTTCCGTCCAACCCAAATAAATTTTGGGTCTATTTTCTTTTTAAATCCTTTCTAATTAAACACTTAAGCTATTTAATCATCCTAACAACTTTTACTATTTTTCCAATTTAGTCCTTTTCATTTAATTGACTGCCCAAACGTTAAAATTTTCTAACGAAATTTTAATACAATATTACTAACATTCCACAAATATTTATAAAAATATTTTTGACTCGGTTTTACGAGATCAAGCTCCCGATAACTTGTCTTTACCTAATTTCTTCAATAATTTCTTTTTATTAACTAACTACTAATTCGGTAAAATTTTTCTATCAATATTTTCATACGATTTTCCTATCACAACAATATTCATGTAAAAAAATATTAAAATAAATTTCTCTTTAAATCGGATTTGTGGTTACGAAACCACTGTTCCGATAACTTTGAATTTAGGCCATTACAAAAACTCTTTTTCCAAGTTCCAATTGTCCATTAGGTCCTCTATAAGGCAATGTTTGCAAGTCCACGATAGTACCTGGGACGTACTCCACCATTGCTGAAATCCAACTCTGAAGTTCATTGTATGACTCATCCCAGTCGCCGTACAATTGTTGCATAGCCATTTGTTTTGCCCACCACGCTTTCCTATATGACACTCTGTACTGAAATCGAGCTTGCATGTCTGCAATCAATGTCGACACAGGAATGATTGGGCTATCTTTCACTAGTGGCATAATGCAGCTGCAAATACTTTTGGTATCCAATTTTCGGTGGTCTTGAGACATACGCGCGACAGTACATGTGTGACGCCCTTCTAATTTTTGTATTTGCCACTGTTGAGTCCTCTGTATAAATGCAGCACGAACTCGCCAACCACACCCATCGTCGGCTCTCCAACATTCTCCAACATATAATGTCGGTGTAGATTTGGCAACCTTGTAATCAATCGACAACTTCATGCTGTATTGTTTGATGGCAAACACACAATCTGCCTTATTCTCGAACTGCTGCCCAACGAACAACTCCTCCAACTGTGAATTTGATGCCAATCTATGAGCAGGTACTATATCGGGGTACTCAGGGAACTCGGATGCATGCGCTACATCCGGATCTACGTTCAACATGTCGCCCCCAGGTTCATTTCGTAAAATGATGCCACGACTCAGATTTCTGAATGAAGGGCCGTGAACATCTTCAACCTCCTCCGGGCCTTCATCATCGATATCGTCCGAAACCTCATCAACATCGGGGTCACTAAAATCTTCAACGTCTTGATCAGAATCTTCACCAATATTGGTCATTTCTCTGACATTTGCCTCTGTGCTTATTATCACCTCGGGATGTATTTGTAGACGGGGACCGATGGTAGGGTTGTTGTATGAACTCCCACCATAATTAGGATTTTTGGGTATCTGCGATGTTCCACCGCATTCTAATTGGTGTGTCCATCGAACATTAAGATCAAAGTCAAATTCGCGATGTTGACTTATTGGACTAACATTCTCAACAGGCTCTAAGTCTGCCAACTCAGCAAATAATTCAACTGGTTGGGGATTCTCACTCCAAGTCGACCACCATATTTCCATCATAGTGCCCAAGTCATCATCATCTAACAGCTGCATCGCACAAAATTTGAACGGATCTGTAGAGATTGGAAACTTGTAAAATAATTTGGACATCGCCATTGCACAACGGATAGCTATTTTCGCACCGATCTTCCTTTTCATTTCTGCTAGCTTCACGTTTTTTTGAATCGCAAACCTACTCTTTGCCGACCTTGAAATACACAGCCAATATCACCTTCTAAAATTTCACCATAAAAAACAACATACACTAAAAACACCTCATTATTCATTTTTAACATATTTTTTCAACTTTCATACTGAACACAACAACTACACCTACTCTATATATAGAAGAGAACCAAGAGGTGGAGCCATAAAGAATGGCTCCACCAAAATACTATGATTTTTGAGAGTATAGGGGCCCTATAGCAAATTTACCATTTCTTGGTGGAGCAAAATAATTTTACCATTTTTAAGAGTATTGTTAATATTTAAAAAATAATATTTAAATTTAAAAAAATTAATTTAAAAAATATACATTTAAAATTTATAAAAACTAATTTCAAAATTATATATTTAAATTTATAAAAAATAATTTCAAAAAATAATATTTAAAATTAAAAATTTAATTTAAAACTTAAAAAAATAAAAAAATTAAGAAAAGGATAAAATTAATTTTAAGAAAATCATATATTTAATATTTTTTAATATATTTAAATTTATTAATAGTCACATTACTGACATGATGTGACTAGTTATAATAAAAATATATATATTTTAATTTAAACTTTAAAATTTAAATATATATATCTAAAGTTAAAAAAATTAAAAATAATATTTAAAATTGTAAAAAAATATTATAAAACATTTTAAATATATATTACAAAAATTTTAAAATTAATATTTAAAATGTTTTTATATTATTAAAAATATGGTTAATATTTAAAAAATAATATTTAAAATTTTAAAAAATTTTAATTTGAAAATTAAATTTGAAAAATTTATAAAAAATTAATTTCACAAAAATATATCTAAAGTTAAAAAAATATTTTTAAAAATAATAATTAAACTTTTAAAAAATATTATAGAATATTTTAAATATAAATTAGAAGTTTTTTAAAGTTAATAAAAAATAAAACAAAATAAAATAAAAAATTCAAAAAAGTAAAAAAAAGAAAAAGGAAAAAGACAAAATAATATAAGAAAATAATATAAAACTTAAAAAATAAAAAAATTAAGAAAAAGACAAAAATGGTAAAAAATAAAAAAAAAACCTGCAATACTGGTGGCGCCATTTGAAATGGCTCCACCAGAAAAATGAAAAATTATATTGAGGTCCCTTAAACTTTTCAAAAATTTAAAATAGGAGGTTAAAAAATGTAAAAAGAAATTAAAGAAATTGTATTTACCAATTTTAAAAGTTTAAATATTTTTATATTATTAAAAATATGGTTAATATTTAAAAAATAATATTTACAAATTGAAAAAATTAAATTGCAAAATACATTTTTAAAATTTATAAAAAATTAATTTCACAAAAATATATCTAAAGTTAAAAAATATTTTTAAAAATAATAATTAGACTTTTAAAAAATATTATAGAATATTTTAAATATACATTATAAATTTTTTAAAGTTAATAAAAAAATAAAACAAAATAAAATAATGAAATAAAAGAAGTAAAAAAAAAAGAAGATAAAATTTATTATGTAATAAAATAAAAAAGTAAAAAAAAAATATGAAAATAAAAGGAAAAAAAAAAGTCTGCCGTGTGTCAGTAAAAGGGTGGCGCCATTTAGAATGGCTCCACCCAAAAAAAGGTATATTTTTTTTAGGTCCCCCCGTTTTTTCAGAACTTTAAGTATTTCCTTGGTATTTTATACAGGTGGCGCCATTCAATATGGCTCCACCAAAAAATAATTTTTTATGACCCCTGGCTGACGTGGCACTGTGGTGGCGCCATATGATATGGCTCCACCACTTTTTACTGTTCAAAACGGGTCATTTTTGTATTTAATTAAAAAGGAGGGTTATTTTGATAATTAATTTATTTTTTTGGGTTAATTTAGTAAAAAAGCCCAATATCACAAATAAAAGTAATACTACAAAAAAGACTAAATTACACATTGTGTAAATGTGAGGGTTACTTTTTTGGAATCAATATTAAATTGACACAATTTATAAATGTTAAGAGTTAAAGTTGCTATTATCCCAATTTTAAAAGGTTAAAATTTGCTATTAGCCATTGTACTTTGCAAATGTTGTGAATTTAGTCCCTAAACTTTAATTTGGTCATTCTTAGTCATTGTACTTTTCACATTTTAAAATTTTAGTCCTCACCAAATGATAACTGCTAAAATTTTAAGTTCTATTATTTTTAAAATATGACTCAACAAATATATTATCACATGTGTAATGTCATGTCACGTTGTTATTTCCACAAATTACTTACTAAAATTTCAATTAATGGATTAACAATTGTTATTTTGCATCAAAACTAAAAATTTAAAAATTGAAAAGTATAGCGACTTAGAATAATTAAATTAGAGAATATCGACTAAATCTACAATTATACGCATGGTACAAAATTAGTAATTTAATTTAAATAAACAAATTTAACTGTTACTGTTCGAGGTATGACTAAAATTTTAAAAATTGAAAAGTATAGAGACTAAAATTGACCAATTCAAGAAGTACAAGAACCAAAATTAATCAAATAAAAGTATAAGAACTAAATCCATAATTTCCGCAAAGTATAGAGACTAATAGTTTAATTTAATATTTTAAAAACTGTTGAACTATCTTTCTATTAGTAAATTATCGTCCACCAAAAAAAAAAAATTAAATATTTAATTAAGTGATGACAAAAAAAAATAACATTAGTCCAAAGATTTTGCCAAAATAACAAACACAAAATTCTCATATTCCTAGACAAACTTGAAACATGCAATTCTTGTTTAGTTTTTTCTGTTCTCCAATTCAATCGTATGGGTTGAGGCCATCTCTTTTTAGTATAATTATTTTTTCCAACACGTGAATTGTTGGTGAATATATTCGGTCTTTATTTTCATTATTTAATTAATAAATTTATTTAATGCAATTACATAAAATAATATTAAGGATAAATTACATTAGCGGAATTATTAATAAATTTACGTTTTAATTTTTTAATTTTAAAAAATTATAAAATGATTTATTGAATTATTTAAAAGTTTCCATTTAAGTCATTAGGTTATTAAAATCGTTATTGTATGACCTTCTACAATTCCAATTTTTCAAGAAATAACTTTAAACATCATAAAGCTGTGAAATAAAATTTAAACAACTTTTCTCTGACATCTAACACTAATTGATAGATCGATTTGGATCTAAGTTATGGTTTTTTACTCATTGATTGACACCAATCCATCGTATCAATCTTCGAATCGTTAATAATCCATAACTCAAATAAAAACTTTTAAACAATTTAGTAACTTAAATGAAAATTTTAGAATAATTTACTGATTATTTTGTAATTTTTTAAAGTTTAGTGACTGAATTATAAAATTGCCTTAGTGTCGTTTGATGTAGTTTACCCAAAATGTTATCATTACATTATATTATATTATTAAAAAAAAGTTTGCCTGATGGAGAAGGCAAGTAAAAACAGTGTTGTTTTTCGATACAAACTATGAAATGCAAGTGGGAAATTAATTGCCAAAACAAATCTCAACCAAATTCCAATACCCTCACAAGGCAAAAAGACAACCACAGAGGCATCTATAAAAACATCTCATTCTTTAAAGCTTTCCAAAGAAAATTATAACTTCAAAACACCCCCCTCCCTCTTTCATCGTGATCTCCGCTCTCTTCTCTCTTTCATATCGAACCAAAAAAACCCGATCCCAATGGCTTCTTCAACTGGATTTTCACTCAATTTCTCCCCTCTTTCAACTTCTTTCAAGCACAACCAGGTCTTCCCTTTTCCCTTCATTTTTTGGTGTTTTTTTTAATCTGATTATTGTGCTTTTTTATTTTTTTAAAGTTGGGTTTTGGTTATACGTTGATTTTTTTTCTTCTGTTGGGGATGTTTTAGATTTGATGCTGAGATTTGAATATTTAGCTGAAAGATGATCTTTTTAACCACTAATCAGTTATTGAATTTAAGTACAAATAATCGAGTTCAAGCAGTTGGATTTTTATTTTGAATCACATTTAAATTCTAAAAGTGAAACACGATCGAGCTCGACTTCGAATTTTTCATTGATTTTATTCAATTCTATTTCTCTGCAGGTACCTCTTCATGGGACCTCTAATGTCAACTTACTTAGTCTCCCATCTCTTAGAATCCGACCGGGACCTATGCGCCTCCGGGTTTCTTGTGCGGTACGTATCGATTCGAGCCTAAACCGGTACGGGCATATACCTATATGTGTAGTTAGGGTAATACCGAAATGATATATTTAAACACACCCATATCCTGTACATACCGAGAATGGTATGTTACCGCATCCGAAAATATAGTCATTTAGTGGTACAATGCTGACTAATTAACAACCGGATCCGCATCGCTAAATGGCTAATACGGTGCCGATTAACCGATCATTGGATTCCTTTTATACGAAAACAAGATCATAAATGTGTAACTGTACCGGTGAAAGGACCTTTAACTGCAACTGTTTGGGCCTAGCTGAAGTTGTTTTTAGGAAAATATATTATGTTAAATCGGAAATTTTGATTTCTTTGAAATATCTGTATCCGATAGTTGCTTTCTTTATATAATTGGATACATGTAAGTCTAATTGTATAAAAATGTGTGGAAACTTAAACTTTGAGCATGCTTTTATTTAGTATTCAATTTCGAGTTCGGGTAACATAGTCCATATGATGAAGCCTTTACATGCATTTCTCCGTATCAATATGCTTAACTGGCTCTGGGGATGTTAATATCTTCAGGCCAAACCCGAGACGGTGGACAAAGTTTGTAGCATAGTGAGGAAGCAACTAGCACTACCCGAAGATTCTTCTGTTACCGGAGAATCCAAGTTTGCTGCACTCGGAGCTGATTCTCTTGACACGGTAACCAAATATCTACCCTATAGGATCTATTAAGTTTTGATATTTTGCTGGAATGAGTGGATATATTACATTAATAAACTTGAAAAACACTAAAATCCGATGATAATTGTTCTTGTGATTCAGGTCGAGATTGTGATGGGACTCGAGGAGGAGTTTGGAATCAGTGTGGAAGAAGAAAGTGCCCAAAGCATTGTCACCGTTCAAGATGCAGCGGATCTGATCGAGAAGCTCGTGGAGAAGAAAGATGCTTAGAACACCATTGAAAACGGCTGGCTGTCCGGCAACGAGTCCTTAAAAAATATATCCCCTGTTTTTTTCTTTTTGGCTTCTCCTATGTTGTTTTAATGTTAGTTTTGTTTTTGTTGCTTATGGAACATGTAAACCAACATGAAGTTTGGGTGTTTCTTCATTGTGGTTACAGTTTTAAGGGTAGAAAACTCAAAGTGTCTCATTTCCATGTTGTCTTGAGCCATTTGTTCTATGAAATCTCGGATTTAATTTAGTTAGGTTTATATAATTATTTAGCATTTCCATAGCGCACATTTGGTTTTATTTAGCATTTTCATGCTATTTCGACTTATTTGATAGAATATTCTAAGAGTTAATATCCTTATTTAAGGATATTTCAATTTTATGAAAATCGAAAAGTATCTATTTGAAGATCTCATTATCATTGTAACATGAGATCTCATGGATTTCTTTTTTAAATCAACGGATTGAAATAAAAAGAATAAAAAACATTAATTTCGATAATTTATTTAATAAGTTTTAGACAAACAGAATCCGAAAGATTCTATGAGATCTCACTAAAATAAGGTTATAAATTTACGGATTTTTAAATTAAAGTTTAATTATAAAATTCTCCCGTCTAATTTTTGAAATTTGGGAAGTTAGAAGTTAATCCCTTTTTACCAAAATTGTGAACTTAATCCAATTGATACTTTTAAACCATATCATTTAAATTGCTGAATTTAAATTCTATACATTAGCAATTTATAGACTAGTAATAAGCAAAAATCAGCACTGCAGCAATGTATATGTCATAGTTTAGCAAAAATCAACCGCTTAATTCATGTGTTTACCAGAGGATCGAATTTTGACAAATTATAATTGAGAGGTTAACTTTTCAATTTTCATGAAGTAAATGGTAAAATTCAGAATTAAAAATCTAAATTCCCATTATCTTGGTTCACAAAAACAAAAAGGGTTAATATACCATTTGGTACCTGAGTTTTTCTTCAATGTTTAATTTGGTGCTTGAGTTATTTTTAATTTAATACCTGAGTTTGCTTTCAATGTTCAATTTAGTACCTAGATTAAACAACATAACGTGGTTTGATAAGTGTGTTCTGATAAAAAAAGGACTTAATTTAGTAAAAAATCTCAAGTACCAAATTGAAAAAACTATGTACCAAAGTAAATATTGAAGCCAAAATTCAGCACCAAATTGGGAAAAAAAACTCAGTTACCAAATTGAACATTGAAGCCAAATTCAGGCACTAAATAGCATATTAACCAAAAACAAGGGAGAAATAAGAAATTTCCCCAAAGAAACTCGGCACGCACGTAAAAGGTGTACGTGTGTTTTAGGACCATTTTTATTTACTCTCTTCGTCTTCCTTTTGTTTCCTGCAAAATCAGAGAGCTCCATTCCCGTTAACGAAGAGGTTTTCAAGTTCGAATCATTCTATGTAGCTTACCTAAGAACTCTTCGATCTCCGACTAGGTTTGTTTTTGGGCCTTTTATTTGATCGAATTTTCTTCGGGTAGGGTTTTCTCGTCATTGATATAATAACATTTTCGAGGAAAAAGAACGATCGTTTCTCGAGAAACAAACAAATTGCTAAGCAAGTCGCATTACAGTGTGGTGTAAGTAGTTTTGGATCTTAATTTAGTGGTTTTCAGCTTAATTATAGATATTCTTCCATAAAAATGCGGTTACTGTGCTAGGAAGTTTTAGGTGGCCAAAGAAAAGAAAAGGATTAGGAAATTTTAAGTCTCTGTTTTATTTTATTTAGTGTTTTGTTGTTTTATTTTATTGAATTTTCAGTTTAATTACGATCATATACATGGAATTGAAAATTTGTAAGTCTTAAGTGTCTAAGGAATCGGAAATTACAAGTTTGGTGTGAAATGTAGGGATTAAATCTGATGGTTTGGGACTAATAAAATTTTACTTGCTTAGTGGCTGTTATTTTGTAGTTCGTAGGAGGAGATGGCGTCTTCTTCGCATCATGTTGAGTTGGAGGCCGCAAAGTTTCTGCACAAACTCATTCAAGATTCTAAAGATGAGCCAGTGAAGCTAGCAACTAAACTTCATGTGGTATGCATAGGTTTTTGGTCAATTGAGCTGTCTTATTGTGTACTAGTTAGCTCTTAAGTTTAATACCATTTATATGGATTTTGTTTTAGATATTGCAACATATGAAAGCTAGTGGAAAGGAGCATTCCATGCCGTTTCAAGTAATATCAAGGTGAAGTAGGCTTTATTAAGAATTCTTGTTAAAAGACCATTGGATTTTTGTAGCTTGGGGAGAGAATGTATCCAAGTTATTTTCATCTATATGGAGATAGCAAATTAGCAAATTGAGTTAATTAAGATAATGGTGGATCTAATAAATAATTTTGATAGAGTGTGCTGTTTACTTTGCTTATCAATTGGCACTTTAAGTGTTAGTTTCTTTATTTTCCTTTAAAGGGATGCAAATGCTTTATATTATTTTGTAGATATTGAAATGACCGGTGGAACTATTTGGTCTTTATTTGGGTAGTCATGCAAATCTTGAGACAGCTTTAATGAAGAGTGTGCCCTCTGCTATTATCAGGGCATCAATTACCCCACCATGCATATGGTTGGATAAGCTAAATGTCTCTGTCTCAGTTAAAACTTTTACTTTGGTCTGCCCTCTTTTTCGCCAAATGAAGCTGTTCTTACTAAATGAAGCTGTTCTTACTTTTCTCCTTCTGGATAGAACTATGTATTGTAGCAACCAAGTCATGCTTGAATTAAATTAGAAATTTGGGTTAACATTTAGCTTTGTTTGTATATATGATAATTGCTTTTTAACTTTGATTCAAGCTGTGAAATTTAATCATATGTAACCCTGAAGTAAAATATACAAAGTGTTCTGAGCTGCAATAAAATTACACTCACCTAAAATTCAAATTACAGCTTATGTATCCTCCTTGTTCAGTGTACTTAATTTTATGTTTATTAAAAAAAACCTGTACATGATTTCATATATCTTCATCTTGCATTTGTTCTTTGGTTGATCCAACTGTTGTGTTAACTTTTGTTTGTCCATTTTAGCATTGGCATGGTTGCAATGGAGTGTTGAACTTACTGTTTCAACTGTTATGTTAACTTTCTTTTGTTCTTTTCAATATTGGCATGGTTGCAGTGGAGCTTTTAACTTCCTATTCCAGGATGTGCACCCTTTCTCTGATGTTTTTTTCTTTATTGAAGGGCAATGGAGACTGTTATCAATCAACATGGTCTTGATCTTGAGGCTTTGAAGTCATCACGGCTTCCTCCAACAGCGGGACCGCAAACATTAGATGCTACATCTGGACAATATTCTGGTAAATTGCTGTTAATCAAACTTCAGTTAGCTTGAAAAAACATTTGCAAATGTGTCCTTGTTAAGTGGCATACTGAGCTAATCATTTACAAATGAGACTTTTCTGTCCAGGATCTTCCCAGGGTGTTGCAGTTCCAAAGGATTCTAAAGCAGGATTGGCCCAAATTGAGATGCCTAAATTTGATCCATTTTCATCCAGCAGGCAGCCTGTTGGGCCAAGCATTGCTGGACATGACTACTATCTAGGAGCTGGAACTCATAGGAGTAGTCAGTCTTTGGATCATGAAAGTCCATCTAGTTTGGACACTCGGTCTGCTAACTCGCAATCCCAAGAAAAACAAATGAGTCAAAATGATAATAAAAAGGCTGCATCTAAGCGAAAGAGGGGTGATCCAATGGAACCAAAATTTGACACTTCCCAGCAACTTGATTCTTGTAATGCTCCGATTGATCCAAGGAAAGGTAAGATGAATAAGGCTGAACCATCTGGCCCTAGTAACTACAACATGGTCCAAAGCAGTGTCCAAATGGAGCATTTTCCATCTTTACCTGGTAATATCAGATCAGTGCTTAGGGGAAGACAGGATGGTCAGAATGTTACAGAAAACCTAGTGGATTCAACTAGCAATTTGATGTCACATGCTCCTAGTTCAAAGTATCCTGAAGAAGTGGAAGATTCTTCCACTCAAAATGCACCTGGGCTGCAGCAAGAGGGAATAATTGGTGCACATGAAAACTTTCCCTCCGGGGGTGGTGTATGGAACCAAAACAAGGCTGGGTTAGCCTTTGATAGATCTCAACTTCACAGGTTTTCTCCAAATGTTGTTTCTGGCAACATGACAGCTGAAATTTCGTCTCATCAGTCAATGCATGCATCATTTGTACCAGGTGAGCTGATAAAAGGGAAATAATTTCTATTTGTTAGATATTTTAATACTCATATCTGTCTCCCACACTTGTGTCTGAAATAGTTCAATTTTAGCTGGGTGACAAAGGAGAAAGAAACCTTAGCTTTAGATTGTCTGAGTTAGAGAACTTGTCTCTTGACGAGATCATGTATTTTTTGCTCCTTCACTCTATTTTTCTTGTTCTGGTAAAGGTTAGTTGTAGTTTAAATATATACTGGACCCATTTTGGTCTTGACTGTTTTTGTATTTATTTTGGCCTGGCCAATTAAATTTAAACCTCCCCTGTCCTTTTCACAGAGTAAATATATTTGAGAACGATTATTTTTCTTGTTGATAACAATCTATAAACGGAAGTTGAATGACAATTTTACTTGAGGTTGAACAGTTCTTAAAATGGAGTCTGGATTTCCTGAATTTCCAAAGTTTCTCCTTGGTCAGATAAAATAATTATCAAGTTATTGGTATCGTTCAACTTTCAGGTGCTTTTGGGAAGGTTCAAGGACTGTTGCCTGCCACATCTAATTCATATCCTGCAGGTGAGCTACCGTCCTCAGGCCCAGGCAAATTTAGTGGTTCTGAGTGTCAGAAGCATGGATTATCCAAAGGTTCTGTAGCAAGTCCTGATGGGTTGTCCACAACACTTTCTGCTGGAAAAGTCTTGGAACATGATGGAGGAAGTTCAAATATGTTGGCAGAAGCAAATAAGACAGCTCAGGTAGTCACTATGGCTTTTCCTCCTTTTCATGCTCTTCTTTTTATTTTTTATTTTTTAAAGTCACCATAGCTCAAATATGCTATTTTTTTTATCCAAAGGTGCTAATTAAACTTGGACTGCTTTTTAATATGTTGCTTTGAATTTAATTGATTTTATATAGTGAATTTTCTGGGAGTTCATGTTATTCACCTTTTGTAGGTTGGCAGGCAAAATATGGCCTCTGAGATGACCATGGTTAGAGCCACAAATATGGGAAAATCTCCTGTCTCCCAATCTTCCACTTCCTCTGGCATGCCCTTCAAGGAACAACAATTGAAACAGCTTAGAGCTCAGTGCCTTGTTTTTTTAGCTTTCAGGTAGTACCAATGTCTTGCAATATATGCTACCATCTTTAATGGGGGTATAGGTGTTAAGAATCTTTGCATGGTCTGTTGTTTTTCTTTATTCTGTATAACTTGTGTTCTCTATGTGCAGAAATGGTTTGATGCCCAAAAAACTGCATCTTGAAATTGCGCTTGGAAACATATTTCCCAAAGAAGGTTGTTTTAATTATTTTAATTTGTTTTGCAAAATTTAATTTTCAGTAGTCTATATCATTTACTTGGTAATCATCAGCTGGCAATACAGATGGCGCTCACAAAGAATTGAATGAATATGGAGGGAAATCACAAACTTCCAATGAGCCAGGTAGCATATCTGAAGTTGCAATGCCATTTGGAAGGATGAATAATGCACCTCCAGGTTTCACATCTACTGGAAGATTCCCTGAGGCTGATTCATTGTCAAAAGAAGCTGAAACATTAAAAGTGGAGGAGGGTAATGGCCCAACTTTTGATCTTTCAGCAATTGTGGACGAAAGGAAACAAATTCTAGCTAGAAGGAAGGCAGAGCCTGAAATTCAGAGCTATGAGACAGTGGGGCCACAGGCATATTTAACTAGACAGCCTGACTCTGCTACTGTAAGGGGTGGTTTTACTGTTAGTAAACCTGTGGATGGCATGGATAACTGCCATCTGCTAATGAGAAAACCTGATCTAATTTCTTCTGTGATGGTGCTAATATGCAGGTGAACCCTGAAATGATGGGCTGGTCTGGAATTGGCAGTCATAATGAGGTTTCCAGGGCATCTTTGCCAGCCGCTGCTGTCCAGCATGATTTGGTGCTGGAGAGAAAAGATTCTGATTCTCAGTTTCAAAGTCCTGGTAATGTTACGGAATCAATATCTTCCTAAAATTTAACTTCTTATTCATCAACTTAGTTGAAACTAGAATGACAATCTTTAAAGCTTTTTTGATTAATTGAAGTCAACTTTTAGCATGTGGTGAATCTGGTGATTATGGTGCAGAGGATTCAAATTGGGTACAAAGTTCATTCTATTAACCATTTGCTAAGAAATGATGTCTGTTTTACACAGAGCAAGACGAGGAAGATAAATCTGTATCAACTGAGCCATTACCTTCTCCAAAGCACACTATGTCAGAGAAATGGATTATGGATCAGCGAAAACGGAAGCTATTAGCTGAGCAGCAGTGGGTTCTAAAACAGCACAAAACCAAGCAGAGGATGATTACTTGTTTCACCAAGTTAAAGGTTTGCTACAAACTTTCTTCTGAAGTTCTTAATACCTGGTTTAACCTTGTTTTTCCTTCTATTTGTCTGTAAAGCCATCCTGCAACATTTTTAAGGATATAACTGTTATTTGCTATATTATTTGTGAGCTTTTATTGAAAGGAAAAGTTTATGTGTCCCCTGGTACCCACAAATTTTGTATGAATAACAAAAGTGGAAGAAAGGTTGTAAAATCAACCGAAAATTTCTCTGTAGAATAAGTGAGATTGGAGTAGAAAGTTAAATTTTAGTAGGAAAGACCAAACGAAATGTTCTATTGTTTTAGTAAAGCAATCGTCAATTTTTAATTTGTATGCACTTTATATTCTCGCTAGCAAAAATGTTTGAGATTTTATTTCTTTTTTAAGTAAATTTCTTTTTGTGAAAGCCAATGAATGGTTTTGTGTTTAGCTTTAGAATTTGGAGTGATTCTGCATCATAGACTGTGATCAAGATTGAAAGGAATTCATCTCTAAAATTTGGTAAAGCCTTATTATTGGGTAGAAATGGGTGATTTTAGCACTTAAGCTTGCAAATTTGAGTAAGAAGCTCACTGGATGGTATAATAACATCTAAAGTAGTGCATGGTTTTATTATGGATTTAGAATTGCATGTGCACATGCTTTTGTAATTAATGCATTCACATGTAGGAAACTGTGAGCTCATCTGAAGATATATCTGCAAAAACCAAAAGTGTTATAGAATTGAAGAAACTCCAATTATTAGAGCTCCAACGCCGTCTGCGGAGGTAATTGATATGTAAAATTTCCCCTCAAGTTATTATTTTTTGTATTTCTTATCTTGGTTTATTGTTGCCAGTTGTAGCTATAAGTAGTTGGTTTGGTTGTTTCCTTGATTTTATTATGAATTTTCATTTCACATTTTCTTCTTAAAATTTGGCAGTGGTTTCCTGAATGATTTTTTCAAACCAATTACAAATGATATGGAACGCCTCAAATCATACAAGAAACATAGACATGGTAGAAGGATAAAACAACTTGAAAAATATGAGCAGAGAATGAAAGAAGAGCGGCAAAAGAGAATTCGTGAGAGGCAGAAGGAGTTTTTCAGTGAGATAGAAGTTCACAAGTATTTACCACTTTGCTTTTCTTACCATTTAAAGCCTTTGTCTTAGTTGGTTGCTTTGAATAAATCTACATCCTTTCTAACTAGCTTGTAAATTGAAACCTCAGGGAAAGGCTGGATGACGTGTTCAAAATTAGGAGAGAACGCTGGAAAGGCTTCAATAAATATGTGAAGGAGTTCCATAAGAGAAAGGAGCGTATACATCGTGAGAAGATCGACAGAATCCAGCGTGAGAAGATTAACTTGCTCAAAATCAATGATGTGGAAGGTTATTTGCGAATGGTTCAGGTTAGCTCAGGCTTACTAGCCTCTAGTAGTGCAAAACTTTTTCTTTCATATTCGTATTTAATATAGTTCTTGATGTTTTACAGGATGCTAAATCAGATCGTGTTAAGCAATTATTGAAAGAAACTGAGAAATATCTTCAGAAACTTGGATCCAAATTACAGGATGCCAAGGCTTTGGGAAGTCGCTTTGGGAATGATATGGCTGAGATGCGAACTGCAAGTGTTTTTGAGAATGATACTGCTGTTGAGAATGAAGATGAGGCTAAGGCAAGTTTTTTACTTGTGCATTTATGGAGTTGCTGTCTTTCCTTATCCAAAAGTTTTTCAGTCATCCTTTGTTTAAATGTTGAATTTTTTTTATCATCAATCTGGTCTGCAGCATTATGTGGAAAGCAATGAAAAGTACTACCTGATGGCTCATAGGTATCAGTTTTTCATATTTTTTTCTTGTATTTTTTTTAATCAAACATCTTGTGGTTGTTTTGTTTCCTAATTCTTTTCTTAATTAGTATTGAATTATTTGTAATTGCTGAAAGTTTCACAATTGAAACTGTTTTTGCAGCATAAAAGAAAACATCAATGACCAACCGACTTTTCTTAAGGGTGGAAAATTAAGAGAGTGAGTAGAATATGCACTTTGCCAACATATACACGTATATATATTTTGGGAAGGGCTGGCATGGGGAGTGCTTTGTTCATTCTCTTGCTTGAAGTTTCTTTCAATTGTACTTTTTATGTGCAGGTACCAGATGAATGGTCTTAGATGGCTGGTTTCACTCTACAATAATCATCTTAATGGAATTCTTGCAGATGAAATGGGTCTTGGGAAGACTGTTCAGGTATTGATGGTTCTATATCTTCTCTTGATTGCAGTTTGTTTTATAACTTATTGTAAATTTACATTTGTAATGTTATATACTTTTGTAGGTTATTTCTCTTATCTGTTACCTAATGGAAACCAAAAACGATAGAGGACCATTTTTAGTGGTTGTTCCATCCTCAGTTCTGCCTGGATGGGAGTCAGAAATAAATTTCTGGGCACCTGATCTACGCAAAATTGTTTACTCTGGGCCCCCAGAGGAGAGGCGTAAATTATTCAAGTAATGACATTCAAACTGTGAATAAGAGCCCTTCCTATCCTATACTTTTTGTTGTTTTAAAATACATGTAAGCCTAGTTATCCATTTCTGGTGCAGGGAGAGGATTGTACATCAGAAATTTAATGTTCTCCTGACAACATATGAGTATCTAATGAACAAGCATGATAGACCAAAGCTAAGCAAAATTCACTGGCACTATATTATAATTGATGAAGGTCATCGGATAAAAAATGCTTCTTGCAAGTTGAATGCAGACTTAAAGCACTATCAGAGCTCTCACAGATTGCTGTTGACTGGAACACCATTACAGGTTACAATAATATTTCTTTCGATGCCTTCTAATATATTCTTTTCATTTAACATTTGTAATCAATACTTGCCGTCATTTCCTTCTTGGTGAGGCAGCTGTATTTCGTGCTGCTTCTTTATGAGTTATTGTGTTGATACAATGTAATTCTAACCTTTTACTTATCTTTTTATGTAGAACAATCTTGAGGAGTTGTGGGCACTACTCAATTTCTTATTGCCTAATATATTTAATTCATCAGAAGATTTTTCTCAGTGGTTCAATAAACCATTTGAGAGCAATGGGGATAATTCTGCTGATGAAGTAATTAACTTCGACCTTCTAGCTATTGGAGTAATTTACTCTATTATCAAACTTACGTGTTTATGCTAAATATTTTGACTAGGCCTTACTATCTGAGGAAGAAAATTTGTTGATCATAAATCGTCTTCACCAAGTTCTCCGACCTTTTGTGCTTCGGAGGCTGAAGCATAAGGTTTGTATTTACATGGATATTGTATTAAGGATAACTTTTTCTTAGTTGAATACTGATTGTCTTTGTTTGTTTTTTTGTGTCTCATCATAAATGAATGCATGACTTAGCACTTATGAAACATTGAGAGGCTCAATATTTTGAAGTCATTGTTTTGTGTGGTATTAAGATCCTCAGAATTCTAGTATGCTAATTGTCTTGCATCTTCTTATCTCTTTTGGTAGGTTGAAAATGAGCTTCCTGAGAAGATTGAGAGACTTGTCAGATGTGAAGCTTCTGCTTATCAAAAACTTTTGATGAAGAGGATTGAAGAAAATCTTGGTGCAATTGGAAATTCAAAGGTTCTCTTATTCTATTCTTATTTATAGACGTGAAAAGATGAACTCTTAAGTATATCACTGTTTTAGAGATTTACAATTCTTATTCTGATCATTCTTCTTTTGCAGGCTCGATCAGTGCATAACTCTGTTATGGAGCTCCGTAATATATGCAATCATCCATACCTGAGCCACCTTCACGTGGAGGAGGCATGTCCTTTTCCTATTTACTAATGTTTAGTTTTCTTGGGAATTCTAGCAGATAAAAGATAAGAAAGTATAGGACAGTCTCTTTTCTGAAGCATCCTGTAAACCTTTTATCTTCTTTATGTAATTAATTCTGGAATAAATCAGTAGTTCTTAAAAAAAAATCCTATGAAAGTTTAGTAAGTTTGAATACTCAAAGAGTTAAAGATAATATCGGTCCACTTGATTATTTTCTTGTAGCAAACTAGGATATCCTTAGTTGGCTGGTATAAATTTTGCCTTGACTGTTACGAACCTAACTTTTGGATAAAGCTTTTGTAGGTTGATAGTTTGATACCACAACATTATTTGCCCCCAATCATTAGGCTTTGTGGCAAGCTTGAGATGCTGGATCGAATACTCCCCAAGTTGAAGGCAACTGACCATCGGGTAGGCAAATCTTCTGATGTGGTTATGCTAAGATCCAATAATTTCATAAAGCTCCCTTTTGATGCATTGTGGTTCTTTAGTTGTTTGTTTGCATAAAAAATCCTATTGCCGAATTTGGCTTCTTCTTTTTTTTTTTTTTGGCTGTGTATGTTGTCTATTAATATGTTTCTAATCTTGCGCCATTGGTTTTATTTGGCATTTCTAGTTTAAGCCCTCTTTATGCTTTTCAATCTTGGTGGAATGCATAAAACTCTGTTTTAGCATGATCATCTGTTTTTTTCCTTTCTAGAACCTTCACATTCTTCCGTCGTTAATGAATGCTTGTAAATATTATAGTTTTTTAAAAATATAAATTAATGAAAGATTCATCCCTTTAATTTGAATTTGTATTCATCCCTTTAATTTGAATTTGTAGGTTCTTTTCTTTTCCACAATGACTAGGCTACTTGATGTGATGGAAGACTACCTCACCTTTAAACAGTATCGCTATCTTCGGTTGGATGGCCATACAGCTGGGAATGATCGTGGTGCGCTTATTGATAAGTTTAATCAACAAGATTCCCCCTTTTTCATATTTTTGCTCAGGTATAATTTTCTCCTTGGTCCTAACACGCAAAAATTAAGTGATATGGATAAAGTTTAACTGCACCACACCAAAAAAGAAAAGGGGGGGTGCGTGGGTGGGGGAAGAAAAATTCAGCTAAGCTGTATGCTTCTGAACTTCACAAGCTCTTTAAATGAGAGTTATTTGGGGATTGAGACGAGATTAGAATGTTGTAGCAGAGAGGAGTAAGGAGGGAAAGTTCTAGTCTAGAGGTTTATCGAAACTCGGGCATGTTCTTATACTACATTTTGTTCTAGTTACTCCCAGGGGGTTATATGTGGTAAGGGTTTAGACATTAAAGGGGATCAGGTATTTGAATATTGGATGGGTAGCATGCACTAGGCATCATTTTGAACATAGAAGTTTATCAAAATTTGGGCATGTTCTTATCATTTAAAAAAAAAAAACATTACACCTGCAAACCCCACTTTTGGAACTCATCCTTGGTAAATGTTCTTTATTTTGGGAGGTTGAAAATAATTTAATATACTAAAAGAGGGTAGTATTAGACTATTTAAAAAAAAAATACACCTGCAAACCCCACTTTTGGAACTCATCCTTGGTAAATGTTCTTTATTTTGGGAGGTTGAAAATAATTTAATATACTAAAGAGGGTAGTATTAGACTGGGACTCTTTGCCTAATCATTTGCTACTTAGATTATTTGTATGTCTTACTACTGAGTAAATAGTCTTGTAGTTTTGACATTTGAATGTTGGTGTCAGTATTCGAGCTGGTGGTGTTGGAGTCAATCTTCAAGCTGCTGATACTGTGATCATATTTGACACTGACTGGAACCCACAGGTTTTATAGAATGTTACATTTCCTTGATAGTTTCTTATGATATTGGTTGTAATATATATATTTTGGTTGATACTTCTTAGGTTGATCTGCAAGCACAAGCAAGAGCTCATAGGCTTGGCCAGAAGAAGGATGTACTTGTTTTACGTTTTGAAACAGTATGTTCCTAATTATTAAGTAGTGTTTTCTGTTGCGTACCATTTTGTTTTACCTTGAATTGTGTTTGATTATATTTTCTTTGATAAGGTTCAAACTGTTGAAGAACAAGTCAGAGCTTCTGCTGAACACAAATTGGGAGTTGCTAATCAGAGTATCACTGCTGGTTTCTTCGATAATAATACAAGGTAAATTGGGTTGTTTGTTGAGCTATAGTTTATTGCATGGAGCACAAGCAGTTTCAAGAGTGTTTTGACTCATGCTCTTAAGTAAATTTCTGTGATTTTATCGACAGTGCTGAAGATCGTAGGGAGTATTTAGAGTCCCTCCTGCGGGAGTGTAAGAAAGAGGAAGTTGCTCCAGTGTTGGATGATGATGCTCTAAATGATCTTTTGGCCCGCAGGTATTTTTAGATTTGATCTTATTTATCTATCTGTAATTGACCGGTGAAGGATTCCTCATATAAATAAGAGATTTTGAGCAGTCAGCTTTTTCTGCAAGGCTATGTCTAGTTGGAAATGACTGCATTTTCTTTTAGATACTTCGAGATTTTTATACTGATCCAACTTTTCACTGTTGTGCTGTAATTTAACATGACAATTACTTCTAGTAATATTATGAGCTTTTAGTTAATGACATGATTTTGGAATTAATATATATTACGTGTCTCTGTGATACAGTGAGTCTGAGATTGATGTGTTTGAATCGGTTGATACACAAAGGCGGGAAGAAGAGACGGTATGCATCCAAGTCTCTTAGACAGGAAGTTTCTCCATTGCTCATGTGCAGCATAAATGTGCTTGGCCTGTTGCGTTTACTTCTATTTTGATGCCTTTTTTTTCCCTTAAAACATGCAGGCAAAGTGGAAAAAGTTGGTATGTGGATCAGAGATTAATAGCTCTAAGCCTCTACCACCATTACCACCTCGCCTTGTTACAGATGATGACTTGAAAGAATTTTATGAAGCAATGAAATTGCATGATACACCAAAGACTGAGTTACAGCCTAATAATATTGGGTCAAAACGGAAAGGTGGATCTCTTGGTGGTCTTGATACGCAGCAATATGGGAGGGGCAAAAGACAAAGAGAGGTTTGTTTTCTCTCTAATATTTATGGCTTTGCCTGGTGCTACCGTTGCCTCTTTAATCAAGTGAAATTGCATTTTGTCAATCTTAAATTATTGCTGTATTAGGTGCGCTCATATGAAGAGCAATGGACAGAGGAGCAGTTTGAAAAAATGTGTCAAGTTGACTCACCTGAATCCCCCAAACTGAATGAAGAAGCTGTTGAGAGGAACATGCCAAAAGATGCTTCAAGGGGGACTGTTAGTAACACAGAATCTCCAGCTCCACTTCCTCCACTACCACAACCACCTGCGGTGGAGCCTGCACATCAGCCACTGCAGCAGAACAAAGATGCAGCACCACCACCTAAACGGGGACGTGGAAGGCCAAGAAGAGTACCAGTAGAGAAATCTCCCACTACGCCAGTGTTTTCAACACCTTCTGAGACCAGTAAAGTGGATGTTGGGTTACAACAAGCAGCAGGCTCTAGCTCATCAGTATCTACTGCTCCTGATCCTCCTAATACTTCAGGAGTTTCTCCGAACTTGCAGCCAAGAATACCTTCTGTTTCTATTTCACCTGTTGAATCTAGCCCACCTGGGTTCTCTTCACCAGTGCAATTAAAAGGACAAGGTCAAAAGGCTCAAAGTGGTGGACAAGCACCTCGTCGAAGGGCAAAGAAACAAGAGCCTGCGTCCATCCCTGCTGCCGATGGTTTAGCTAGTCCTGGTCCAGAACCAAATGAGCAATCTCAAATTAAATTAGTTAATCCACCTGATAATCAAGCTGTTGCTATAAGTGGAATTGTTCCCAGTGTCTCCAATGTTCCCATGACCAAGTACACCAATCCTTTACCCATTTCTCCTGGTATGGATAGTACAAGTGTAAGCAATCATCCTTCTGATGCAGGGGTTAGTTTGAACTCTCAGTCACTTACTACTTCTGGTGCCCCAATTGCTCAATCAGCTCCATGCCCTACAATACCTGTCCAAGTTAAAGGCCAAGGCCGTAAGGCTCAGAGTGGGCTAGGGACACCTCGACGTACAGGAAAGAAACTGGCACAAATATCAGCTGCCGCTCAGGATGTTTTGGTTGGTCAGGATTCAAAATTGAATACTCAATCACAGGATCAATCTGCAGCTGCATCACCAAATAAAGTCATTCCAATCAGAAGCAATCAAGAATATGATGCTCCTTCCCCAACAAAGGTTATTCAAGAGCAAGCACAGGGAACTAATGCACCTGCTGTAGTAACTGGTCATAATCAACATTCTGCTGAACATGACAATTTATCTCAAAGCAAGCGATCAGAGAGCTCACCGGAAGTACCTAATGCTAATGCCTTAACTCTTGGTAAGAATTTGGATGAAATGGATCCTTTAATAATAGTCGAATAGATATTGTAATATGTACTCAGTATGAGAGACTTTTGCAGGGCCTGCTGTGGGACAAATTCAAAACGCTGATGCTCGTGACAAGGTTTCTGTGATTGCAGAAGTTTCACCTGTTATAGCTGTATCAAGTCAGACCGCAGTTGAATTGGTAAAGAACCAGATTGCAGCACATAAAGCTTATACAACAATGTCAACTGTGAAAACATCTTCAGTTGCTAGCGCTATGACAGATAATTTGCCTTCATCAAATCCTTTAGAAGGTGGCAATAAAACCATTCCTAGTCCTGGTGCAAAGACTGCTTCGAGCTCTCTGCCTTTTCCAACTAATGCTTCTGTTTCTTCAGTACCACAGTCTGCCGCTTCTAGTCCAGCTGAATCTGTTCAAAGCAAAAGGCCGGGTCCCAAGAACACGAACAGGACAGAAGCACCTAGGCGTAGAGGAAGGAGACCTGCTATTCCTGATGCCTCATCTGGCCAAGACTTGAAAGTAAATTCGTTGCCCTCGAATAAATCAAGGGAATATTTGGTCAATAAAGCTACTGCAGGGAAGAGCAATCAAGATTCTGGTCCTCATGAACTGGTAAATGTCACTCCCGTACATGCAGCTGAAGTTCTTTCTCCGGGTGCTTCTGTTGGTCATGATTCAAAGAGAAAAGTGACTAGTGCAATTCCAGCATATAGTCGAATACAGACTGCTGATGTTAATGATGTTGCCCGAGTGATGAAGGAAATTTTCTCTGAAACCTCATCAAAAACCAAAGCTGGTGAAACTTCTGGGAGCGAGGGCAGGAATACTCCTACTGCACCCGCACCCTTATCGAACCAGACACCGGATGTGTCAGATGAAAAAAGTTTTGATGGTAAATCAGCTGTCTGCACACCAGCTCGTGAAAAAGCTGCTCCAGCTTGTGATGTTCCCAAAGAAGAAAGTAAAAAGCTATCTGTTACTGAAGCTGATGCTAAAGAACTGGAAAAAAATGCAACTCTTGTGGTCGAGGCCTCTGTTCAGGGGGCTGATTCTTTGAAACCTGAATGCAAGACCCATACTGGCTCAGAGAATGTTGCAAGTTCGGTACAGGTTCCAGATGAAAATTTAATTACAGATATGGAGGTTGATATTACATGCCCTCAGAATGCCGGTGGCAAGCAAGATGTGTCTAAAGGAACTCCTGCTTCTGTCAGTGATCAAACAGGTTCTGGAGTTCAACCCAAGTCTCCCAGTCCAACGGAACTGCCTCGAACCTGTGAAAGTGCTAAGAGTGATTGTGTTGAAGTTTGTGATAAAGAAGTTAAGCCCTCAGAAGCATCATCATCCGAGACAGCTATGCAACCTTTGGAAACAGCAGTTCCTGTTTCTGATATCTCACAAGACAAGAGTATTGAACAGTTCCGGTCAGAAGCAGATGCAAGCAAGTCAGAGAAGAAATCAGTGGCTGCTACTGGCCCTGATAACATTCCAGATTCCAGCCAGCTTTCTTGCGAAACCACAATCACTGAGAGTGGCAAGGAGGCTAAGGGAGATGGCACTGACCCTATTGTTGAGTCCTCTAGCAATCAATTAGAATTATCTGCGGCATCTCCTACTAAGGTAGAATCTGATCAGTTGAATCAGAATAGTTCTGAAAATGAAAAATCGATCTCTTCAGAAGACTCTCTGGAAATGACTCGTGATGTTAGTAAGCTTGAATCCGCCGTAGAGTGTACAAAAGGCAGTCAGGGCAAAGAAATAAACCCCACAGGAACAGAACTTCATTCACCCCAGCCAGAACATGTTGCCAAAGCTCCATAGCTAGCCTACGGTTGATAGTTTTGATGTCTCCAATGACCGAAACAGCTTAATCTGATTCATCATATTCCCTCGATCGATAAGCTCTGAAGTTCTTTTTTCTAATCAAGAACTCATTTTTATTGTTCAGAGTATTATAGGATCGAAAATTTTACCCTTTCATTCAGGTTCTGTATGCAGATTGAATGATGATTGCAGCCTTGCAAGGCTCGATGATGGCTGTTATATATTTTTTATTTGACAGGCTTTGTTGAAGAGCTTACTTATGAGATAGATCGCGTTGCATTAATGGCGGATAAATGGTCGCTTAACTGGGCTCGACTGCAATGCAGTTGAGGCAAAAAGCAGGTCATTATTAAGCTTTGCTATGGTAGAAGCATGTTCCCGTCATGGATTTGTGGCAATGTTGGGGGATTGTTTACCATATCTTGGTCGTAAAGATATATTGGCCATGTGTGTTTTATTTAATCAAACTATGGCATTTAATAGTAAAAATCAAAATTTTATCCTCAATTATGAAAATAATTAGTAACTTATAATATGTCAACATTCACATGATTAGTTTATTTATATAAGGGAAAAAAATTAAATTGATATGGAGGATATTGTTAATGCCTTAGAAATTATGAATCCAAAATCCTTTGAAGATCCAAATTTCTACAATTTTGAATTACTAAGTAGGTCGTTTTATTTTTGAGATTTAATCAAATTGATCCTTTTACTATTAAATATAGATAGTCCTTCAAAAACAATATTAGATAAATTAGTAAATGCTTAAAAAATATCATTTCTTTTTTATGGAGTTGTTATTTTTAGAGTTTTTATGGTTTTGCAAATAATTTTTTTTGTTTAATTATGCTATTTTTAAACAGTAAATTTAACTTTGTTACTTTTTTTAAAAATAAAGGAATTAAATTAAAGGTAAATTATACAAATGGTCACTTAATAATGTTTACGTTCTTTTTTTTTGTAAATAATTTCTTTTTTTTAACGTTTGAATTTGTTCTTGTTTTGGTCATCTGTTATTAAATTTTAAATTGATAATAGAAATTTTTTTGACTGATATAATAACACATTTAATCTTCAGTATTTACATATTCTATCAATTTTATCTTAATTCTAATGAAAACTTATTTTAAATTGTTTTTTAAAGTTTAATTTTTATTAATCTATTTTGAAAATATTTTATTTACATAGTTTAAATTTTAAATTCAAGTATGCTACTTCAAAATTAAATTATTTTTAATTTATTAATGGTTGGATAGCTACCAATATAGTTTATCAATTTAGCAACGGATGATCAAAATAACAACGAATTCAAACTTTACTGTTTAAATTAAAAATTATTAAAGTTGAGTAACTAAAACAGTAACTCAAGCATAGTTAAGTGACCATTTCTAAAGTTTACCATAAAATTAATTCAGTTACCAATCATGTAAATTGTAATGGTGAGAAGAACCAAGTATTGATTGCTAATAGCACACATACATGGTATAGAAAAAAGTGGTAATAGAGAGAAACATGTATCAGCTACTGTTGCAAATCATATACTGAAATATGAAAACCAAACTGAAACTGAATCAAACATTTCGGTTTGATTCGGTTTTCGGTTTTCAGTTTTCTTTCAAGTTGAAAAGGGAGGGTAAATAATGGAGAAACAATGCAAGTAGAAACAAATGTCAATTTATTCAAAGCTTTTGCAAAATTTGATATTGTCAACGAGAAACAGAACCTAGTAGTAACATTGATTTCAATAGCTGCTACATACCAGCTTCAACCTTTATTTCATTTTTTGTTCAGTGAAAAGAACATGGCGATTTACACGAGGATCATACTTGCGGAACTCGAGTTTCTCAGCCACTTTCTTAGCACTTTTCCTCTTCACGTAGAAGAAACCAGTTCCGGCAGCCGAGACAAGACGAATGAACATGAAAGTCTTTTTCTTTTTGTCACCCATTTCTGGACATACATGATATATATAAAAAAAGAAAGAAGAATGAACATATCAGTAGAGACAGAACAAATCCGAGTCTGAGTAGCATAGACATTAATCACTCCAATTGGTAACCAATCATCAATTCTGTAGTTTTACAAGTGTAACCCTAGTCCCAAAACTAGAGGTTCCCCTATGACATGTATCCTTTTCAAAAGAAAAACAAACCCTAGTCAAGTAACATAGACATTAATCATCCCAACTGGTAATCAATCATCAATTCCGTAGGTTTACAAGTGTAACACTCTAGTCCAAAAACTATGAGGTTTGGCTATGACATATAACTTTTTTGAAAGAAAAACAAACCCGAATCAAGTAATCAATCGCAAATATTGATTACTCAAACTGTAATCAATCACCAATTTCATAGGTTTACAAGTGAGCACCCTATTCCCTAAACTGAGGTTCGGCTATGACGACTTTTTTGAAAGAAAAACAAACCGGAGTCTTGTAACATAGACATTAATCACCCCAATCGGTAATCAATCACAAATATTAATCACTTAATTGGTAATCCATCACTAATCCTGTAGATTTACTAGTCTAACACCCAAGTCCTAAAACTACACTCAATATTGGGGCCTTTCTTCATTATATTCCAAGTTCCAAAACCACCCCAAAACCCTAAAATTTCTAAGTTGATCGTTGATGGCAGCCATTTCAGAAGAAAAACCGGGTTCTTTTTGGCAACGATTAAGAACATATATCTAAAAACCCATTGCAAGTAAAATATAAAGAACCATAACCCAATGCAAGGAAAAGGAAAAACTTTTTTTCTTTTTTGCGTAAATTCAAATTCCATTTTCTACACTTAAAATCAGATGGAAAATCTCTGTAAATTTCAGCAAACTCAGTACTTTACTCCATCACATGAACCATAGAGAAATACACACATATTAATAAAGAAGTGGTTATAGCCATTAAATCAAAACAAAAGGATTGGAAAACTTACCTTTGAATTATGTGGCGGAATCACTGTCTTGAAATTAGCTGAAGAGAAGGCAATGAAATTGAAGAGAGCCACCAGGGTTTTTGGCTATGAGGACAAATTGAAATGATGAAAAGACGTAAATACCCTTCATTGCAGAAAAGATTAAGTTAAAATTTTGCTTTGTGGATTTAATCATTTATCCTTTTAACTCTATTTTTTTTTTTTTTATATTATGCATATCCGTATTATAGTATATGTTGGGAGTTTGAGATTATCCCTTTATTCTTCTATTGAGAGTGTATAATACTTTACCGTTATTTAGATTAAAAATTAAATTTTAAAAAGGGTAAAATGATTTTTACAGTTACTCTCAATTTTAAAATAGAGTAAATTAGCCCTACTTAGAAAAATTGAAAGTTCTAATTCCGGTCACTTTTTAAGCAATCAAGGACAATAATTAGTGTGTACATAATTTTAATTGGTATAACAAAAATTTTAACTTTTAATGTTTACATATTTTATTAATTTGGTCTTGATTTTTAAAAAAATTAATAAATTTAGCCTAAACATTTACACATTTACATAAATGCTGCATGCTAAATTTGTTAAATTAAGACCACATTGGTAGAATGTCTAAATTTTAAGAAATAAATTTATTATCATACCAATCAAAATCAAGTACAATTTATGAAAAATGTTAACTTAGGCTAATTGTCCTTAATTACTCACTCTCAAAATTGAAAAAGATTAAATTGATCAAGAAATAATTTGCTCAATATAAAAATTAAGGGGGACTAAAGAGTTCTGGTTACCGAAAAACTAAAGAATGAAAGTAAATTAGAGTAAAGAATGAAAGTCGAAACTCAACATAATATGAAAGTAAATTAGAGTAAAGAATGAAAGTCGAAACTCAACATAATATAGGGACTAATAGTAGAATTTTTGAGTATCACTACCTAACCAAAAAGAACTCCCAATTTCTCTCTCAAATCCCAATCTTCTCTTTCAGTTTAAAACAAAACCCATTGATTGATTAAGGTAAAAGATTAGTCACAATCTTAATTGTATTGAATTAACGACTTTTATTTTAATGAAGTTTGGATTATTTTACTTTGGGTACTTTTTTGATTGGTTCAGAAAGAAGCGATCTTTCTTCGGAAATGGCGAACGTGGTTGATGCGGCGGGTGAACCGATCCCGACATCGTCAGTTCTAATGGCGGCCGCTAAGCACATCGAAATTAATTGCATGTCCGAAAACGTGGAGTTCCTTAAGTGTAAGAAGAAGGATCCGAACCCTGAGAAATGTCTCGATAAGGGCCGCCAAGCTACTCGTTGTGCCCTTGGACTGTAAGCATTTTCATTGTTCAGTTTTTACCTCTTTTATTTCAATTTCTTTGTTGTTATTGTTGATTTCCTTTTTGCTGGATTTTGTTTCATATGAATTGGGTTGGAATTGATAAGGAATTCGTATGGGATTGATAATTAGGGTTTCCGGGGTAAAAGTATCATGGAGACTCGATTGCATTTTGTCCCCTCTGCTAAAAAAATGAATAAATTACTCCTTGTATATTAGATCAAAAGGCAAATTGGTTTTTTTGTTAAAAATTCTATCAATTTTTGCAGTAAAAAACTGGTTCTCCTATGTCACCATGAGATACATGTGGCACCCCACTTATTCCGTCAATATTGTCAATAGTACAAATGGATGAAATTTTTAATAGAAACTATCAATGTGCTTTTTGATCTAATGTACAGGGATTAGTTTGCCCATTTTTTGATTAGTGGGGAAAAATGCAATTTGACTTTTAGTATAGGGCCTCCATAGTATTTTTACCTGTTTTTGGGTTTTAAAAAGTTGAAATTTAGGGAATGATATTAAATCTAATATGTGTATAGTTAGATTATGTGCATAGTTAGAAATTTCAAAGTTTTTTCAATGTATTTTGAGGATTGTTGAAGGTGATATCTTGTGTTGCTCAAATTCTTCATTTTTCATTAAGTACCTTCAAATACATGGAAAAACTTTTAAAAACTCACCATACCCATGTCAGATACATACCTGTCTTCGACACTCACACTCAAAGTTCGAGGAACATAGGTCATATCTCTATATCCTTGTATCAGGCATGAAAATCGGATATCATTACTTTAAAGAAATACAAAGTGGAAGCAACATAGGTTCTATAATGTGAAAGTTTGGCTAGAGAAAACAGGGATCAGTCCTTGCCGGTTGGCAGCTGGAGAAATGAGTAGGCCGGGTGGTTTTGGATATGTCATTGAAAAAATAACTAAAATATGACAAATTTATGCAAATACACATGATCAAATTTAGAAATGAACCTCTATTGCGGTTTTGATTTGTTTAACATTTGGATGAGCTTATTAGTTTTAGATTCGCTTAATGTAAACCATGTTTTTTATTAAGTTTTTAGCCTTGTCTTTGTCAGTAAGATACCGAATACCATTTGGTTAAAGCATCTAACCAGTTCCTATATTTTACTCGAATGTGTAACTTCGGTTTTTGTATCATAGAACTGAGCACCAGTTGAATCCTTGCACCTTTGTATTGGAGCAAACAAGTAAAATTGATTAATAATGTTAACGGAAAACGGTCTAAAATGTGTAGATTCGAAGTTGGTTTCGGATTGGGTTTATTGGAATCTACCTCAGCCACATTTTCATATTTTTTCTATATTGTCTGCTCAATCTGCTTGAATAATCTGTAATGGTAACCATCTTATATATTGATGGTTTTAGTTCCACTATCAAAATCATACATATATATATGGGCTAATTTGGAGTTAAAAAATTGAATACACACAATATGCATATATAGATGTGTGTATGTGTATGTGTATGTGTATGTGTACATAAATATATGTGTGTATACATGTGGTGATGTTCAGTTCCCCATGAAAATGTGCTACATTTTATGTATAATTGGACACCAACATGAGTGCACTCAAAATTTGAAGAACCGTTCTCGTCCTCATGTCTAAATATGCATTCAATATAAATGTCAAACATGAGTGTTTTAAAGAAAATGAAGAATAGGGGTAAACATAGCTTCGATACTTTACACTTTTTGTATTTCTTTTCATAATCATGTAATGTTTTCGAGTGTGCAGGCTAAAAGAGCTTTATCAGAGATGCAAAGGCCCGATGGAAGGATACGTAGGATGCATGTATTACCATACAAACGAGTTCGATTTATGTCGCAAACAGCAACAAGCATTTGAGAAAGCTTGTCCTTTGGAGTGAGTGATATTTTGGCAATGGCAACAAACATTGCTTGAGATTTCCATGCTTGAGAAATAAATTTTTTAAAATGAAAGGACCGGTTTTGCATTTGAGCAAAAAAAACTTGTTGCACTACACTTTTATCCTGTTTTCCATCGTGATAAGCAGCAATGTCTTTTTTTAAGCTAAAATTTGACTCTCAAGCTGCCTTTTTTTTTTTTTAACATGATGATTACCCATTATGATGAATGATTTATTCGTGGTCTCATTCGGATATGCACTTTCGCATATGATTTTTGTTCTGGGGTTTAATAGTTTGGGGAAAAGTCTGTGAAATGTAGTTCTCTGTAGAGAGTTGATAATAGGTCTAGTATTATCTTCGGTCGAAATTTTGTCTCCTCGCCTTTGCTTAAGAGCCACAAGGGTTCACGAAAGTAGAGCACTGTTGTCATAAGCCTAGACCTTTAGCCTAGTAAACCAGGACAGCGCCTTTGTCACAGGCTTATACTTTAACCTAGCAAATCGCGTGGTTTTAGGCGGTAAATTCGTTTCAAATATGCCAAGACACTTATGTTGAAAGTAACTAACTTCGGTAGGCCTTAGGCGGTAAATTGATTTCAAATTTACTTAAATTAGCTTGAATTCTCAAAAACTGAGGATTTTCAAAGAGTTTAAAATTAAGTGTTGAAAAAAATGAATGTTAAGAAAATGGGTATTGAAATATAAAATATATTTGGTATTTTATTTAAAATTAAATATTAAATAAATTGTTTGTTAAAGAATAATATAATTTTAAATGAAATAAAATAAAAAATTCATTGAATTTATTTCCTATTAAGTGATAAGTAGGTCTCTATTTATTTATTATTTTCTATACTTTGATTATAGAAAAAAAATTATATCTATAGTTTTCACTGAGGGTTGTCAAACGTGTTTAGCAAATTAAGTTATTAAAAATATTAATTTTCAGTTGATTAATTTTTTTCAATACTTTATCGTGTGAAATAAAGCACAAGAAAGTAAAGCTTGAATAAATGCTCTCAAATTCATTATTGAGTAAAATGATTACAAGATTGAATAATACAAATGAGGTGGGGGAAGACTTTTATTTACAATTGAGTTTTTCTACATTTAACGATACAAATTAAATTATATCAACGACTCAGATCCAAGTTTTTTTAGAAGATAGAGTCTTAAGGAATTTAAATTTTCAATAATCTTATCTTTAGAATTACAAAATTACCCTGATAATTATAATTTACTGAAGTGTTTTACTGGATCACCAGACGACTTTCCACGATGTTCAAAGACTTAAGCAACTGTTAGTAGATTAGACAACCCCAATTTAATAAAATAATTGCTTCAGGCTATTCTATGTGCTTTGGTCACGAGCCTTTGTGCTCAAACTATAATATTTTCATTTACCAAAAAAATCTATTAGG
The DNA here is from genome assembly GCA_020496765.1 of Gossypium stocksii. Taxonomy (NCBI): domain Eukaryota; kingdom Viridiplantae; phylum Streptophyta; class Magnoliopsida; order Malvales; family Malvaceae; genus Gossypium; species Gossypium stocksii. The sequence goes on along the minus strand of CM035625.1, from coordinate 81,669,067 downwards.
ATTTGAATTCATGCCTTCATATAACATTTGTGGTAAAATGATACCTTTATTTTGAAGGAAATTGAAGTTTGTTATTATTTGAGTTAAGTTCATTTACACTATAATATGATTAGCAGTCTAATTCGGTCCCAAACCTTGTGCTGGACCATTTGAATAATTGCACCAATACTAATAATCAAAGTTGGAAATATTAATTAATAATTACACGTCTATAAATCTTTAATTTTTGGCCCCATCGTTTTGACTAATTTCATTATCTCATGTATTCATTCATCCCAAAATAAACGCAAAGTAGGAATAAATAAATAAATATTAAATGAAAATAAATTAAAGATAGACGAGCCCTATATTATAAATATAGAATTAAAATAATGAATACGGCCATTAATGTCATTTAGATGAAAGCTTTAATTAGATTCAAGATTCTTCCACAAGTGATGAGATTGGATCAAGATTGGATTAAAAATTAATTAATATATTGATTCGTATAAATGAATTGAATTAATTGGATCGAGAACAGTTCTAAATTAATTACATCAGATTTTATAATTTTTAATGCATATATTTATTTGTTATTTTTATGATTTTTTTAACAATTTATTTAATTAAAATCAGATGAATTATTGGATTAAAATTTAGTATCTAAATCAGTCTGATTCTAAAAACTGTACTAATTTAAAATTTTGATCCGAATGGGAAAGCTGAAAACTATCAATTCTGACTCGAATTTAAAATTTTGATCCCATTTATTTGAATGTAGACTTGACTTAATTTAATTTGATCATAAAAAATCAATAACTCAAACTTACTTAACCCAAATTCTAAAATGATTTAAACACAAGTTCATAAAAAAAAAAAATGAAACACGCATAGATTGTCATGCAGGCTGTCATATTTAAAAATTTAATTTTTTAATATATATTTTCGTTTAAAAACAATAATTCAAATCTTTTTAAAATGTTAAAAGCCAAATTTAACTAAAAAAGAGATCAAATTAATAAAAAAATATAAACATTAAGAATTAAATTTATCATTATACTGATTTTATATCCAACCATGTTTCATTATAACAGTGGGAAAACTCGAAAAAAAAAAACCTAAATTATCTATGTACTTTATCAACAATTTGCAGATTTTCAAAATCTTATAATTAATATGTATTTTGACCTTTGAAGCTTTGCGTGAGATTATCAATGGTGATTTCATCATTTTATTATAATATATTCTTTAGAAAAATGTATATATTTTAATTTTGGTCAACTTAATGAATCTCCCTTTTCTTCTTAAAAGTCACGCTTGCTCGTGCTTTGAAAAAAAAAAAAAGATCATTAATAGCGTTTTATCAATTGCTTCATTATTCAATGCATCTAATTCTAACTTGCTTTCCAAGTTTTCTTTTTCTTTTCTTTTTTTTTTAAATAATAGATTTAAAAAAATAGTTTTGACTAGGGTGAATATGATTTTTTTAATTATAAATTGTTGAGATGTTTATTATATATAAATTTATAATTTTATGATTTTTGAAAAAAATTATTTTTTAAGAGTTAGCTTAATTTTTTTCTATATTAATTTATAATTTCATCATTTATATCTTTCCTACCTTTTGTATTGAAGTGTGAAATTTATTTGATAAAAAAATGGTGTTGGAATTTATATTATTTAATGCATTCCAATGCTTAAATAATTGAAAGTTTTATGATTTTTCTGGCACATTTTTGTTGATTCTATTCTTTTCTTGGTGGAGAAGGTGTGATTAAGTTAATGCCACTTACGTAGTTTAGTGACTAATTATTTCTTATCTTAGTCTATGTATTTTTTTTAAACCATTGGTAAATTTTTAAAATTTTCTAATTAAAATAAGAGATATTATATATTTAATTGCGTTTAAATTTATAATCTTAAAATTGTTACAACAACAACGATGTTAAATACACTAATATTCAATTGCCAGTACTTAAAAAGTATTTAAATGCAATTAAATATATAATTTCCCTTATTTTAATTAGATGAATTTGAAAATTAAAGTATAAAAATACTTATAATACATTAAGAGAAACTATTTTTAATAAGATTTAAAAGTAAATTACATAATTAGTTAATTAATTTTTGTAAGTTTTCATTTTAAGTACCAAAAATAAAAAAAAATTCGTTACAATGATGAAAACAAGTTTAAAAACCCAAAATTAACATAAAATAATTTTAAAAAAATGGCACTAAGGTCAGCATAAACCCTATCCAAACACATCATATCGAGAATAAGAGAAAAGAAAAAGGATGTTTTGTGTTTGACCAAAGGATTAAAGAAATAGAACTAGTGGTAAAAGGAAAGCCCCTTCAACTCGCGTAAAGGCTTTAAATTTTTTGTTATTAAAGTCAAAAGCTTAATTCCTATCCTATCCAATCGATGTAACTAAATATATAAAAGCAATGCACTTTTCAAGTTCACAATCGATGTGGGACTATTTCAAAGGCAATTCTCATTCAATGGTTGTGAAACAAGATCTTTCCCTTAGTGGGATACCCCTTTGAAAACTAATTACCAAATGAGAGTTATATTAATATAAATTTAATTTAATTTTTTTCTGAAATTGACTCCAGATTAATATTAACTGAATATATATATATATATATATATATATCTCATTTCATCGGTCGACATGCATGTTAAACAAAATTTTCAAAGTTCCTTTTAGATTTGAATTCATGTTCAAAATGGGTTTGATTTTACAGATAAAACAATATTTAGCTTTTGAATTTGATAGTTTTTCAATTTGGTCCTTAAAATTTTTCCACATCATGTGAATTATTGGTCTGATTTTTCCTTTTTGGTTTCCAGTCCATGACATTTTCACTTTGTTTTCATTGTACTTTTTGCATCAAACACGGCAAGTCATATTGAAGATGTCTCAAAAGAAACAAAGTCTACTGATCCAAAATAAAGAAAATCAGAAACAAAGTCTGAATAGTTACCTGTTCCCTTACCTGCCAAAACATGTCCAATTCAAACATTACACATATTTCGTTATTAGTCCCTGTATTATGCATAAATTATGAATTTAATTTTTATACTTTTGAAAATTTGAAATTTCAATATTAATGCAAAAAGACATCAATTAAATACATCAATTGGATTTTTTTAGTAATATGTAGAATAATAAATTAACATGACATTATACATATGCTAAATATATATTTAGTCAAGACTAGAATTTCAAAATTCAATAATATATAAGGACTAAAAATGATCAAATTAAAATATAAAAATTAAACCTAGAACTTTATATAAAATATAAGGACTACTAATGGAATTTAACCATATGTTTAACTAAGAAAATGCCCAATTGAATAAATGAAAATGAAGACCCCCAAGAAGTCATAGTATATGTCTAAGGATCAACCATAAAAAAACAATGGTTGTTTCATTACTTTTTTTCAATGTTTATTTCATTACTAAAAGTTATACATTTCGGTATCAAAGGTAATAATATTGACTTTTAGTATTTAATTCGGGTTTTATGATTGATTTCATTAAAGTTAATTGAATAAATTTAGTGCTAATTGTGAATTATTTAATTTTTGTGTTTAATTTGTTAAATATAGTTTGATGATTGTGCTTTTTTCAACTAGTAAGGTTGATTTAATGAAATTTAATTATTAATATTATTAATTAATTAAGCATTTCCATCTTATCAATTATAAAATCCGATTAAACACAAAAAAAATTAATATTGTTAACTTTAGTACCAAAATGTATAACTTTTGTGTACCACATAGGGAAGCTTGCCTCATTAATCCTTTTAGAAATTGCAAAATTTTAAATTAATTTAATGGTAAAATTGTATTTCGACTCTACCTAAAATTTAAAATTTAATTACATCTTTTTTAAAATTGAAAAGTTTAAAATTTAATCTCTTAAAAAATTGTAAAACTTTATGCTAATACGATGCAGAAATTAAAATTTTATCTCCCAAAATTTATAATTCATATTCAACCCCTCCAACTAAAAAATAATACAAGTACTTTTTTAATGTAAAGGATGATGTATTGAGGCTAATGAAATTAATATAACATGAGTTTTTAGTTACCATATATATAGGTGAGGTGAGGTGAGATGCTTGACTTTCAAACATTATAAAATTTCCAACTTTTCCTTGTTTTTATTTTTTATTTATAATTTCGGTACTGTTTAAAAGTTATAAGAATCTGATGCAGTACTCTTAGAGAAGACATAGTTTCACCTCATTTGTCTCTTGTCTCTAACCAATAATACCTCCATTAATTTTCAGAACATTTATCATTCAAAAACTCCCCCTAGTTTATTTTGAAACTGCATATATTTATTTTATAATTTCTTTTGAGTTTTATAGTTTCAGACATTGATGTAACACTTGTTTGATCACTTGTCTGAAAGAATTTTCTTTCTTATTTTAGCTATGAAAATGTCAAGGCGACTGAGAAATTCATGGATGATTATAGTTTTGATCATTGGAGCAAGTCTTTACTCTGTCGAAGCCGAGCCTCATCGGATTCTGTTGGATACCGATGCCGATACCGATGATTTCTTCGCTTTATTGTACCTGTTGAAGCTTAACAGATCGGAATTTCGTTTGGAGGTAAGCTATATAAAGAAAAATTGTAACAACTTAAAAATTAAATGAATGGTTCATCATTTGTGATTGCAGGGAATCACTATCAGTACAAATGCATGGACTGATGCTGGTCATGCAGTGAATCAAATTTATGATATACTTTATATGATGGACCGTGATGATATACCTGTTGGAATAGGAGGAGAAGGTGGGATTATGGAAAATGGTACGATACAACCGAATGTTGGCGGTTATCTTCCGATTATCGAACAGGTACTCGGCAGTTCGAGTTTTGGATTATGTGTTGGTTCGAGTTGTTTTTATATACATGTTGTTTTGTAATTTGATTTAACAGGGAATGACGACGTACGGAGGCTGTCGATATAGGCAAGCAATTCCGGTAGGACTTGGTGGACGGTTAGATATCGACACGAATTATGGTCTTCGAAAAGAGTTGCTTCCATGGGGTAGTCGGAGATATGTTCCTCTTCAACAGCTTACTGCACAGCGAGTGATGATTGATACAATATCTGCTGGTCCTACTAATGTGATTCTTACCGGAGCTCATACAAATTTTGCTATTTTCCTTATGAATAATCCACATTTGAAGAGAAATGTTGAGCATATATATGTGATGGGTGGTGGGGTCCGGTCCAAAAACCCGACGGGTTGTTGTCCCGCGAATGGTACGTCGTCTTGCCAGCCTCGACAGTGCGGAGACCGTGGTAATCTGTTTACGGATTACAATAGTAATCCGTATGCCGAGTTCAATATCTTTGGAGATCCTTTTGCAGCATATCAAGTGCTTCATTCAGGTATACCGTTAACACTTGTTCCCTTGGACGCAACGAATACGATCCAAATAACGGAGGAGTTCTTCAAGGCGTTCGAGGAGAGGCAGGGCACTTATGAGGCGGAATACTGCTTTCGGTCCTTGAAAATGGCTCGCGATACTTGGTTCGATGACCAATTCTACACGGTATGTACCCTGCAAAATGCTAATGCCGTTAGTCTTATGTCACTAACCGTTGTGTTACGATGTTTTGCAGAGTTATTTCATGTGGGATTCATTCACGTCCGGTGTAGCAGTCTCCATTATGCGTAATTCGCACAAGAATAATGGGGAGAATGAATTTGCAGAAATGGAATACATGAACGTAACCGTAGTTACTTCGGACGAGCCTTATGGAATATCCGATGGTTCTAATCCCTTCTTTGATGGCCGAAAAATTCCAAAGTTTAATCTAACAAAAGGCGGAGTGCATAGCGGCCATGTCCAGACAGATCTTCGAGACCCGTTTTGCTTCGTCGAGGAGGGAAAAGGGAAATGCAAGGATGGTTACACAATTGAGGTAACTGGTCCTGATGCAGTTCATGTTCTCGTTGCGACAGAGGCAAAACCGAATAAGGACGTTAGCAGCAAACTCGACCGGGAATTTTACATAAGTTTTCTCGATGTAAGTTCTTATAAATATTTCATTGAATGTCTGATATTTATGTCTGATGTGTCATGAACATTGTTTGAACCTGGTATGTGTAGGTTCTGAATAATCCGGAGCATACAGGGCGGTTCAATCTTATGACCGAGTTCCCGTATTACAGAGAAGTTTATTACAAACCGGATTTTCGGAACAAAAAGGGGAAACCAGTTGTTTTCGATATGGATATGAGTGCCGGAGATTTCCTGGCTCTATTTTATCTCCTCAAAGTACCTGTTGAAGTGCTCGACGTCAAGGTAATGGGTTTTGGTTTCATCGGTTTCACTTGCTTAACTAAGAAGTAAGCCTTATGAGCTCTCCAAGAAAGCAGGTTTAAATGGTTTAATATGCTCGACTTTCTCCTTATGCAGGCAATATTGGTAACTCCGACCGGTTGGGCTAATGCTGCAACTATCGATATCGTCTATGATTTACTACACATGATGGGTCGGGACGATATTCCGGTTGGTTTAGGAGACGTATTTGCAATGAATCAATCCGATATAGTTTTCCCTCCTGTTGGACACTGTAAGTATGCTAAGGCTATCCCGCATGGAAGCGGCGGATTCTTGGATTCAGATACTCTTTATGGGCTAGCTCGGGAATTACCGCGAAGTCCTAGAAGGTGTTGTACAATGTCCTTGTTGCTCTTTAACTGTATTTCTTGTCGGAAAATGCTCGGGAACTGGACTGAAACATGTCGGTTTTAACTGCAGGTATACTGCAGAAAACTCTGTTAAATTCGGAGCTCCTCGGGATACTGATAATGCCGAACTAAGACAACCTTTGGCATTGGAAATTTGGAACTCAACATTGAAAACTTTGGATCATGGATCAAAAATTACTATATTGACAAATGGACCTTTGACTAGTTTGGCCAAGATTATAACTCAGACAAGAACAGCTTCATTTATCGAGGTACTTGGGTTTTCGATGTTTTCTCGGAATCGACTCTTCTTGCGATATTATATGCCATGTCGAGTGATATTAAGATTTTTTTTACTTGCTGTAATTGCAGAATGTGTATGTTGTTGGAGGACATATCAACCGAAGTCACCTCGATAAAGGAAATGTGTTCACTATTGCTTCCAACAAGTATGCTGAATTCAATATGTTTCTCGATCCATTCGCTGCGAAGACGGTCTTCGAATCGGGGCTAAACATCACACTCGTTCCCCTTAGTATTCAACGCAAAGTTGGTCGGTTTCTAAAGACACTCGAGAGGCTAAAGTTGACGAGGAAGACTCCCGAAGTTCGGTTTGTCAAGCGTTTGTTGTCCCGACTACAAGCGTTGCAACGAACTCATAAGAGATATCACCATATGGTAAAGTTTTTAAATGAGCTTAAAAGAAAATTTCAGTTTATGCTTGGTTTATTGTGCTACAAGTAACAACCGAATCGAATTTAATTGCAGGGTACATTCTTGGGTGAGATCCTTGGTGCAATATTATTGGCTGAAAAACATCACAATCTGAAACCCGAAACAGAAGAGATGGCCATTGGTGTCATTGCCAAAGGTGTCGAATCGAGGGACGGGCAGATTTTAATTGATAAAAAACGAGGGAACACGGTGAAAATATTGAAAAATGTTGATCATAAGGCTTATTATGAACTATTTGCCAATAGATTGGGTGATGAAAAGCAATCTGCTGTTTTAGGAAGCTATGATGAACAGAAAAAAATGTGGAGAACACCATCGAATCGAATTTGAAAATGGTTCAGATCACGAACTTGAGTTTTGTTTTTGTGTTAGTGTTGCGGATTTATCTGTATTTGCTCAATCTGTTCATTGTAGACTCTTCCCCAAGGGAGACCATATGCTTCAAATAAAGCAGAGTTAAATGAAGAAGCCATAAAAGCTCATCAAACCCAAACTCAACTCGTAAATTACATCAAATCAAAGCAGTCGAAATACGGAGACCTGCACTCGACTTGTTCAACTAACGAAATATTTAAGAAATCTCTTCATTCATCAAATTCAAGCTCAAGGTCTGATGAAGAACAAGAAGAGAACTTCATTTTATGTCATTACAAAACACTATTTGCCACTTAAAAACCCAATTCGATTGTCGGAACTGACCCACCGGATGCCATGATCTGTTGCTCTAACTGCAATAGCAAAAGAAACTCATTATTTTAAACCAAAAACCCATCATGAATGAATGAACCAAATAAGCAAAAAAAATAAAAATAAAATACTAGGGTTCTTTTTAAGTACTAACCCTGAACAAAGTTTCAAACTTGTTCTTCACAAGGTAACACTCTTGTTTCACTTGTTGCAGACATGTTAGGCACCTGTTTTTGAGCTTCCATCAATTTCAATCGAAAAAAAGAACCGAAAAACGAGATACTTTTCGAAGTGAAACTAAAATCTCACCCTTCGATGTTCTGCACATCACAGTAGTTGCGGAAAGCAATGCAAGCATTTTTAACCCTTTGTGCACCAATGCTGTTTTAAAACACACACAAGGAACCATTGAGTCTTCTTAGAAAAACAAACAACGAGCAATCATGGCCAAGCTGGTAAGGGGTTCTCAGTCGTAAATTCAAGAGAAGATTATAGCAAAAACGAACGGTTTATTGGGAAACAGGCTCGTAGACTCGAACTTTGTTCTTACATGATCGGTTTGATTTCGAACAAGGCAACCAAGTTGTTCAAAAGAATCAAAATGGACAGATATTAAAGGGTTTCTTCTCTATCAAGTTAATGGTTTTAAGACCTTTTTTATTTGAGTTACCCCAATCTTTTTGCAGTGAAAGTTCGAGGTCAAACTCTTTTATTAGTCCTTGTACTTTTTATAAGTTATGAATTTAGTCCATGTACTTTTATTCAGTCAATTTTAGTCCTTATACTTTTCAAATTTTAAAATTTCAGTCCAAATCCAAACACTAGCAGTTAAATTTTGTACTAAAGTTGCAGATTTTGTACATGATCTCCAATTAGATAATTCTTAGTCCCTAGATTTTGCTATAATATTTAGACATTTTGTACATGTATTCCACTAAAAATGACCAAATTAAAGATATGGATTATTCCGCTGTCTTGAGCCACCACCCATTCAATACTAGTACAAGGACTAACAGCAGAATTTAACCAAACATTAAGCTACAACTTTCAACTACTGTTGAAAACAAAAAAGATATTCAGACAAAATGTAAAACAGTAAAGCAGCAATTTTATAATTACCTGGAACTGCTACCTTTCAATTGATGAACATGGCTATCAAGTTTTTTAAAATCCACATTTGGCTGATCTCTGTAAAAAAAAAAAAAGAATAATCTTTAAAAAAAAAAAGCAGCAGCAATGGCAGGGATGAATGAAGAATTTTGACACAGTAACTCAGTGAGTTTCTTACAAAGCAATGGTGAGTTCATTGAGGAGTTTCTCGGAATCGTCGAAGAAAAGGGACACAACTTCGAAGACAAAGTCTGGGTTACTATCATCTTGAAGCTGTTGAAGCTGTAAGAACTGAGCATCCAGGAAACCCTATTTTTTACCAAAAAAAAGAAGGAAACAAAATCAAAATATACCCAAAATGAGATTTTTGTTGGGTTTTTTTGGGGGTTACCTCCATAAACAAGGATTTTGTGTAGTCCACCAACCTTCTCTGCATTTGAACCAACTCCATTTTCTCTTTGCCTTTCTTTTGTGTCCAAGAACAGAGAAACCAAAATTTTCTCACTAATAAATGCTGCAAATATGAGTGTACATATATAAATATGCAAATCCGAGAGTGTATAATTATGTGACCCAATCCCAATAAAGGTGAAAGCTTTGTGGCTTAAATTTTGTATCTTTTGGGGGTTAGAATTGAATGGAATTCTTGCACACTCAAAAAGAAAAACAAACAAACAAAAGGGTATAAATGCTTTTATAAACTTTTCAGAGGGATTTGATGTTTGTTGGGATTTATAATTTGCTACAAAGATTCCAAAGTTTTTTTTTCTCTGTCCAAGTCCAAGTGTCGCAAGTTGCCATTTTTTTTGGGTTAAGGAAATTTTGTCCCTTAAATTTGTTAACTAAGTTGATTTTGGTGTTGTATTTTTTTTTTGTCTATTTTGATAATTTAATTTAATAATTAGACCAATTTTTATCCTAAACTTATAAAAGGTAAAAGTTTGATTATGCAGTATTTTGATTTCCTACCACGTAATTACTTGAAAAATAATTTTTAAAATTTTTAGATAATAATGTGATATAATTTTAAAGTATCACACTATTAAATTTTCTCAGAACTTAATTCTAAAGATTAGAATGAATTTAATTGTCAAAGTTCAAATATCAAAACTGACAAAAAAAATATAGGTACCAAACTAGACATTATTACTAAGTTTAGGAGACCAAAATTCATATTAACCTTTTTCTCTCTCTTTGAGACCTTAATTTTATAGTCTAATTGAGTCAAATTTTTAAATAAGAAACAAAATTCTCTTAATATTGTATTTTTCATTTACAAAGCTCGAATCTCAAACTTTATTTAAAGAGTATTGAACTCATCACTCATAATTTGCTTATAATTATTTTTAAAATTTTTTAATTTAAATTTTTATAGTAATTAAATTAAAATATATTACGTGTTTAAATGTGCTGAGTTCATAATCTGAATCAGTACCCAGTTAATCTTTTTTATTATTTAAAACATCAATAAGATAAATATTAATTTTATATTAATGTTTTTTAATTATATTAAGTGAAAATTTATCTAGACTAATTTCTAGCAATATATATATGTATATATAACTAGTTTCGCTTTAAGTTAATTATTTTTTGCCTAAATTGTTCAAATTTAAAAGTTATAATATGCTCCAAGTTTCTGTATTCTTTATATATTTGAAATTTAGTCTTTGTATTTTAATTTTTAAGAATTTAGTGCCTCTATTTTTAAAATTTAAAAATTCAAGTCCAATTATTATCATCATTAAAATTATTTTGTTAATCTTACTTGTGTGACATTCTAAAATTTAAAAAGTACTCGTTTGATAATCATGTGACAAAGAAATAGTATTGTAATGAACCTAAATTTAACAAAAAAATTTAACGAAATTAACAATTTTAAAAATTCATATCAACATTTTAACTAGAATAAAATATTTCAGTTAACTAATAGCATTATAAATGTTGATGTACCAAATTATATAAAAATTAAGGTATAAAGATTAAATCTTAAATTTAAATATTGTATATGTGTCAAAATAAAAATTTAACTATATTTATATAGTTTTAAAAAAATTGAAATTTAACCAATAATGTGAAAAAAAAAAAAAAGACACTTGTCAAAGAAAGAAAATCCCATGTTTTATTTGAGTTTGAAATGGTAAATATGATATTTTCCTCCAATTACTTTGTGTCATGTGGTTAAAATTATGGACGGCACGACTATATAATAAAAGAATATTTTAAATGATACAAATTGAATTATAAGGATTAACATATTTAAAATTTTAATATTAAAAATATAAAATTATCTTCGTAATAATATAATTTTATAAAAGAAACATGATTTATAATAAATTTTCAATTAATGCCACAAGACTAAATAATAGTATTAATTTTAATATATTCCTTCTCAATTTCATTTTAAATAATAATTTATAAAAAAAAACCAATGAAAGAATCTTGTTAGGGAACAAGAAGCATTACATACAGCTAATTTTACTTATTTTAAAATTAAAAGAAAATATTGTTCAAATGATATTATTAATTTTTTTAAAATTATTTATTATAAAATAAATATTTACCATTTAACTAATTATTACATATATTATATATTTGTTTTTTTTTTCAAAATATGATATGGTAGAATCATTTCTCAAAGTTGAATTCCTTGGGATATTTTATTTTGTGTGGACAAGATAAAAGCATAAACGTGGAGAAAGAATCCTTATCTTTTGCCAATATTTTGTTCTTTAAAAAAACATTTGATGGTAAATGAATCCAACGAATCACAGTAGACGGAATTTTAAATAATTTATAATTAATTCGTAATTATGTTCAAATAAAATTTTCATTATTTTTTATTTTATTTATTCACGAGATATTTTATCCTAATTTGTTGTTAGTGCATAAAAATTTATGCATTAACAACAAATTAAATATTACACCGAAAAAATTTGGTAGATATCTATGTCCATTGCATTATTGGTCTGTTTTACATTATTGGCGTATGTCATTGGAATGATCACAGTCAATATGTTTATGATGAATATTCCGATTACCTGCACTTAGGCCCCCTTTTGCTATTGTTGCTAGAGGATATTGAATTTTATTTTATTTGTCTACCTTAATATTTAAAAAAAATTCTAGTTGTATTATAAATAAAAGTTAACATTTAAAAAATGTTGATAAATCAAGTTCGAGTTGAACTTAAATAGGGACAGATATCAAAATTATAAATAAATTTTGATCTAATTTGTAAAATTACACATGGATTTTGATTTTGTGTAATTTTATAGATTAAATTTTGATTTGTCTCAATTTTTAAAATCATTGACAATATTACAGAATTAACATAATTTTATGTTAATATATTACATACACAAATAATTATATTAATTTAATATGAAAAGAAATGTACTCAATTGAATTTTTCAAACACACTTAAGTACATATTGTTGTTTAATTTAAGGATATGTAAGAATTTACATGTGGTAATAAGAATGGTATAAAAAAAATTTTAAGGTTTAAAAAGGCTGGATCTGATTAAAAAAAATTTCTCAAAAAATAATACCAAAACTAAAGATTATTGATCACGTATTCACAGGCCGGCCCTCACTCATACAGACCGAGCCGCCTCACCCGATCTTTGGAGCGGTTTATATCCACCACATAAAAGGTTGACCACATGGGAACATATTGCTTTTAGCTGCAAATTCCCAAGGCATCTATGGTTGGATAAAAAATTTCCGTCCATTTTTTACAGCTAATATATGTTTTCAAGCACGAGTAGAATTTGGAGAATGATAAACTTAGCTATCTGATAAAGACTTAAAAGATAAAATGATAATCTTCATAAAGAATGTGTTGACCAATGCTTATAAGACCGGATCCGGTTTTACAAACAAACGGGTTTTTTCGGGGCAGACGGAGGACGAAATCGGTTAAGTACTTAGTAGAGCTAAAGGAAAAGGAACATGTATGAAAAATCAACAAATAATCCACATGAGAAAAGTTCAATAGCAAAAATAATCATGTAAAGATGGGAGAGCATGTAATGTAAAGTTTAACATACTTTGCAACTTCTTCTACAGTATCCAGGAAGCTCGGGAGATCCAATCATGTATTCCGGGTTCTTCGAACACTCGCCGAGAACAGCCCATCTCTCGCAGCTTTCGTTCGAATCCATGCAGTTACCGCCAGCTGCCAAATTTTTGTCAAAAGAGTCAACATGAATCCACTTTGTTGCTGACCATTTCTCACCTTCGGTTACTGGGCATCCGGCGTGAAGACTGCTTGGATCGGGGATAGCATTAGGGTGGAGACTGAAGAAGAGAAGGGCATCCCCTCTTCGCGGTTTCACTAATTATTTCAGAGATGCAATGGTAAGAAAACAAGAAGATATCAATTAATAACTTGAGTAAAAGTATATAAATTTTCAGAAAAGCCGTTCTAGTTTCTATGTGGCTAACCTGCAATGCCTTTCTTTGCACAGCCCGAAAGATCGTCTTTTGCAGGAGTCGTGTGAAGTGACGATTCCTGTTGATGAAGTTAAATTAGAAAATTAGTATTAAGTATAATAACATAACCACAATCATCCCCGCCTAGCACCGTATTGGGAAGCTTATCCCATTTATCATCCATAAGCATGTATCTTATATGTAAGAACAGATCTCAAAAACTTCCAAGGATGAAATCATGAAGCCTAAAAAATGTTTAAACCATGAGAAAGCACCAGTCGAAAAGAACGTGCAACTTAAATCATGTGAAATAACAGCGGAAGAGTTCTAATACGATTATGGACACTTGAACAAACCTCTGCTTCGGGGAACACGGTTTCACCACCTTTGGTCACATTTGTAAGATACATTAGTACAGTTGCCGTGCGGTGTCCACCCCTGGCAATGTTCACCTTGTCAACAAAGTAATCATAATGCGGATCATATTTCTGTCCATGCTCATATCTCAACACTTGTATGTCTTCCCCATTTTCTGGAATGAGAGAACAAATCATGTTAATATGTACTTAATTTAATCAAAATTTCTAATGTTTTTCCTCCATTTTCCTAAAATATATATACAGATATGTATGTACTTGGTTTTACATTAAACCTATCATACATAAGGGTTGTCACTAAACCAGGGAGTAACATGAAGCTTTATGATGAAGACTAGAAGATAATCACATTAAGATTATTTAGATATTGAATGTTCACAGATCCTTAATGCTCTGTTTGGGAACATGAATTTCAAATTTTGGATTTGATTTCATTTATTATATAAATGGTAAGAATGTGATGCATAAATTATGAGCTAATTAGTTGAGATTCAATACAATATATGTTAGAAAAAGATAAAAACATCTATTTGTGAAATCCAAGAATACTTTAAGAATTTCAAATTTATTACTAAATAGGCATCTAACAAATACATGAATTTTGAGAAATTATCATGAATATTACATTTCTAAATAGTTTACTACTTAATTTATACTATTTTTGAAATCCAAATTCTAAAATCCGAATTCTCAAAAAGCTACCTAAAAAAAAGCACTGGAGATGCATAAATTAGCTATCCAGCTATCTGATTCACAGACATAGAAATGTGCAGAAATAACAACCTTTATCCTGTAAAAGTACCATGGAGCCCAATGTACTAGGAGTTAGATTGCATTTTGCCCCCTTCACTCAAAAAATGGGCATATTAGTCATTGTACATTAGATCAAAGAGCAAGCTGATCCTTTCCAATTATACTGTTAAAAACTAACGGGGTTGACAGAATAATCAAATAGTTACCTGTGGCGTGCCACGTTTACCTTGTTTTGACATACAAGGCCTAGTTTTTAATAGTAGAAATGGATGGAATTTTTAACAGGAAGACCATTTTGCTCTATAATCTAATGTACAATGACTAATTTGTCCATTTTTTGAGTAGAGGGAGCAAAATGCAATCTAAATCCTAGGACAAGGGCTCCATTGTACTTTTACTGCCTTTATCCTACGCAAACTGCAGAACATTCAACATTTTCCATGCTCACAGCATAGTCTCTGGTCAATCTTGTCAGTTGAGACTTATCAAATAAGGTTTCGTGCATTCAAACTGGAGGATACAATCACAATAGCAGAACCTAACTAAATTAATCATTAAAATGCAACCTAAAACCTTGACGGCTTGAAGATATAATTCAAAATTCAGTAACCTATAATCATTATGGTGTGCAAGAAATCTTCACATCTTGTCAAAAAGTCATGAAAACATAAATTTATGCCAAGGAAACAAAGGAAGTGATTGTAGTAGTCAACACCAGTTGGTGCCAATGGTACTCAGGCACCAAGCGTCAGCTGGTCCCAACGATGCTCGAGCACCAATGACCAGCTGGTGACCAATCTTGCTACTACCCAAATTAATTATGGTAAAAAGTTAAGGAGAGAAAGATGCATGACCAACATTTTTCTTGAGCATTCATACCTTTGGGAAGAAATGTCCATGTTGAAATCTTGTCCTCAATACCAGCAACAATAGGATCCTAAAAAAAAATGGAGAGTTTACATAATGTGTCTCGTAGAAATACCCAATAATCAAATGCATAATAGTTTCAATGTTGTGAGTGCATCCTTTAAAAACTTATGGCTAAAAGCTTGTCAAAGAAAACTCTTTTGAACATCATTAACATATACTTTTCATGATAATATGCCATACAACTCAAGGCTATATAAACAATGCAAAAGCATGAAACTATGGGACCAGCACTATTATATGTAATAATAAAAGCATGAAATTTACTACAATTTTCACTAAATCCCACAAAAATAGTTTCCTTATATATCAAATGGCCAATGTTAGAACGGGTCGAAGCCAAAACATTGCTTTAGTGGGCAGAGATGAATCATCAATTTTTGGGGGGCCAAAGTGCAAATTTATCATTATACTAATATGCAAATTCATAAAATATTAAGGGGCTAAATGGGAAATCTACCATTTTGGGGGATGGGGTGGCCGGGGTGGCCAAGGCCGGCCCTCCTTAAAGCTTGGTTTCTATAAATGCCAACAATTAGGAACTTCCATGATTGGATCAAATTAAGATTTAAAAGCAATACAAATATAATGCATAAAAAAGTGGATAAATGATTGAACCTTTGCTTTAGAAATAAACATCCCTGAGCTAGTACGGACTTCGCTAAGCTTGCTTTTTCCACTAACATTATCAGCAACCGCAGATCTCTTTAGCTCAGATTTCGCCTTCATAGTAATAAAAAAAGATCGAATCATTATAAAAGTACTGAAATTAAATGAATTCAAGTCCTAAAACAATCGATGGAAGTGGAAATGCAACTTACAAGAGATATCAAGTGATCGCATTCGAGGTCCGTCAAGAAGCCTTCATAGACAAAAGCTCTGCAAAAGAACAAGAAAATCTTTTTAAAACAAAAAGAAAATGAAATTTCTACTGAAAGCAGTGGCGAAATGAAGAGAAAATTGAGACCTAGGTTTCCAAGAAACTTGTTTGACTTTAGAAGGATTGATAATGGAGCTTGGAGGAGACAAGAAGGAATAGCAAGACTGGTACAAGAATGAAGCGATTGAGAAAAATATCATGAATCGCAATGTGCAACTCCTAGAAGCTGCCATTGAATATGTCGAATGATTCGGATCGAAACTGAGATTTTCCGCGAAAAAGAAAGAATAAAAGTCAAAATTTTCTCGGGAAAATGACACTTTCTTGATCTGATTATAAGTTCTGACTTTCTGACAAAGAGAGTTATTTAATTAAACTGTAAGAGCAGCCATTCACGACGGTTGGTTACACTTTAACTGGTTATTACTTTATATGTGATGAGATAAACGGTGCCGTTTTATATGATATTTTCGAAAAAAAAATTATTAAGTTGTAAAATATGCTTTGTATTATTTATATGGTTGGAATTTATTTTTTATTTATTTTTTTATTTTTATGAATTTTGTTACTCTATTTTTTATTTTAAAATTTAAATTCAATTGTTAATATAATTAAAATTTCGATATATTTTGAAATAAAAATATTCTTTTGAAATAAATGTAATAAAAAAGATGATATTATAATGCATTTAAATTTAATATAACAATTTTATTGATGTTAATAGCTGGATTTGGATTTTTAAATTTAAAAATTAAATGGATTAAATTTTTTAAAATAAAAGTAGAAGGATTAAACTCTAAACCTATAGAGAGTATAGAAACTAGAGTACAATTTAGCTATTATTTAATTATGGTATAATAATAAATCTAGCTCCTAATGTTTACATCTTTTATTAATTTGACCTTTATTCTTTTTTTTAATTAAATTTGCTTATTAACCTTTCATAAAGAATCAAATCATTTTCCTTTTAATGGAAATGTTGATTAAAACATTATTTTTTTTATAAATTTTATAATTTTATAATAATTTTAATAATTTTTAATTTTTAAAATATATTTCTTTAAATTTTTTGAAATGGAAATGTTGATTAAAACATTATTTTTTTTATAAATTTTATAATTTTATAATAGTTTTAATAATTTTTAATTTTTAAAATATATTTCTTTAAATTTTTTAAAATTTAAAAAATCAATTAATTGTTGACATTCATATTGTAATACATAATATGCCTCGTCAACAACGCAAGTTGATTTGATAAATAATATAAGTTTAAGAATTAAAAGAGATAAAAAAATTAAATAAATAGCTAAAATAATTTTTTATAAAGAACCAAATAAATCATTATGTCTAATAAAATTAAATTTAACATCTTAAAAATTTATAATTTAGTTTTTTTTTAATTTTTTTTTAATTTCGTCCCTGCTTCGAGGGCCATCCTAACCATGTTACAGCATGGAACAGTTTTAATTCTGGGACTGTTAAACAATGAGATTTCATGCATATTTGTCAATTGAATCATGATTAGAGGGATAAAAAAGTTTCTATTAAGTTTTTAGCTAGGTAAAAGTATAGTAGTAAAACGCAATACTGAATTTTACCTTTTTAGTCGATGACCAACTTCGACTTGAATCTCGAAAGAACTCCAATCCTTTCCCTGTTATAACTAAACTGAGTGGAATTTATCTTTTCTCAATCATGTTTTTTTTCACTTGTACATTTGGTACGTTGCTATGCTCGAGCTGTTTGATTGGTGAGAAAAGAAAATTCAAAATCCATGTCAAAGGAACATGATGAAATATAATCCCTTAAATTGTAGCTTCTTCACAGTTCGAATAATCACCTTCTGGCAATGCACAGAAAAGTGAAAAAGGTTTTCTCATAGGAAAATTTTTTTGGCTGAAGTGTCAGCAAAAGAAAATGTAAAAAAGAACAAAAAACTGGTAGTTTGTTTACTTTGTTTCACGTTCAAAAGACCCAAAATTCAATAACCTAATTATAGGAAACAAAGTAGTTTCAAACTTTCAGTTTTCAATTTGTTTTTATAGATTTATGCCAAAATAAGGGAAATGGATTGAGAGAAAGCCTACTTTTAGGCACAAAAAACCAGGTGATCCGTCGAAGTAAAAAAAAAAAATCCAACATTTCAATTTTCACACTTTTTTTTATTTTCATTTTCAGTATCTCCATATTCTTTGGCTATTGTTGTTTTTTTGTTTGGCTTCTATGGTCTCCCTGGTTTAAAACCAAAAAAACCATGGGAGGTACCAAAGAACCTTCTGCACATTCATGGTATATTCTTGCATATTGCTTCTTTTTTTTCATTTTCATTTTGTTTGTGTTTTTGCAGCATTGGGTTTTCGAAGAATTTTAGAATATTCATATGTTCTTATGCTTTGATGTTATATGTGTACATACATATATTGTGCGGATGCTTTGAGTTTAATTTTAAGGTTTACTTTCATAAAATAATTAGCATTTGATGATTTGAATCATTTTTTTCTTCTTTTTTTGTGGCTTCTCAGGTCTCCCTGGTTTGAAAAGCCATGGGGGATACCAAAGATTCTGCTCATTAATGGTACTTTTGAATGCATCCTTTTTGGACTTTTAGCCTTTGAGTCCCTCATTGTTTATGTTTTGCAGCTTCGGGTTTATGTATTTATACTCATGTTTGATCTTTTTAGGCCTCTTTTCATATTTTATATATATATATGTGATGGATTTATAATTTCTTGCCATGTTCTTTAATTTCTTTTCATTCAATTTGTTCACACCATCTATTTGTTAAAATTTCTCACTTGTAGTGGTGAAACACCAATTGGCATCAAACTAATCAAGAAAGCCTCTGAAAGGAGGAGATGGGAGCCTTTCCGGTTTCGCAATCCACGGAGACGGCAACATCGAAATGCTTCCTCCGACATGATTGCAACTCATGGTAATCAAATCATCCAGTTATTTGGTATAAGAAAACATCAACGATCTTTGCTAAAAACATGTTGGTGTCATTTTTCAGACATTGCATCATTAAGCAATGAAGTAGAGACAATAAATGTGCCATCTTCAACAACCGTTAATGAGGACTGTTCAACACCTACCATAGAATGTATAGAACCAAATCAAGAATCTATAGGAAGTTTAGGGTCTATGGAACCTGAACCAACTTCTTGTAATAAGGCCAGCATTTCATCGGATTCCGAGAATCAGCACAGTTTTGCTCAAATCGTTCAATGGCGTGGTTTCCTTCAGTTACTAAAGAAAGGTCCTGGAATTGCTTCTCAAACTTTACCTCAATTCAAGCCTAGGTTCTCTAGGAAAAAAAGCAAAAGGCTTAGAGATGAAATGGTTCCAAATCTATGTTCAGCTCTTGATGCTGAAATGTCCTGTTCTAAATCTTCATGGAAGAACTTTTCTCTTTCGGAACTTGAAGAAGCAACCGATAACTTCAGCCCTGGTATTCGTTTCGATTTCATTATCCTATGATCATTTTTTTGTGTGTGTGTTTATAAATATTTATTTGATGGTCTTTGTGTTTTTTTCTTTGAGAAGAAAATCTGATAGGTGAAGGAGGGTATGCAGAAGTTTATAAAGGGAAATTGAAAACTGGAAACGTCGTTGCGGTTAAGCGGCTAAACCGTGGTCCGTCGGAAGAGATGACCATCGATTTTTTATCTGAGCTCGGAATTGTAGTTCATGTTGATCATCCAAATATTGCTAAGTTGATTGGTTATGGAATTGAAGGAGGTCTGCACCTTGTTCTTCAATTGTCTCCCCATGGAAGCCTTGCTTCATTACTTAATGGTTTGTTTTTCACCCCCCCCCCCCAAAAAAGCCGCTTTAAGTTCTATTTTCTTTAAAAGTTCTTAATTCAACTTATTGCAATGCATGCATATGTGCATAAATATATGTCCAGGCTCAAAGGAGAAATTGAATTGGCAAATCAGATTCAAGATTGCTTTAGGGGCTGCTGAGGGCCTTTGTTACCTTCATGAAGGTTGCCAGAGGAGAATTATCCATAAAGATATCAAGGCTTCAAATATTTTGCTTACAGAAGAGTTTGATGCTCAGGTACATGCATGCATGCATACATACATACATATATTTAAGTATAGGTTTGGGTTGAATTTCCAATGTGTTAGCAGATATGTGATTTTGGACTAGCAAAGTGGTTACCTGATCAATGGACTCATCATACAGTCTCTAAAATCGAAGGAACATTTGGGTTTGTAAATCCTAAACCCTAAACCCCTAATTATTTTTTTTCTAAACCTTTGAAGACTCTTTTTTATTACATAAAAACTCTTGTTGTGACAGTTATCTTCCACCTGAGTTCTTCATGCATGGTATAGTTGATGAAAAGACAGATGTCTATGCTTTCGGTGTGTTGCTATTGGAGCTTATCACTGGGAGGCAAGCCATAGATAATTCACAACAAAGCATTGTTACGTGGGTAAGGTTGCTTTACTGCACCACTTTGTTACTCGGACTTGGTTTAAGCGTTGGATATGTATTTGAGTATTCGGAGTAAACTTGTTGATTCTTTACCTGATCAACCGGAACCAACCCATATTGACCATAACAAGTCAATAAATTGAAACAAAAAGTGACTCGAATGTGAAATGATCTAATCTTGAAATGATCCAACCCTGCAGACTGAGTGTATTCCCATGATTCAAATTTTTGCAGGCAAAACCTTTGATCAGAGAAAACAAGATGGATGAACTTGTTGATCCGATTTTGGTCGATGCTTATGACTCAGACGAGTTGCACCGTATTGCTGCAACAGCTTCTATTTGTGTACATCAAACTGCAGTAAATCGACCCCAAATGAGCCAGGCATGTCCCTTTCATTTTCCTCTTAACTAATTTTTTTTTCCTTCCAACCAAACAATCATTATAAGTTACTTGTACTCCAAGTAACAACTGCAGTTTTTGATGATTATTTTTAAACACAAGTTCTCATTTTTCTTGAAGTATTTATCTGATACTTATATTTGACATAGGCATGAAGATATAATCCCCATTAAATTCTTGGAATATAGGAAAAAATTATTTTTGATCTATGTACTGGTCTAGTTTAAATTGAGTAACATGGGTGTTTGAATGTAGGTTGTGGACATCTTGAAGGGTGATCTTAGCAGCTTGGAGATGCTGAAACAAAGAGAAAAGGACCAAAGGGCTTACTCAGAGGAGATCTTTGATGCAGAAGAATACAATCCAACAAGGTATTTGAATGATCTTTATCATCAAATGGAGATTCTTTTAGAACACTCTAATGATGTTTAAAAAAACCTTTGTTAGGGGACTCATTGAAAATGTATTCCGTGTCTTCTTTTTGTAGGTGACTTGATTTTTTTATTCTTACTCTGATTTTGTAAATTATGTAAATTGTGGATTTTTTTTTTAATAAGTTGTTTTCTTTTATATAAGAAGCAACAAAAATTTCACTGCGAAGAAAATTTTTGGGTTGGAATAAATCATTTATTTCTTCGAGAGTTAAAATGTAATTTTATTATTTTAATAATTTATATTTTTATGATTTTAAAAAAATATATATGTGATATTAATAATTAATTATTTTTAAAAATTTAAAAAAAAATATTTTTTTAATAATTTTTGGAATTTTTTAATTTTAAAAAATTAAGTAATTATTGACGTGATATTCACATGACGATCCACATATATGCCACGTCAACAAAATTTAAATAATAAAATAGACGAAAAATTAAATAAATAGTTAAAATAATGTTTCTCTAATGTTAAAAAGTTGAATATAAATCTAAGAATATTTAAAATACCCAATAATTATTTTATATTCAAAATAATTCAACCTAAAATTATATATATATATATATATATATATTAGAGAAAGTATGGGCATTAGGGAAATTCCAAACTCCAAGCTTAAAGCAGAGGTATGGGCAAAGCTTCCGAAGAGTAAAAGCAAAGCCATTCTCTCTGTTACACCATTTTTACGTACAAGCAACTCTCTTCAAACCACACGAAAAACCCAAAATAAAAAATATTTAACGTCTCTAAATATAATATAACACAAATGTATTAAAATTTATATAAATATAAAATAGGTTAAATTTTATTATTAATACTTATACTTTATGAAAGTTATGGATTTAGTCCTTGTACTTTAATTTGGTCATTTATTGTCCTTGTACTTTTTGAAATTTAAAATTTTAGTCCTCAATAAACGATCATTGTTAAATTTATTAAGTTTTGCTATTTTAAAAATCTGATGCGGCAAACATATCATCATATATGTAATGCCATATCAGCTTGTTATTTCTACATATATAGATTAATGATTGTTATTTGCGTCAAGTTTGAAATTTTAAAATTTTAAGATTCAAAAAGTATAGGGACTTGGAATGATTCAGTTGAAGAATATGAGCTGAACCTACAACTGTATGCAGAGTATAAGACTAGTAATTGAATTTAACTTAAAAAATTAATTGTTGTTGTTTGGGTTAGAATTAAAATTCCAAAATTTGAAAATTACAGTATTAAAATTGATCAATTCAAAAAGTACAGAGACTAAAATTGATTAAATTAAAATACATGGACAAAATCCACAACTTTCGTAAAGTATAAGGACTAATAGCAAGTTACAATTTTGGTCATTAAACTACACTCAAGGTCATTAAACTATTAGTAAGTTTACATTTTGGTCACTCAACTTCAAAAAGTTACAAAATGATCATTTAGCTATTCAAAAGTTTTTAATTTTAGTCATTGGGTTGTTAAAATTGTTATTGTATGGCATTCTCTATTAACAACTCCCAATCGAGAGTTCTCCTTCCCCTTCTCTTCTACAGCTTTATATTTTTTTTTTTCATGAAACAATTTTGAATATCACAAACTTGCGAATTAAAATATAAACAGTTTTCTTCTCCAATATTTGACATTGACCAACAAATCGACTTAGGCCAAAGCTATATTCTTATACTCATCAATGGATACTGACCCACCGTACTTAACAGCTCAATGATTTAAATAAAAACTTTTGAATAGTTCAGTGACTTAAATAAAAACTTTCAAATAGTTCAGTGACCGTTTTGTAACTTTTCAAAGTTAAGTGACCAAAACATAAACTTTCTAAAAATTTACTAACCTAAAGTGTAATTTACCCTTATTATTTCCCATGATTCTCTTTATAAATACTACTAATCTTTAATCTTTGCAAAAACCATCATCCACAACCAAAAAAAAAGAAAACCTGTTTTAAAGTCATTCCCAGCATTTTCACTTTCAATGGCTAAATTCAAGAATGCTAATCCCTCTTCTTCATCAACTTCAATTTCAGACAAGACATTTACAAGTTTAGGTAACCTTATCAAGCTCCTTCCGACAGGAACTGTCTTCATTTTCCAGTTCCTTAACCCTGTTTTAACAAACTACGGCCATTGCAGCCCTGTTAACAAGGTCCTAACCAGCACCCTCATTGGCTTATGTGGTTTCTCTTGTGCATTTTCTTGCTTTACCGATAGTTACAAAGGCGGCGACGGTTTAGTTCATTACGGCATAGCAACGGTTAACGGTCTTTGGCCGTCTTCGGGTTCGGATTCGGTCGACTTATCTAAGTATAAGCTGCGTATAGGCGATTTCGTTCATGCTTTTTTTTCGGTCATTGTGTTTGCTGTTTTGTCGTTGTTGGATTCTAATACCGTCCAATGTTTTTATCCGTCATTTGAGGCTACTGAGAAGGTTTTGCTTATGGTTTTGCCGCCGGTTATCGGAGCGGTTTCGGGTTTGGCATTTATGGTGTTTCCGAATACTCGACACGGGATTGGATACCCTTCGTCCACTGATTCTTCCGATAAGTACTCTTCGGACGATGACTCGTAAATTTGCTGTGTATGGAATAATTTTCCATTTTGCATGAGAAAAACTGTATAATTATATTTTAATTTGTTTGTTTGTAATGTGTGTTTGAAAATATGATTTTTTACGTGTAAATAAATGGGATGTTGATGATGTTTCTATAATTCAAAGGTAAGCTAAGATGGAGATAGAAATATCGTGGAGTAAATTAATTTTTTATCTATTTTCTTAACCGAAAAATTAATTTATTTTTTTAATTTAATGTACATAGATAAAATCATTATTTTTTTAAAAAAAAGACTTCATAATACTTTTACCCAAAAACATATCTAAAGAAACAAAGATGTAGTTGATTTATGCTTAAAAAAGTTTGTTTCATGGACTAAAGTGTTAAATATAGATATGTATTTTATACGACTATATTAACTTTTTAAATTTAAGCTTTGTCATAAATTTATGAGTGAATATTTCATTTATACAATATTAAAGATAGGAGATGGAGATAATATAATTTGAACTCATTCTAAATAGGTTTTTGACAAAAACTTTAACCAATACTTCATTTAAACTTGGACAAAAATAAATATTGATTTCATATAACTAATAAGAATATCTTCAATAATAGTTAATGCGACCAAAATAATATTAAATATAAATCTTGTAGACATATCATATGTAAATATATAAATGGAATTTGTTCCTTAAACCCTCAGGTTTCGTTTAGTTTTAAAACATAGAGACTATTTCCATTTTCATTTTTTTAAAATGAAAAATATTAAGGTTGCCTTTGGTTTTTTGATAAACAAAAATAAAAAAAATTATTTTAATAATCAAAACGTTGAATTATGTTTGGCAATTATTTTTATCAACAAAAATAAAATAAAATAATTTACATTTATATAACAGAGTACCAACGGTTAAAAAGGAATATTTTTATGCTTATATAAATTTGAATGATGATCAATTCATCTAAAACTAAAAATTCTTATCTTTATCATTTTTATTTTTACAACTCATTATTTTTTAATTTCTATATATTTTCATTTTCTAAAAATTATTTTTAAAAATTTCAGCCAAAACGCAGTAAGAAAATAGAAATGAAAATTATCTCTATTTCTCTATTTTCTAAAACCAAATACGAAATGGAGCTTAAGAAAAACATGTTTGGTTAAAATTTTGAAAATAATTTTTTGAAAATATGTAAAATTTGAAAACAAAAGTCGAAATAAGGATTTTATATTCACTAAAACTATTTTGTAGAATTGAAAAAAAGAAGTTGCAATAAGGATTTTAAATTTAAATTTAATTAATTAATGAATTGGAACTGACTCAAAAGGAAATCTTTAAATATCAAAATCTCTTCCTTAATCTCAAAAGAATATATATATATATATATATATATAAAAGAACTCTTAAATTAGCAGTTAAAAAAGATATATATATATATATATATATATAAAAGAACTCTTAAATTAGCAGTTAAAAAAGAAAAGAAGAAATGAAATGAAGCATCATCTTGCACCATAATGCGACTCTCAATAGTCTCAAACTCTCCAAAAGGTATATAGAAACTCACATGATTATTCAATTCAAAAGATCCCCACAAACATTATTGATTTAACACTCAACTTCAAATATATATTAAAATTTACGAGTGAGCATAACGTACATTAATACGCCGCTGGATGGGACTCCTACAGGAAGGGCAGTCCTTCATTCCTTGTTTCTCATGGAGTTCATTGCATGCAATGCAAACAACTTGATGAGCACATGGGATGAAAACCACCGACATCTCCTCCGAAAGACACATCACACATTCGCGTTCGCGTTTCACGGCTCCTTTCCCCGAGAACTCGTGAAAATCTATCACTGTAAGAGGGGTTCGAGATTCCTTTTGACCTGTACCGTGTCTGTTATCTGTAAACCTCCCTGCGTGGCTTCCATCGATGCCCCTTCGAAGTGCAGCGATTTTTGAAGAATCTGTTTTCAGTCTCAATTGAGAGATTTCCTTTTCGAGTCTATGAATGTCTTCTTTGTACTTTTGTAAACTGGTTTCGGCTTTTGACTTCATCATGTCCTCCTTTAATTTCGTTGAGGTTTCAATTTCTTCTCTTTCCTTTCGTATTAAACTAGCTCGAGTAAGTATTTCTTCCTTCGCCTTTTCTTCTTGTTTCAATCTAGCCTGTCATTGTTTTTCTTTTCAATGAGAGTAGGATCACAACATACGAAAGACTAAAGTACCCTCAAATAATATAACTTTTTTAAATACGAAAAAACATTTTTGTAAGTACCCTCAAATAATATAACTTTTTTAAATACAAAAAAACATTTTTGTAATTTCCCTAACCAAGTTGATGTCTGGTTAACTCATGACATCAACTCAGTAAAGGGGGCTTAAATAATAGTATAGAAGCCATAATTATCAGGAACACCCCCAAATTGCAGAGTTTCATTTTCTTGAACAAAACAAGCATCATACCTCAAAAATTCTGTTAAGTGGTGGCTTGAAACCATACAATTGATATGTTATATCCAATCAATTTGGAAATACATAGAAATATTTTCAAGAAAGCATGAAATTTGTGGAAAAAATACAAGATAACTCCACCAAATGTTTTGATATAATTTGAAATTAGCGCTACAATGTAACAAATATTAGCTTCTACCCAATTTTATTCAAAAAAATTTTGACATCAAAATCCAAACCAGAAATGTTAATTTAAAATGAAAAAAAATTAAGTATAGAATTGACCTGCAAATCTAGAGCAATTTAGGCTACCTATACTCTTTTGGCATGTCATTGCAATGAACAATCTCAAAAATATCTACTCTTTAGAAACATTGTCCAAACAAAAAATATGTAGTAACTAATACGATTGACCCATACAGCTCGAGCAATTTACGCAATCTGTACTCTTTTGGCATGTCATACAATTGATAATCTGAAATTTTCTAGAGACTTATTCTTTGCATTTTTATTAACTTTTACTGGCAAAAACATATCTTTTACACCTATTACATGCAAGTGCACCATTTATATGCGTTTACCGTTTGTCACCTCAAAGGAGTTTCCCAATCGTCTGCTGCAATTACTATGATGTGAATGTAACACCTACATGAAATAAAGGACGCCAAGAGACTGCCATGCAAAAATATTTTAGATCCAACACTTCACTTTGGGGACTTCATAAATGGTGTCAAATCATTAAAAACACTTTCCACAATCTCATAAATGGATTACCTTTGTGGAGCAGATTGGCAATTTCTTTTGAAAATTCAGATTATATAACATGCAAAAGATTACGAAGTGCAACCAGGTCTATTATCAGAAATCCGAATCATCTACATCAAGCAATGGATGATTTCCTCACTAACTCTTTTTATGAAGCAGCTAGTAGAAAATTTTATAACATTACCTCTAGTTTCTATGAGAAGAAATTTGAGAAACTAGAGATGAAGATATGCTTGAAAATTAAACGTTCATGAAGGCATACCTCAAACTGTTCTTCAAGAGCTTTAGCCTGCTGTAATTCCTGTAGCATCTGGGCAACCTTGCGTTTTTCAGTCATGAGTTCTTCTTGGAACAAAGCTTTTTGCTTCTCCCAAGACTGCACTTTCATCAGTGTTTTTTTCTCCCTCTTTGATACCTCCTCACAGCTAGCTGCCGACTCTGCCGCATGTAATTTTGCAGCTTCCATCTCTTGTCGTAGAGCTGCATTTTCCACCTCAAGCCTGCACACAGTAGCATTGGCACGTTCAACCTGCCCACTAGCCTTAGACAAAGCAACATCCATTTCAATGAGCTTCTTCTTAGTGTTTTCTTCCAAACTCAACTTCTCTTTCTTAAGCCGTTCAACTTCTTCTTTCTCTTGCCTCAAAGTCTTAAGTTCAGCTTTGTCCTTACTTAGCCGACAGGCGGCCTGCATGACCTTTTGATTGGCCCACTCAGTCCATTCCTGGAGCTGATTTTGCAATTCCTGCACCCTTGGGACCAGCTTCAGAATCATCTCATCCTTCTTATCCTGAGGGGCCCAATGCCCATACGGCATCCCAGGATAGCTTGAACTACTAGCCTCGGAATGAGAAACAATAGGCACTATAGTTGAATTGCTTTTGGTGGGCAATGAGAGGGAAAGCTCCGTATCAGCGGTTGATAATGCAGGTGAATGTGGGTTTTTGGTAGGTGGTAATTCAGGTGGAATGTTTACTGGTGAAGTATGATTATCATTATCTAAGCAAAATCCTGAAGAAGAAGAGGGCCCTGAATTAACCGAAAGATTGTGACTCCCATTATCTTGAAGGACATCAGCTCCCATTGCTTTAATTTTCAACGATGCATTTTTTACATTAAGAGCAGCAGAGTCGGAGACTGATTTGAGTTTCTTGTCTGTGATTAAACCTCCAAAACTGCTTACTTTAGCTCTCGATGATCCTTTAGATCCATATGTCCTATAGTTTTTATCTGGATGAAGTGACTTCTGCCGAAGAATATGTTCTCTCTTGGAAGAGTGAATCTTTCTACCCACGAACTTTTCTTCCAATGTTGAAGACTGAGATGTTCCTGCTGCAGTGAAGGTTTTATCTGCACTATCAGATATGGTGTTTGTTCCGTCTTTCTCTGAGGCTATACCACTTAGAACAAGGGAATTCTTTGATTTTGTTGTGTTATTGATTCCTATAGATGGTACATCTGGCAGAGCACTATGGGAACAAGGAATAGATGGAACAGGTTTACAAGGACTCGGAAGGTTCAATTCAGAAGTTTTGGCTTCTGTCTTCAACGCAGGTTGGTTGAAAGTAAAAGAAGTCCCATTTGAACCTCCATCGCCAGCAAAACCATTTGTCAGGTCACCATCCATAGCACAAGCATGCGAGACATTCATATCACAAATTAACAAGCACCACATTGCGTCCCCAATGCTGAAGAAAGGCCGAACTTCTCGAAGAACACAAACCAATTCTGCTAATATATATTTCTCCAGCTGTTCCAGATCCTCGAAAAAGTGGTCCCTTGAAGGAATACAATCTTGGCCACTTCTCAGATATGCTAGGGTATTATCCACTATATTCGAGACAGTGTCTTTACAACCATAACAAAGGCCAGACCTCAAGACTGCCTTAATAGCCATCTCTTCTGCATAACCGCAAGCAACGATTTTCTTTATTGCACTCTTGAATATCGCATCCAAATTGCTTAAAACAAGTTCTTCTAGCTGAGCTTCTGTGAGATCACTCCAATCAGCGTCTTGAAATCCATCAGCTTCTATCTCCTCTCTAGGCTGACTTGGCCAAGCCTCGGAAGAACCTAAGGTGCTAGATAATCCCAGGTCGAGTTTTAATCCGTTGGAATGATCCTGATTAACACCGCACAAGTCACATGCACTAGCTTGACCATGAACTGGGTTGACATCAAACCTCTCAGCACAAAATTCATAACTCGGACACCCATTTTGAGGTGAAGTTATAATCTTATTCGGATCACCTAAAGGCGGATCAGCCCGGAACTTCCTCTTATTCCTACTACCTTTTTCTTGAATTGATATCAATGGAGACACTTGACTACTACTACTACCTTTAAGAACCATTGATGCCATTTTTTGAGCTGAATAAAAAACGAGAACAATATAAACACGTTTATAAAGCTATCAAACCCAGGCAAAACTACAAAACAAAAACCCCAAACTCAGAATTGAAATTTTATTCATAATCAGCTCATTAGATCATTCACTGGCAAACGAAAAATAATATTAACATCATATTATACATTCAAAATAAGATCGTATCTCCATATCTCAATATCTCATGTACCGAAATTCACAGCACCAAAAATCTAAATTCCGATAAAAAAAAAAAGAAAAGAAAAGAAAAGAAAAAGACAAACTCAATTCAAAGAAACATAAACTATCCGATCAATGCATTAGCAAAAACCCACCAAGTAAAACCGAAAATTTTTTATCCGATCATTCATTTCCGATTTGAAAATCTAAAATTAAAAAAAAAAAAAAACAAAAGCCAATAGATCAATAAAAATTTCCAAAAAAATAATCGATTCAATCGGGGTAACAAAAGATACTTTTACTTGATTTATGATCAGATTTCGATAATAGATAAAACATACCCGATTGTAAGCTTATTTTCGTTGTAGCAAAAATCAAAGGCGAATCTCTCAGAGCATCGGCAAAATGGAAGAAAATATATATATAGGAGAGAGCTATTTTTTGGATTTTTGTCTTGTTTTGTTTTTATTTTATTTTTATTTTTATGTTTATGTTTATTCTACATTAAACGTCTCTCGGTCACTCTCTACAAAAAATTATTAAAAAATATTTATTTATTTATTTATTTGCTTTTAATGTATGTGGTTGTCTATTTTGCATTCCTAAATTAGCCATGGTTAAAAGAAAAATAATTTTGGGCTTGGAATTTTGTTTAATTTTTTGAAAAAAAAATTATTATTATTATTATAAAATTTCAAATAGAAAATTGTCTCTTAAATTATTATACCAAAGAATTCCTTTAAACCACATTCCTTTCAATTCATTTGTTAGTTCACATTGTGAAGTTTATGTTTGATATCTAAAGATGATAAAACTATAACCAAAAAAAATTATTAAGTTTTTAAATATAATTTACTATATTTTTTACTGATTTCATATAGACAAATACCACGTAAAAAAATATTTATTTTGTTTTACAAAATTTAGCTCATTATATATATTATTTTTAAAAATATATTTCAGCTCATTTATTTTATTGAATTTGGTATCTAGCATTAAACGAGCTCAAATCGTTAACCTTGATTTACATGTTTTTTTTGGTGTATTGTGAACTTTTTTCATCGTATTAAAAAGTAAAATGATTAAAAAATATTTATTTTTTTATATTTTTATTTTAAAAAATTATTTTTAGTGGAATAGGATATACGATACAATCATTAAACGATAAAAAAATATTAGATTACAAATAATAAT
The DNA here is from genome assembly GCA_020496765.1 of Gossypium stocksii. NCBI lineage: Eukaryota > Viridiplantae > Streptophyta > Magnoliopsida > Malvales > Malvaceae > Gossypium > Gossypium stocksii. The sequence goes on along the minus strand of CM035625.1, from coordinate 81,637,648 downwards.
AAAAATTTGGTCACACTTAATTAGAGATGTTCATGGGCCGAACTAAGTTCAAGCCTGACCTAAACATAATATTAACATAATTTATGCTTATCAAAATTTGGTCCGACTTAAAATATAAATCTAAAATTTTACTCAAATCCATCCATATTTCTAAAAAAAATTATCCCATATTTTCAAAAAAAAAAATTAACCCATTTTTAACCAAACATGTTTTTCTTAAGCTCCATTTCCAAAAAAAAATAAAATTGCCCAAGCTTGAAATTAAGTCATATTTTAAACAAACCTAATTTTTCTTGTCTAAACCTATTTTCAAGTTTAATATTTTTATCCAAACCCTTTCAAATTCCGGATGAATCATCAATCTTGAACAAATAACCCCGGATGAATCATCAATCTTAAACAAATAACCCGACCCATGATAAGGTTGAAGCCTAACTACTAAGAAAAAGCGCCCACCCCCCAAACTCGTAAGGAGGGTTACAAACGACCAAGATGCAAAGACGACAGACAGTCTAACCAATGAGGCCATTGATGGTAAAGAAACAAAGACCATGGACGATCTAAACAGCAAGGCAACCGACGACCAACAAAACACGACAAAGACCAAGATAACCAATAAAGCCACTGAATGGCTCCAGTCCACAATACATTTATCTCAAATGAACAAGGAAAAGAGCATCACCCATTTGAGAGCGGTTGATAAAGGAGGTAATCGGAGACTTCTAACCACGAAATTCTTCACGAGGTGTCACACAGCCTAGAAATGCTTCACAAACTTGGAGTACGAGGGGCGGCAAAAGAGAACCTGACAAGAGGTCAAATGGCCAAAGCGGAAAGAGGTTATCTCATTCAAGGTTGTGAACCGACACCGGGGGTCAACGACAAAGTGAAGTGATACCCAAAAAAAAAAAAAAAAAAACTCGAGAGAAGCAACCAGCAACCATCTTTCCTCTATCCCACAAAGAAAATTTGTCGAATGGCTATGACGAGGCGAAGGCAAAATGCGGAGCCATTATTATTCCTAGAAAAAATAAGAAAAATAATAGTGTAACAATGACACAAACAATTTGTGCATCACGTAAGAATCCAAATTAATTATATTATTATAATAGCTAAGTATAATAAATGAAAGTGCAAATTTAAAAAAATTGTAAATACTAATTAATTTATAATTAAAAAATATGCAAATCAAATTATTTAAAAAAATTATCCAAACATATTAACAAAATATACTATATACGTTTTGAAATCATCTTTTAAGTAAGAAATATTATATTAACATTGTTTTCTAATGAAACGAAGGGTTCTCGGTCGCCAACCCCATAAACGCAATGCTTCCATCTTCAATCACAAGCAAGAAATAATTTTGCTTTGACTATTAAACCTATGAGCTTCATCAACAAAAAGCAGTCGTCTTACTATTCTTAAACCTCATTTAGCTTCGTCAATAGTATCTTTAACATCTTTTAACCCCACAAATAACATTAGATAAAGATACAAATCGATACAAAGACCGTTCTTGAGCCGAGTTAACAATGGATTTAGCAATGGAAGTCTTACCGGTACCAGGAGGACCCCAAAATATATTCGAAGGGATTCTGTTACAATCAATAACAGAACCCCATCATGTTGCAATCAACAGTCTTTGTTAAGCAGAACCCCATCATGTTACAATCAACAGTCTTTGTTATCTACGTGTAGAGTTTTTACAATCTAACTTTTAATACAGAGACAAGAAGGAACGATATTATAAAAATTATGTATATATGTTGGATGTGGATATTACACTCGAATATCCATTATCCAATTTACTTTACTTTTGCATAAAAAGTATTCAAAACCATATACACTTAATTTTATTTTTGCGAATGCTAAAACTATAATTTAAATATTTTTTTACTTTTTTAAAATTTTATTTAAATATTTATTACTTGCTAAATTTGAATATTTAACGGATTTAAATATCTAGTGAATAATTTATTTAATTCAAAGTCAAATAGTACTACTCAAATCCAACACACAAAAGTTTACAAGGGAATTGATACAAAGGACTCTAACCAAATGACAGTCACAATTATTCACAGCTATCTTATTTTTTATGGTAAAAGTATAATGGAAGCCTAGAAACCGAATTGCGTTTTGACCCTATACTAAAAAATTAAGTAAATTAGTCCCTGTGTATTAGCTCAAATAACAAAATGATCATTTTATTAAAAATTTTGTCTATTTTTACCGTTAAAAACCAATCCATGCATATCAGCAAGAAATAAACACACGTGCCATTGTCTAGTTATTCTATTAACCACGCCAGCTTTTAATAGTACAAAGGGATGAAATTTTTAAAAGAAAAAACCAATTTGCTCAGTGATCTAATATAAAGGGACTAATTTGCTCATTCTTTTAGCGGAGAAGACAATGCAATCTGACTCCTAGTATCAAGACTTTCATGGTACAATTACTTATTTTTTGTTTGTTAAAAATCATACACTTACAGCTTGTTCTTTATGCTGAAACAACCCTTTTTTTCCCCCCTCATAGTGAAGGAGTTGCATCGGCTGGGACAAACTTGATTGAAACGCTGTTGACACAGTGGCGTTCATCAGTCGGCACCGAGAATCCTTCCCCTTTAAAAACATGACCCAAGTGTCCCCCACAAGCTGCACAAGTAATCTCGGTTCTTCTCCCATCAGGATCAGGCTGCAAAAGCATCATTTGCATGTTTATGATCTAATTGAAGGCCAATAATACTAGTATGACACCGAAAAGAAGGGGATTCGGGAATGAAAAAGACTCACGGTTCGGTTTATGGCTCCAGGGAAACCCTCGTAGAATGCAGGCCAACCACAGCCGGAGTTAAATTTGGTTGTGGATTTGTAAAGTGGTGTACCACAACCGGCACAATTGTAAACACCTTCCTGGAAAAATTTGTCGTACTCTCCGGTTCCTCGTAACCTGTAAATGATGAAAATCATCAACCTTTGGAGCATTATAGACCAAAGTATCTGGCTACCTACATCAATTAAGCAAAGTTCTAACATTCCATGTTTGCCTGAACTAAAAGTTTAGCAGTCTTCTAGGGCAAATTCCCGCACATTTTGAACTCGACATTTTGAAATTTCATGTTTCAATGCTGGGCTAGGGAGGATGACACTGAGGCTTATGAAATGGAATAAGATAATAAAAAAAGGGGTCATTCGGAGCTTAAGAACAAAATAGATAGCAATGAAGCAAATCAGTGTCTCCAAAACCTTGCAGCCAATTTGATCTCCAACTATGAACAATGACTACTGGTATCTAAGATGGATGTCCCAGAGAGACCAAAAGTGTCACGATCCACATCAACTTGCAATATATAGTACCTATTCATACTCTCGGTTTTGTCCCAGAAAAAATCATGTAGGTTCAAAATGGCACAAAACTTATATCTCCAGTCCAACCATAGTACATAGCCAATATGAGATTCGTGACTCCCTCTATGATCATGACACCTTCTCTACCTCTATTATTCGTTTGGTTACAAGTGTAATAACATGAGAAAAACCTAATTTAATATATATGCTCTGAAATAATTACGACATAAAATAAAAAATAATTAGTAAAAATTTAAAGATGTAATTAGAAAAATAAGTAAAAACTAATAAGACATTTTCACAATAAGCGAAAAAGTTTTCCTCCTCTTTTGACATAAACAAGTCATGTGGCTAAATATTACCAATTGTGATTAGTTTATTACTAATGAAAATTTTATGCAAATCTGAAAGCTTTCTTTCAGATCAGGCACATAACTTTTCAAAATAAAATAACTAAGAAATCTATTAACTTTTTTTTCAATTGAAACCCATTAGCTATATCAGCCTGGTAGCTTCTTCATCATGTTTTACAACTAATGGTCACAGCAAGAAAACTGTAAACTACGAAATTCTAAAACAATCAACAAATTTTACAGTCAATATGAATATTATTTTTTTTAAATGAACAAAGTCAATCCAAGAAAACTCAACTTTGCGATTCAAATACTTGTTCAATGGACCAAATCAAAGATACCCAGAATCTAAAACAAGTCAAAGTTTCTAAACGGAAGTAGTGAGATGAAATTGAAATGATGGGGATTTTGTTCTTACTCGGTTCCTTTTTGACGTAGGATCCGAAACTGTTCTGGGGAAAGAATCGCCCGCCATTCTTCCTCTGTTTTATGAACGGAACCCGATGATGAACCCATATTCAAAAGGCTACAAATTTACAAAGCTCGAGTCTCGTATACTGCAACTTCACCTTTAAAACCCTAGCGTATGAATCTGAACTGATAGTAGAAAGAAATTGTCTTCTTTTTTTATAGTTTTTCCCTAATTACTGGAGAGTGAAACTGGACCGAATGTTGGGAAATGGGGAAGAAATTAGGATAAAGCAGCGTCCTTGGACTCCAGCGCGATGCATTTAAATTTTTTTTTTTATACTAGAGTGTTGAAAAATTTTATTTAAATTAGAAAATAAAAACCACTACAGCTTTCGAGTGGTATATACAACATTAATTTTTTAATAATTTCTTGATTTAAATAAAATTTTTAAATAATTTAATGATTATAGTTTTTTAAAATTAAGTCAGCAAAATAAAAAATTATTAATTAGATCTTGTGATTTAACCTTTAAAAAAATAATTATCCAATAAAATTTTTATGGGCTTTTGGACCAGTAGTGGATACTATAGAGGCTCGAATTTAAGCCCATGGGTTCATTATGAAATCACTCAAACAGCATTACCAATGGAATACAAATAAAACGGCTGCGTTTTTAGTTATAGAAAACCTGATATAAAATCTAAACTTCTTTGTTGATGAAATTGGGTTTTTATTAAAAAATATATATATTTTTATTTACCAAGTTCTCCTTCTCCTTTTGTCTCTAGATTCAAAAAAAAAAAACCCCAACGTAAAACCAAGGTCACTGAGCTCCAAGCTTAAAAAAAAAAAAAGGAAAAAAAAAAAGAAGACCCTTTTTCTTGTATTAGCAAAGGGAACCATGTTTTGAAATTCCAGTTTATGCCTTAAAAAAGAGCAAAAAATTAAAAAACAAGGTAGAAAAGTGAAAACAATGTCAGGTTTTGGGAAGCATTCAGGTCCAACAACTGCTCCAAAATCTGCAAATCCTTTTCAGTTTCAACGCCCTCCTCCTCCTTCATCCACTCCTCCAATCAGACCCTCGAGGTATTTTGCTTTAATGTTTGTTCTTTTAACGGTTCTAATTTGATTTTTTTCGGTGTTTAAGTTCGAAGTAATGTTTTTTTTTTTTTTTACTTCTTTAATGGGTTTTTATTAGTTTGGGGTTTAGGAGATTGGTTGTATTGAATGAGGGATCGAAGAATGTGAAAAAAAAAGGATTGACTTTTATGGTTTTTTTATTAGGGTTTAAATTGCTAACCTGACTGCTAGTTTATTTTGTTATGCACCAGTTATACTACTTCATCCACTCCTCCAATCAGGCCCTCCAGGTATTTTGCTTTAATGTTTGTTTTTTTAATGGTTCTGATTTGATATTCTTTTTTGTGTTTTAACTTTTAAGTTCAAAGTTTTTTTTTTTTTTTTTTGTACTTGTTTAATGGGTTTTTATTAGTTTGGGGTGTAGGAGATTGGTTTGAATGAGGGATCGAAGAATGTGAAAAAAAAGAATTATTAGGGTTTAAATTTCTAATCTGACTACTAATTTATTTTGTTATGCACCAGTTATACTCCTTCATCCACTCCTCCAATCAGACCCTCGAGGTATTTTGCTTAAATGTTTGTTCTTTTAATGGTTCTAATTTGATCTTTTTTCAGTGTTTTAACTTTTAAGTTCAAAGTAATTTTTTTTTTGTACTTGTTTAGTGGGTTTTTTTAGTTTGGGGTTTAGGAGATTGGTTGTGATGAATGAGGATTGGAAGAATGTGAAAAAAGGATTTACCTATAGAATTTATTTTTTTGCTAGGGCTTAAATTGTTAACCTGACTGTTAATTTATTTTGCTATGCACCAGTTACACTCCTCCATCTACTACTCCAATCAGACCCTCAAGGTATTTTGCTTTAAAGTTTGTTCTTTTAATGGTTCTAATTTGATTTTTTTTAAATGTTTAAGTTCAAAGTAATTGTTTTTTTTTTTTTTTACTTTTTTAATGGGGATTTATTAGTTTTGGGGTTTGGGAGATTTGTTTGAATGAGGGATCGAAGATTGTGAAAAAAAGGATTGAATTAAATTGCTAACCTGACTGCTAATCTATATTGTTATGCACCAATTATACTTTTGGGATTTAGGTGCTAAGTTTTAGAATTTAGGTGAACGGTTTTACCTTTATGGAAATTTTAAGTTGCTTGTTTTGTTGAATCTAGAAGCTTTTCATCGCATTAGTTGCGGATTTGGTTCCTTTTCTTGTTGATTAAAAACTTATTGTTTTTGTTCTTATTGTAGGGTAAATGAAGCTGCAGATAGAGTTCGGACACCACCATCGGCTTTTGAGAATTTCAGTCCTGCTTTGAGACCTTATCAGTATGGTGGGGTCCAAAGGTAAAGAACTCATGTTATTTTTATCTTATTTGTATGTATTTATTTCTTTTGTTAATGGTGATAGAGCTCCAATTAGGTAAATGCAACCCTCATGAGACAGTTTATCTGTAATCCTATGATGCATAAATAATCTTTTTTTCTATTGAAAATTATTTCTCGAGTTGAAAAACGCATTTATCTTGTATTGTATAATATATGTTGCAGTTTTCATGACTATGAAATAGAACAAATTATTATTTGTTCTGGAATGCCGATTTAATGTTCTGTTTCTCTTCTAGGCCAATGGAATCTTCTCCTAGATGGGATGATGGCAAAATTCCCTTAAAAGATTATGATGCCCAAACTCGTTTCAGACCACCTGTGGTCACATCATTTGCTGCTTCACAAAATCCTGAAACTAGTTTTACTGCTAAGGCTAGATTTCAAGAGTCAAAGAGTACTAAATCACCACCGACGGTGTCTATAGATGACACTGTACCAAGAAATTCCAGCCAAATGATCCTTCAAAGGCATGTTCATACATTCGTTTTTCAGCTACTTGCATGAGATAGTATAGTTTATTTTGTTGATATTGGATTTGAATTGGCGCAATCTTGTGACATTTTGAACTTGGTTTTTTCGGTTAGAAATTCCATTGTTTGTAGTTTTATATCAAGATGTCTTTGGGGTCTGGCTTCTATTTTTTAACCTATCTTAAGACTTGTGGCTTGAACTGATTTTACCACAGTTGACTTTATTCTATCTGTTAAAATCCAGAGTGATCATTTTTTTTTCATTCATCCAAGCCAAGTATTTTGATAAGTCAACTTCATTAACTCACACGTGTGTTCAGTCATATTCTTGGGGCTTTTGTTGAAGATAATTTCTTTATATGGTAGAGACTTCTATGCAGGCACTTTATTCGTAAGGATTATGTTTTCTTGCAGGCCTTCTTTTAATCCCCATATGCCACAGAATCCTTTCAAGTTGCCAGCCAACTATCCCAATTTCCGAGCTCATCAGGACCGGTCTGCAGCCTCACCGCATTTAGGTTCTGCTGATTACAGGAAAAACTTTGTAAATGAAGTACCCAATATGCAAGTTCCCAAACAAGGGAGGTTGCCATCTCAACAGTTTGATGATGAATTTACCCAGGAGCATCATAAGTCTAATCGTTATGGTTCTAAGAGGTGAGTATGCTATATTAATGGATGTATAAATGCTTTTTTAGTTTTCTCCATTGAGAGCAGTGATCTTAAATGGGTAAATGATTTCCTTTTCTTTTTCCTCTATTTTCTTGCATAAAAAATGAAGAAACTATCTTAATAGAATTCTTGGTAGTCAAACCAGTCAGTATTCTACGGTGGTGTTCACTCTATAATTTTCTTGCATAAATGCTTTTTCACCGTCTTATGTGTTTGATAGCCATGATCTTAAAAGGAAAATGATTTCGTTTTCTTTTGCCTCAATTTTCTTGCATAAAAATGAAAAAAACTATCTTGATAGATTTCTTGAAAGTTAAACCAATCAGTATTGTACGGTAGTGTTCACTATATGATTTGTTGGTGAGTTGAGAGATTATGTACCCATGCGTACAGATTTCTTTACTGCCTTGCAGTTTTTATTCTTATGCCTTTGTGAATTCCTTTTCTTCCCCGTTAATTCGGTCATTTACTCTTGCAGGCCATCTGGATCCCCTCCGACGTTAGGTACCAAGTCTATCTCTCCTAGCTCTAATTTTCCAATTCGTCCAAGATCCTTGCCTTCTGCGCGCAATGATCCTCCTCCCACGGTGAGAAACATTGGGCCTCCTGTTTCTAAAAGAACAAGGTCTCCTCCTTTAATTTACCATGATGACTTTCTTCAGGAAAGCTCCACTCCTATTGAAGATGATACTGAGCGGTAAGTTTTATTATCCGATAAAACCATAACTGTAAATTGCATTTTATTATAGTTTCAATATTCCAGTTTTATTGCAGAGAATTGCAAGCTAAAGCAAAGCGAATAGCTCGTTTCAAAACTGAATTAAGTGAAACTGTTGAGACGAAACCTCCAGATATTGCAGATCAAAGATTGTCTACAAATAGATTTCAGCACAGCATGGAAGAGAGGAAGAAGCATGTTGGGGGACAGCCTATTGATTCATCTGGGGAGTCCTTGAATGACCTTGTTTCATCCGATTTTGATGGCACAGATGCATCCAGAGTCATCATTGGGTTATGTCCAGATATGTGTCCGGGTATGTTCCAAGACTCCTGAAACTTAGAGATAAGATATTGATGGGCATGTTGACCATGCCTTGAAACAAAGAAAGTCACTTTATATGGTTCATCTCTTTCAATTTCTGTTTTATCTGATTGTCTTGTGTTTTGGAGAAGCAGATATCTCATTACATATAAAATAGCTGTCTGAAAACATTTTCATTTTATGCGATCCAAATTTTGTATCAATTTCCAGAATCGGAAAGGGCAGAAAGAGAAAGAAAAGGTGATCTTGACCAGTATGAACGTGTGGATGGTGATAGAAATCAAACAAGTGAATCTCTCGCTGTTAAGAAGGTAATGTAAAAAGGAACTTCTTTTCTCAGTGGTTTGTGTGTGATAACAAATGATGAATATCTCTCATTTACTATACAGTATACTCGGACAGCTGAGAGAGAAGCAAGTTTGATACGGCCAATGCCAGTCCTGCAGAAGACAATAGATTATCTACTCAATTTGCTGGATCAGCCATATGATGACAGGTTTCTTGGAATATATAACTTTCTATGGGATAGGATGAGAGCCATTCGAATGGACCTGAGGATGCAGCACATCTTTGACCAAGGGGCAATCACTATGCTAGAGCAAATGGTATGTCCTTGCAACTGGATCTTTCTTGTCGATTGGCCCATTATCTTGATTCTTGAATACTTGTGAATGTTGTGTAAAAATCAACCCAACAAATATTATTAGAAAAAGAAGTTCATTTTCATTTACATGGTCAGATAGAAGGTATTCCTATTTATGCTGTGCTTGTGATTTTAATTATATCTAGAATGAACTGATAAACATAGCTGTTTTTTGGTCTTGCCTACATTTTTGTTCATCATTGTTTTGCTCCATAAGTCATAATGTATTGCATTTGGGGACAGATATCTAAATCATTGCTATGATTTGTTCAATTAGTGGTGCTGATTGCTGTTTTTGTCAGATAAGGCTTCACATAATTGCCATGCATGAATTATGTGAATACACCAAAGGCGAGGGCTTCTCTGAGGGATTTGATGCACATCTAAATATCGAGCAGATGAACAAAACATCAGTTGAGCTATTCCAAATGTATGATGATCACAGGAAGAAAGGAATTAATGTTCCAACAGAAAAGGAGTTCAGAGGTTATTATGCCCTTCTCAAACTTGACAAGCATCCGGGGTATAAAGTAAGTCGATACAAATGTTGAATCAATTATTCAAACTTCATCAACTTTATTTTTGAAAATAAGCACTCCCACTAGGTTGAACCTGCAGAGCTCTCACTGGACCTCGCTAAGATGACTCCAGAGATACGACAAACACCAGAAGTGCTATTTGCTCGTAATGTAGCTAGGTTGTTACTTCCCTTCAACTTTCATTACTACTGGGGTGTTGAACTTGGGCTAATTATTTAAACTCTTGGCACTTCCAGGGCTTGCAGAACGGGTAATTTTGTTGCCTTCTTTAGACTAGCGAGGAAGGCAAGCTACCTTCAAGCATGCTTGATGCATGCCCATTTTGCAAAGGTAGGTACAAGGATATTCGATCCTGCACCTCTCCCCTGCCTTCAGCGTAAAACTCATTGTCTTGGTTTTTTCATTCATTCTACGCACATTCATACTCGTACCATTTCTTTGGTTTGCTTCTTGGAACCAGAGGTGGTTTTGGATGATCATGCCTGAGGGAGCAAACACACTTTCTATAATCGCACGTTCATGCCATATTAGAGTCTGGCTGAATTGTGCTATTCACAGATGACACTTTGTCACGAATCCTCTATAAATTATGAAATTTATTTTGGAGTGCTGCATGATTTCTCTTTTCTATATTCATTGGGTTTTTACCTTTGGCGCTTTTATCAGTTACGAACCCAGGCTTTTGCTTCTCTACACTCTAGTCTTCAGAACAACCAAGGCCTCCCTATTTCCTATGTTGCCGAATGGCTTGGGATTGAGGTAATATTATTACCCTAAAACGGAAACTAAATTTTATTTTTCATCATCATGATAAGTTCTTTATTATCTTATGCTGCTTCTGATTTTTGGATTTTAGGAAGAGGACATCGAAAGCATTTTAGACTACTATGGCTTTTCAATAAAGGAATTTGAAGAGCCATATATGGTGAAGGAAGGTTCATTTCTTAATGCTGAAAATGACTATCCTACCAAGTGTTCAAGACTTGTTCATCAAAAAAGATCTAGAACAATAGCCTTCGATGTTGCAACTCCTCACGAAGTGACTTCCTTGCCCATAGGAGCATCGAAGGAGAGTCAACCAAGTAAAGCTTATAAACAAAGGGCAAATGTCTCACCTTCTCCTAAAAGGAAGAGTTCTGTCTCAGCAGCTGATGAAGAATTGCCTGATTCTAAAGTTCCTTCTCCAAAGTCTACTTCGCAACTGCATTTGGTGACTGAGACATCAAAAGGGTTACAACAGCTCCAAGATGGTCATCTCAAGTCTGGTGCCTCCAAACCGTTTAATTTCTCTATGGATCGTAGTTCCCCTCGGTCACTTCCAGCGAAACTTGTGGTCATGGAGAAATCAAACAATGTCGCTGTTTCCTCATTGCCTGACAGAACAAATACTTATGGCATGGAACAAATTCCACCACTAACTTTTTCACAAGCATCTCAGCCTGAGAGATCACCTAGTGGTAGATTTCATCTCTCTGCGGAAAACTCCGTACCTCAAAGTGTGGCTATTATTGACAATGTAAAGTCCTCACCAATGAGATCCCCTAGTGGTAAATATACAAAGAACGCATTGCCTCAAACAATGGATCTTAGTGACTTAAAATCTCAGTCAGAGAGGCCAAGTGTTAAATATGATAAAGCTTTGGAAAATTCAGTGCCTCAAGGGATGGAAATTAATGATTTAGGAGATAAACCTCTGGATAATCATCAAGAAATTGAGAATCAGGAAATAGTAGCGAATATTCAACGCAAGGAAATTGCCGAAGCAAAACTCAAGTTGATGCTGAGGTCTGTAATATAGCCAATCTTGTTTTGGCTGCAACATTGTGTTATATTTTTCTAACCAGTATCGTTCCTTTCAGGCTGTGGAGCCGACGTGCTGCAAAGCAAAGGGAATTACGGGAACAAAGACAGCTAGCAGCTGAAGCTGCACTAAGTTTGTTACCACTGGGAATACCAGTTCGGCAGAACAACGATGTAAGATTTTTTTGCACACTACTGGAATTTTCAGATTGTGCAATATGTTCTAAGTTTTACTTATTATTTATTGTGCAAGTAATTCTAATTCCCATGTCTTATTTGAGACACTTACATTGAATTTTGAGCAACTGCCCTCTTCCTCTTGGAAAGGATAGTTCCTATTTCATTACTGGTGCCTGTCATATTCTTTCATTTTAGTTTATGCTAGATTTCACCGTGCTTATTCCTCTTCTTTTTATTGATCCTCTGTAGCAATGGAGCACATTTGGTGAGCTTGATTTTGATCATGTAATGAGTAAGAGATGCAAAAAATATGAAAGGTCATGGTCGAGGCTGAATGTTTCTGATGTAGTGTCAAGTATTTTGGGTCAAAGAAACCCAGATGCTAAATGCCTATGCTGGAAAATTATTTTATGTTCTCCAGAGAGCAGTCAAGGAGATCAACCAAGGCAGAATAACCAGGTTGGCCATTTGGCAGCAGGCCCATGGTTGTTCTCTAAGATCATGCCATCCACAGAAGATAATAACGATGATGATTTAGCAATCACGTCTCCTGGTTTGTCGATATGGAAGAAATGGGTTCCTAGCTTATGTGGTACCGATCTAACTTGCTGCTTGTCTGTTGTGAAAGATGCAAATTGTGATAATCTGGATGAGGTCGTATCTGGAGCAAACGCAGTATTATTTATTGTATCTCAGAACATTCCATGGAAGCTCCAAAAGGCCAAACTTTATAGTCTTTTGAATTTAGTTCCTCCAGGTGCATGCTTACCACTTCTGGTCTTAAGTGGTTCTTATCACGTAGAAGGTTCAGATCCTTCCTCGGTTATAGTTAATGAATTGGGGCTGCATGAAATTGACAAATCACGAGTAAGCTGCTTTTTGGTGGTTTTTCTTGTTGGTAAGTGGCATTTAGAACACTCAAATGGGTTTTTCAGTGATGAAAAGTTAAGAGAAGGACTGAAGTGGTTGGCCAATAAATCACCTCTACAACCTGTTCTTAGCAGTGTGAAGATGCGCGAACTTGTCATGTCTCACTTGAGTCCGGTGTTGGAGGAACTGGATAAGATGGGTGATTATGAAGTAGGTCCGAATCACTGCATTTCAGTCTTCAATGAAGCATTGGATTGGTCATTTGGAGAAATTGCTGCTGCTATTAAAGCAAATCCTACCAATTGGCCTTGTCCAGAGTCTATGCTGCTAAAAGACTTTAGTGACGAATTTTTAGCTGCGAAGTTGTTCTTGCCAAGTCTGGGGTGGAGCTCGCCAGCAAAAACTGCACCACTTGAACACGCATTGAAAGATTGTCGACTTGCCCGTTTTCCCGATGATATCTCATTGCTACAAAGGGGTTCAATGATGGGAAAAGATATTGATAACCACAGATTACTACTTGAAAATTGTTTGGTAGAATACCTAACACAATCAACAAAGATGATGGGAATTCCACTAGCTACAAAAGAAACATCTGTGATGCTACAAAGAAACACACGGCTCGAACTCCGCAACTTGAGCTATTATCTTGTGCCAAACTGGATCACGATCTTCCGACGGATTTTCAACTGGCGACTTTCGAGTTTATCAACCGGGGCCTGTTCCTTTTCCTATGTATTGCAGACTCATGATGTGCCTCCATTGGAAGATCCACTTAAGTTACCGCTTGAAGTCGACACTTCACCATATTGCTTGAGTCATCCATCTTTAGATGAAATACTTGAAGTTGGTTGTAGTCCCCTCAAATCTCGGAGGACCAACTTCGATCCCCAACCTTCTCACGATAACGAAGACCATACTTTACATACAAATGGATTGGCCATTACAGGTGATGTTGCTTGTGCTACAAGTAAACCAGATAGCAGTTATGGCAAAATGGTGGTGGCTGGAACTGAAACTGATAGATTAAGCCAATTGTTGGAGAAATGTAACATAGTACAGAATAGTATAGGTGAGAAGCTTTCAATTTACTTCTGATATACGGTTCTTTCTTGTAACTTACACATCTCATTAAAATTGAGGTGGTTTTACAATGTTATATTTGTTCAAAAATGTTTCTTCTGTATGATGAGAAAATAACAAAGGTTTTTGCATTCATTAGCCTGTATATTTAGCTTTCCTCATTTATGGGTATAAATGAAGTTAAAAAATAATTATTTAATTATTTAGTCGTCTTTTTTATTGACCAATGAGCTAATGCCTAATGGTGTTAGTTTTTAAATTTCACATAATAGTAATTTTAACCCTCAATGTCAATGTTTATATACTGTGTCAATTAAATTTTTATTCTTAAAAATTTAACTCTCAACATTTATACATTGTGTAATTTAATTTTTTTTAGTTTTGTTTTTCTTTATTATCCATTCACCTTAAAAAACCAAATTTATCAATTAAATTTGATTGAAATTATATAAATAATAATATTATTAAAAATTTTAAGATAATACTTTTTATCTTCTATCATTCTTTTAAAATTAGCCTTAAATATAAAAATAACAATATCACAAAAAAATCAAATTACATAATATGTAATATGAGGATTAATTTCTTTTCAAAATCTAAAATTAAATTGACATAATTTATAAATGCTAAATTTTAAGATGATTATTATGTCAATTTTAAAAGCATTCAATCATTAGTCAATTTATGATTAAAAAAAACAAATTAAACTAAGTTAAAAAAATTTTTCTTAATGGAGTGATAAAAAATTTTAATAAATAGGGCTCTTGGACATGGTAAGTTTAACTTTTCTTCTACAATAGCATTGATTTACCATCCAAGCTTTCTATAGAGCAGGAAATAGAATTTAGAAAATGGCTACTAAAGAACATGGAACATAAAGGCTGTTAATTTGTCAATTATGTAGCTTATGCACTAAAGTCATTACAATTGATATATTTCACATGAGAATAATAGAATCCATGGTGAGCAGTTAACAATCAAGGCTTATATGTCTCTGCCTCACATAAGCCCAGCAGTCTGCGGGAAACAGTTGCTGTCTCCTTATGGTCGTGCTTTAGAGGCAATAAACAAAGGGGACTTCTTCATATTTCCGATTCCGTGTTTCCACCAAGTAACTTGCTAACATAATTACCTTCAACCTTCAAAAGATGGGTTCTTTTTCTCTACCTGTTCAGATCGTACCAGGTGCAAGATCACAGCCACCATGATAGGGCCTTGAGATCATTCACCAAGAGAATCTTGTGGTGAAAAAGGTAATTTTCTCTTTGTTTCCCTTTGTGCTTACCCCACATCCAATTGTGAAGGTCTCTGATGCATCATTGGTGATGGAACAACAATAGCAGCACTTCGATTCATCGAAACACTATGTTGACAAGACTGTTGTTGTGTATCAGACAAATCAGTTCTTACTGAACCATATGTTTCTTCCGGCTCTGAGACACTGCTCGTATCGAGACTTCCCTTGATTGACTTCATAACCATTGGTCTGCAATCTACTTCATTATCCGTAGCACTAGCACCTGACTGCAAAAAATAAAGAAAAAGGTCAGTTAATCACAATGCAATTAAAGTGCAAAACATCACACTTCCTATATTCTATGGCCACTACTATGTTTTTTTTAGATTACATAATCAAATCAACACTTTTTCTGTTTTGAATGAAGATAGATTATGCAACTCGTAGCAGTAATTCAGTTTGGCACGAGCCTTAAAAGTAGGTGCAAAAGTGGAACTTTCTACTTTGCAATCTAAAAGATCATACTTCAATCACTTCTAAGAAAGAATACACCAGCAGAAGAAGAGTATTTTTATACATTGAGAACATGAACAGCCAGATACGGATTTAAGTAGGGCATACATTAGACAAGCCTTTAATCTGTACAATGATGATTGTAATATCATCGGTCCGATTTTCATTATCCAACCAAAGCTTGTAGGATTCTCCAGCAATTGCAGCACATGCATCCCTAGGATCTGCGTATTCCGCTGCCTATGCGAAGAAAAATCATATATTTGTTAAGAAAATGCTCAAATGACTCAAATATAATGAGTGGAGAGTTCCCTAACGGTAAAAAAAGCAAACGACACGGGAAAATTCATTAGCACTTTCCTTTAAGACTTGATTGTATTAAACAGGTTTACAAACATCATTTTGCAAGAAACATGATAAAGACACTCAGTATTATAAGCAAATGAGAATCATAATTGTGATTTATCAATTCCAAGGATTTGTATGAACCATACCATGTTGACAACAGTTCTGCTAGAGAGAAACTCGAAAACTCCATCACTTGCAACAACAAAGAATAGATGATTACGCGTAAGCCGAACAACCGAGATCTCAGGAACAGCAATCACACCAATCTTCTCCGCTATACTATCGCCTACACTCCTCGTAAATGCAGTTCCAGGATACATTCCATCAGGAACCCACAACCTCGGAGGATCACCGCCTTGGCTATATTCGTCGCCCCAATTTTGAATATTGGGGTCTTTAAGGCCTTCCACTTGATCAACGCTCAAGACCCTAGCATCACAAAGCTTCACCCTTTCATACTCATCTTTCCTAAATGGTGTTTGATCCTCAGATAAATCCTCAGCCAAAATTCGATCCCCATCCTTAACAGCAATCACAGCTCTTGAATCACCCACATTAGCAACATAAAGTGTATCCCCAACAACAAGCACAGTTATTGCTGTGGTACCACTCATGGTATCATCAATCTCACTATCATGTAACTCAGAATTTGTAGCTAAAAAAGCTGAATTATAAGCTTTTAAAGGATCATCCAACAATGTGGTGTCATTAGCTAATCTTTCGACAAGTCTATCCTTAACAAAGTTTGAACATTCAGCACCATATTGACCATGTCCATCAAAGACACCAAAGAAATGAATATTCGGGTTACCTTGAAGTTGTGTTTTGATACAGAAACTATCCTGGTTTTCCCTCTCAACCGTGTCTGGATAATAACCATGCTGTGTTAAGACCGAGAACTGCAAAGTGAAGTTGTGAGATGGAACAGGAACTAACTCCAATGACCTTTGTGTAAGAATGTGTTTGCATTTGTAAGGCCTCTTGTCTCTAGGGCGACCTGAATCACCATCAGATGATGATGGATATCTAGTACAACACTTTCCATGAACACACCCCATGATTTCAAAACATAAAAAAATGATTTTCTTTTTGTTCCAAAAAGTGTAGCTTAAGTGTTTGAGAAAAGGCCTCAAAGGATATTGAAAATCAATGAAAGGGTGTAGAAAGATCCAAATTTAGGTGAAAATGGAGAAATGGGTTCTTCTTAAAGTTAACAATTTTGGTATTTTTATAGGAAATTTGGTTAGAAAACATGCTTTTAAACAGAAAGAAAAATAAACAAAAAAACCCAGAAGAAAAAGGCAAAAGAAGTGGTTTTTATAGACAATGCAAAAACAAGAGAGTGGGGTTCCAAGACAGAAAAAAAGAAAAGAAAAAGAGAGAATAAACCCCAAGCGAAGCAAAAGAAAAGTGAAATTCTAAATCAAGGGTAAGGGAAAAGAAGCAAACAACAGTGAAGAATAAAGGCAAAAAAAGATTACTTTCTTGAGAGAAAAAAGGAAGATCAGACTTGATGATCAGTTTTGCTTGAGTAGGAAAAAGAAAGGAATCAGTGAAAGAATCCCCAATTCAAACAAACAAAAAAAAATTGGAAAAAGGAAGCCCTAAAACTGAGGGGGAAATGTGGAGTTGATTGCTTCAAGTTTTCAACTTTTCGAAAGAGGGAGAGAGAGAGAGGCGGAGAAAAATCGATTAGTGTGCATGGGTGAATTTTGTCTTTGTACAGGGAAAAGCAAGGACAATGAAATGAAAATAAAATAGAAAATATTTTTTATTAAAAAGTAATGGTAATAATAAAATGCTCATTTTCCGAGAAAATAAAATATCAGGAGCCTTGTAAATTATATTTTATTTTATTAAAAAATAAGTAAATAACTTTTTTATTAAATCAAAAAATAAATTAATCTTTTTTGTTAAAATTTTTATTTATTTTTACTTTGATTAATTTATAATAATTAATTTGTTATTTTTTAGTCAAAAGGTAAAATACTATTGAGCCCTTAACTTAACACAAAAATTTATATGATATTTTTACATTTTTATAATGAATGAGATCTTTTTTTTATCACTACAATATTGGAAGGGGAAAAAAGATTATAGAATTTAAACTCGTATTATTTAAATGCTAGATAAAAAAACTTAATTACTATTCCATACATGTCTTGGTGGGATTGAAATTATTTTAGATTCAAATATCACATGCTTGAATTATTGATTTTATATTTAAAAAAATTACGTTAAGTTGATATTTAAATTAATCGAATTAAGTTTTTAATATTTTTAAGTTTTATCAAAATTGAGGTATAAATAACAGGAAATTGGGAAGGAAGAAATTCTATGATTTTTTTTTTATTTTATTAAAAAAATTAAGTGATAAATAGTTTGATATTTTTTAAGAATAATCAATACACATATACTTTTATGGATCAATATGTAATATAAATTAAAGGGGAAAATGAAATACAATTTATTATTTAAAGTTAAAATATAAATATGACATACCTATTGAATACGACTGTATTAATTTTTTTTAAAGAAATCAATTTTAATAGATTTTTTTTGTTTCTTCATAAGCATTCGATAAAATATTAGTTACACTAGGTCTCGATTAAATTTAAAATTGAGTTAGGTTAAATCTTAAATATGCAAACATTTTCTAATGTTGTATTCTCTTTTTACAAAATTCAAACTCCAAATCTTATTTAAGGGATATCGAATTCTTTACCATTCAATCAAACAACTGTTGATAATCTTAACAATCCTAAATTATTAGACTCAATTTAAATTCAATATTCAGATATACCAATCGAGCATAGACCTTAAGAGTGTAGCTAGAGAGTGGTAGGCAAGAGCTTTGGCCCATCAGAAATGAAAATTTATCTCTTTAGTTGTTTTAGTATTTGTAAAGTTTTAATTTAATTTAATGATAAAATTATATATTGACTCTTAACATATAAAATTCAATTATGCTCTCTCCAAAAGTAAATATATATATATATATATATATATAATTTAAAAATTATAAAATTTTATATTAATATAATAATGAAATTATATTTTTAACTTTTTAAAAAATTTATAATTCAAATCCGACCCATTAAAAAAAAATCTGATTTCAACCTCTATTTAATCTAATCTAATCATGAAAACCCTTACAAAACTTTTCCACTCACTTTGTTAAAAAAGGTGGTTGGTTTTTTATGGATTAGGTGAAGGTTAGTTGTATAGTTTGCTTTTGTCCAATTGATGAATGTTTTGGAAGTTTCCTTTTTGTACGAGAATAAAAAAAGACACCTCAAACATCAAGACAAATTAGATAGACTCGGGTGAAGGAAAACCAAAGGCATGCCCCTTTTCTACCCCAAAGTGTTTAAAAGCAAAATGACAAAATTTATTTATTTTTATTAAAAAGCTTTTGTATAATAACAACAATCATTAGTCTGGTCGAGATTAAGCCTGATTTCAAAAAAAAAAAAAAAATCAAGTTAGGGCTAGGGTACGGCTTGGTCCAACTCGTCCAAATGGGTCATTCTATTGTTTAAAAAAATAATATGTATTTAATTTTAATTATAAGATATTAATATTAATATTAAATTATTTTTATTTTTATTTTTTTATATAATAAAATAGACCAAACCAAGCCGGCTCAAGATTAAAAACTTGACAACAAAGATACTTTATTTACCTTTTAACCCAAATGTTATAAATTTATTCACGAATTTTAAGTAATAATTAAATTGAAATAAATCGTATAATTCAAATTTTTTCAATCCAATTCGTTATTTAATCAGTTAATATGTTTTGTAATTGATCAACAATAAATAAGCTTTTATTGTATTTTAATATATTCTAATTAATAACACCAAAAATAGATTGTTCACTATATCAATCTACTTATATACTTCCATTACCAAGACCTTACCACTTGAGACAATCTAAAAGGACTGATTTCTACACCATTTTGCAACCAATTTTGTGAACTTTAATCTGTGCTAAAAATTTCCATTCGATCAATATCAACTCAAGTTTAATTAAATTCAATGTGGTCATAAATATAAATAATTTAAATTTAAATTAACTTAATTTAAATAGTTCAAAATAAAAAAATCTAAATCTCAAATGACACGAATAAGTAATCTTAAATTATTTCAATTTGAAATGATTAAAACTTAAAATATTTTTAAAAAAATCTAAATCTCAAATGACATAAATAAGTAATCTTAAATTATTTGAATTTGAAATGATTAGAACTTAAAATAAATTGAACATATAATAACCTTACTTGAAAAGTTAATCTCCAAACATGAATGATCCGAATCCCTAAAACAACTCAAAACTAGAATTGATTTAAACCAAAATGACCCCAAAATTTTAAAACTTAGATTTATTCAATCCAACTTGATTTGGTTAAAAAACCAACCCGATCAACTTAGTTTATGTGATTTCATTTTTAGTATTATATATTTAGAGAATTAATATTCACGCACAATAGAAACACGCATACACATCACATTCAATAAGGAATTATCCTTAAATTACGCCTTCCAGTTTATCTCAATAAACTCGAACCCGAATGAATTTTATAAAGTAAGCATCCTTAGATCATTAGTTGGAGATTAAAGTTGTGAAATTTAACATGTAGTTAGTTGAAATAGCAAGGGAAATAATGATTGAAAGGTTAGTTGAAACCACAAATTTGTGTTTTGTGTTAATCCCACTTAATGCAAAAGCAACCAAATACTCCCCCCAACTGTCACTTTGTGTTGAGCCACATGTTTAACTCCAACAGGTTTATTTTTTACTTCCACTAATGTCCCCTACCAAAACCCAACATGTAGAAGCAACCTTAATGGTTATTTAAACTTACAAATCTCATTATGGGATTTCAAATATTAAGGGATTTTTACCTTAAAATGTTCTAACATTCAAATACAAGGTTTCATGCTTTGCTTCAATTGCTTTGGGAATATCAATCAGCAATTTTGTTTGGCAATTAAATGGTTCCTTCTCCTTTTATCTGGTAAGCAATTTATTGATTTCTTTTACCTCACATGAATAGATTTAAAAATATGGTAAATTATGAGAAATATTGAATTTTGATATATTTTTTAACACTTTTATTTATATTTTCATATTATATTATGAAAATTGTATTGTTAGTTGCATTCATTTAGCATTGAAGTAGAAACAATTCCTTTTTGTAGTTTATAATGTATATTTTATTATCCTCAAATCTTTGAAAGGTTGTTGTTTTATGCATATATCTTAGAGGGGTTTTTTTTTTTTACAATTTTCAACCTGAATTTTTATTATAAATATTTATTGAATTTGTTGCGTTAAAACATGCTTTAAGGCTTTGTATTCTACGTACTTTTATTATTTAAAAATGCAAGTTGAATTATTAATACCGTTAAATTTCTTTTATTAAATTTAAATTCATTATAATGACTATTATTTACATGACGACTAAATAAGTATGTTTATTTCCAAAAAAATATACTAGTAAATTTAATAGAAATATTTTAATAATATTTATTAAATCTAAAAATATGAGGATTAAAATCATAAAAATAAGAATATTTAGGAACTTATATTTTAATTAATTTATTACATTTAATTTGACATTTGGATTGAGTTTTTTGTCAAACAAAAGAATTAGCCCAAACCCAAAAGCCTATTTAGGACTTAGAATCAAAGCCCCAACATTTAAACTTTAGCCTGTTTTAATCTACTTTGCATTGGTTAAATAGCTAATCTCCTAAAATAATTGATTGATTTGTTCATAAAATCTATCTTTTATATTAACAACATAGTCTTTTATATTTCGTTCTCAAACTCTTTAAAATTGCATGAATACAGCCAAACCAATGTGATTGTTTTTTATAAACATGAATTTATCGAGTTAACATATTATAGAGGTTTTTATATTAAGAGATGGATTGTATTTTATTCCTTTTATTTAAAAAAAATATCAAATATGTTATAACAAAGAGCAAACTGATTCTTCTGTTAAAAATTTAATCCATTTTTACTGTTAAAAACTGACTCATGTATATCAACATAAGACACATATGACATGCCATGTGGAACTATTTAGTTATTCAGTCAGTTATGTTAATTTTTAACAATAAAAATGAATAAAAATTTTAACAAAAATTAATGGTCTACTTTTTGATTTAACATTCAGAGATTAAATTGCTAATTTTTTTTTTTTAAAAAGAGGACTAAAAATAACATGACACCTAATATAATGGCTTTCATAATACTTTTAGCTCTTAAACATATATAAGCAAGTTACAAAATCTCAAACTCGAAGTGAAATTGATAAAATTAATTTAATCAATTGAATCGATTGAATTAATCTGAATAAATATTGATTTAATTTTTTCTTATTTTAAAATAATGAAAACAAATCAGATAAATGATTAATTTTCAAATTTATCCATTCAATAGATTGATTTGTTCCTATATATTGAAGGAGGCAATGAAATGAAAAAGAAGAAGAAGAAGAGCATAAGAAAAAAAGTGCGAATTTCATATAAACCTTTATTTTTTCCATATCTTCCCACTACATGTAAACCTCAAAAATCCTAGGCGTGACAATCCTAAGTGGGGTGCATTATAATGGTGATTCCAATTCCCACATCTTCTACACCCAACCATTCTGATGATGCCACCTCATCTCCCTAAAATCCCCACCATTCATTTCTTTCGGTCTAGTTCTGCACTCACTCCCTACACTTTTGGGACTTTTGAAAATTAAGTTACTCTTCTTTTAATTTCAAAATTTTATAGTATGATTTAAAAAATAAAATCCAATTAATATTATTAATTGATTTTGGTTAAATTTAAATATGTGCTATTGGTTGGGTTTTAATTTTAAATCAAACATTTGAATATTAAAATGTCATATATTCAAATTTAACAAATGTATTTCAATAGTGTTTTAATTGGACTTTAATTTTTGAATCACATAAGTACAAGAACTAAATTCGTAGAATTAAAAGAAGGACTAAATTTCAAAAGCCCAAAGAGTACAGGGCCGGGGCAAAATTAAACCCTTTTCTTTATCTTCTTTCTACTAAAGTCAACCCACATTCATTTTTCAACCAATGAAGTCCTCCCACGTCATCATATAAAATTTCCCCCAATTTAAATTTTTTTACCACGACTAAAACCCTCTCTAAACTAAAACCCCTTTCCCACATTTTTCTTTTTTATCTACCTTTTTTTGTCGTTGTTTCTTTTCCCGATGTTATTTCCGGCGAGCCGCCGTGAATGTTTGGAAAACAACGGTACCTGCGGCGGGGAACTCATCCATGGCAAAAGTCCGACATTTGAGTCCCAACGGTTCCATAGCACGCGCCACTGTCGTCCAAACTTCACGGCTATTACTCGTCGTTGAAACGGAAACCGTCGCCGGCTTGAAAACCTGAACGGCTTTCTTCAAGGTCTCAACAATGTCGACATCGTCATCGTAAACGGAGCCAACGCACTCGAAGCTCGCGTAGCTATACCCGTCTTCAGGTGTGACGTGGATCGTCGAGTAACGATCGCCGTCGATGCCATTCATGGAATACCCACAAGGATCAAACGCAAAATCACAAATGAAAGCTCTAGGGTTTATATCATCAATCCCCGTCAACACCGTCATCTCTTTCCCGGCCGAATCCCCTGTTTTGCAATCCCCGGCTTTTTTGTAAAACTTACGCGCCAGATGACGGTCAAGCTCCGTCATACAAATTTCAAACGTAACATCGGAATTCGATTTCTTACGGTGGTTTTGATCACCGGCGGCGAAAACATGCCACGAATAACAAGGATTTTTCGACGGCATAACGGCGGCTTTTCTATAAACAAGATTTTTCGGGAGATTTTCTTCGATGTAAATCACTTCTTCTTTGAAATTCGTATGAGGGAAAGGCTGAGATTTGGGGAAAATGAAACTTCCCCTAGTGTATCGACACCCACATAATTTAAGATTAAGCTTGTTGGCAAAGTGAGTCAATGGACGAATCGATTTGAGTAACTGAGTCGTCCCACAGGTTTTGATTATAATCTTAGTCGGATATACGAACATACTCGATTCCGACAAGACGTAAGCATCAAAAAAATGGTTACCGACGGCAGAAACGACGGTGCATTGGACGGCACGAAGGACTTGTTCGATTGATTCGAAATCAAGTAAGCGAAGACCCATATTGTTGTTTATATTACTCAATGGATCATCACCAAAGAAATGAAGTTCCAACCGCTTCTCAAAACCTTCAAACCCTGAAACCGCCATTGCCAAACAACAACAAAAAACCAAAGACAGGAACTTAAAAACAGGGACAAAAAACAAGAGAAAATGTAGAAAGAAAAAGAAGATGTTGGTTTTTGGTTTTAATGGTGGGATTTGATGGTGTTGAAGAATATTACTACAGGTGAGAGAGAGAAGTGGGGAGGGAAATGGGGTTTTATAGGTAGGATATTGAGAGAGAAAGAGTGGAGGGGGGGGGGGAGAGAGTGGATATTGAAAGGGGCATGCGGGTGTGAGGCAACCAAGAATCATTATTGCAGGCATAATGAAGGTGAATAAGATGATGATATGTTCTGGTTTTTTTTTTTTTTTTGTTGTTTTCTTCTTTGTTGGGAGTTTCGATTTTGATTCAATGCAAACAAAATTTTCATGAAAATAGAATGGTTTACAAGGGAACCGAGAAATTATGCCCGCGCGCATGCATTTCAGCTCTTCTACGAAGGTTGTCGTAATTGGATAGATAATCGAATTTAAATAATTAATTTTCTTTCAATTAAATAAATTATTAAAATTTTTTGAAAAACTGAATTCAATTTAATCATTTCGTACCAATTTTTAAGTTCAATTGTTGTACCTCAACTTGTTCCAACATCATTGTTTGTCTTGTAATACGTACTCATGTAGTTTTGAAATTTATATGTTTATACTCACAAGTTATTTGAGTTTTATTTGAAAAAAAATAAAATTAAATTGAGAAATATTAAATTGAGTTTAAGTTTGAACTATTAACCGAATTGAATTTGAGCACCTTAATATACTCAATTTGAATTGATTTTTTTTACCTTTATTATATTTAACTACGAACAAGCTTAATTGAGCTTGAGCAAAAAAATTGATAAAAAATTGTGGTTCGGTTATGTCTCTAGTCGAGCTTGTTCTTATGAATTAATGTTTAGTCAAGCTTAAGTCAAGTATTAAGCCTCGAATTTTGAGTCAACTTCAAGCTTGTTACTGTTTGAGCTCGACTCAGCTCAATTACACTCCTGGTTTTGTGTTTATATCGTATTTCATTTATGCTATGTAATCATATCGTATTTTAAATTATATTTTTCATATTTGTAAAATTGTTAGTTTCATTTAAATCTATTTATGAGTTGAATAAATCCATCCCACTTTACATAGAACAAAATCATTTTTACATCGGGTCAACTAGGTTTGGCCCATCTCAAATTTAAAATAAATATTTTTTACTAAATTTTATTATATAAATTATGAAAACAAATTATTAAATTGGATTAAATTCAATCTTAAATCATTATGATTATTTTTTTTAAAAGATAATTAAAGATCTCTATGGATCAAATTAGTTTGATGACAATAAACCTTACCCAAAATTAATCCAAACCAAGTCTAGCGAATCAGACCCAACAAATTACTCAGATAAATTTAGTTGGGCAAGGTTGAAGTCGGGACAAGTTTAGTTACAATCAGTTACTCTTACATTACTAATGAGAAACAATTCAACTCTGTCTTTGGATTAAAAAATCACACTATCTTTTTGTTAATTAAAATTCGATTTATGAAAAAAAACACAAAAATAAAATAAAAATGCATTAAACCAACACAAACACGATCTTTTTACTGTTTAAACCACTAAATAATATTTTTCATAAGTAATTAGTATAATTAATTGTAAAGAAAAATCATAGTTGAACCACTAAAATTACATGCATAAAGTTTAATACAAATGGAAGGGCAAAACAAGGTTTGATGTTGTCGACTCTAACACGATCTGTCATTACAGTCATAAAAAGCTTCCACTGTTCATAGTTTTGATTAGCCAAACAAATGGGGATTTTAGCATGGCTTCATCAAATCATTGAAAGCTTTTTGGTACATAATTTAAATTAAAAATAAATTAAAAATAATTATTAAAATGGGTTGAAAAGAGCAAAAATTAAATCTTTTTGGTCAAAATTACTGTTTATAAGTGATTGGCATGGGGGGAGTTTTTTATAAAAAAAATAAGAAGACATAATCATAGGATGGACCAAATGGTTTGAAATCAGGACATAAAATAATCAGAGTTTTCAATTTAGAAAATAAGTGTGTTTTTGAGTGCTTAATTTTGATGTTTATAGATGTTCTCAATTAGCTTAAATAGGGTTTAGAAAAAGCAAACAAGGGGGAAAACAAAAGAAAAAACAGTAATGTTAAAATGAACAAAAAATTGACATTGGTTTTGCTTTTATAAACATGGATGGAAAATAAAATTAAAAAAATTGGAGGGATGAGAGGTAGAAATTTTATGTTCATATGTCTTAAATTAGTGGCGAACCCAAGGAGTTGACAGGGCCTTCTAAAATGAAAATTTTTTATTTAGGTATTTTAAAATTTTAATAGTAAAATTACACTTTAACCCCTCAAAAATGATAATAATTTGATTTAATCTTTTAAAAATTATAAAAATATAGACTATTAAAAATGATAAAATTACATTTTTACCATCGTAAATATATATTTTAATTTCAGCCCCTCGAAAAATTTGTAATTTTACCCCTAACTTAAATTGAATTATAGAAATTTTACGGGGCTAAATCTAAAAAAAATCATTTAATTAAGACAAGAAAAAATTAAACCGAATTAATAATTTTAAAAAGAGTTTTATATAAAATTATACTATTTCACCAGTAAAAGGTCAAGATTAGGAACGATAGTAGGGTTGAATATCAGTATTTTCTGAGTTATTCGAAATTGTAAAAATTTAAATTCGATTTGGTTAATTTTTTTATTATATATATAAAATCAAAATTATAAGCATTTTATAATTGACGGATTCAGATATTTGAATTCATCTGGTATTTGAATAAGTAATGTGGGTTTAAATAATATATAATTGAGGAATCTATCTATATATGTTCGGAAGCTGCAACGGATAATAAATTTAAAATACGAATCCAAATATTATTTGAATCTATAATATTTAAACTCATAATCTTAATTGACATCCCTGGTCAAAGTCCCTACATGCTCCTTACTTTACTTTTAAAGATGTGTATACTCTCGGATCAAAAATTATATATATAATATATATTCATACTGAATATATATTTGTTTTTGAGATAATATAATTTTTAGCTTTTGAACTTGGCAATCAAGTCAACTTTGGTACTTGTATTCTTTTTATTCACTTTGGCACATGAACTTGACAACTAGATTCATTTTTGTTATTGATCTTGAAAAAATATAAAATTTTGATTACATGGCCCTTTGAGATTACACCACGTCATCACTTAATTTGGTCAAACCACTAGTTTCCGATTCAATCGCTTTAATTGGTTCAACTATTAGACCAATGATAATTATGTAAATAATTAAATTTCATAAGAAAATTTAAAAAGTAAAAATTATTAAACCGGTTCAACCCCTATCCCAATTTATTACTGGTTTTGAACAATTCCCGATTCAATCACTTCAACTCCTTTGCTTGGACTAGTATATCGATCGGTTCTTAATCTAATCAGTCCAACCAACCAATCAATCATGTTTCAATAACATTGTTCACATCATTAAATCTTGACGGAATCCAAATTCAGGGATCAAAATAAATAAATAAAATTCAAATATTAAAATAGACATAATTATAAGTTTAGGATAAAAAAATATATTATCTTTTCATTTTTTAAAAATTTGGGATGATAGATGATGATATGAAAACATGAGAGCAGGACTAAATGAAGAGGTTTTGTCGATCTAGGCAATAAGCATATATTGGTGATGAATGAAAGAAAAAAAAAAAGAGTAGACGTGCCAAAAATATCATCAATATTTATTGGGTAAAAATAATAATTATGCAGAACCATAAGCTTGCAGAAAAAAAATCCAAAAAAGAAAATTACAAAAAGGAATCAGGCGTGGCAACTAAATAATGAGAGTATCCTTGAAATTAGGGGGAAGTCCCCCCTAGTACATGAAAATCTCAAGCAATCTCGCATCATTTTTTTTTAGTGATGTTTAGGAATTAGATGAGTCGGATATTTATATTTTTTGAATTGTTTAAATTAAATTTAATTGAATATATGAATCTATTGAATTTTAAAATTAAACATTTTTTTTAAATTTGTTAGATATTTGAATCTCGATCTTCAATTCTGATGCAGATTTGGATTTTGAATTTAAATATTGAGATTCGTTTTCAAATAAGTAATATTCGAAGGTGTTTATTTATATCCACTTTGAATTCTTAGAAGTCAAATATTCAAAACTACAAAAATTTAGATCCACAAAAAATAGATTGAATATTCAAATCTATAATCCGAATTGCCATCTCTAATGATGTTAGTGATTTGAAAATTTTTATTTTAACTACAAATAGGATTGGATTTATACAAATTTGATCATTCATTTCACTATTCATAAAAAAATAAAATATTTTATATTTTATAATTAAATAAAAATCATTTCCATTATTGATAAATAAACACAATTGTCGGTTCAAATTCGAACAGATTTATTATTATTTTTTCAAAAAGAAGGAGGAATTTCATATTGGTTAAGGGAGATGATGAGATGAAGATGGAGATTGCTTTGGTAGTTTGAGTGGAAATTAAATGTAAATTAATTAGTTTGGGGGGTTTAGGGTTAGCTTTTTTGGAAGTAGTTCCGTAATTGACTTTTAACACTTTACACACCAAATTAAGATTACTATAATAATTCAACATCATATATATCCTTACGCAACCCATTATATACTTCATGAATATGCATTTTGGTATAATACAAATTATCATACATTTTTTTAACATTAATTTTATTATATTTATTTTTTTATCTCCTCATTAACAGCACATTTAAACTCATGTCTTCCAGCATTGACAACAATATTGATGTCAATCGAACTAAAACTCAATCGATAAAATATTATAATTATCTCAAAACCAAAACCCATCTCCAAAATTAATTTCAGAGAGATTTATCCATTTAAATTTATCTTTTTATATAATCTTTTCTTTTATTCAGTTATACATTTTATATATATATATTTATAATTGGGTCACACATTTTTAACAAAGATAAATCATTGATAACTTACGTATCGTAAACATGATTATCCTTATGATTTCAAAATGTTAACGTGAAATCTTTCACATGATTCTTTTTAAAAGAATATCCATACTATTATGTTAGGAGTTGAAATTCAATTGTAACATGAATTTAATAATTTTTTCTCACCAATGAAAAATTTTAAATTATTGATGAATTGAAGATTTTATTTGAAATACAATTGCAAAATTCGAATTAATTAACCTATTTTAATGAGTTTTAATTAAACTTATTAATTATAATTCGAGTGGGAAAATTTAAATCATTTTACTTAAATATAAATTAACTTGAATAAATTTTTTAATTTATTCTGCTGGAATCTAAATTATCTTTAATTTAAAATTAACCGAACTCAAAATAAAGGGTGTAAGACAAGAAAGTGAGGACAAAAAAGGAGAAGGGTGGAGGAGAGGCAATGATGGAAATTGGTGAGTTTTAGAGTAAAAAAGAAAATAAAAATGCAGAGTATTTATGATTGAGAATGTATGTAAATGTATTTTGGGGGGGGGGGGGGGGGGGGAGGTGGGATGAATAATAGTAAATGGGCTCAATGGGTGGATGGTTGGCATAGAGGCCCCATTATGACCACATTCCCACATCTTCACCTGCACGCGCATCCACCAAAGTCTTTCACTATCTCCCTACTTATCCTTAATACACTCATATCCAAATATCCATTCCTAAATAATTATTTTAAAATTTTAATTTTGTTAAGGGAGGTAGTTCTTTGAGACGGTCTTCGATCTTTGATCGGTAGAGATATTGCTTTTCGGTGTTTATATTTAATTTTGTTTCTGTAGTCTTTTTATCTAATAATGACGTTTATGCGTATAAGTTCAAATTCTATCAAAGTCAAATGTTAAAACATTTTGCTAGTGGTGAGACACTCCCATAAATTCTATGAAATTTTTTGGATTCTCTTTAAAGTTAAGGGACAAAACTCGAGTTTAAAATCATACGTAGATGTTTCAGTAATAATACATTCTTTTAGGGTTTGAGACTAGAGAGTTTGAACCCTCAACCAATCTTAATTAATTTTTTCTAATTATAGCATATAAAAAATTAATAAATATTAGATGTAGTAATAAGATACATTAAACTCTTAAGGAGATATATAGGTTCAAACTTTGAGAGATATTCACAAACCTTAAACATGGACCGTAAAATGATTATAGATATTTTTAAATAATAAAATTGGTTACGAGTTCAATTTTAGCCCGATTCAACTTAAATTATTTATGTAATAGATGAGAACTCTAACTACTGGTTACTACTTTAAATAAGTCTCAATAATTTATTAATGTAAATTCTTTTTCTATAAAATACCTATTTCTAATTATAATTTCTCCCTAACAACGCAGTTAAGTGTATTGCAATAATAATTGTGCCTATAAAAATATGTAAAATATGACGAAATACATTAATAATTAAATTTTTAAAGGGTTTATGTGTCTGTCTCTGTCAATAAAAATAGTCAACCACTTCCCAACAATAAACAGCCACATTGAAAAATCAAATCTTTAAAAAGTCACAAACAAAACTCTCAACAAAATCCCCACCTTTTCTTTTTTACATCAAAAGTTGCAACCAAAGGTCCAAAATCTTCCTCGTTAGCCCCTAATTTCTCTTGTGAAAAATCCCAAAAAAAGGTAAATTTAATGGACAAAGCAAAGGATCTTTTGCCAAAAAGAATGACCAAAAAAATATAAAAGTAGGCCTAATCTTAATCTTTTTGGACCCACTTTCTTACACCTTTTTCGGCCTAAACCCTAAATCATGTAAGCCTAAGCTAAGCTAAGCCCCCCAATGGTTGGTCCCATATTATATGTTTCAATGTGTCCCCCGACAACCACCGTGGCATGGTCCCATTGTAAACTACACATCATCTAAGATGTGCCCTAACATCTTGGCAATTTAGGGTCCAACCTTGGTATCTACCTTTTTTTATTTCTCTTTTAGACTAAATGGTTCTTTGTTGGTCGACATATGCCATCGCTTTGTGCCTTTTTTAGCCGCCATACATGCCTTGCACGCGCACCATTAGCCAACATATGTATAGATCAACTGCTATTGCAAATGTATTTATGCAACCCAAAAAATTAGTGGGTAGCTTTTTGGAGCACAGAAATAGAAAATTATTTGAATAGGATATGAATTGAGATTTATATGTTTGAATTTAATAAAAGTATTTACGGAAATTTTTGTATTTGAAGTTAAATTATATTTTATTATTTTTATTAAAAATTTAGTAAATTAGTCTTTATATATTAGGTCAAAGAATAAATTTATCATTCAGTTAAAAATCTCATCCATTTCTATTGTTAAAAATCGATATCTTTACACTAGAACAAGGTACATGTGATACGTCACGTGTAATTATTTGTTAGTCCATCAATCACGCTAGTTTTTAATAATAGAAATGGATGAAATTTTTAATAGAAATGACCAACTTGCTCTTTCATCTAATTTAAATGAACTAAAATATAATATGACTTTTAATGCAGAAACCTCTGTAATATTTTTACTGTTTGAATTTGTCCCAATTGTTAAATCTATTTTTAATCACCATTAATCACATGTCGCAATAATTGTAATTAATTGATAGTCTCTTCCATTTTTTTCACCTTTTGGTCCACTAACAAAATACCCTAATTCAAAAATTTCAAATTTAAAATGATATGTTTGAATCTATATAACTGGTACATGTTGACAATTAGCGGCAAATGCAACTATGGAACCCAAATGTTAATGGGTAGTTAGTCTTTTCATCATTTAGAACACTAATAAATGAGAATAAAAAATGACTCGATATTAAGATGTTGGAATCCTTCTGAATGTTAAATTTATCTTTAATCACCAAACATGATCTCTATAAGGCACATACACTAATTCATATACATCTGGCAATTATAAGTGCGGAACTACAAAATTTACACGTAATAATAATTGATAAAAAAAAAAAAAATCCAATTATCACATCTATCTTTAATTTCTCTGCACACACCATTTGCTACACACATGTAACAAATAGTGTGCAAATGCAAGTGTGGAATCCAAACATTAATGGGTAGGTAGTATTTTCCTCTTACGAGCACTAATGAATACGAAATAAATAGACTTGAAATTGTCGATTGAGTTTTAACTTAGTTAATATTAATATTGTTGTTAATGCAAGATGACATGAATTTGAATATGCTGAAATATATTATCCTTCCATTTAATAATATCAAAAAATAAAAATAAAAAATCATAATACTATACTCATATAAAAAGATATGTTGGAATCCATCCCATTGTTACATTTATCTTTAGTCACTCTGCTTGATCTCCAGGCGCACCAATTGTCGAACATGTGACAATTAGTGTGCAAATGCAAGTACAGAACCCAAAAATTAATGGGTAGTTCTTTTTTTTCTTTTTTTTTTTTTGGTAAAAAGCTAATGAATGAGAATAAAAAATGAGCCGACACCAATATATTCGAATCTATCCAATTGTCTGCACACACACTATTTGGTACACATGTACCAATTAGTGTAATTGCAAATGCAAGTTTGGAACCTAAAAAAAAATAATGGGTATTTTTTCCTTTTTGTCTTTGGGAGCACTGATGAATGAGGGCTTGGTTGCTGAGTGCTACTGTACCATGCGCACAATATGTTTGCTAAAATGTACAAAAGAAAGGCCCACCACATATACTTTAGTATTTTTAAATGTGCTTTCCATTTTTACTGTTGATAAGTTAGTGCCTGCCCCCAAAATGCTTTGATGATAGCTTTTGGGGAAAGGGTTTTCATTTTCATGGGATATATATCAAAATTTGTTAAGCAACTCTTTATTGTTGGGGGAGTTTTGTGGGGGCAAAATATATCATTAGGATTGAATGGTATAAAGTTCTCAATTAGGAACTCTCCTTTTCACCTATGGGGAATTGGGATATTGAGGCTTACATTAACTTTGCATACATATTGCAACTATATTAAATTTTGTCAAAAAAAATCATATTTTATCAATTGATTTTAGATAATGTCATCTAACAAATTTAATATCTTAATCCAATTGTGACCTTTATAAAAAATTATTAATATTTTTGGACAATTACTTTGTAATTTTGTGGTCTAATTACATTGTATTGGTGGACTAATTTGGGTTTTTTAAGAAAATATACTTTTGCATATGATAATAAGATCAAATAGTGGAAAGGATTGGAAGTGGAGCACAAGCATCTATGTTTTAATATTTTTTTAAAATTAATATAATATTTGGGACTTGATTTTAATGTTCAATTTAATATTTAAGTTTGACTTTGATATTCGAAATGATACTTAATTTTTTTTTTCAAATTGATACTCGAGTGTTTTTATATTCCAATTAAGCACTTGAGTTTAGTTTCAACGTTTGATTTGGTATCTAAGTTTTTTTTTTTTTTTTTTTGCAATTAAGTATCTATGATTTTTATTAGACCACACATGTAAACTATTCAATATTAGGCCATAATATGTCATTTCACTTTAAGTATCAAATTGAACATTAAAATCAAACTTAGATACTAAATTAGAACAACAAACTCACATATCTTGATGTATTATTAACCAGAGAAAAATAGGTAATGGTTAGTTGAATTATGGATAGGTACTGGGCTAACTACTTGTTGGATCGAAATGTAAGCATCTTGTTACCTCTTAAGCAAGATCTTAGATTTAAATTTTGTTGATGGATAAAACAAGAGATTTATCCATTGTTTAAAGGCTAATCTAACTCAATTTAAATTGAATTGGAATTCAATATAACTTACGAACATCTAAAGATTTAAAAAAAAAGGGTAAACTGCGTTAAAGGTCACTAGATTATTAGTAAATTTATGTTTTGGTCACTTAATTTTAAAAAGTTATAAAATGGTTACTAAAATATTTGAAAGTTTTGCTTTAAGTCACTAGTCTATAGTTCAAATTTTTTTCATGAAATAACTCTGAATATCATGAATCCGCGAACCAAAATCTAAACAGTTTTCTTCTTCGATCTTCGACACTGATTGTCAAATCGATTAGGATTTAAGATATGTTATTTTACTCATCAATGGACACTAATCCACCATACCAATCGTTGAATCATCGCTTAGAACTCACTAGCTAGACTTTTAAAAAGAAAAAAAAACTTAACAACCTAGTAAATTTAAAATAAAAAAAATTCAAATAGTTTAATGACTTGAATGAAAAATTTTCAAATACTTCAATAACCCATTTTTTAACTTTTTAAAATTGAATAATTAAAATATAAATTTATTAATAATTTAGTGATCTTAAATATAATTTATCCAAAAATTATAGATAAGTGGAGAGTAACAATTTTATGGAGTGGTGTGACGAAAGATGAAATAGAAGTGAGGGTTTTGATGATGAAAAGTGTCAAAAATGTGGTTGGAAAGTGGGAGTGCCCACAAAAGACATCATTCATACCTCGTTGATGCTAAAGATTTTTGAGGCAAACAAGACATGTTATGTTAGAGAGAAGCTTAAACTGTTAAAGTGGGACTACCCACCATAACCCTAACCCTAACCCTAACCATAAACATAATCATAATATTTAATCTTCTAAAAGCTTATATTATAATTTATACCCTTTCACCTTTCTAATTCACCCATGAAAATCCATGCCTCCATTCCAAACATGTATATATATAAAAATTAAAGAAAAGAAAAAGGGGTACTGAATATATATTGGAAGCAATCAACAGCAAACCCAAACACGCCACATAATTCCTCGTGCTATTTGGTAACCAAAAAAGAAAAAAGAAAATGCAGAATCTCGTTGTTGTTTGGGGGGTAAAAGAAGAATTAATTAAATTGCTTCACCACGCAAGAATCATTTTACTGTATGTCACACACAATCTCATCTTAAAATTCCCTTGCCTTTACACTAAATCTACTACCCTCACCCCAAAGATATTTGTTTCAATCCTCTGCTGATTACTCTTCTTTAAGCATTTTTTGAAGGAGGATAATGGGTTTTTTACTAAATTAGTATAAAAAAAATTAAAAAATTTGAAAATAATATACCTAAAAAAGTATTTACCAAAATGGTATAGGTAGGGTGGTCACGCCACTGTGATAGGCGGCACCACCCTACAGTAAAAGAAAAAAGTCTGAAAAAGAAAAAAAAGCTGAAAACAAAAAAAAATAAAAAATGGGTCAAATCGTACATTGGGCATCGGTGCCGCCTCTGACAGAGGCAACACTGGTGCCGCCTCTGCCACCAACATAACCCTTTTTTTATTTTTATTTTTTTCCGTTTTCAGCTTTTTTTTAATAAAAGAATTTCTTAATTTTTAAAAGGTTGGAAACAATAAGGACTTAAATTGTGATTTAAGAATGTTGAGCACCTTTAAATAATTTAGCAAAACATAGATAGGTTTAGAAAGGAATTTAACCATTCCCGAACGTTATAAATCTCTATTTTATTACCTTAAAAGTACATTTTATATACCATTGATTATTCTTATTGAATGGAAGAATACTTTTTCCTTGTTTATTTTTTTAAATTATTAATTTAAATTGACTAAAAGTTAGAAACAAATTTATTCACTTAAAGAAGTAAATGCAATGCTTGTGATTAAAATAAATAATTTATATATAATCATTAAATTAAGAAAACAATCATTTAATAATGAGAATATGCATTAATTAAAATTTTATTTTAATTATTGTTTAAAATTTAGTTTTAATTTTACACTTAAATAACAATTTTTGTTATTGATTTCTTCAGCTACATACTTTCAATTAATAAT
This sequence comes from Gossypium stocksii, assembly GCA_020496765.1. Lineage (NCBI taxonomy): Eukaryota > Viridiplantae > Streptophyta > Magnoliopsida > Malvales > Malvaceae > Gossypium > Gossypium stocksii. The sequence goes on along the minus strand of CM035625.1, from coordinate 81,601,551 downwards.
AATATTAATTATTTTAAATTTATAAAATACTATAGATCTTTGAAAATAATATTAATTTTAAAAATTCAAATATTTAATAGTTTTATAAAATTAATTTTTGATTTGTTTTTAATTATTAAAATTTATCAATTTTATAAAACCTATGCATGAGGGGTCAAATCGGTGAATACATTGGGCACCGGTGCCGCCTCTGGCAGAGGCAACACCGGTGCCGCCTCTGCCACTAGACCTGCTCATGGGTCGGGCGGTCCGGCCCGGCTCGAAGGCCCGCCCGAAATGTGGGAGGGTTTGGGCAAAAATATAGGCCCGAAAAATGGGCTTGGGCAAAAAATTAAGCCCGTTTAAAAAATGGATCGGGCCTCGGGTAGAGTCTTTTTGGCCCGAGCCTGGCCCGGCCCGGCCCGGCTCGGCCCGAATTTACTAAATGACAAAAAAATATGCTTTTTTTTTTTGAATTTTATTTTCTTGATGTTTTCTCCCTATTTTGATACCATATTACTATTATGTTGTTACTAATTTGTTGTTATTATTTGGATATTGTATAAAACTTATTTTATTGTTAATTTTGTTATTATTTTAAAGGCATTTGTTAATTTTGTTATTATTTTAGAGGTATTTACTTGTTAAGTTGCATCTATCTTAGTATTATTTAAGTCTACATATTTTTTAAAATTAATTTTCAATTTGTTGGGAAATATTTATTTTGATTTTTTTTAGTATTTTTGATGTATTATATATATTTAAAAATTATATAAAATAATATAAAAAATTAATACGGGCGGGCCGGGCCGGGCCCGGGTTTTAGCATTTTTATATGGGTCGGGCTTGGGTAAAATTTTAGGCCCATTTTAGGCCCGGCCCGTCCCGAGCCCGATGAATGGGCCTAGATTTTTAGTTGAGCCCGGCCCGAACCCGGCCCGGCCCGGCCCGAACCCGGCCCATGAGCACCTCTATCTGCCACCAACATAACCCATTTTTTATTTTTTTTTGTTTTCAGCTTTTTTTTCTTTTTCAGACTTTTTTTTTACTGTAGGGTGGTGCCGCTTATCACAGTGGCGGGACCACCCTACCCATACCATTTTGGTAAATATTTTTTTAGGTGTATTATTTTCAAATTTTTTAATTTTTTTATACTAATTTGGTAAAAAACCCGAGGATAATTGATGCGAGTAGTTTTAGTTTGTCATCTCTTTTGGACCCTATTTTTCATCTCATGTTCATACATAAAATACAATTTTAGTGCATTCAGATATTTTGCTTTGGTAGCCGTTTGAGTCTAACTCGATTGGTATAAACATTGTTGCCAATGCATTGAAGCACATTATCCTCCTATTTATGGATTGGGGAGAGACTATGAATAATTCTAGATTTAAGTAAAAAAGAACAAATATGACCGGCTTTAATCTAATAAATGCTCAAGATAGTTAATGAAATAATTTCAGTTTTTAAAAGAGATTTTAAAACTTATCAAAACATTGTTGGATGATCACTTAAAAAACCTATAAATAGGCGGCAATTTGATGGTTCGTATATGAGGTCATTTTGGGTGAATGTAATTATCTGTGTAAGAGTAGATTAAGTTTAAATCAATAGATGATCTTAACAATTGTTGAATGAAATTATTTACTAAGTGAGACTCTTTAATGAATTTAAGGAATCTAAACTGCGCTCACAAATATTTCGTGTTGAATCTCTCCCTCCTTTGCTCTTGTGCCTTTATGTTGTTATTCACTGTTCTACTCACTCTTTCAGCAGAAGATTAATAAAGCTAAGTTGAAATATTATGTTGAAACATGTGCAAACTATAGTCTTTTCCATTACTGATGTTACTTCTTTTGTAACTCGCTCTCTAATGGCTTGTCATCGCTGGTGATGGCCGATGCTTTTAAGGAATTTTTGTTTTGTACCATGCTGAATCCATGACTATATTCCTTTTATTGACAAAAGAAAACGTCAATGTGCCCTGTAAATAGAGATATACAGTGATACGTATACGATAAGCATATCAATTTTCATTTGAATCTCGAAATATAATTTAATTGGTTTGATTTAATCTAATTTGATAATAAAAAAATTGATAGTTTAGAATTATTAAATACGAGCTCAAATTAATCTAAGCATAAAATAATCCGAATTCGAAAAAAAGTTAAAAATGATTCTAATTGAACTTAACAGGAAATGTTTATGAACTTGGACCACTAGCCTATACGTTGTCAAACTATGCATATAATTCTACTGCAACATTCTCAGTTGAGTAGTGTGAATCAATCATTAACTCGATATTTACGTTGTCGTTCAGCTTAAATGTAGTATATTTTATAGGGTTAATTCACAATAAGTGTCTATATTCCAGGCTCAATATTCTCCTCCAGCTTGAACCTAGAACTTTCCTATAAATACTTAATAGAAGCTCATTCAGTTTGCCGCTCCTATTAAAAGCCAAACCTATACATTGAATGAATACAAATAGAACTTCCGTTTCGATGTCATAAATTCGATTGTTATAATAAATAATGACTCTAACTCTATTATTTATCTTCTATGACAAAACCTATTTAACAATACACGATATAATAAATAAATATGAGAACATTATACAACAAATAAATATTTATTGTTATTGTTATGATATATTGTTACAACATAAATTACTAACACATGAATATGCGATATCAAATTATATACTTTGCTTGAAACAAATTAGTCTACTAGGGCAAGTATCCAAATTAAGTTGCAGAAATTGCAAACTTTGTACGACAAAACGAATAAAAATAACTTAATATTGTTAACATTAATACTCTTCTCCTTAGCATGCAAATTTTTCCACAAAGGTAATCCTAACTTCGAGAAATCTCTTCGTATTGTCTCTACTTTATAGATAGCCTTTACCACTGAATTTGAAACATATTTAAAAATGTTGGAAAAGATTGAACATGACAATGTCACAAGTCGCGAATAAAAACTCGTGACAAATGCAAAGAGCAGGCTCATTCAACCTACTTGAACTAGTTTGATCAGTTAAACATGTGGATAAACCCAACTACTTAAAACTTTTGTGGCCAAGTGAAGCACTTAAGTTGTAACACCTCCTACCCGTATCTGTCGTCGGAATAGGGTACAAGGCATTACTAGAGTTTACAGAACCATTTCCTATAAAACCGAGTCAATTACTATTCATTTCTCGAGATATGTTATGAGGCCCAAAACATAAGTTAGAATCAATTCGAGATCATAGGGACTTTTTCGCAAAATCTCAAGGGTCACACGCCCGTATGGTGCAGGGACACGCCCGTGTGGTCAATACGCCTATGTGACTTGTAACACCCCAACCCGTATCCATCATTGGAATAGGGTCACGAGGTATTACCGGAGTTTATAGAACTTTTTTTTTTATCAAATGATAACTCATTTTATAAGAAATTATACAACTTAAGTTTTACCACTCTTCCATAAACACATGTGTATTTTCGTTTGATCATTTTCCCTTTTGACATATCAAATAATAAACATATTACCATTTAACCGATAGCTTGGCACTTGTCTAAGCGTCAACAACAACAGTCATTAGTATACTTGAATATATTTCATATAATTTTAGAATCGATAAACTCATTGTATCAACATATCATACTTAAGATTATTACTTATTACGGCTTACCCAATTTTCATGTATCAGGATATTAAAGATAGCCACATATTCATATAATATGATACATATTATTCTCTTGCCATTTCTTCAAAACATAAATCATTCATTATACCAAAATTTCATGTATCATTGTTGTAATAGGGCAATTTTGCCCGGGCCCAATGAAACCAAATAAATATAAAAAAATAATAATAAAACCAAAAATGTCCCAAAGTCCAATTTACAAAACCAAATTAACCTACCCAAAATACTATACCCGAAGCCCAATATCAGTAACCCAATTTACTATCCAATTCACCCATTACCCACATCAATTACCCAAGACCCACCAGACCCACTTCCTATACCCGTTACAAACCCAAACCCGGAGCCCAACTACTCCGGCCCAAATCCGACAGCCCGTGCTCCAAATCTGACTAGGGTTTCAGACTTTCTGAAACCCTAGCCACCTGCTCCCCCTAGCTCGGCGCCGCACCTAACCTTCGGCCATTAACTCCATGTCCCATCGTTCTAGCACCTGCACACACACGCAAAAAGGACTGAAGCAGAGACGGGAAACATGGAAGCAGAAATACGCAAGGAGCAGTAACGAAACAGTGTAAAAATTCGGATATTAAAGCCGAATTGAAAAATGTAATCGGGGGGGATTTTGGAACATCCAAAAATAGTGTATTCCGGGAATCCCCATTCTTCTCTTGTACAAGCATTTACAGAAATAAAAAACAAGCAAAAAGAAGTCAAAAAAGGAGAAGGTTAATTGGATTTTCGTTTCCTCTCTTTTCCCCTTTCGTTTTTTCTGTTTTCTCTTTATTTATTTTTGTTTGTAAATTTATTTTAAGTAATAATAATAATAATAAGGGAAGAGAAGGAGGACTGACCCAAAACAACCAGTCGCAACGTCGGAGTCCGCTCCATCGCCGAGATCGACTGCGAAGGAGAGGGGAGGAGGTCTTTCTTTCGTACCTTTGGGGTTGAGAAGGCTCGGCCTTCGGGTGTGCCTCCAAACAGGGCTAAAAACACCCATCTGCGCGCCGCAGGCCATCGATCACGGTGGTGGCACGACGGCGGTGGTTAGGGTTCCTTTTAGGGTCGACTTAGAAGAAGAAAGGGGATGGGTGTTTTAGAGAAAAGAAAGAAGGAGGCTGCTGTTGTATTCTTTTCTTCTGGAAAATGTTAGGGCTGGAATATTGAAAAGAATTTGATTTTAAATGTTAAACAAAACGGCGCCGTATGGCCCTACCCATTCCAACCCGATTCGGGTACCCTTGGGACCCGCGTGTTTAAGCGGTGAGGGAATATTTTCATGCTTGGTCCCTCCCCTATTTAGCGTCCTGCGATTTAGTCCTATTTCGACTTATTCTTTTTTAAATTCAGCCCTTTAATTCACGCTAGTTTTTGATTTAGTCCTTCGTAATGTGTGTCGTTTTGAATGGTAGGTATATTACCCATTTCAGTCCCTCTGAGTTTCACGCGTGTTCAGTCTAGTCCTATATATTCTGTTTATGTTTGATTCCGCCCCGTTATTTTAATTTTAGTTCAAAGTGTTGTTGTTATTTTGTCAATGAAATTAGTTAATTTATCATTATTATTATTATTATTACTCTTATTGGTATCTCATTTTATTGATATTACTAATATATGTATATATCATTTTTGTTATCTCATTATTATTGAATTTTACTATCTTTTTAACATATTATTATTTTCCATGTTTTACCGTATATATATATATATATTGTTATTACTTCCTATTATTAATATATATTGTATGTATATTTATATATATTTTTCTGTATTATAGTTGGACATATATTCTTCCATGTTATTTTACATATGTATTTCCAATACCATTATATATATTTTGTATACTACATTTGTTTTAAAGTGATATTATATATATATATATTATATTCTTATATAATCATATATGTACTTTTCATTTTAATAGTTACACATGTTTTTATACTATCTCATATACTATCATTCATGTATAAATATTTTAGTGTATTATATCTATATTTTAACATTTATATATATTATATGTATTGCCATTTTTGCGTATTATGTATATTTCATTATTACATATCATATTCTTCATATTATGAATTTGCCCTTCTTTTACATACTCTTTTTATTACTATGTAAATATTTTGAATATTATATTATGTATATATTTTATTTTAAAAGGTATATAATTTGGTTTCATTAAAGGCTTTTTATCTTAGATACATCATTTATTTAAAATTTTTATTTGAATTCCTATAATCCTAAACTTTTTGTCATGATTATTCATTTGATTTGTTCAAAGTTGTTTATTTCACTTATTTTAATTTATCTCATACATATGATGACATGTCGTATAATTGTTGTTATTATGTGCACTATTTTACATTTATTGTTTATCGGGATTCATGAATGAAATATATTGTTCACAAATTATCTCCTTGCTTTGAATATTGTTATTGCATGTTTGTATTTTAAAAATTTTTATTTAAACATCATTTTAGTAAAAATTTCCATTCAAAAGTCTTTGATATCTTAACTCGTGTTTGGGAATTTCGAGGAAATCGAGCCTTAACTTACTAGGTTTCGGTTTCCTTACTAAACCCGAACTATCGAGTATCACTTTCAAAATCTAAACATGTGAGTTTTCGAATGAAACTTATCCTCGGGGACTTAAAGTATTACGTTCTAACTTACTGAATGTGATATTCATTGTCCCGAGATAAGATTTTAAAAATCAAAGTAAAGTTTTATGTTTTGGAGCTTCGATAAATCGAGCCCTAACTTACTGGGTTCCGGTTTTTCGTTCGACCCAAAATAATATCCCTTTTCAATTTAAATTTATGAACCTTTTAAGCCCAAAAAGAATGAGCTTAACTTAGAGAAATCGATATGTTGCACCCTAACTTACTGGATGCGACATTCTTATTTCTTTGAGATAAGTGAATTTCAATTTCTTACTTCGATCTATTCAAACGCTTTTCAAAACAAAAGGATCTTATTTTAAAATCTTTTCAACCGTTCGGTAATAGGACATTAATTAATCAACCAGGTACCAATTTTGGGCGTATCGAGGGTGCTAATCCTTCCTCGTGCGTAATCGACTCCCGAGTCCATTCTTTGATTTTCGCGGACCAAAATTAATTGTTTTAATAACACAAAATGTTTTATTAAAATAATTTAAGGTGATCCGATCACACCTCGAAAAAGGTCGGTGGCGACTCCATTTTTAAATTTTAAAGTCGATTCCCCTATTTTCAAAAAAATGGTTTCGACAGCTTGGCGACTCCACTGGGGAACAAGTCTGTGAGTCAAGCCACGAGTTGATTAATTTTTGTCTTTTTGTCGAAAAGTGAAATTTTGATTTTAATATACGATCCCTCTTTTGATTTTCATCCATTTTGAATTGCAATTTTCATTATGTTGTTCCGATTTTCTTTATATGCTTCAAGTTCTTTTGTATACTTGTGCATTGCATTGCATGACCGTCGGGTCACACCTTTTAAGTGGTAGCAAGAAGCTACTCCTTCGTGAGGTTTTCACCTCCGTGCAGGATAGTGAACTACTTCCGGAATACATCGGTACCTATGTGCTTCGTGAGATTTTCATCTCCGTGCAGCCTTAGGGAAATGTGTTCCCCTGAATCGAACTCGATCCATATGAGCCTATAATGGGTGAGGATCGAGGAATCTGTTGGTTTAGGTACCCCTACTCTAGAACCTAAAACCGCATATAAAGGACCCTTAGGAGCCCACCCTAGGTAGAGCCTCGTCGAACTTTAAGTGGTTACCCTGATAGGTCCTTGATTGTTTCTCTGTTTTCATACGTGTTCTGAATTTCATTTTACACATTGACATTCTGTGTTTTTCTTGTTTTTTCTATGGTTTGCATACCATGTCGCATTTAAAAGGTATCGATTCACGTTCGATTTCTAATTTAGAGAATTTTATTATGGAAAACGGGATCCTTGATAAAGTGGGAAACAATGTGACTGTCTGAAAACGGTCAAAGGGAATACAACTAGCAAAAAGAGATTGCCTAGTTGAAGGATATACATCAAAATTATGAGGTTAAACTTGCATCAATGCGACACGAAATGACCCATGGAAGTTAAAGGCGATATGAGGTCAATAGAGTAACGTAGCCAAGCAGTGGTTCTACAGCAACTGTGGGGACTTACAGTATTTGCTTGACATAAAAATGATTGAACAATTTAAAGTAAGCTCAGAGAGTACGGACGGATACTTCTACCATTACAGCATTTCCATTTCATATGATGATGGTTACTCTGTGGATGGTAAGGGTGTTGGAAGGAAAGTGATTGACGGAGTGCATGAGGCCTACAGAGATGAGTTGGTTGGAAAGAGTTTTCCTAAGATAGTGAAAAAGCTTATTTACTATATGACCGCCATCAAACAACAAACTTGAGTCTACTGTGGCATTATATGATGTTGCACCTATCAAAGACAATGGAAATACAAACCCTGATGGCTCGGATAGCCTCAGTGAGAGTGAAAGAAAGAGACTAAAGTAGATCGTGTCGTTCAAAGACCTTTAAGGTGAATACTAGCTATGCTGCGAAGATACCCACGCGAGCATTTCAAAATGTTCTGTGTGGACGGGAATCTGAAGACTCTCAAGAGGCACTGAAGGTGTCGGATATCTTTTTAAAAGTAGCATGCTTATCAATCTTTTCCAAGATAAGCAAGATAACTTCACAGACATTAGAGGAGGTGTCTTTAGCTGTAGGGATTGCCTCACGGGTTAAGATATAGCCTAAATTGTGCACATTAAGCACCAATGTGAGCAACAATCCGATCTTGGTTAAAAGTTTGCTTTGTTAAAACTTCGAACGTTAGGGCAAACGCATATTGGTAGCCCGTTTTATGTAAAGGATTTTGTTTTTTTTTTTAATAAAGTTTTCTAAAAGAAACTGAATCGAGATCAATGCCTTTTTGCATTCATACATCTGCATTACATTGCATTACATCGTTATAGAAAAGAGGTATTGATTCATATTCGGTTCCTAAATAGGGGAGTTCGACATAAAGGGGACGAATTTCTTGATAAATTGGATTATAATGCGGTCACCCTGATATGGCCCAAGTAAGCACGACAGAAGAAGGTTGATAGTTCACGGAAGAATACAAAACTCTGCCCAAGAATTCAAACCAACAAGAAGTATTCGAGAGCAATTACGTCAGAGGAGCTAAGGAGCATCACAAGGATAGGTGAACCATGGATCGCGATCAAGCAAAAGAGAGTTAGCGGAGGCATGTATTGAAAGCTCACAAGATTCAACCATAACATCTAGACATGAAGAAAGGAGCGGAGTCTTCACTTAGATTCTAAGGGCAAGACCGCATATGTGATCCATTTTATGTAAAAAAATTTGTCTTCTAAAAAAGTTCTTCTAATGGAACTGAATATAAGGTCGACGCTTCTTTTCTTGCATTCATTTGCATTCGCATTTGCATTTCATGTATTTTCATGCATCGTTTGCATTGCATTATTTACATTGCATCATTTGTATCAGATTTTCACGAAACGACCTTAATTAGATAAAATTATTTCAGTTAACCCAAGAGTCATGGAACGAAGGTTAGAGCGGATAGAGCATAGGCAAATACAGATGCAAGAACAATTATCCAGGATTCAACAGGACATGCAGAGCCAAATGGAAGAGCTCCAAAGAAATATGATTAGTCAGCTAAGACAGCTACTAGCCGAAGGGCTCGGAAAAGGAAAAGTCCCAGTGGACCATAGCGAGGAGGATAATGAAGATATCGTTTATTCCCCAAGTTTCACTTCAACAAGCGTTCAGACTCAACCCGATGCACCTTTGCAAGGGGTACCCGTTACTACCAGACCCCAACAACATCAGGCCAGTATGGAGTGCTGGAAACAGTGCGAGGCTTTTAAAAAGCAAGAATGGAACCCCCGAGATGATACTTCAAGGGCAATAAGGGGAAAGGAAAGTAAGGTGAAACTGGTTACCATGGGCCAGCCAAAAATGACAACCCCTAGCCATCAGGTTCCTCGAAAGCAAGAATTCAATTCTAAATCAAGTACTGAAAGGCTCCCATTTACGCCAATTCCAATGTCGTATAAGGAGCTATATCAAAGTCTATATGATGCGCACGTGGTTTCCCCCTTTTATATAAAACCGTTGCAGCCCCCATACCCCAAGTGGTATGATTTGAACGCTCAATGTGAGTACCATGCGGGAAACACAGGACATTCGATTGAGAACTGCACCGCTTTCAAAAGGATAGTCGAAAGACTTATCAAAATTGGAGTTATTAAATTAGATGATCACTCTGGTGAAGAAAGTCCATTGCTCAACCACCCTGTTCAAGAGATGAACATTGTGAGTACTACGATGAATAGGGGCATGGGATCCAAGGGTGCATCAAGTTCGGGGCTCCAAAGCAAGGCGAGATATTGGGGAATTTGAATATTAATGACGCATCTGAAAAGGGAACCAAGGACTTAAAGGTTTCCAAACCCTTGTGTACTAGGATGGTTTTAAACAATGGGACTGTGGAAGAAGTCCCTGTCTTTTTAGAGCTAACTAAGGATAATACCCAGAACACGCTTACTGCTTTAAGCCTAGAGGCAGTAAGAATCCTTTTGTGAAAATAGGCTTTTGTCTAAAATCTTTATTTCAATAAAAATACATCTTTTTGAGTAAATTTTCATTTCATACTATACAATGATTATTCTTATATTCTCTTATTCTTTTATTTGTTCATAACCATACTGCACAATTGTTCTTAGATCCTGTTATTCTTCGAACTCTTTCAAATATTCTTCTATTCCTTCTTCATGATCATGACACATAAATAATCATTCTTAAATTCATTTATTCTTTGAAATCTTTCTCTGTACCTATAAAAAGGGTCTCCAGATATCGATAACACGAGCAACACTGTTACTAAACTAGAATCTCCTTTGGAGTGAAATATACGCCTAGGGGAGTCTCAGGACTTTGAAGACGGCAAAGATTGTGGCCTATCTCCCGATTTGTCAAGGATGGTAGAACAATATGAAAATGAATCCCACAAGGTCAGTGGATATCGCGAGCAAACAAAGATTGAAGCCTAGCTCACTACCAAAAAGGCAAGACATCATTGAGTGATTTCAAAATTCAAATGTCTTCGCACAGCCATATCAAGACATGCCTGGGCTACCGAGACACGGGCACACCGAAATTTTAAAAGAGGTCCACAAGAATATCTGTAGGACACATGCTAGTGGTTTTAAAATAGCCAGGCTGATCAGAAGGTTAAGATATTACTAGCCCGCCATGAAAGAGGACTACATCAGTATGTCGTAAAGGTCAAATTAAGGGAGATAAGATTTATACTTCTTTAAAGACTCTCCATGTGGGGGCACGGATGTCACTGGACCAGCTTCACCGGCTTCAATTCACCTTCACTATGGTCAATTACTTCACCAAGAGAGTAAGGTCGCTTCATGTGCCAAAGTTACCAAGTAAAGTGTCATCAGATTCAAATTCAAATTCAAAATCCAAAGCTGAATCCAAATTCAAGTTTGAATTCCAAAAAAAAAAAAAACAAAACAAAACAAAACAAAAAAAAGGAAAAAGATCATATCCAACTGCACGATGTCAAAAGTTTGCAGTCTGCCAAAAGAAAAGAAAAAAGAAGAAGAAATAAATTACAGAAGATGACCGAGACTGGTGAAAATTGGTATAAGAAACTACCACTTACTCTCTATGCTGACGCTGAAGCAAACGCCTTCAAATCCCTATGATTTCAAAGGTTCCAACTATTATCCTTAGAATGAATATATTATATGACCCCCAAGCAATCTGATGTGCCATCAATAGCTACGGTAGTTAGCTTCAGGCAATGGCCATTGATTTTTCGCTATAGGACATCAGTCCGTACATAGTTTCTGAAGCTCGAAATGATAGATTTTCCCTTCAAACTAGTGTCTGACAAAGTCGATGAAGGTATCGCGAGGGAAGACTTCTATACAGATTCAGGGAAGAAGAAGCCTAATCAGCTCTTTATCTCCAAAGATCGAGTTAGCGAGTCTCAGTTCAATCAAGTGTTGAACAAAGAACTTGATCAAGTTCCTTGACGAGAATGGGAACCTCAAGTTCATGGTCATTATGGCACAGAAAAAATATCATACTAAGTTTTTCCAGCAGAGATTTCCTGACAACATCCCGTCTGGAATCGTTATAGACAACAAAGTCTGTCATCCTAAGAACAATGATTTCTATCTTTGAGCCCATGCTGGAAGGATTGGAACCGAGAGGCATATTCATTATCATGTTCTCTTAAGATCAGATTGGGTATTTCGACTAATGATCTGCACGAGATAGTCCATTCTCTGGTATATGTATATCAAAGGAGCACCACTGTCATACCTGTAGATATTCCTATCTACTTTAGTAACCTCACAGTTGGAGAAATATATGAAGTTCAAGAACACTTCAGAGACATCATCGAGCCATGGTGAGGTGACTGCTCCGGGAGTTATTTACATACCTCAGCTTTCCAGGTTGAAGGATAACATCAGCAACTTCATTCTTATCTGCTGAGAATCATTGAACCATCTCTTTGCATAAGGCTTGCCAAATGACAAGACTGTTACTGGGGTAACCCCTTTCTCATGGGTTTATGAATTGAGATTTCTTCCTTCAAGCCTCGATAGAGTCAAGATTTGAGTATCCCTAGTGAACTTAACTTGAGAGTATTCATCCTAATCAAACGTGCCAAAATGGGTGATACAAACTTATGTCGCGAAGAATCCGTCCACAAGAATTTCTCGAGAAAATTAAGATGAAAACTCGCAAATGGCGTCTTAAGACCTTCTGAGAAAGTTGATCAAAAAAAAAGAGAGAAAAAAGAAAAAAAAAGAAGGAGAAAAAGAAGAAAAAGAAATGAAAAAGAAAAAACAGCCAAAGGAAAGAAAGAAAAAGGAGAGGCCAAGGTGAAAATCCGCAAAGGGCGCTTTGAGTCTAAAGGGCATTTGAGTTGAAAACCTGAAAAGGGCGGCTCAAATTTTGATCTAAAGTAGGGCACGAGGAAGTCTCGCCATGCTTGAATTAACGATGAAGAAGAGTGCCACGTCTTGGGGCATCGACAGAGTACTTTGAATCCCCTAGGCACACATTGAGCTTGGAGGGGTTCTCAAGAATTAAAACAGAGAAGCTTAGGTTGCGATATTTGGGGCACCTAGCTTTCATCTTTCTTAGTATATTTGCCATCTTTGAATCATGACGGGCTGTGCTCCCGATCAATTTCCTTCTTATTGATTAATTTATTCGTGTCGAGCTATACTCCCAATAAATTATTTTTTTGATTGCATTTGCTTAACTTGTTTGTTTCAAGTTATGCTTTCATTCAATTTCCTTCTTGTCCATTGTCATGATCCTTTTCAAGCATTTTGTATTGAAATAATGATTAGTGGACTAATAAGACTTTTATGAAAGGAGTTTTGCGTATTACCCTGGAAGTTTCTAAATAATAAGGGAACCTAAAATAGGACTATTGTTTAGGACTTTCCGAGCTTAAGGGTTGGAAATTTTTAAGCCCAAATTGAAATCATCTCCTCAGATTTTTAGTCAAAGATATTTGCTGAACGAAAAGGTAAGGTATTGGGACAGTGATACAATCCCGATGAAAAACGAGTAATCGAGATTATTCTCAAAAAGATATTCTGCATCTACGCGAGTATCAAGCATACACATCTAGTCAAGTCACCTAGAGCATGATCAGTTGATGGAAAGAGTCCTTATACCCTTGATTTGCAGCGGGTTGGATTGAAGAGTATGCAGATCCTATACCTCTGAGTTATGATGGATAGGGTACAAACCTTATGGTACAGTAAAATAAAGCTCAAAGTGACGATGGGGCAAGCTGACTGAGCAAAATGCAATTATTTTGGACAAAATACCAGCTGAGCAAGAGGGCCGCGTATTACGTCGATAATAGAACCCTGATGGGCAACGAGTGATGGTGCCCTAAACATTAAAAACACCACATTCTCATGACATTTTACATTCATACAAGCGTCATACATGATACATTTAGTTAGGGGCATTTGATTCATTTCGATCACAGCATCCTAATCGTTTTGCATAGGCATAAGCATATAAAACTGGTTGTACAGGACAGGTTCCTCAGAGAACAATGTAGCAATGCCAGTAAATTCACAGCCCTATCTTCCTAAGCAACAGTGGAGTAGGCTAAAAAATTCAGATTCTGTCTCCTTGGGATGGTAGTAGGACAGACCGAAGATTGAAGTCTTCCTGAAATAACAAGGAAGCAGATTGCAAATTTCAGATGTTATCCCCTTGAGATGGCAATGGAGCAAATCTAAAACAATGAAGTATATTTCTTTGAAGTTTCAGCAGAGAAGATTGAGGTTACGAATCTCTTCTCCCTGAATTTTCATTCTCCTCGAAGTTCCAAGTGGAGTAGGTTGAGGCTACAAATCCCTCCTCCCAGAGTTTACGATGAGGATCAATCCTTGTTCAGCAGAGAAGATTAAGACTACGAATCTCTTCTCCCTGAATTTTCATCTCCTCAAAGTTCCAAGTGGAGTAGGTTGAGGCTACAAATCCCTCCTCTCAGAGTTTACGATGAGGATCAATCCTTGCTCAGCAGAGAAGATTAAGACTACGAATCTCTTCTCCCTGAATTTTCATCTCCTCAAAGTTCCAAGTGGAGTAGGTTGAGGCTACAAACACCTTCTCCCAGAGTTTACGATGAGGATCAATCATTGTTTAGCAGAGAAGATTAAGACTACGAATCTCTTCTCCCTGAATTTTTATCTCCTCGAAGTTCCAAGTGGAGTAGGTTGAGGCTACAAATCCCTCCTCCCAGAGTTTACGATGAGGATCAATCCTTGTTTAGCAGAGAAGATTGAGGTTACGAATCTCTTCTCCTTGATTTCTTTCTCTTCAGTGGAGTAGGTTGAAACTACAAATCCCTCCTCCCTGAGTTTACAATGAAGATCGAGTCTTATCTCCCTGAAGTTATAGCGGAGCAGACTGAAGATATAAGATCTTATCTCTCTGAAGTTACAGTAGAGCAGGTTGAAGTTACAAGTCTTATCTCCCTGAAGTTACAGCGGAGCAGACTGAAGATACAAGATCTTATCTCTCTGAAGTTACAGAAGAGCAGATCACAACAAACCTTATCTCTCTGAAGTTACAGTGGAGCAGGTTGAAGTTACAAGTCTTATCTCCCTGAAGTTAGAGCGGAGCAGACTGAAGATATAAGATCTTATCTCTCTGAAGTTATAGAAGAGCAGATCGCATCAAACCTTATCTCTCTGAAGTTACAGTGGAGCAGGTTGAAATTACAAGTCTTATCTCCCTAGAGTTATAGCGGAGCAGACTGCAGTTGCAGAGGGGCAGATTGAGGTTACCATAGCAAGTCTCATATACCCGAGGTTACTAGAGCAGATCGAAGATAGAAGATTTGGCCTACCTGAAGATGCAGGAGCAGATCGAAGATTCGAGCCTAGTGAAACAGCCTAAAGCCACAAGTCCTATACCTCTGAAGATGCAGTGGAATGGAACAAGGCTAATTGAAGAGAAGAAGCGCCAAGAGATCAAGACTTGGCAAGACCGGGCAAAATTGGCCCTCTTTAAGTCTTTGCTCTATTCTCGTTACACGACAATGAGCAAAGAGGGGCAGCTGTAATAGGGAAATTTTGCCCGGGCCCAATGAAACCAAATAAATATAAAAAAATAATAATAAAACCAAAAATGTCCCAAAGTCCAATTTACAAAACCAAATTAACCTACCCAAAATACTATACCCGAAGCCCAATATCAGTAACCCAATTTACTATCCAATTCACCCATTACCCACATCAATTACCCAAGACCCACCAGACCCACTTCCTATACCCATTACAAACCCAAACCCGGAGCCCAACTACTCAGGCCCAAATCCGACAGCCCGTGCTCCAAATCTGACTAGGGTTTCAGACTTTCTGAAACCCTAGCCACCTGCTCCCCCTAGCTCGGCGCCGCACCTAACCTTCGGCCATTAACTCCATGTCCCATTGTTCTAGCACCTGCACACACACGCAAAAAGGACTGAAGCAGAGACGGGAAACATGGAAGCAGAAATACGCAAGGAGCAGTAACGAAACAGTGTAAAAATTCGGATATTAAAGCCGAATTGAAAAATGTAATCGGGGGGGATTTTGGAACATCCAAAAATAGTGTATTCCGGGAATCCCCATTCTTCTCTTGTACAAGCATTTACAGAAATAAAAAACAAGCAAAAAGAAGTCAAAAAAGGAGAAGGTTAATTGGATTTTCGTTTCCTCTCTTTTCCCCTTTCGTTTTTTCTGTTTTCTCTTTATTTATTTTTGTCTGTAAATTTATTTTAAGTAATAATAATAATAATAAGGGAAGAGAAGGAGGACTGACCCAAAACAACCAGTCGTAACGTCGGAGTCCGCTCCATCGCCGAGATCGACTGCGAAGGAGAGGGGAGGAGGTCTTTCTTTCGTACCTTTGGGGTTGAGAAGGCTCGGCCTTCGGGTGTGCCTCCAAACAGGGCTAAAAACACCCATCTGCGCGCCGCAGGCCATCGATCACGGTGGTGGCACGACGGCGGTGGTTAGGGTTCCTTTTAGGGTCGACTTAGAAGAAGAAAGGGGATGGGTGTTTTAGAGAAAAGAAAGAAGGAGGCTGCTGTTGTATTCTTTTCTTCTGGAAAATGTTAGGGCTGGAATATTGAAAAGAATTTGATTTTAAATGTTAAACAAAACGGCGCCGTATGGCCCTACCCATTCCAACCCGATTCGGGTACCCTTGGGACCCGCGTGTTTAAGCGGTGAGGGAATATTTTCATGCTTGGTCCCTCCCCTATTTAGCGTCCTGCGATTTAGTCCTATTTCGACTTATTCTTTTTTAAATTCAGCCCTTTAATTCACGCTAGTTTTTGATTTAGTCCTTCGTAATGTGTGTCGTTTTGAATGGTAGGTATATTACCCATTTCAGTCCCTCTGAGTTTCACGCGTGTTCAGTCTAGTCCTATATATTCTGTTTATGTTTGATTCCGCCCCGTTATTTTAATTTTAGTTCAAAGTGTTGTTGTTATTTTGTCAATGAAATTAGTTAATTTATCATTATTATTATTATTATTACTCTTATTGGTATCTCATTTTATTGATATTACTAATATATGTATATATCATTTTTGTTATCTCATTATTATTGAATTTTACTATCTTTTTAACATATTATTATTTTCCATGTTTTACCGTATATATATATATATATATATATTGTTATTACTTCCTATTATTAATATATATTGTATGTATATTTATTTATATTTTTCTGTATTATAGTTGGACATATATTCTTCCATGTTATTTTACATATGTATTTCCAATACCATTATATATATTTTGTATACTACATTTGTTTTAAAGTGATATTATATATATATATTATATTCTTATATAATCATATATGTACTTTTCATTTTAATAGTTACACATGTTTTTATACTATCTCATATACTATCATTCATGTATAAATATTTTAGTGTATTATATCTATATTTTAACATTTATATATATTATATGTATTGCCATTTTTGCGTATTATGTATATTTCATTATTTCATATCATATTCTTCATATTATGAATTTGCCCTTCTTTTACATACTCTTTTTATTACTATGTAAATATTTTGAATATTATATTATGTATATATTTTATTTTAAAAGGTATATAATTTGGTTTCATTAAAGGCTTTTTATCTTAGATACATCATTTATTTAAAATTTTTATTTGAATTCCTATAATCCTAAACCTTTTGTCATGATTATTCATTTGATTTGTTCAAAGTTGTTTATTTCACTTATTTTAATTTATCTCATACATATGATGACATGTCGTATAATTGTTGTTATTATGTGCACTATTTTACATTTATTGTTTATCGGGATTCATGAATGAAATATATTGTTCACAAATTATCTCATTGCTTTGAATATTGTTATTGCATGTTTGTATTTTAAAAATTTTTATTTAAACGTCATTTTAGTAAAAATTTCCATTCAAAAGTCTTTGATATCTTAACTCGTGTTTGGGAATTTCGAGGAAATCGAGCCTTAACTTACTAGGTTTCGGTTTCCTTACTAAACCCGAACTATCGAGTATCACTTTCAAAATCTAAACATGTGAGTTTTCGAATGAAACTTATCCTCGGGGACTTAAAGTATTACGTTCTAACTTACTGAATGTGATATTCATTGTCCCGAGATAAGATTTTAAAAATCAAAGTAAAGTTTTATGTTTTGGAGCTTCGATAAATCGAGCCCTAACTTACTGGGTTCCGGTTTTTCGTTCGACCCAAAATAATATCCCTTTTCAATTTAAATTTATGAACCTTTTAAGCCCAAAAAGAATGAGCTTAACTTAGAGAAATCGATATGTTGCACCCTAACTTACTGGATGCAACATTCTTATTTCTTTGAGATAAGTGAATTTCAATTTCTTACTTCGATCTATTCAAACGCTTTTCAAAACAAAAGGATCTTATTTTAAAATCTTTTCAACCGTTCGGTAATAGGACATTAATTAATCAACCAGGTACCAATTTTGGGCGTATCGAGGGTGGTAATCCTTCCTCGTGCGTAATCGACTCCCGAGTCCATTCTTTGATTTTCGCGGACCAAAATTAATTGTTTTAATAACACAAAATGTTTTATTAAAATAATTTAAGGTGATCCGATCACACCTCGAAAAAGGTCGGTGGCGACTCCATTTTTAAATTTTAAAGTCGATTCCCCTATTTTCAAAAAAATGGTTTCGACAATTGTTTTCATGGATTTTGTATATATTTATTCCGGGACAATTCATAATCTTGAACATGCATAATTATCAAGTAAGTTTCATATACATGTATTTTCTATGTCATATTTTTTTAAAATATCGACTAAATATTGTTTTCTTGTATTTCAAGTTCAATTTCATGATTATTGTTTCGTGCTCAAATTATTTCCATGTCAGGGCTTTATTCATTAAGTCATTCCAAATTTCATCGTCATACAATTAATTTTATTAAAGTATACGAATCTATAATCATGGATGCATATATTCATCAATAAATTCCATGTACAAATATCATCATCTTATATTTCCATATATCCAGTATCACTTTCATTTTTTTTTTCATGTACTTCAGGAATATATGTACAAATCTTTTTATATACATATTTCCTTTTCTGGTCAGGATTCTTATCTACTGAATTTATCGAAATATCGATAGTTAAAATCATATAGTATACTTAAAATATGCAAATCCGTAATCCATCAATTCACATTTACCCTTATTAGCTATGTGTTTACCATCTTCTATATTTATCCCGTTGAATTTCTCGAAATTTCGATGGATATCCAATAGTACACTCCTGGTGTACAATCTCATTAACCGTCAATTCATACAGGAGTACACTTTTAGTGTACAATTCCGGGTCCGTTAATTCATATGCATGTGTTGCCATGGTATCTTTCAACCATGGTCTTATTCATTGCCATGGTATCTTTCAACCATGGTCTTATTCATTTTCTCAATTTGTTGCCATGGTATCTTTCAACCATGGTCTTATTCATTGCCATGGTATCTTTCAACCATGGTCTTACACATTTCATTTCAGTAAGCACACTCCCGCGAACCTCACTCTCCCGCGAACCTCAATTCTTGGCACACTTCCGCGAACCTCAGCTCCCATGTATTCTTCGGAAGGGCCTATACACATATATTCTTCGGGAGAGCCACCAGCACACTCCCGCGAACCTCATTTCCCATATATTCTTCGGGAGGGCTGATATTAAGATTACCCTTCTCGGCTAAATCCTTTTTCCTGTATTCTTCGGGAGGGCTACATCAGAATAGGATCACCCGTCCGGGCTAGATCTTTTTTACCATCAATTCCTTTTCCAATGATCCATCGAAATCCATTCCATTCAACCGGGATTTACTTTCTTTTTATATCGAGTATTATCAATATTTCATCAATTATTATGTATTGATCATTCAAATCATATTTTCATCACATAACCACATATTTCAAGTGTTTAAAAATACAATTCAAGTTACACGAACTTACCTTGTTGCTTGTCCGTGTTTATAAATTCATTAATCCAATATCTTTTCTTTTTCACGTTCAAGTCTCGCATTTGAGTCGTTGGGATCTTTATAAATAAATTTGACCATTGTTTTCATTCATTCCATATTCTAATACATTCAATTAATGCTATAGGCAAAATTACCATTTGGCCCCCAAACTTTTAATTAATGACGATTTTACCCTTAGGCTCAGAAAAATAAATTCTTGTGATTTAATCCTTATTTCCAGCCGTTGTCATCATACATATTAATGAGAGCCCATAAATTCTATAAAATATCAAAATTTTACATAATTTTAACACTTTTCAATTTAATCCTTAAAACATGTTTCCCCCCGATCTTGAACTAAATTAACAATTTTCATTTAAAATTTTCAATTTAAATAATAAAATAATCCATTTCATGTAATTTGATCATTTCTAACATTTTTACAAAATTACCCATAAAGTTTTACTTTTATTCGATTTAGTCCTTGGGCTTAAAACATACAAATTAGTCATGCTAACTGAATATTCATACATATTTTTCCTTCTCCTCCTCTCCATTCCACATCCTTAATTTATATAATATGCTTATAAGTAACATTATCAATAATTTCACTATTTACTTATATGTGAACATTCAAGCTGTCCACCTGCATCATAGTCACTAAATTATTTATATCTTGAGCTACAGAAATCCAAATTAAGATCTGTTAATTTTTCCTGAAACTAGACTTACATATCTTATTACCATAAAATTTTCAGAATTTTTGGTTTATCCAATAAGTACAGTTTATTCTTTAAATTTACCCCTATTCTGATGTATAACTGTTCCGACCTTTCTTCATTAAAATTTAATTATCTCCTCGTACGGGGCTTGGATGATGTTCCCACTTATTTCTATTAAAAATAGACTCATTAAAGATTCTAACCATATAACTTATGTCCCATAATTATTTTTATACAATTTTTAATGATTTTTCCAAGTCAGAACAGAGGATCCCGAAATCATTCTGAACCAGTCTCACAAAAATATAAATATCTCAGAATACAGAACTCATTTACTTGTTCTGTTTCTTTTATATGAAAATAGACTCAACAAGCTTTAATTCCATATCTTACTCAACTTCTAATTCAGTTTCTACCATTTTTGGTGATTTTTCAAATTTAGCTTACTGCTGCTGTCCAAAACTGTTTTAGTGCAAGATATTAATTATTAAGTTTATATCACCCTTATTTTCTTTCTCTACACCATTTCCCATCACTTTATCTTATTTTCTCTTCACTACCATATCAAGAACATAGAATCATATATAAGGAAACTCTACATTAACATCATTTACATACTTTTTCAATAATATTAAACTTAAAAATACATGGAAATCTTGATGTTCTCACCTTGTTTTATTGTTTCCAAACTTTAACTTCACTTTCTCTCTCCTCTAGCTTCTATTTCTTGAATCCAACTTGATATTCTAACTCCTCATAGCCTCCTTAACATTTTTCTCCTTCGGTAGCTATGGAAATTCTTTTGATTTCTAGGTGAAAATGGTGAATTTTTGGTGGAAGGACCAAATTGTAAAGAAAGTAAAACTTTCTTCCTTTCTCTCTTCCTCTCACGTTGGTGCATGGAAATGGTGGGTTTCTTCTCTTCTTTTTTTTCCCCACACACACACACACATATATATATACTAAATAAAATAATAAAATAATAAAATATCTTATTAAAATATTAATAAAGTAATATTTATCTTATTAAATAATTATAAAATATCATCACACATCATTACCTTCTAGATTTCTCTCTCCTTCTAATTGACCATTTTGCCCTTCATGATCTTTTAAAATTTTATCCTTGAGTCATCACCTAATTTGGTAAAATTACGATTTAGTCCCTCATAATTCTTTCTCCTATTCAATTTGGTCCTAATTCATCTATTTTCCTTAGTTTATAGATTATTCCATCCTTAAAATATTTGCACTATTGGTCCTTCAACTTTTCCATATTTACACTTTAACCCCTTAAATTTTAAGTATTTACTCTTGGGCCACAAAACTTTTCTCACTTTTACGATTTAGTCCTTTCTTGGATTAATACATCATAATCACTTCCTATATAGATTTTGTTGATAGAGCTCAAAATTTCTCTTTTTATTTCTTTATTTCTTTATTTCTTTATTTTACTGTATCAATGATAGAAATTTTTGGGATATTACATGACTTATCTCGTTCCAGGCCGTGTGGCTTCACACTAGAGGTGATCATGGGCCGGGCCGGGCCGGGCCCAGAAAAAAATTTCGGCCCGTTTTCTAGGCCCGGGCCCGGCCCGGCCCGAAATATGGGCCTAAAATTTTGTCCAAGCCCGGCCCGGAATAAAAATGCTAGGCCCGAGCCCGGCCCGGCCCGGCCCATATTAATTTTTTTTGCTTATTTCATTAAAAAATTTAAAAATATAATAAATTAAATAAATTAAAAAATATAAAAACAAATATTAAAATAAGGAACAAAATAAAATTGAGATAAACAATTTTTAAAACAATACACAAACTAAAAAAAAAAAAGTTAAAAATTATATATACTTAAAAAAATAAAAAATAAAAAAATATATTTATATAATTCGGGCTGGGCCGGGCCAGGCCGGGCCCGGGCCAACTATTTTTGCCCAAACCCATATTTCGGGCCTATATTTTTACCCGAACCCTTCCATTTTTCGGGCGGGCCTTCGGGCCGAGCCGGGCCGCCCAACCCATAATCACCTCTACTTCACACGCCCGTGTCCCTAGGTCGTGTAACTCTCTGACTTGTAATTCATGAACAAATTGATCTCACACGGCCAAGGCACACGCCCGTGTTGCTAGGCTGTATGGTAAATTTTATTTTTGAATTTAGGTACAGGATTCACACGGCCGTATCACACGACCATGTTAGAGACCTTGTCTTTCACACGGTCAAGACACACGGCTGTGTCTTAGCCCGTGTGCTAATCTGACTTCACATTTTAAAGATGCAGGGGACACATGGCCAGGCTAAACGCCCATGTTACAGACCGTGTGTCACACACAACCTAGACACATACCCGTGTGTCTACCCATGTGGACAAAAACAAGGTTATATCCAAGCCTCATTTCTCACACATTTTCATCCAATACCTGCACCAAATCATACCAATACCAACCAAGCAATTTATAACTGATTTCCCATCAATTTTATCATCCAAAAACCATATTAGAACAAACCATTACTAGCCATTCCATTAGCTAGATCATAAACATCATTTACATTTACATGCCAACAGAGCCAATGCCATTATAACTGTAATTAATTTACCATTTATACCGATATGGGTCGATGGATAATGTGAGTGATCTCTCCCAAGCTTCCAATCCAACGAGCTTCTGATTTACTCTAAAATAGGGGAAATAAAATGAAGTAAGCATAAAATGCTTAGTAAGTTCATATAATATGGTACTTCACTTACCATTCATTCTATTCTGAGGTAACTATCTAATACATATTTAATCAGTTTGACCTTAAGCCCTACACATATTCTCATTGCCCTTGTTAGTCATATATTCCATATTAACATCCAAACATATATGGGCTCAACCACAATCAAGTTTTCATGAACACATATTTTCCACATCATGTATTCATTTAACATGTATAAAACATCTCTTTATATTTCAAATGTAATTTCATATTAATTTATCTCGAGTTCAGGTTATTTCATGTCAGAACCGTACTCGTATCGTTCAAAATATCAAGGTCATACAAGTAGTAATTCGTTCAAGGACCACAAGTCTATAATCAAGGATGAGCATTCTCATCAAATGATTTCCATGTTCATACATCATAATTTCATGTTTCCATATATCAATTATCATGTATTATCATCTCGTGTATTATCATCTCATGTATCATGATCTCATGTATTACATTTCCTATTTTTATCCCGTTGAATTTTTCAAAATTTGGATGGATATCCAGTAGTACACTTATAGTGTACAATCTCATTAACCGTCAATTCATATATTTCCTTTTCAGATAGCACACTCCCGCGAACCTCATTTCTTACAGCGGGATTACTAATCCAGGCTAAATCCCCTGTAACATATGCTCAAAGAGTTTTGTCAAGATTACCAGTCCAAGCTGAATCCTTTAAATGAAAAAACTCTATATCACTTAATTTGGATTACCCGTCCGGGTTAAATCCATTTTACCATATTTTCATTGGGAGGGCTTATACCAGGATCACTCGTCCGGGCTAAATGTATTTTACCATATTTTCACTGGGAGGGCTTATACTAGGATCACCCATCCGGGCTAAATCCTTTTTATCACTCACATCAAATCATTTTCAGTGATCCATCGAAATCTAATATTCAATCGGGATTTTATCATTTTCAAGCATTATCGAGCATGTGATTATTTCATGCATCCACAACATTTGTATAATTCAAATAAACACATTTCTCATTTATTTCAAGCATATATGTAATATGCTCATCGTTTATCCTTTATCATCTATCGGACCTTATCATTTAATTTAATCATTTTTATTTATCGGGTTTGATTGGATATGTAAACATTTCATATATTTATGGCATTTATACAATTTACATAAACACAGTCAATACAAGCATGTAATTAAAAACAATTTAGTTACACAAACTTATCTCGACAATGTTCGTGTACGTAAAGTCTACAAATTTAACATTTTCTTTTTTCCTCGTTCTAGCTCTGAATTTGATCTATCCGGATCTATATGAGTAAATTTTACATCAATTTCTCATATTTTATACTCATTTGGACTCAATTTACAATCTAGGCATAATTACTATTTTGCCCTTAACTTTTCCATAAATTCTCATTTCATCCTTAGGCTCAGAAAATGAAACATGTGCAACTTACTCTCTATTCCAAGCCTAACCAAAATTCCACCATAAAAGTTACAGCACATGTATTCATAAAATTTCAGAATTTTCCATCAAATTTCACAACTTTCTATTTTAGTCCTTAAATCATGTTTTCATGAAAAATCACTTTGCAAAAGTTGTTTATTTAACAACAACCTTTCATTTTCTACCATAGATTTTTAATTTCCAGCATATACATCCATGATCCATTTTTATACTTTGATAACTTTACAAATTAATCCCCCAAATAGATAGATTAAACTATCCCGGTCTTAAAAATATCAAAATTACTAAAAACGGGACAAGAAAACTTACCCAATTTGACCAAGAAAGCTTGCTTTCTCTTTCCTAGGGTTTCCATGTTTTATTTTGGAGAAGAAGATGAGAAAATAAGATGATAATTCTTTTCATCATTTTTATTTAATTAAATTAATTCACTTTCCAATTTAGTCCTTAGTCTTTTTTTAATTTTCCATGGATGAATCATTAAAGATATTTTCCATGTACTCTTTAATGGTCTAATTTCCATATAAGGACCTCTAGTTTTAAATTTCATAGTTATTTAATCCTTATAGCTACTAGAATTCCACTTTAGCATTTTATGCGATTTGGTTTTCTCGTAATTAAACACGAAATCGGTAAAATTTTCTTATCAAATTTTCACATAACATTTCTATCATATTACGGACCATGTAATAAAATAAAAATAAATTTTATTTTCGGATCAGATTTGTGATCCCAAAACCACTGTTCCGATTTCATCGAAAAATGAGCTATTACATAAGTACCATGGTAAATATGGAAACTAGCCTGCGAAGATTTGAAATCTTAAAACATTTAATTTTATAATTTTATAAGATTCTATAAATCTTTAAGAATCTCTATGGTAAATAAGTTTTAATTTCGACCGTTGATATAAAGTAAATTGTATCATTGGATCTAAGTAGGTCAACTATAAATAGAGAGTTTACCCTTATTTGTAATGATTAAATTCATTATTTCATTCTTGAGTAATAAAATATTTTAAAAGGATTTACTCGAACACCTCTTATTCATTAAATTGCTTACCCTTTATTTTTGTAAAAAATCGTCTAAGATTATATGGATTGTGAAACTATAAAATTCTAACCCGGTGACAACCATACAAACTTTAAAAAACGCTTCAGGCATTTACTGAAAGGTAATGCTTGAGATACTCAAAAAGCATTTTTTTGAAAGTCATCAGATTCATCTCAGATTTTTTCATGTCTTAATCCAACGGCCTAAATTTAAAATCTCTTAAAAAGATACAATTTAAAAAATGGCAATCCTACGAGGTAAAATGCGTCCTATAGGACGTACGTCAATGGAAAGCGCTTCCTACGGAAGAGGGTACTTGGTCTGTAAAGAAATACGATAAAATAAATTGAACCAATTTGATGAAAGAAATCAGAAACCTAAATCCAAATAACTCAAACCCGAAACACATGTGGAATGGATTATATTTTTTCACAAAATCTAAAAGAAAGTTCGGTCCAAACCCTAAAAGGTCTAACTCAAAGTGATCTCCCATTCAAAAGGCCCAAATATGAAACAACTTGAATATGAACATGATTTGAACTCAATCCAAAATAAAAGCATTTACGCATATCATCTCAATAAGTAATTCGTAGAAGCTTGACATCCTCCATTGAAAAATCTCTCTTCAGTTACACTTTTGCAGTTACAGCAGATGGGCACTTTCCTAATGTATTCCACAAGATATAGTCACCAGAAGTGGCCTGTGAAAAAGCACAAGTGTAATGAAATAAGAACATCAATCTACAAATATAGCCATATACATTTCCAAAGGAGAGGATTCCCGACATAAACTATCGACAGTCATTTCGAAAGTGTAGTAAAAGCTAAATCTATCAGAACCTGAATAGGTTTTTGAAAATCCTACCTGACTTGATGACTCCACGGGTGCTTTTACAGCAGGATAGATACTTACCTATTTGACGCAAAGATAAAGAATGAGACAAACAATCTCCATTGATGTCCGTAATATTAACTGAAGTTGAACATGGAAGGCAAGTTGGAGGAATGTAAGACTTACTGATTTGGGATCAATGGAAATTCCGGATAATGATGCTCCGATAATCTTGAATGATACCTGTAACCATGAATGAGAATTAGAGACATAGACTATCGAAAAATACTTCAGGTAATTCTGAAAAGTTAAAAGAGGTAAAATAAGACGACATGTGAGATCATACTTTAGCATAGTTGTATGCAAGCCAGCTGAATGGCTCCTCTAGATCAACTGGAGGAAGATCCTTACTCATCTTTTCCATTAAGAACTCCTCTGTGTTTGCCATATTATTAGTATTCTCTGTCTCATTATCACTATCATCATCCGTTATGCCTTCAAAAACTGATCTAAATGAAGTCGACCTTTGCATCTGCCATGGAGCAAACCTAACTGTTCCAGGGAATGTTGCCTCAATACTTTTCCCAGAAAGTCCTCGTCCACTTGTGATGATTTTCCATTCAACAGAATGTTCAGCATTTGAAACTGTTCCAATCGACGGAGTCCCATCAAAAGATAAAATCCTTCTTCTCGGAAAAGGCATAGTTACATTACAGAACTCCATTGTCAAAGGAGACTTATAACCTTCCATTAGGTGCAATTTGAACAAAAATGCACCTTCATCTTCAGATACCATAGACAATTGATAGAATCCCTTTACCGGAGGTCCAAGGCAGCATGTTGCTTGATAACGCATCAAAACAAAATTGCCCAATGGTGGTGAGAACATTAGAGCCTGCTTATCCACATTTTGTTCTGGAACCTGAGCACAAGGATGGAATGATAAAGCCTCAATCTTAGATGTGCTCAGCCCCGTCAAAGGAAATGATACATCAGGCAATCTTTCCAATTCTGCTCGACAGTTTATTTGCCCGGAGACTGATAAACTATCAGGAATCTCATCTCGGTCATACATGGCAGCATGAAGAGTTTCATGAATGGTGAATAGCAGTCTCTGCTTTCCTTTGTACAGATAGGGCTTCCATGCCGGTTGCTTGAGGTCTTGTGGAGGGATATCCAATGAAGAAAAGCCATTAGCCCTGACCGAGAATATGTTAGAATAGCTGAGATCCAAGGGCGTTCCTTCATGAAAAATAGTCATCATTAAATGTTGTTGAGCAAACTAACAAGAACCTACAAGAAAAATATATGAGGATATCTGTCATGAGAAAAAAATACCATAATGGACAAGTACCAACCAAAAGGCATTGCGCTGCTTATGAAACTTCTAAGCGCATCTTTATCCAGTAGCCTTGAACCGCTTTTTGGAACATCAGATGCAAGAGCTCCTATTGCAGCAGCACCAGCTGGTGTAGAAGATGCAACAGGTGCGGCTACTGGTTTTGCCCTTGATGAGATTCCCGATATCCCAATACTTCCAGTAAGTGAGTCTAACAACCCACCCACTGAAGGAGATTGACTTACAACCACCTCAGGCTCCACTACATCCCCAGTAACTATGTCACCAACGGCATGAGCCACCATGAATGCTCTGAAGCATAAGAAAAGAAAACACTAAAAACAATAGACCATCTCCCTTTTTTCCTAGTAACAAACAGAATGCAAAATTATGGAATGACTTCAAAGATAAATAACCTTTCAAAAACTGAATTAATAATTATTTTAAAAAATTATTTTGCAGTTGAAGTGTGTAACAGTTGTATGATAAACTCAAAGCACAAAAAAGCTGAAAACTAGCTTTAGTCACAATTACAACAGAACAAATCAGGATAGGAAAATTCTCATAGCCTTCTACTCAATAAAAGACATGTCACAGAAGGAACTGACATAGGGGATGAAATGATTTGACATTTATTGGCTATGTCCAAATCAAGATATTAGATTTAACTTCAAAAAGAAAATACTAGATTGATAAAAGAACTTGAAAATAACAATGAGTAGAGCACTGTGTTTAACAAATATGTTTCAAGTAACTTACCATACCCTGTGATTGATGGAAGGTCAAGGAGCAAAGAAGACAAATTTTCATGTGCCGTGACAGCATTTCCGCAATCAGACCTCTTACACAACCTTGCATAAGCCTTTACATGTCTGGGCTCAACTAAGGGTAGTATAAGAATGCAATAAGGACCCTTGATGTGCAACGCTAAAGGCCATATTAGATTATTCTCTCCTTCCTCCTCTTTGTTTATGTAAATGCCTACAATATGACGTGTAATTGGATCATCAACCCATGAATCCGATCCTTCTCTTGACTGAGATACACGTATACCAAATCCACGAACAGAGCCCTCCCTGTACAAGAACAACAAAAATAGATAAAATAAGTCAAAACTAACGGATAGAAAGTAAGAAATTGAAAGCAAAACAGTTTGTCACTTCTGTAATATCCTTTGTTTTCAAATCCAAACATGTTTCTTTTAAGTACTTCGTTCTATCCAGGCAAAAAGTAAGTAGTCAACGTAACAAAAATAATGGATGGAGCCTTAAAGATAATAATTTACTAAGTATTTAATTTCACAGTAAATTTAGCATGCGACTAGAGATGTACACAAAACACCTACGATCAAAGCAATGAAGGTTTTACAAGAAAAACCCTAAAGTTCAAGTCAGTAATCGAGTTTCTTATTTATAATTAGTACTGAAACTCCTAATTCGAACTCAAAGATAACTTTTGAGCAAATAATCAAAGCTCGAATTTGAACATAAGAATCGAATTCATTTTTACTGGGTAAACGAGCTTAATCAAACGAGCTTGGTCTCAAATTGAGCTCAAACATTAAAAGTAAAACTGAATTGAGCTCGAGCTTTTTACAAATTAAACTCCGGTCAGCTAAATTACATCCATAACATAATAAAACAATAATAATAGCATGCAATTTAAGCTTACAAAAGTAATCAAGTGATAAAAGATACGTTCATGTCATTAATAGGTAAAATTCTCAGAGAAATTGTACAAGATCAGCTAACCTTGTCTTTCTTTCAGAGAATGCGGCAGCTAACTCTGAATCAGAAGGAACCGAAGAAAATACAGTGTATTTAACAGGATCGTCGTCGGAGCTCTCATTTTCACTTTGGCAAGCAGCCCGCCACCGCTTCTCAACCACCGGAAACCTCCTGAACATATAAATCAAATCAATCTAAAAGAAATTGATTTCGATCTTAATCGTTTTAAAGAAGTTAAATCGAGATCTAAACCGAATCTCAGAAGAAAAAAGAAGAGGAAAAACAGCACAAATCCCCTAACGTTGATATAAAAAGAGAGATTTGAAATGAGGTGATGGATTAACCTGGAGAAAACGACGGCGTCGAGATTGTTGAGGATCCACAGTGCTCTGATGCTGCAATCGCCAGGCATGGCTTTTGATTTTTCTTCGTTTTAACTTTTTTTAAGTGAAAGAGAGACTGAAAATAAAACAATAAACGAAGGTGCGAATGAGATATGCTTCGGCGCCTGGTCAACCGTCGATGCTTTGCTTATTGTTCCAAACGCAGCGTTTTATAGATATTAATGACGTTCAGGGCGGCACTAGAGGGGGGCAGGCAGGGGGCTGGCCTCCCAAAATGGATCATTTATATTTTAGCCCCTCTAAAATCCAAAAAATTATAAATAAATATATAATAATTACAATTTAACCCTTAAAATAATAAAATTATAATTTAATATTTCTAAATATTATAAAATTTTAAGCTGGTTTTTATAAAAAAATTAATTTAATTTCAGCCTTTTCAAATAATTATAACATTTGATCATATCTAATCTCAAATCTACAAAAACGAAAGATACAATATTTAATATACTCAAATTTTCATACTCTTACATTAACAATAATACTCATACATGTCTTTAAATTTTTTTTAAATTAAAAAGATTGAAACAACAATAATAATAAATAATGTAGTCTCCATTCTTGTTTGGATTTTGATTCTAATTTTTTTATGACTTTTGACCTTGAAAAATTATAAAAAAAAATTTAAATCAATATTAATTACAAATAAAATTTAAAAATAAAAAACCATCAGTTTGATTTTTTAATAGTATAGATTTCAATATAAAACTTCAAAATAATTGCAAATAAAATTTAAAAAATAAAACCATCATTTTGATTTTTAATAGTATAGATTTCAATATAAAAACTATCAATCTGATCCAATCTTATATCAACTATTAATCTAACATATTAATCAATTTTCTCATTTTTCATTTCAACGGATAAATCTGATGAATTTGATTTTCGATTTCCATTTCAATATTCAACCGCCAGTGGAGTGCTTTAGGGTTTAGTCAGTGCCCTTTTAAAATGTGGCTACAAGCATACAAGTCTATCTTTTTTATTTAAACTCCAACGAAATATAAGGGGAATTTTGGCAAATAATCCTAAATTAAGAAAAATTTATGGAAAAAAGCAAATACATACAACATGAAGCTTTGATACATGGATAGTAAATAGGAAAAACACAACCATTAAAAAAACCAAAGCAGACAAGGCCTGTAACATAAATATTTATATAATGTTAGGTTGTTTTGAGAAGCGACGAACTTGTTTAATACACAACTCGGATGGTCCTAATTAGAGGTCTACACAGAGATAAGAAAGGACTGAACTGGCTCGTCTTTTGGTTCTGGGACTAACCTTCCATTTCTCGACCAGGACCTTCTTTATGTTGGGACAACTAGAGACCACGGTGGCAACTCCTGCAGCGGTTATGCTCGGACAGTACACCATGTGGCATGACTCGAGCATTTGGCAGTTTTTGACAAGGTGGGAAAGACCAATGTCAGTTATTTGGTGGCAATGGGACAGTACTATATCCTTGAGTAAGGGGCAACCTTCTCCTAACTCGGTTAGTGCTATATCGCGCAAATTCTGCCATAAAAAGGGATTGATAAGCGAGTAATGAATTGGAATAGAAAAAAAAAAATAACACTCGGGTTGGAAGTTCACCTGTAATTTGGAGAAGTATCGGAAGACATAGCAAAATGATACGAGTACAAAATGAAGTTGAAAAGGAACATATCTACATAAAGAAGCAAAGAGGAAAGGGAAAGGGAGGGCGCACCTGGAGAACACTGACATCGAGGTAAGTGAGATTAGGACATCCTCTTGCAACGGCTACAATCCCGGCATCACCTATTTGGTTGCAGCCACTAACATTTAGATATTTTAATGGACATCCCTGACCGACAGCAATAAGAGCCTCATCCCGCACCCTAGTAGAAAAATGGCTAAAAATTCAAACACAGCTGACAACATGAAACAGTATGGACAATGCTGGAAGGCAAGTACAATTAGACACACCTATCACAAAAGCGGAGACTAAGATCCGTGAGAGAGTGACAATTCTCACCAACAGCTACAATTCCCTTGCTTCCAACCTATTTGGCACGAAAGGATTACAAGTTAAGGATTTAGATCATGATATGGGATTGCTGAAACTAAAACATAAATGATTGCCAGCACCTAAAAGAAGCAAGTCTATAAATGCAAAGACCCAACAGAAGCAACAAAATATCAGTGAAGTTCTCGCATCAAACATTTCAGAAAAAGTTTAGAATCAAAACTACATTCTTTAAACAATAAGCCACCAACTGCCATCTTACTGAAAATCAAAACCATCCTGCACGAGAAAGGAGTGAGAGAGAGGGAGGACAGCAGGAGGGGGAAGGGAAAGGGGAATGGGAAGGGGAGGAAGAGTACTCTGTTAAATCTTAGATGACAAATTTTCCCTGTTCCACTCAACTGACAAAATCATTTTCCTGATGCGGTCAGTACTAGTGGTTCAAGCATATTGTAGGTAGAGGAATATCCATATATATATATATATATAGAGAGAGAGAGAGAGAGAGAGAGAGACCTCATAACATCTCCTGATATGAAGCTTCTTTAGATTTCGGCAACCTTTGGCTATACTGCAAATGGCTTCATCACCAATGCTAGAGCAGTCTACCAAGTGAAGAGCTTGCAAGTATTTACAGCCCCTTCCAACTTCAGTAAGAGCAAAATTGCCAACCCTTTGGCAGTACAATAAAGCCAACTCAGTCAGGCGCCTGCACAAAATCAAGCACTTTCAGAATCGATATTATTCAAAATTTTCACAATGAATTTGTACGGCATGCCACCCAATCATAGGGATTGGATATGGAACCTAGCCACAGACCAAAGCCTGGATTCTTGCCCCCTTAAAAAGTTAGTAGCAGAGGAAAGCAATAGAAGACAAACGTACGGGCAAGATTTCCCAACAGACTCCAGTCCAATGGTTCCAATATTGTGGCAGCCATTAACTTCGAGATGCGTAAGTTCAGTGCAGCCAGTGGCAATCGCTTCCAGACCCCTGTCACCCAGGAAATTGCAATCACTCAAAGTAAGATTTTTTAGCTTCTTGCAGCCTTTGCCAATAGAACGAAGACCCCTGAGACATGAATCAAACTTATAATTCAACAATCATGCCATGTTTCAAAAACATAGTAAAATAAAGACTATTGAATCAGACACTAAAACTTTGAGAAAGATCCACTTCCATTCCTAAATATAGAATTCTAGTGGGGCAAACTAATTGGCAAAATAGCCTTCAAGAATGCAATTCAATAAGGGTGATCTTTCTATCATCACGCATAAGATATTAAGGAAGAGAGACTAACTCATCTGTAAATTGCTGGAAGCTGTATAAAGCCAACATTTCCAATGACAAACAAGAAGCTCCCACAGCCATCAAAGCCCTGTCTGTAACATTAATACATTGTAACTTCAAGACTTTCAAAAGAGGACATCCTTGGGCAATAGCAAGGATCCCTTTATTGCTGATAAACTCTGAATCCAATGACAAGGTCTCAAGATTTTTGCAGTGGGACCCCACAGCCTCCAGTGATTTGTCGGTTATTCTAGCACAAGCAGCCACACCGAGAGATTTCAATGATTTCCCACACTCAGTTGCCAAAGTGACCAATCCTGAATCAGTCAAGCTTTCACAGAAACGCAAATTTAGGTCCTCAAGTTGCTTGCAACACTGGCCAACAACAGCTAGACCTTGATCTCCAACATAGCAACCCTATGATAAACATCATAAGCAACTTAAGTTTAAATTAGAATTACTTGTACAACATGACAATTAAAATTTCATCTATGTTGCTCCAGCTCTTCATTTTTCTTGAAGTAACCATGTCCTACATATATTCTTAAGACCCTCCAAATACGGAGAAAAACTTTACATTTCAGGAGCATAACCATATCAAACACTCGCACCCCAAGTCTGAGTAATATAGAAATTCATAGATATGGTAATGCATTTTTAAGTATTAACGACTAAGGATGGATACTTGGTAGTAGAACTAAATTATTGAAAGAATAACTCATAATCAACCAAATTGACAAACATAATAGATTAATAGAGTTAAATATCACCAAAACCTCCCCTAGCATACAATGAATTACCTGCAAATCCAATGATTTTAAGAGCGAGCATTTCTGTGCAAGGAACATTACACCGAAACTAGTAACATTGGAACACCAAATTAAGCTCAACTTTTCTAGCTTAGCAAATCCATCAGCAACTGCAGTCAAACCGGAATCTGTCAAACAGAATGGCTCGCACTCCTCTTCTTTGGGCTCATTTCTTTCACCCGCAAAATGTATCTTTAAAGACAAAAGCGAATTCTCATCTCTGCGACGCCTTTTCCCCTGCACCAAGAACAAGTTAAGCTACCTCATTAACATGTCCATCATTTGGTCGCTTCTACAATTTTTTTTTAATTCAAATAAATGGCATTCCTTTTACATAAATCGATTCAATTATACTACAGTCAAAATTACATCCGAAATCAACGATTAAACAAGGTAATTAAGATAGATCAAATCTCAGTATCCACTCAGATCCTGAATTCATTCAGATTTTAAGCGTAGTAATGAAAAAATAAGCAAAATTTGACGAATCTGAGATTCGATTACCGCGGTAACAGGCAAAGAAATCGACAACCTCTCGTCGATATGAACAGCCTTGACATTAACGAACCGTTGAGCGAGGAACTTGATAAAAATATCAGGGCTACCAGAGGCGCCAATTCGGAGGGTGGAACGGCTAAGCCGCTCGAGACCGAGCCAACGTTTACAGACGAGAGAACAGGCATCATGGCTGGATTTCGAATCAAGCCGGCGTAAGATCTCCAAGATCAGCTCGTCGGGAAGACACGTATTGATCCAATCATGGCCACGCATCTGAGAAATTAAAATGGATTTTCTTTTAGATAAATTATCTTTTGTTAGTAATGTATGAGTTTTAGAGCGGAGGAAACGAAGGAAAAGTCAGAAAGGGGGGTGACTATGAAATTTTATGATTAGTTTTTGTTTGTAAATATTTTGGGAAATCGGTGGAGTCGGCGGCGGGTAAGCTTAACTGAGAAACCGCCTTTATTGTACCTTTTTTTTTCTTACTTTCCGATAATGCCCCCGGTAATTTTTTAAGGTTAAAATATGTCTTAAGTCCTTCTACTCTTCATAAATTTAAAATTTAGCCACTATACTTTTATTTCTACGAATTTAGTCCTTTTACTTTTTAGATTTTAAAAATCAAGTTCAAATGTTAAGATTATTTTGTTAAATTCAAATTCATTGCAACTTCAATTTTTTTATTTACACTAACATAATTTTTTTTAATTTCAAAGATTCACAAAAACAAAATTAACAGTATTAACAATTAGAATTTAGTTTTACTTTAAAAAGTTTAGCTTTTTTATTTTTATTTAAATATAAATTTATAAATTATATGTAATCACGTAATATTTTAATCGAAAAGTTAACAATGACTATTTGAATTAATTAACAACATTATAAACTATATAAATCAAATAATGTTAAAAATTAAAATATAAAGATTAAATTTCAAATCTAAGTATAAGAGGTGAATTAAAATTGAAATTTAATCATTTTTAAAATGTAAACAAAAAGTAAAGAAAGCCAATCGAAATGATTCACGTGTCAATAAAAATGAACGACATCTGGACCTTCTTTTTATATACAATTTTCATAATTCTATAGGTGCCAATACATCTATAATAATTTGCGAAGTCACGCATTTATTCGTTTTAGACATGTATATTTTGAACATACCTAAAACGCCATTACTTCGCAACTTCCTTTTGATGGTGTGTAACGTTCCACTGATAAATGCGTTTTAAAAATGAGTGACCAACTTCGGTAACATTCCTTTTATGAATGATTAAGTTTGGCAACATTCCTTTTAGTTGACTTATCAACATTTGGGAACAATTTTGATAAACGATATCGTAAAGACTAATAGGATGAAAATCTAACACCCATGATTGATATTGCTATTTGACAATCATGGTGGATTTTGATTTGCTTTCTTAATAGGATTACAATAATGTAATATTCTAGATTGATTATTTATTTGTATCAAATTATTCAGTAAAAATTTAAATATTAAAATATGCTTTAGGTCTCTCTATACATTTTGTGAAATTGGAATTTAATTATTTTACTTTTTTTCTCAATAATCTAGTTTTTTTATTTTTCAGATTTAAAATTTTACTTTTAAATTATATATAACCATGTAATATTTTAATCAGTAATTTAAAAGTATTAACTATTTAGACTAATTAATGATATTATAAAAATATAAAAATCAAATTATGTTAGAAATAAAATAAAGCAAATTATGGTGATCCACATGTCACTGAAAAGGAGTGCGGTCTGGACCTCCCTTGTATATCCGGTTAGATAAATTACATACATGCTAGTATATCTATAACAAATTGCCGGCTCATGTATTTATACGTTTTAAACAAGTATATTTTATGTGTACCTAAAATGCCCTTATTTCGTCATTCTTTTTGATAGTGTGTAACGTTTATTTTCAGTGATAAAAGCTTTTTAGAAATGAGTGATCAAATTTGGTAACATTCTTTTTAACCGATTCATCACAACAAGTTTAATAAACAACATCGTAAAGATTAATAGTATGAAAATTTGACACATGTGATTGATATTGCTATTTGACAATAAGAGTAATTAGTCATAGTCGGGTTTGTGTAATTAAATAAGCTTCTAACCTATTATTTGTATTCATATTATTCAACATATTATCATCCTTTAAACAAGTATTTGTTTTTACTCATAAAAGTTCTTTATTTTAATATTAAAGTAAAAATAATTTAAATTTTTAATCTAATTCACATCTAATGTTTATATGAATTTGATGAGAATGGTTCATTAAATAAAAAATTAAAACAATATTTTTTAAAAGTAAATTTAAACAATATTTTAAATAATTTTTAAAGTATTTATATACATAACACACATAATTTATTTTTTAATGATTAGTCTTTTAAAATTTATGTTGACCTTGAGGTATATAGAATTTATACTGCATCAATAAAAATTAAGACAAGAGCCTAAATTTCAAAATATTTTTATTTTAATATTAAAATTAAGGATTTTTTTAGGGTGAAAATCATAAGTTAGTGGACTTATCTATTTATAAAAATAGTTTAAGGGTCTTTTAAATAAAATGCAGGAGTTTAAGGACTTTTTCAACAAAAAGAAAATGTATTACAATCCCTACAAACAATCTAGTATGCCTGCGATTTTCCGTGCCCAATGCATGCATTGTTGTTCTTCCAATAAGTTAAATGATTGACATTTGTTTATGGATGTAGAAATTTTAATTTTATCATGTATTTATCTACGTGGAAATAACGTAATTATAATATAAACATATGTTTAAAAATAATATATAATAAATAATAAATAATATTGTTTGAAATTGATTAATAATAATACATGAAATATATGTTTAAAAATAACATACAATAAATAATAAACATTGTTTGAAACTGATTAATAATATATAAAATATGTACGATATTAAAATGAAAAAAAATAGATTATATTGCGAATAAAATGTAAATTAAACATATAAATACATTAGATTAAGAATATTAAATGGATAAGATTTTTTATCATGGTGTTATCATCAATCTTGAATTGATATCGAGTTAACTTGTAACATTAACTTAATCAGTAACAATATCAACACATACAACTGATAGGGTTAATAAATTATGTATATTAAAAAAATGTATAAAAAAATCAAAATAAAGTTTTGGTTGTGTCGTAAATTTAAAGTTTTATTAATGTAATTGACATGTCTTTTTTAATAAAAAGATTAAAATACGATCAATCGTATAACTTATTTTAAAGATATTTTCATAATTTATTTAATTGAATTGATGTTTGATTAACTCGTGATACATACTCAATTAAAAATTTAAATAATAAAATAATTATATTATACGTTTAAAAATTATTATTAGAATTAACCATTATAAACTACGATTGAGTTAATAACTGAAAAATTATACATATCTAAATTAAAATAAAATTGGACAAAGGTTTTCTATAATAAAACTTAAACTAATATAAAATCTGGACAAAATATAAGTATAATGAAAATTAGACTGAAATATAATCTAAATTATGCATGAAAATATTCAAATTTAATATTTCAAAATTTTTTTAATGCAATTGCTTAACTAAAAAAAAAAAAAAAACTTGTATGAAGAAAAAAAACCACAAAATCTATTTCTAATAAAAAATAAATATGGATAAATTTTTAAAAATAATGAGTAAATTACAAAATGTTTAGTGAACTATTTAAAACTTTTCATTTAAATCACTAGAATTTTTTATCCAAGTCATTGGGTGGTTAAATTTTTCTTTTTTAAGATTGACTAGTGAGCTCTAAGTGATTATTTGATAATTAATATGATGGATCAATATTTATCGACGAGTAGAAGAATATATCTTAAGTCTAAGTCGATTTGACGACCAGTGTTAGAGATAAAGAAAAAAAATTGTTTGAATTTTGATTCGTAGATTCGTGATATTTTAAATTGTTTCATAAAAAAACTAAAATTTAATAGAGAAGTAGAATAAGAGTTTTTGATTAGTTTAAGTGATACGAATAAAAAAAATCATACAATAACGATTTTGACAGTTTAATGATTTAAATAAAAATATTGACAAGTTTAATAGAATAAATATAATGATATTGGATAAACAAAAAAAAAAGAAAGGAAATTTGGAACACCGCTTAAAATCGGCAAATCCCTATCTCTTTCCAAACGGCATGATCATGTGACAAATTCCCAATGCTCTCTTTTTCCCCATCCCTTCATAAACCCTGCTTTCATATTAATAAATACAATTATAATTGTTAATAAAGAGAGAGAGGAGGAAAACTCTTTTTTTTTCTTCTCTTTTTAATTTTTCTCTTCCAATTCAATTTTGTGCAATTTCCAATGGATTTCTTCAAATCTGTATTTGCCGACGATATTCAATCCCAATCCTCTCATCTACCCACCGACCCGACTCCGGACCTGGGATCGTCTGCTACATGGAGTTTCGGCGGGTTAATAAAGACCCTTGCCGACAAGTCCGAATCCGTGATGGAATCTTACCGGAAGGAATTTGAGGAATTCGGATCCGGGTTAAAGAAGGAAACCGAGATCATCCGGAGCGTGGCTTCACGCGCCGTCAACGATTCACTTGAGATCGGTGCCTCCGTTGCTCAGGAGAAGCTCGAGTCGGTGGGACAAGCCATTGATGACATCGGTAGCTCCGTTTGGAAATCAACAGCTCAGATCATCTCTCACGGTAAAGATACGTTCTTATCACCGTCCGATGATGATAATTCTGATTCTGAAAGTTCTAAAAGATTTAAGTACTAGTAATAATGGCGTTGATGGAAAACTTTATAGTCGTTTTGAGATGCAAATTCGAGCGCTTCAATCAGATAGAAGTACTTACTGTATGGAACCAGAGGATTTAGAGGATTTTGAGAATTGGAAGTTAGGGTTTAATTTGGAAGAGAAAAAAGGAGAAATTGAGGGTTTGTTGAGTGAAATTTCAGTTATTCGAAATATTTTTAAAGATGTGGGTCCTGATGAAGTTGAATCAAAGAGATATTGGACTAATTATTTCTATAAGTTGAATAAACTAATGAAAGCAGAGGAAGCAAGAGCTAAGCTTGTTAATCGCGCAATTTCGGGGGAGGAAGAGGAAGATTTGAGCTGGGATATAGATGAGGATGACGAGGAGGGTAGTGGAAATTTTAATAGTGTGAAGGAGGGTTCTAGTGAAGACGTTGAGAAATGTTTGAAAATCGATGAGGAGAAAGCAGGCTCCTGTAAGGACAGTGATGTATCCGTGGTTTCGAGTATTTCAATGCCTGAGGAGGAAGGGTGGGATGCTATGGAGGAGATTCAAAGCATCGATGACAGTAAAGGGGAAGATATCGGGAGCAGTAATAATAAGGTTGATCTGCGTAAGCGATTGACTGTTGCGGAGGAAGAGGAGGATTTGAGTTGGGATATTGATGATGATGATGAAGAAGAAGAAGATCAGCCTGTTAAAGCTTGATATAATACTGGTAATTTGGTAAGTGTTAAATAATAGTGTAAGTCAGGTTCTTTTAAAGTGATTTAATTTTAATTCTTGAACATTGTATATGATAAAGGATTACTTACAAAAAAGATTTAGTTCATTGGGTAAATAGTTCTCAACGATTGGATTCAATGATTCAATTATATCATCAATCAGTTCCATGTGAAACGTTTGCCGGATTCTGTTTGTTCTAAATTCATTCCACATTATGTATGTTTGATCTAAATTGTTAACCAGTATGGTCAATAATTGATGAACAGGTCTTTTTGTGAAGAATTTGAACAGAGTTGTGTATGCTTTTCATTGCAGTTTCCTTTGTGTTATTTGAGACTAGATTGTTTTCCCATGAGCTATTGGCAATTTCGACTACGCAGTCTGATCTTATTGCCTTACTCGTTAGTTTATTCACTTGAATATAGTTACGAAACTGCAATGGTTGTTTGCTGTTAGGGGAGATTGATGATGTGCTGGATTTGTGATTTCAGTTTGGTATGATCATTGACTCTTTTGCTTTTTTTGAAATTGACACCGGCTCCTAATTCTTCTACTAAAAATAGTCAAATTAATCTTTGTACGTTATATCAAATAGCAAACTGGTCATTCCGTAATCCTCATACTAACTCATACCTTAGTATGAGGTAGATGCCATGTGCCACATTATTTCATTAGTCATGATAGTTTTTAAGCGTACAAATGAATGAAATTTTTAATAGAAATGATTAATTTGTTCTTTAATCTAATGTACAACGAATAATTTAGAATACAATTTGAAATACAATTTGATTCCTATTGCAGGGCCTTCTTATACTTTTCCTGCCATTTGGATGTGCTTCATTTGGCTGGTGA
The DNA here is from genome assembly GCA_020496765.1 of Gossypium stocksii. Lineage (NCBI taxonomy): Eukaryota > Viridiplantae > Streptophyta > Magnoliopsida > Malvales > Malvaceae > Gossypium > Gossypium stocksii. The sequence goes on along the minus strand of CM035625.1, from coordinate 81,560,534 downwards.
TCACTATTCCCCTCTACCCCATATTTGTCTTTGCTTTCATCAGTCACTGGGACATTTGCTATTTTTGTTCATTCATTCTTCATCTAAAGTTGTGTTGCTCCTAAACTCTTCAGTACTCGATTCAACAATCTCAAAATCAATATATACCCCAAGACTTGTTCTACTTGTATGAGCCTACAAGTTCCACGGAAAGATCATTCTCGCCAAAATCATGAAAAATCAACAATGCTAAACACCATGTTTGCTATTGATTTCTTTAGTCAATTCATTCCCACAAATGACAAATTAAAGTAAGAACCCATCTTGGGCTAAAACCATGTATAAATCCAAGTCAAAATTTGCTCTTCTTAGTTGATGTATAGAGGTGTGCATGGGCCGGGCTATCCGGCCTGGCCCGAAGGCCCGCTCGAAAAATGGGAGGGTTTGGGTAAAATTATATGCCGGAAATATGGGTTTGGGCAAAAAAATAAGGCCCGTTTAGAAAATGGGCCGGGCTGGGGTAAACCTTTCTTGGCCTGGGCCCGGCCCGGCCCGAATTATATACTAAATAAATATATTTATTTTTAATTATATTTACATTTTATTTTTAATTTTAATATAACCACTTTTTATTAAAATTTTAATTTGTGTATTGTTTTAAGAATTGTTTGTCTCATTTTTTATTTATTTCTTATTTTAGTATTTGTTTTTATATTTTTAAATGTATTTGATTTATTATATTTAAAATTTTTTTATTTAATGAAATAAGCTAAAAAATATTAATATGGGCCGGGCTGGGTTGGGTTCGAGCTTAACAATTTTATTTCGGGCCGGGCTTGGATAAAATTTTAGGCCCATATTTCGGGCGCGGCCCTGGCCCTGGCCCAGAAAGCGGGCTTAAATTTTGTCTGAGCCCAGCCCGAACCGGCCCATGCACACCTCTATTGACGTAGTATGCATATGTAGTTAATATATTTTAATTTATCAATTTTAGTTTATTCATTTTTGTTTTAAATTTAAATTTTTAGTTTTTATTAATCGGTAATTCTATTCTTTTACTCTTCAATTTGATCAATTCTTAGTTTTTATATACTTTTTAAGTTTTGAAAATTTAATTTTAGTGTAAGTCTTATATTTAATTTTTTTATATGACATGTGAAAAGAGTAAACTCGCATATGTAAAAATATAGTTGTCCCATAAAATTTTTAGACATGTAACAATACTCCATCCCATAATTATTTATTTATCTTATAGAATTTTGAGGGCTTGACAAATATATTATAAGGTGTAATAAAAAATAAAAAATAAATATATAAATAAATATAACACTTGTCACACTTTTAACATATTTGTGGAGTCTACAAAATTTCACTCGAAGTAAATATATTTGTATTAACTATAAAAATGTTATTGAGATCCTATTTATGTACTAAGAATTAGATTATATTTTATTTTTTAGTAAAAAAAGATAAAATTATATTTTATCCTTTTTACTTAAAAATTAGACAATTTAATTTTTATAAACTGAATTAAAGAGTAAATTAATTATTTTTATTAAAAAATTATTTATTTCTACGATTAAAAATTGGTGCAGGATCTTATCTTGGCATACAATAGTCTTCATAATATATATATTGAAATGAGTCTTCTCAATATTTTTTTTGAACAATTTCATTATAAGTATTGATTATATCTGTTCTTTTTGACAAAATGCATAGAACTACTTATAGTATCTTTTAAACTTATAAATAAGAAAATAATACCCTTCAACACATTTAAACCTATATCCCTTATATTAACAATAATAACTATACTAACAGGGGCGAAGTCAGAAAATTTTTTTAGGGGGGCCGGATGAAATTTTAATTTTTTATAGTTTATATTTTTATAATTTATAAATGATTAAATCAAATTTTTATGATTTTAGGAGAGGCCAAAGTGTAATCTTACTTTTACTAATTTAAAATTTTTAAAAAATTATAAAGACCTTAAAAATAATTTTACATTTTAGGGGAGTCAAGCTCATACCAACCCTCTGACTTCGCCTTTGTATACTAATTAAATCGAAACTCAATCCACATTCTTCACCATACTTTAATTCTAACATAAAAGGTTGTTTTCCGAAATCAATAACTTATACCAAAATCCGACACTACAATTCGAGTCTATGGGATCCGTTCAGTAGCTCCTTTATATAATCTCGTGAGCAATAACTATTACAAAAAAAAAAAAAAAAAAAAAAAGAGGAAGTTTTTCTTGAATTTGCGGCGTCATTTTATCCGTTTTTTTTTTTCTATCTTTTAAAAGAATAGTGGAAGTAAATAACCTAAATAATTTCTAGGTTTGCCTAAATCAATCTCAATCTATTTAATAAATTATCTGTACTTTCTCTTGGAATAAATTAAGACGCATTATTATATTTAAGCACTAATACATTTTTTAATGTATAAATTAAATGAATGATTTGTTAATTTACATGAATATCAAAACATATAAAACAAATGAAAGTCAAAGAAAAAAAACTAAAATAAAAGATAAGATTTAAAAAACAATAAATCCCTGAAAATTTTGTTGAAAAGAAAGCCGCCGGTGGGATTTGAACTTGAAAATTTAATATAAATAAAACAAAACAATTGATTATCCTAAAATATTTTTAACAGTTTATATTTTAATTATTTAATTTAAAATTTTATAAAATAATAAAGTTATTTGAAAATTTTTTATTTAAGTCACTTAATTATTTAAAAATTTTTATTTAAGTTATTAGATTATTAATTTTTTAAATTCGACTAACAAATTTCAAAGGACGATTTCACAATTAGTATAGGGATTAGTACCCATCGATGAGTATAAAAACATAATTGAGATCTTAGTTATTTTAGCAATTAGTGTTGGAGCTCAGAGAATGAACACTGTTTGTATTTGGGTTCGTAGATTTAATAACATTCAAAGTTGTTTCATAAAAAAAAGTTAAACTATTGAAGAGAATATGAATGAGAGTTTTTAATTGGTGTAAATGATGTAAATGGAGATGACCATGTAATAGTAATTTCAATAGTTCAATAATTTAATGATTATTTTATAATTTTTTAAAATTGAATGATAAAAATATAAATTTATTAATAATTTAGCTTGCTTGAAAAAATAACTATAAAAATCAAAATTCAACAGCAGTATAAAATAATAAAAAATTCAAATACACAAAGAAAATAATAAAGAAAAAGAAACATGATGGGCTATAGTAACTTTAGTTTAGAAAGGCAGAAGAGAGAAGAAGAGCCCAAAGCTGAAGAAAGAGGTCAATGGAAGAAGATTAAGAGCCAAAATCTCCATCACCAACCTTCTTTCGTTTCACCTTTCAAAACCCTTACCCTTAATTATACATTTTTTCTTTTATAATTTTTAGGGTTCCCTTTTGCCCCCATAATTTCCCGCTCAAAGAAAAGGAGATAAATCCAACCCAGATTTTTGCAGAATTAGTGCTTTTTTTTTTTTTTTTAGTTTTGATTCTAGACCCAGATATGGAAATCGATTCTGGATCAACCCACTTCACAGATTTTAGAAGGTAAAATGCTTTTTCACTTTTTTTGGGGGGGGGGTTGGGGGGATGAGGAACCCTTCATTTTAATTTGTCTTTAACCTTCGATTAATCCAGTTATTATTTTAATTTTGATGCTTTTTTAGCTCTCTTTTTTTGTGATTGAATTTCTGGGTTTTTCTTCATTTCTTTATCAAATTATTGTATATGTTAAATTTTGAATTCGTAGTTATTAAGTAGAAATAAAGGGATCTTTAAATTTTTTCCCCATTCGGAGTTTAAAGATGCAGGTGGAACTTCGATTAATCCAGTTATTATTATTTTAGTTTTGATGCTTTTTTAGCTCTTTTTTTGTGATTGAATTTCTGGGTTTTTCTTCCTTTCTTCATTAATTTATTGTATATGTTGATTTTTGAATTTTGAATTCCTAGTTCTTAAGTATAAGTAAAGGTATTTTTTAAAAAATTTCCCCATTTGGAGTTTAAAGATGCAGGTGGGACTTTGATTGTTTTTAGCTTTAATGTGTTATAATTATTTATATGGTTTTAGTACTTTTGAAGAAGATGTAAATCATATTTTGTGATTTTTTTTCTGACCATTTTTTGTCATTAAATGGAGACAGCTCAGATACTAATCTTAACGGCGGAGAATGTATGAATCCGATGGTTGTAAATGCTTTTCCGGTCGGTATAGTACATGTAATCAATAGTGGTAATGTAGAAAGTGAAGGAGATTTAAGGATGGAACCTTCCGTGGGTTTAGAGTTTGATTCCTCGGATGAGGCACGTGATTTCTATGGTTTGTATGCAATGCGTGTTGGGTTTAAGATTCGAACTGGTCAGTTGTATAGGTCGAGGAGAGACGGGTCAGTTTCGTCGAGAAGATTTGTTTGTTCGAAAGAAGGGTTTCAGTTGAATTCGAGGACAGGTTGTCCTGCTTTCATTAGGGTGCAAAGGCGTGATTCTGGGAAGTGGGTTGTCGACCAAATTCAGAAGGATCATAACCATGAACTCGGGCTCGAAGGGGAAAACAATTCGCCTGTTTTGCAGCAGAAACCTCCCGTTGTCCCGAAATCATTGGTTGAAGTGTTGCGTAGGCCGAAAGTCAAATTGTTGGGGCAAATCGAGAATGGAGGATCAAGTCCATCTGGTATCATAAATTTCAAAAGGCAAAAACGAGGTGGAGATGGAAGACAACCTTTACCTGAACCATATACGGGTCTAGAGTTCCATACAGCTAATGAAGCATACGAGTATTATCAATCGTATGCTGAAAGTGTTGGGTTTCGAGTTCGGATCGGTCAGCTGTTTCGCTCGAAGAATGACGGGTCGATTACTTCTCGAAGATTTGTGTGCTCGAAGGAAGGTTTCCAGCATCCCTCAAGAGTAGGTTGTGGGGCTTTTATGAGGATTAAGAAGAAAGACTCGGGAACTTGGATGGTAGATCGACTTAATAAAGATCATAATCATGATCTCGGAGAACAAACGGTGTATGAGAACAAATTTTCGACAGCTTCAAAGAAATTCATAGAGGAAGAAACCAATGGTATGGTCTCTATGGATCTTGGTGAAATGAATACCGGCAAGCTTATTAAAAGAAGCCGAGAAAGCAAAATCGGAACTGATTGGTACCCTGTACTTTTAGAGTATTTTCAAACCAGACAAGCAGAAGATACGGGATTCTTTTATTCAGTGGAGGTTGATAATGGTAGTTGCCGGAGTGTCTTTTGGGCGGATGGTAGGTCGAGATATTCATGCAGTCAGTTTGGTGATGTTGTTATTTTAGATACTTCGTATAGGAAAAGTAACTATGTGGTGCCATTCGCCACATTTGTCGGAGTAAACCACCATAAACAGCCAGTGCTTCTCGGATCGGCTTTGATTGCTAACGAATCAAAGGAGTGCTTTACTTGGTTGTTCCAAACATGGTTTAAAGCAATGTCTTGCTGCCGTCCTAAATCGATTATTGCCGATCAAGACATGACCATCCAACAAGCGATCACCGAAGTCTTACCTGGGGCACATCATCGGTTTTCATCATGGCAGATCAGAGCCAAGGAGCGGGAGAATTTACGGTCAATGCCTATTGAATTTAGATATGAGTACGAAAAGTGCATTTATGAGAGTCAAACAACGGTTGAGTTCAACACCACATGGAATTCACTGATAAATAAATATAACTTGAAAGGAAATGCTTGGCTACAACAAATGTACGATAAGCGTGAAAGTTGGGTTCCGTTATATTTACGGGGCAAATTTTTCGCTGGCATCCCCATAGGTGAAACCGTAGAATCGTTCTTTGGCACACAAGTAAATGGCCAAACCGCACTTCGGGAATTCATTCCCCGATATGAACAAGGACTTGAACAACGCCGAGAAGATGAAAGAAAAGAAGATTTCAACTCATTCAATCTCCAATCCTTTTCGCAAACGAAAGAAGCAATAGAAGAACAATGCCGACGACTCTACACATTCACCATTTTCAAAATTTTTCAAGACGAGCTCTTACAATCTTACAGTTACATCGGGATAAAAACCTATGAAGAAGGAACGATATGCCGGTACTTAGTTAGACGGTCCGGAAATGAAAATGACAAGCACGCCGTCACATTCAGTGCGGTCAACCTCAGCGTTAATTGTAGCTGTCAAATGTTCGAATTCGAAGGTGTATTATGCCGACATGTCTTGAAAGTGTTCAAATTGTTGAACATACGAGAACTCCCGTCTCAATATATCTTACCTCGGTGGTTGAGAAATGCCGAGTATCGTATCTTATGCGGTGCCGAATCCGGGGTAAGTTCTCAAGAATTAAAGGCTTTTATGATCTGGAGTTTAAGAGAAACAGCTTGTAAATATGTAGAATGTGGAACAACATCTGTAGAAAAATATAGACTTGCATATGAGATCATGCGTGAGGGTGGAAAAAAGCTTTATTGAAAATTGAGGTAAATTTCATGGAAATAGGTTCTTACAAATTCATGTATGTTTGAATAGCATGTTTCTTTTAGTTAGTGGTTTTTTTTAACTGTTTGGGGTGTAATTGATTTAGAACTTAGAACTCTTAACTCCTGTTTCTGAATAACAATTAATTGTTGTGTACATTTTTGTGTTGGGATCTATGTTGCTTCCACTTTTCATTATTGTTTGAAGTATGGGGTTATAGGTAAATCAAACTAATGTTTTCGGAAGAATCTGTTAGGTCATCCATCTGATCAAACGAATTATTAAAAAATCATAAAAATTTTTTATTAAAAATAAAATTCAGTTTGATTACTAGATTGATTGGTTCTTTATTCCAATTCAATTGATTTGTACTGGTTCATAAGTTAATGAGTTCGATTTCAACAACTTTGAATTAAACACAAAAATCTAGTTAAATTGATTTTGTTTAAGATTTAAATTGATTTTTCTTTATTAATTGTCATTTATTATAATAAATGTTCAAATTTTTTATTCATTTTAGATTATGTAAAAATTATCTCGAATTTAAAAACTTCATTCAATTAACTTAAATCTAAAACTAACCCAAATTAATTTGGTAGTATAAACTGAACAACTTAGATAAATAATAGATATGAAGTCATAATATTCAAAATAGAAATTTTAAAATCTTAAATTAGAGGTGTTCATGGGTCGGGCTTAAGTTGGGTTCATGAGATGCATTTAGACTAATTTTTTAAGTTCAAGCCTAGTTCGGCTTGAAAAATAAACTTATCTTTTTACCTAAGTTTAGTCCATTTTAAAAAAAGTAAAGCTGACTCATTCAGAATTGATTTTTTTTAGATTAATTTTTATTTAAAAATAATTTTTAAAAAATATAATAAGCAAAATTCTAAAATAAAACTTTTTTAATACATTAAAAAATACATTAAAAGTTTTTATATTAAAAAACACTATCATAAATATAATAAATGTTTTATTATAATTAAAAAAATACAAATAAATATAATAAATATTTTATTGTATTAAATATAATTTTTAAAATTTTATATTTTGGGTTCAATTATTTAGTTTGATAAATTTTTTTTAGGTTTTGAGTAACTAGTGTAATTATTATTGACTTAGTAATTTAATATAAATATAAATATAAATATAATTAATATAATATTTTTATAACATATATATTCTGGCCGAATTGAGCCAAAATTTTTTCCTAAAACCCAACCCATATAAGAAATGAATTTTAAATTTTACTTAAATTTATTTTTTAAACCTCGTATTTTTATTCAAACTCTATTATTTTTTGAATAAACTTTCAAACATGAATAAATCACGCGATAAATAAACAAATCTACTTTAAACTCAAACAATCCAAATAACACATTCAAAAATATCCAAACCCGAAATCCACCTTCAGTAAAAATGATTTAAAATTTAAATTAACCTTACCTAATTCCGATCTAAAATCAATACCAACGAAGCGGTGTATCTCATTTTGTTGTAATGAGTGTAACAATTATAACTTTTGTAAGGATAATGTCTTTTTTCTTTTTAAATCAGATTTTTAATTAAAAAATTGAGAATAAACGTACAATTAATATTATTTAATTTAATATAATAATAATTAAATAATTTTTAATTGATATTGTGGGTACTCGTTAACCGGACATTTACGTCATCGGATTCGGCTTAAAGTCTTAAACGCGTCGTTTTAGCCCATTTCGAAGGCTGTTTTACTCAATTAAATAGTCAACAACGAGTCACCGACCTAAAAAAAGAAAAAATAATAATTTTTCCTACAAATAAAGCGCAAAGGCCAAGCAGCGAAGCATGATTTTTTTTATTTTATCTTTCTATCTCTCTCTTTATTTTAATAGTTTTCTTCTATTTACTTCTAGGTTTTCCTTAGAAACAAACTGAATAATCTAAGAAAGAAAAAAAATTAAAATTATTTTAAAAAAATTTCAACTAATAATAAATAGGACATATTGATCAACAACCAAATTGGAAACCTAATTCCTTTGCCCTCTATTTTTAAACAAAAAGGAAAAAAGAATATTTTCTTATCCTTTTTTGTATTTTCTTCATAAAATGCCGAGATATTTTGAAGCTTGAAAAACTTGGGCAAATCAACGATGAGAGATTCTTCACTGCGGGCGGAAGATTTGAATGCGCCATCAACTTCCAGCTCGCGAAAGACCAGGTAAACATTTAATGATTATGAATTTAGCGCTACCTTATTTTTTTTTAGGTGAATTGGATTTGGATTTGAATTTTAGGTTACTTTTTTTGGATTCTGATGTTGAGGATTCGGATAGATTTTTGGGGGGATTTTGATGTAAATTTAGGATCTTGTTTGGTAAGGTGATTGAAAATGTGGCGTAATTTGGGATTTGGATTTGTTTTGCATGTTGAATTTTGAATTTCGAGATGGATTGACGATTGATTTTGGAATTAAGCTGGAAAATTTCCCGTTATGCTATTGAAAGGTTTTAAATGTTGGGAACTTTGATGTTATTTTGTTAATCTAAAGCATAAATTTCTTTTGAGAAATTTCAACCAATTCAGATGGAACAGTGCTATAAACTATAAAGAGACAGTGATTTTGTTTTTCCTGATTCGTTTTTGGTCAAATGACTATTAGAGATCTATGGTTTAACTAGTTCATTGGAAAATGTTTGGTTACTATACATTTTGTAAGTTCTAAGGAATAGTTATAGGATTATAGGACTAAAAATTTCAAGGGGAGTGTCTATGGGAAATGTAATTCCCTTCTAACCTGATAAAATTAAAACAAAAAGCTATCAAAGTTGTTAGGTTACATATTTAAATATATAATTTATCCTTTTATGCTCGTTGAGCTTAAGATTTTTAGGTTTTAATTGTCCATTATTCCATTTATATTGATTTAAGTACATGGTTTTGATATTTCATGCTTATGCTGAATAAGTTCTTCTATGTTTTTGCTTGCTCTAGCAATGTCTTTCATTTATTGGCACAAAGAGAAGTTTCTCCACGAACAAAACGGTCATCTCGAAAGCTATGGGGAGAAGAGTCAAAGAGCCATCTTGATTCCTGCAGGCCAAAATGTCTAGCAAAAAGAGATGCTAGATCTGATCTTCTTTCCTGGTAATACCATTCTTTTCCAGTTTCTTTCACAGTTTTGTAAGTGGAAGCTACTGAGGTTTATATTTTATTTTGTGGTCCATTCTTTTTATCATCATGCATTCATGTGTGATTCATAGCGAGTATGTTCCTATTTTATAGTAGGGATCATGTTAAATTTTATTGCATTATATTGGGTTGCAGGGTAGAGTCAGAGTCGTTGCGGCATTTTTCAGCAAAATACTGCCCATTGTTGCCTCCTCCAAGGTCTACCATTGCAGCAGCCTTCAGTTCTGACGGAAAAACACTTGCTTCTACACAGTGAGTTACTTGTTCCAGTTTTTCTTTCTGTCTAATTAGGTGTCCAGTTCACCTCACCCTAAGATTTGCTACATATTTTACTTTGATTTTGGTTCTGCAGTGGAGATCATACAGTTAAGATTATTGATTGCCAAACTGGCAACTGTTTGAAGGTGTTGAGTGGTCATCGCAGGACACCTTGGGTGGTAAGGCTGTTGATAACTCTTTGCCTTTAAATTTTGTTAACGTCTACCTGTCACTTCAGCCTAATTGGATGTGATAAAAAATTTAATTTATATAGAAGAAAGCTGCTTGATTCATCTGTATCCATCCAGAACATCACTATGTATTTTGTAAATGCATTCTTAGATCTTTGATTCAGCACATGAAGATGAAAATATAAGTTATCTATAATTAGGTTTTAGTTGATTTACTCAATCCCTGTTTTTGTTTTTGAATGCCTAAACGATTTTGCATTTCGGATGTTTATGGTAAAGTACGTATTATATTTTCTGCTGCTGGAATTTTACAGGTCAGATTCCATCCATTGTATCCAGAGATACTTGCAAGTGGAAGTTTGGACCATGAAGTTCGCTTGTGGAATGCAAATACTGCTGAGTGTATAGGGACACGTGATTTCTGTAATTACTCTTGTGAATTTCCCTCTGTAACATTTCACATTGAGAAGCATGAATGTGTTTATGCTCTATGCTATTTCTCATTTCTCTCCTTCATGCAGACCGCCCTATTGCATCCATTGCTTTCCATGCTCAAGGGGAAGTTCTTGCAGTAGCCTCAGGACATAAGGTGAGGTTGACTATTCCATATATGTGTACTTCTGTATTTGGATTGTTATATGACTGCCTGACTTTAGAGCTGTTCGTCAGTTATATATATGGCATTACAACAGGAGGGGAGAGACATCCTCTCCCGCTATTATACTGAAGACAAGACGTTCACTTCGAGCTGTACATTTTCATCCATATGCGGCTCCTTTTCTTTTGACTGCTGAGGTGAAATTTCAGTTCTATCAAATTGATTGTGTACTTTAGTCTACTCTCTTACTAATTAGATTTCTGGGCTGTTTTGCAGGTCAATGATCTTGACTCATCTGATTCGTCAATGACAGTGGCAACTTCTCCTGGTTTCTTGCGATATCCAGCCCCAACTGTATATTTGGCTAATGATCGACCTAATTTGGCAAATGAACTACCTCTAATGTCTTTACCTTTCATGATATGGCCATTATTTGCTAGAGATAATGGGAGAACATCTTTGCAGAATATTGATGGTGACACTGGTTCAAATGGTGTGCATCAGAGAGGTGATCAACCTGCCTCAGTACGGCTTCTGACCTATTCAACTCCAACCGGGCAGTATGAACTTTTGTTGTCTCCTGTTGAACCAAATAGCTCTTCTCCATTGCCAGAAGAAACAGGAGCCAATCCTTTACCGACTGAGATGGAAACTGATGTTTCCAATTCTGCAATGGATCCCATGGAGACGATGGAGGTCCAGTCTGTGGAAAGAACTACTCAGTTTTTCCCTTTTGGTGATCCTACCTCATGGGAGCTACCTTTCTTGCAAGGATGGTTAATTGGTCAGACCCAAGCTGGTCAGCGCAATATGCGTTTGGCTCCTGGTGGTGGTCATGAGAATTCACTCCCAGCTGGTGAAACAGGAACTTCTGCTTCAGTAGCTTCTTCAGGTATGGCCACGAGTGTTAGCCAAACAAGAGTTTCTGGAAGACCAAGTTCACGGCATCGTTCTTCACGTTCTCGCATGGTCTCCTCAAGTGGAACTGGTGAATCTGGTTATAGCAACATCATACATGAGAGTAGTGATCCTCAACCTGCTGTTGGCAGAATTCCATCTGAACTTGCCACATCTCTTGCGGCTGCGGCAGCAGCAGAACTACCTTGCACTGTAAAGCTTAGAATATGGCCACATGATATGAAAGACCCTTGTGCTTTCCTTGATCCCGAGAAATGTCGCTTGACCATTCCACATGCTGTGCTTTGTAGGTGTGTTCTTTATAACTATAGTTTTGTGAAGACATTGTAGATTATTATTCTTTCTTATCTAGGAATGATATGCATGCAGAGAGCCAAATTGTATGTATATTCTTCCATTACCTTGTCCAGTTTTATTAGGCTATTTTTCTGCTTCTTCTGAAACCAACTCCTTTGGTACGTTGTTGTTATGTTCTTATGTATGCTGCAAAATATCACTGATTTATCTTCTTCAAACTCTTCTCTGAAAATATGATTGCAGTGAAATGGGTGCACATTTTTCACCTTGTGGGAGATTTTTAGCAGCCTGTGTTGCCTGTGTGCTTCCTCATTTGGAAGCCGATCCTGGAGTTCAGAGCCAGCTTAATTCTGATGTTGGAGGAGTTGCTACCTCCCCCACACGACACCCAATTTTGGCACACCGGGTTATGTATGAGCTTCGTATATATTCGCTTGAGGAGGCCACGTAAATCCCAAACATCTTATAATCTATTCTCTATATACCTACCGTTTCTTTCTTCTGTTTACAGTTTATATTAGTATCCTTTTTGTAAGTTTGAAACTCTTTCTGTGCAGATTTGGGTTGGTGCTTGCTTCACGGGCAATAAGAGCTGCTCACTGCTTAACATCTATTCAGGTGCAACTCTCCCCTCCCTGTTTACCTTTTTGTGTAGACTATTCTATTCAATTCATCAAATGAAAATTTGTTGTGTCAAGATTTCTGGTTTTTAGTGCCATGGGTTGCCCATGCATATTTAGAAGACACCTGCACAGTGCTGCATGTGAGTGCAATGTTGTAATGTATGAACCTTTTTTTATCTTATTTGCAGTTTTCACCCACATCGGAGCATATACTGCTTGCCTATGGTCGCCGCCATAGCTCACTTCTCAAAAGTGTGATAATAGATGGACAGACCACAGTGCCCATTTACACCATTCTGGAGGTAAAAAACATGTGATTTCCTCTATCTATGCATTTACAGTTCCGGTTGCCTCATTTTATTGAGTTGGTTGAGAATTGGTTACTCCTGGATGTCACAACGCATTTAAATGTTTCATGCATGTCCTCAGTTTTGTCTGCTCAATTGCAGCTAGTGTCTCTGGTTAAACTCTATTCTATATTGAAACATTTTATTTATCTGTTTGTGGCATTGTTTTAAGAATATAAAATCCCTTCTATCATGTTTATTTGCATTTGGGCTTTTTGTGTAATTCGCTTTACTTCATTACTCAGGTGTACAGAGTTTCTGATATGGAGCTTGTGAGAGTTCTTCCAAGTGCAGAGGATGAGGTAAATGTAGCTTGCTTTCATCCTTCTGTCGGAGGTGGCCTTGTATATGGAACAAAGGTCAGCAGTTGACATTTCTATTAATTTCATATTTGTTTTTTTACACTAACCCTTTTTCTTTTTAATCTGCGGCGGCTGACTAATTGTTCCAAATTTCTTCATTTCTCAATTCAGGAAGGAAAGCTAAGGATTCTCCACTATGATAGTTCTAATAGTACAACTCATAATGCGTCCGGTTTTCTTGATGAAAATATGTTCGAGGTAGGAGGCCCGAGTTTGCAGGTTTATTTTCTTGGATTCATGTCCTTTATGTTTTGAAAACTTACCTAATATTTAAGCACATTGCTTGTGTGAGTGGTCATACATATATATACACACACACTCTTTTCTTTGAACATATTGCTACATCTGCCCAACGAGAACCAATTTTGTTTCTTTGCTGCTTTGAACAAATGGATGTCATTACTTTTTCGTATCTTTTTAGTTTCAATTTGTGTGATACATACAGACTGATTTCCTTTAGTGGGATCATCTAATCTTCTATTTTGTGTAGAACAAATTATACGACCCAGGTTTTATCTGATTTTCTTTCTTATCATAGTGAAATCAACCTAACTATTTTTCTCTTGTTGTAGGTCCCAACATATGCCTTAGAATGCTAGTGTGACCGGTAAAGCCTGTTTGGTTGGCTTGCAGTTCGGCTTTGATGGTTAGTTTCCTTGTTTCTCATTTTTTTCTAGAAGTATGAAAATGATTCTAAAAGACAAAAATTTGAGAAGAAAAAGGGATTTTTTTGAACATTTAATATCCTTCACTCTATTAATATTTCAGGATAAGATCAATAATTCCTGGAGTTCAGTTACGAAAACTGAATGCATCAACGTCGTATTTTTTAACATTTAAGAAATAAAAGTGAACAAGAACAATACTGATTTTAGCCATCAATGTTATGTGGACTTAGGGCCGAGTGTTGAATTCAGATATGTATTCAACACATTTTTTCCTAGTTTTTTTTGCATATTTGGAGAATTGTTTCCCTATACCCATCTCCTAAATACTTAATGAAAAGTGAAAAGTTGGACTCAGAGCAACATAGCTAGCAATTTATTTGATCTAATATTTACTCTCTGTCATTCAGGATGACCGACTTAAAACACTGCCGTCTTGCGTACATTATTTATTCCGTCACGGCTGTGAATTACTCGCACACTTTGCCCCTTCTGTAAAGTTTCTCAGCCGGTAGGTAGATGCAAATCCGATTTTGTATTTCCATTCGTTGCTTTTTAGAGACACATTTACATCATGGAAATTGATCGAAACTCGAAACGAGGTGAATCAGGATAAGAATGTGGGTTGTTTGCATCTACTACTTGTTCAGGTTTAAATGATAATTGTTGGAAATATGCTTTTCTGTCTTTGGTTTGAATTTTGAATTTTTGTTGTTTTATTAAAATATACAGATTGGTAGATTATAATTTAGTTTTCTAGATTTGCAACTTTTAGTGTAATGAACTCTACTGAAATTTTTTTTTTCAGTCTTGCTCCTGTTTCAGTTTCTGGCTCCATTTTATTATCCCTAAATATGTTTTGATTTATTTATTAGATTTTACACTTGTTTATAAAAAAGTGCTTTGTGATCTGAATATTTATATGTTCAGTCAAATTTTAGTACAAAACAACATTTAGGGTTTTTATGGTTTTGTGACAAAATTAAATGATAGAATAAGAAAGTGGAAAGTTCAAAAGAAAATAAAAATTGGCCGTATTTGAAATAAATAAATATAGGAGGACGTGGATTTGAGTATGTTAAAATGTATTATATTTTTATTTATTGTATGAGAAAGGATTATGGGTAGTTATTGTATTAATTAAAAAAATTAATAATTTTAAATTGGAAAGTGTATATCAGTTCGAAATTGTATGGCTTTCAGAAGTCTTATTTTTCTCTCTCATTTTGCAATTATTAATTATCAAGTGATGGGTGATTTTTTTTTTTTTTTAGTTTTTCCGTTTTCTTATTGAATACACTTACGAAAAGGAAATTTTTTGTTTTTTATTTATTTTTCTACTTTTTCAATTTTGTCTTTCTAATTTTATTTTTACTTAACGAGTTTTTTTAATTCACATTAATGAAATACGAATCGAATACAGTAATATGTCATTTTCTTTTCAATTTTGTTTCTAGAAAAATATATTAACATAATCAAATGCTGATTTTTGCTATTTTAATCAAAATCATGTTTAATTTTATACATTTAGAAGTTAATTTTACATTTTTATTAAAAAAATTGATGTCATTATTCTTAAAATTTAAAAATTGAAAGTTCAATTGTTAAAGATAGCAGAAATCATTTTACTAAATTCACATTTATTATAGTGTTATTTTTTTGTTATATAATTATTTATTTAAAATTAAATCTAAATTTTAAAATTTAAAAAGTAAAAATATTAAATTAAATTCTTAAAATGAAAAATAAACAAACTGAATTTTGGATATAAAAAAAATATCAAAATTTGCAGCATTGTTTTAGCCTCTATGAAATGCGCCTTTTTATTAATCCGGACAACGGAGATTGATAAGATTGATTGGTAGATCAAGTTTATATACTGGCGGAAACGACGTCGTGAGGTGATTGGAAAGTTATTTTATCATCAATAGAGAAGAAGACAACAAGTGGCAAAATGGCAGAGAACCAGAAGCAGAGAGAATCCAAAAATGGAAATGGCAGCTACAACAGTTCAACCATGTCCTTCTTCTTTCATCTTCTTTACTCAACGACAAAAAACCCGCCTCCATAATATCATCCATTTCCCATTTCTCCCTCTCCCTCCTTCTCATTTACGCCGTCGTTTCAGCTCATCTGCAGCCAGAGATAGCAATAGCAGGAAAAGAAGAAGAAAGTGGGACTCAAATGCCGAGACAATTCGTGCCAAAGATTTCACTTCTAACACCCAAAACAACGAAGATGAAGATGAAGAAGAAGAAGAAGATTATGATGGTGAAACGGAAAGTTCTGGGATTTTGGAGGAAGCTATTGATAGCATTTGGATTTTGAAGGTACAAGTTAGAAAATTTATATTTTGAGTTGTTAATTGCAAATGGGGTTGAAAAGGGGGGATAGTTTTGATGCTTATAAGTTAAAAATTCGGTGTAAAGTTTAATACTTTTTTCAGTTGCATTGAATTAAATTTTGGAACATTTATTTAAGTATTTTTATACCATTTATGGAATTAGCTTAATGAATCAAAACTGCGAGGGGCAAAGGGTCATTTTGTTTATCAACTTTGGTTGGTTGATTATTAGCCTTATCTTTGTTCAGCTAATGCTAATGCTGTGAAGCATTGATGGTCTAATTAGCTTCTTTGCGAACAAATAAAAGGATGAAGAAATTTGATTCAGAACCAAGCTAATTCTTGGGTTTATTGGGTTAGTTTAAATAGGATTTGCTTCTGTTGTAAAGTTCAAAACTTAAGGGACTTCGCCTTGTGCAAGGGCGAAGTTAGAAATTTTTAAGGGGCTGGGATTAACTTATATATTGATATGAGAGTTAAAATGTGATTTTATATTGTATTGACTGATATATTTATGGTTTTCAAAAGGACTAAATCGAAATTCTAGCATTTGGGGGACTATAATCTTTCCATATATTAACTTAGGATTTCATGAATTTTGAATGGTCTAAAGCTGCAATTTTTCATTTTAGGGGGTGGGGGGCAGGCTCCCTTCGCCCACTCTTGCGCTTCGAATCTTAGTTGCAGGCTTATATATGAAGTTCTTCCATAGCTGTAAGCTACATGATAAGAATCTTTTGTATGGGACTGACACTCCATATAGGAATTGAATGATAAGACTCCTAAGTTCCAAGAAGCATTTTGGCTATGGATGCTGAAAAACCCTTTGATTTTCTTCACAGTAAGGAATTTGAATGGCAGCTTAGGCAAATTAACTTGTTTGAGAAGCATTAGTATGAGGCTACTTGGTCATTAGCTAACTGTCTGTAGTGTTGCAGACTGAGTAATAGTGTTAGTTTCGACAGACAATAACACGATCGTTTAGGGACTTTGCCTCTTGCACTTCAAATCTTAGTTGCATGGCTCGCATACTTAGTTCTTCCACAACTGTAAACTACGGTGATACTAGGAATATTTTGCATAGGACTGGTTCTCCCTGGGAAAATAAGAATCTAATGATACAGTTCCTAATTTCCCAGAAGTGTTTCGCTAATTCGATGTTAAAAAGTCCCCTTTGATGTCCTTCGCAATAAGGAGTTCAAATGGCAGCTGATACAAGTTATAACTAGTTTGAGTACCGGAAAACTACATGGAAGCTTTAGTATTAGGTTACTTAAGCATCAAGTAACTGTGAAGTTTTTGCGGGCCACGCTGATCTCGGTGAGAAATAGTGATATCTTCTGCAGACCACAATATTATTTTATCGAAATTTTTTGTTTGTATTCATAGTAAATAATTTCCATCGATCCTAATACTTTTGCTATTGATCAATGCAGGCTTTCAAATCCTTTGGTTGGGGGCTACCGCCCATTTTACTTTCGTTGTTGTTTGCCAATGGCCCGAAAGCTTTCCTCATGGCATTAGCACTTACAATTGGACAGTCAGCAATAGCTTTTGCCTTCGAAAAAGTTTCAGGAAAGTCAGAAAGCAAGCAAAAGCGTAAGGCGAGGGCAAGGAAAACGAAAAAGTATACATCACGGCGCACCGTAAGAAATATTAAAAAGGAGGAACAAGTACATGAAGGTCCAAAGAACAAAAAGGGAATGAAAGGTTATCAATCATGGGTCGTTGATGACCAGGGCACAACTAGCTTTGGTGGATGGGACGAGCTCGATGGAACTGAACCAACAAGAACACCATCAACAACGGAAAACGGATCAAAACGGACCACAAAACCGAAGGACAGGTTGAGTATGAGCGAAACCGAAAGTAATGAACCTTTGTTGTTGAGATTGTTGATTGCTGTTTTCCCATTTTTAGGTTCTTGGACTAAGTTGTTTTGGTGATTATTAAATTTATATCACAACCTTAGTGTTGGAACATGGCAATACTTACATTTCTTGCGTGTAGCATATTTGCTTGTTCCGGTTCTCGATCGATTATTTTGTCGGTCATTCTTTAGGCTGGAACTATAGATCAACAATCATAAAGGAAACATTTTTTTCCCACCGTGAGTGTATCAAATAATAATCCCTTTGAAGAAATCGTTCGTTATACGAGTTTGGTTATAAGTATATACAGCATGTGTTCTTGTTTTTTTGGCTTAAGTTTTCCATAGTTCAGCAATTCTGGTTTGCATGTATTGCTTTTCATGAGTTGGGTTTTCCTTAAAATCCTAATGAATTTACCTTACTCGAATTCAGGTTGGAGTGTTGGATAAAAGTGTATATCCATTGAAACAACTTCAAGCATGTAAAATTTATACAAAATAAATTCATTTTTTAGATTCCGAACAACAAAGGGAAATACATTGATTTGAAGTAAATCACATTGAAGGATATATGAGGGGCTTGGGTTTATTTTTTTTTTTTATCTCAACATGATTCAATCAATTTTACTTTTTATTATTTAATTTAAAAGTATTCATCAATCAAGTCAGATTTAGAACCTAAATTTTTAAAATAGGGCCTTGATCATTAATTTTAGTTTTAATTTTTAGTTTTTTATTAATTTTGAATAATTCATTCAGAGATCGGTTTAATCCTACTTTATAACAACTCAAACCACGACAATCAAACTCAAACACCAAACATAAACAAAGAAAACATTAAAAAAACATAATTTAAAATATTTATTAATAAGTATAGGTATGTTTTACTTTCTTACAAGAAAGTACATACAATGTTATTATTAGGGGGAATCATCAATCACAGGGCCAAGTACATACACATTTGAAGCCCTGACATTGGCCTGTAAAGGTGGGGCTCTTTTCTAAGCACTTGTTTTGACAGTCCTGAACAATGCAATTGGTTGGATATAATGTCATTTCACATGCTTCTGTTTCAGCCACCATTGTCACAACTGCATACATGCCATAACGAAAATTATATATATACAAGAAATTAGATATACATGGGATAAACTGCACCAAAGGTTTTTTCCTCATTTTCAAAAAATTACAAAAATAATTTAAATAAAAGTTTTTAAATAATTTAATAATTTTTTTATAATTTTTTAGAGTTAAATGATAAATTTCAAAACATAAATTTCCTAATAGTTTAGTGATTTTAGATGTAATTTACTTTGAAAAATTATTATTGAGGGAAGGCTAACTGTTTTTAAAGAAGTCTGTAAAATATCGTTTCTTCGGAGTCAATAGACTTCTCAACAAGTCAATATTGCCCCTAGTTCGAGTTGAAATTATTACTCGACTTTATCAAGAGCCCGAGCTAGAGGCGGGGTTCACAAAGTGACAGTCACTTATTAAAGGGAAGTGAATGTCGCAAGCTTAAGAGGATTTGAACCCTTATCCCTTATATGACATCTAAGAGACAATATAGACATGTTAAGGGTTCATACATCTAAGAGACAATATAGACATGTTAAGGATTCTATGAACTCTAAATAGATGTTACTTTAATTAATACAAAAAATCGTATAATAAAATGAGATGGATTTCAATAAAGGAAAACAAACCAGTGAAAACAAGAGCAATGATCAGAAAGTGAGAAATTTTGGCCATCTTCCACAAGTTTCAATTACCAATTATCTCACACTTCGTAATTGTGAGTTAGCTTTGGAGGTAATTTATATATAAAAATACACAAATTCAAATTAATTAACCTACCATACTAGATGGATTTAGGTAAATCTATCTATTTAATTTCTTTCTATTAGAGAAAAATTCAATTATGTGAATTCAACAGCTAATATTTATAAAGAAAATTGATAATTAAGATTTATTTGGAAATGACAGAATTGGCTACTTTATTTGGTAACTAATTAATTTATCACTAATATAAATATAAATAATTAATTGCCGCCACCATTTGTAATTTCCATTTCAAGCTCATCTCTTGCTTTTCCATTTGGCTTAATTTCGGGATATGGGTAAGTTTAATTCTTCATAATTTTTAATATTTTGCTTTTCCATTTTAATATTTTAATGACTTTTAATGATTTTTCTCATAATTTTTATGAGAAAAATGAAGACGAAATAGGGCGGCATTTTTGCATAATTTGAGTAAATAAGCAATATCACCTTTATTGGCTACAACTACAAGGCCACTGTAAAAAAATATGAAAACGTGAGCGGCAGGATTCGAACCTGCGCGGGCAGAGCCCACATGATTTCTAGTCATGCCCGATAACCACTCCGGCACGCCCACCATTTTGATCCTTTCTTTCTATATATAATTTTAAACCAAAGCACCACAGAGTTTGAAATTCCCTTTTTGACATCGATTAATCTTTTTCTTTCTTGCTTTATGTGGATGGCTGTTGGTAGGCTGTGAAGTCTCAAGGTTTCAGGCTTTTCAGTTCAGTGTCCTTGTTCCTCAAACAAGTAAGCATTGAACTCTCTTTATTAGTTTTCACTTTTCATAATCTTTCAGAACTCTAATTGCCTTTATTACTATGTTTCAGTGTTTTGTTTTGTTCTTTCCCCCTTAATGTTTGTCTGCTTCAAGCAAGCAAATTGATAAATGAATAAACCATTATGTTATTGCTTTTGAGTTTCACTTGGAATTCTTCTGTATTTTTTACATTAAAATGCCTTCCTTCTTAATGAGTTCCTTTCAAAATCATTGCTTTTAGAGTTTTTTCAACTGAAAATCTTACTTGGCATTTATTATGTATAAACGTAATTTCTAATTGATTTTCAAGTTTTAAGCATGAAATTCAAACTGGGCATTAAAAAAAAATTACCTTTCAACAATTTTCTGTTCAAAGTCTTAAGCTTGATACAAGTATATAACTATGTGTTGCATTTTTTTGTGCCTCTTTTTGTTTTAGTCAGTGTATTGAAGCTTGCCTATGACCTGTTTGATGTTTTGCAGAGAGAGAGAGAGAGAGAAAGAGTCCTTTAACTTTATGATTCCATATCTGTGAAGTGAACAATTGACAACATGGCTTCCACATTGTTTAGAACTATTCAAATCCACCCATTTTTGCTGTACCCAACTGCATTATTTAGCAGAAGGAATGGTGTTCTTTACTGCACAATGAAGAGTAGTCAAAGTCAAACAGCTACACAAGAAAAGCAGCAGCCTCCCAAAGTCAAAGTTCCACAACATGCCCTGAAAAAAACAGTTGATAAGATCACAAGAGACTATGAGGCAATCATTGGAATAGAGACACATGTCCAGCTTTCAACTCTCACCAAGGCCTTTTGTAGCTGTCCTTACAATTATGGATCCCAACCAAATACCAGTATCTGTCCCATTTGCATGGGATTGCCTGGTGCCTTGCCAGTTTTAAACTCGAAAGTGATTGAATTCGCTGTTAAATTGGGTCTTGCACTTAATTGTAAGCTATCTCTAAACTCTAAGTTTGATAGGAAGCAGTACTTCTATCCAGACCTTCCAAAGGGTTACCAAATATCTCAGTTTGATATCCCAATTGCAACTGGTGGTTACGTTGATTTGGATCTCCCTCTTGAGTTCGGTGGTGGCCATAGGAAGTTTGGTATTACCAGGGTTCACATGGAGGAAGATGCAGGGAAGCTGCTTCATTCTGGAAATGGGGATTATTCACAGGAAATTACTTTTCTAACATCGATATATAGTTATTTTTCCAAACATACAGTGCAACCATATAGTATATTGTTTCCTTTACGAATGACATTTCAATAAATCTTGCTGCAATCTGGTCATTTGTGGTGTAGCTTTTTCTTCCTTTCGCTTTTTGCCCCTTCACCAAATTTTGATGGTTTAGGAGTCAGTTTACTGTTTCAACCTTCTGCTTATTGACACGGTTGGTTATCTTTTGCAGGTTGATCTAAATAGAGCAGGGGTACCTTTGCTTGAGATTGTTTCTGAACCTGATATGAGAACTGGGATTGAAGCTGCTGAATATGCTGCAGAGTTACAGAGGGTGGTTCGATACTTGGGAATTAGTAATGGAAATATGCAAGAAGGCTCACTTCGCTGTGATGTAAATGTATCAATTCGACCAGTTGGACAATCAGAGTTCGGAACAAAGGTCAATAGTTTGCTTAAATTACTGTGCCTTAATTAGTGAGATCTATGGTTTAATATGTCTTGCAGATTCAAGTACCACCATTCCCAGGGGACCGATGGGAGAGTGGCATTGCTTACGTTTCTTCTCTTTTTCTTACATTTCTCTGAATGAGCTATGATCATAAACTGTTAAGCCTTAATCCTTTGTTGTGATTATGATTTAAGATTTTGAGATAGATGCATTTTTCTATCACATTTATAGAGAAAAGCAAAAGCATGGAGTTAGTAGAATTTTCAGTGTCTGACACAGATAACCTTATACCTTATTTGCAGGTTGAAATAAAAAATTTGAACTCATTTTCATCAATTAATAGGGCAATTGATTTTGAAATATCAAGGCAGGCACTACTCCATAGTCAAGGCCAAAGTGATCAAATTGTACAGGAAACTCGTCTATGGGAAGAAGGTGCTCAGGTTAGACCTGCATATTAATATCAAGCTAGGACTAGTCTAAGATATAGGGTTGACCCTTTACTTCGTTGTTACTTATGTACCCCACAAACCTTTGTGCCCTTTTGTAGAAAACAGTTACAATGAGGAAAAAGGAAGGACTTTCTGATTATCGATATTTCCCTGAACCAGACCTCCCTGAAGTTATTCTCACTCAGGAATATGTTGATAGCATTAGCAACTCTTTGCCAGAACTTCCAGAAGCGAAGCGTCGTAGGTATGAAAAGATGGGGCTGAGCATGCAGGATGTTCTTTTCCTGGCAAATGACATGAATGTAAGTATTCAAAGTAATTTTCTTTGTTCATAGATATATCCCCCAGCATCCAGTTAAGCATCAGTTAGTTGATTAGGAACCCAGAAAGGAGAGCTCCTATGAAATTTACCTTGTATTGTTGGATTAAGTCGAAAGATGAAAGCTTTAGAGCTTTAAGTTTAACATATTGTAGCTTCTTGCTCTTGAAATGGCCCTTAGTTTTTTTTCCTACAGTATATGATTAACTGCTAATGTTCCTTGTTTACTCATCTCCTTAACTAATTTAAGAACATGTGCTTAATATCCTTGGTTTCTCTTAGGTTTAATCGTTAGCAAGCTTTTTTGACCGTGCCTTGATGAATTTTCTATAACTTTTTACTTAAAAGTCCTTTCATGGCTTCTTAAAATTATCTTGTTTGGGATCATAAGAAAATGCTCTAAGTTGGTTTTTTTTCTTCACATGATCAATGTTCTAGGTTGCAGAATATTTTGATGCAACTCTTTCAAGTGGTGCTGACATAAAGCTGGCTGCCAACTGGATCATGGGTGATATTGCTGCCTATATGAAGAACGAAAAGCTGTCCATTAATGATATCAAACTTACACCACAAGAGCTAGCTGAGCTGATATCTTCCATTAAAAGTGGGACAATCAGTGGAAAGATTGGAAAAGAGGTAACGTTTTACTTTTATTACTGGGTGAAACAGTTCAAACATTTTAGAGTCCAGCAGCTGTTTGATTTGCAGATATTATGACTTTTAGCGGAGACATTTTTGTATTTTCACAAATTAGCTTTAGGGGATGTATTCTGGAAGCAGTACTGTCTCTCGTATATAAATGAGCATGAAAGAAAAACAAAGCGTTTTGGTTATGTCGACATAAAATCCTTATTCTTTGGTAGTGTTATATGGTTCTATTAGTTTAACGATTTCTCTAAAACATCACAGATACTATCTGAGCTGCTAGCCAAAGGTGGAACTGTGAAGGGACTCATAGAAGAGAAGGATCTCATTCAGGCAAGTTAGCCATACGATGCTCCTTTAAACATGAATATCTGTATCTTAAGATAAACTGAGAAGTACGGTTTTAATTATAAGTCTTGAATTTTTCGAACATGGTAAGCTAGGGTTAGAAATTATAGAGTGTACCCATGAGCGAACAGAGCTGAACTTTTTGGTGAGTGTAGTAACTTTAGATGAACCAGCTTGTATGATTACCTGTTGAAGTTTTATCACTCTCTAAACAGGCATTAAGCTATTCAATAGGAAGATAATATGATATAGACCTGAACTCAAATAAGCTGATATGTTATTTCTTTGATATTTGTTACTGAAATGATAGTTTATTATGAAACATATGTTCCGACACTTGCAGATAGCTGATCCTGTTGAGATCGGGAAAATGATAGATAAAGTGATTTCTGAGAATCCAAAACAGCTAGAACAATATCGCGGTGGGAAAACTAAGCTGCAGGGCTTTTTTGCCGGCCAAGTACGTTAAATTTACACTAAAGTTACATTTCTTCTACTTGTATGAAACCATTGGTAGCCTCTTTCTAAACTAGTGGTCATATGCAGGTAATGAAACTATCAAAAGGCAAAGCAAACCCTGGCCTGTTGAACAAAATACTTTTGGAGAAATTAAATGGCCAAAGCTGATCGTATCTTAGGTACGTATCTGGGCATCGATCCTTTAAACAGAATAACAGTAAATTGTGAATACAGATGGTAAAAGTACTCATTGAGGCCTCAGTACTAAGAGCCAAAGTGCATTTTGCCGCTTTTACTAAAAAATGCCCAAATTAATCCTTGTATATTAGATCAAAAAGCAAATTGGCCCTTTCTATTAAAAGTTTCTTCCATTTCTATTATTAAAAACTGCCGTAGCTGACAAAATAATCAAATTGTTACACTTGGCGTGCCACATGTACCTTATTTTGACGTACAGGGACTAATTTTTAACAATAAATGGATGAAACTTTGAATAGAATGACTAGTTTGCTTTTTGATCTAATGTATGGGGACTAATTTGCCTATTTTTTTAGTAGAGGGGACAAAATGCAATCCGACCCTGGTACAAAGGCTTCAATGGCACTTTACCAAATACAGATGCACATTCTGAACTGTATTACCTCAACTTTTCATTTTTTCCGTAGTACTTTTGTCTGAAACATATTCGAGAGTGTGATCCTCGTAATATATGAAAAAACTTGGAAAATGTTAGAGCATATCCTTGCGGGGCACATACTAATATCCGACATTCACATGGTAGCAGCCAAATCTGTCCTGCTTGTTGATACAGCTACAGCAAACTGCAAGGTGAAGGAACATATTGAAGTCTGAATCCTTTGCTGAGTTTTCAAATACTGAGTTCATATAATACTTTGCACCATTTTGTAGATCAAATTATCCTTTCTTTTATATAAGAATTATGCATCAATTGAAAGGAACAAATGGCTTTTAGAGATTGATAGGTGCCCTCGTCTTTTTGACTGATTTATTTTTAGCAGATAAGTAATATTTTTAAGGTTAAATTCTGCTATTAGTCCCTGTATTTTACAAAAGTTGTGGATTCAATCCTTGTACTTTAATTTGGCCATTTTTAGTCCAGTACTTTTCAATTTTTAAAACTTCAGTCCTTAACAAATGATAACTGTTAAATTAAATAACTTAATTTTTCTATTTTCAAAATTTGATACGCCAAATATATTTTTATATCACTCATTAAAAATTCTGGGTAATGGGTTAACGATTATGATTTGTATCAAGATCGAAATTTCAAAATTTGAAAAGTATAGGGATTCAGATTGATTTAATTGGAAAATACACATGGTACAAGGCTCATGACTAAAATTGACCAACTTGAAAAGGACATGGACTAAAACTGATCAAATTAAAATATATAGACTAAATCACAACTTTTGTAAAGTGTAAGGACTAATAGCAGAATTTAACCTATTTTTAATTGTTGAACTTGAAGTTTAACTCAAGTCTTTTACGAGGTGATATTTGATAAGTTGGGGATTTATCTTGTATAAACAAGATTTTATTGGCATTGACCAAGTCTAATGGATTCACCAAAATTAGCAAATACAAACCCTTCCCAAAAATAGCTGAAAGCCATCCATCACAAAAATTAAAGCAAACCATTTGTTTAATATGGTAAAACTTCATGAAAAAGCTCATCACCATCACCAAAAATGACAACCTCATATTACATGCCATTGTTTTTCACTTGGACCCAAAACCTCTCTCTTTCTGGTTGTGGTGGTGGTTGTGGTGGTTTCGATTCGTTTTTGCTGGTTTGAGGCCGTTAATGGTGACTCCACCGGCACGAAAAGTAATGGTGGTAGCTGACCCGGCTCCCCATTCTGCGGCAGCCCTCCAATATGCACTTTCTCATGCATTGTTAGAACAAGATGAACTCATCCTTCTTCATGTTGAAAACACTAGTTCATGGAAGAACACATTGACTACTTTCTTAAAGAGGCCAACAATTGCTTCAGCTGCTAATGCTATGACACCTAATAATTTTTCCGGGCCGGATTGGGGTTCCACCGATGTTAATTTCCTTGATCAAATGAAATATGCAAGTGAGATTGCTCAGCCCAAAATCCCTGTACGTATAGAGAAAATCGATCCGGATGGCAAAGATAAAGCTACTGTGATCCTTTCTAAATCTAAAGATCTTGGTATTGATCTTATTATTATTGGCCAAAAACGAAGCCTCTCTTCAGCAATTCTTGGGTGAGTTCCATATTAGAATTATTTTTAAACTTTTACGAAAATTAAAATGCAATTTCCCTATTATATTAGTTTATTTATTTATAATTTTTAGAATCATCAAATCAAAATTTTATCATTTTATACAATTCAATTGTAATTCTACTACTATTTAACTTACGATACTATAAATTTTAAAAGGTCTAAACTCAATTTTTTACATTTTAAGAGAAGTTAAGCCCTGCCTTTGGGGGGGGGGGACAAAGCTATAAACTCTTTTTAGGGGCCAAATAAGTTATATAGTTTTATCAAAATTAAAACACAATTTCTTTGATGTATTAGTTTATATCTTTATAGTTTCTAGAATGATTAAATCAAAATTTTATCATTTTAAGAAGTCAGACTGTAATTTTACCACTATTAACTTATGATTCTATAAATTTTAGAAGGTTTAAAACTCAATTTCTTTTTTCCATTTTAAAGGGGGCTAAAAAAATTTTTAGAGGGCCAAATAAGTTATATATTTGTATTAGAGTTAAAATACAATTTCACTAATATATTAGTTAATATCTTTATAGTTTCTACAAGAATTAAATAAAAGTTTTATCATTTTAAGGGGCTGAACTGTAGTTTTACAACAATTAACTTACAATTCTATAAATTTTAGAAGGTCCAAAACGCAAATTTTCCACTTTAAGGGCTTCTCTATAAAAATATCAACAATTTCAAAATCCGTACTAATTATAAATATTTTGATTTCTCGATTTATAGATATAAACGACCTAGCGGATCAATGAAGGGATCGAAACTGATAGATACAGTAGATTATTTGATTGAAAACAGCCCATGCACTTGTGTTGGAGTGCAGAAAAAGGGACAAAATGGAGGATATGTCCTCAACTCCAAGACCCAAAAGAATTTTTGGCTCTTGGGATGATTTTTCTTTTAGACTTTTCTTCGTCATATCTCCAAAACTCAGTTTCATCATCTCAACTGAGCTTTCTTATTATTTTCCCTTTTTTCATTTTTTTTCCCTTCAGTTGGAATACTTCAAAGATTTGTAAATATTTTGGAACTTTGGATATGCAGCTGAAAACCAAAGCCTTGTTTTTATTATTTTTTTCCAAGTTTTTCTTTAAATATTTGTTGAATATGTTCGTATTTGACACATCTAAATTCTGAGTAATATAGCTGCAAATTAAACATATCAGTACCGAAGGCATATCAATATCCGATATTAACTCCTGAATTCGATAACATTGATTTAAAAACAATGATACTGGACAAAAATAAAGGTTAAATTTTCCTATTAGTCCTTGTACTATATAAAAATTAGAAATTTAACCCCTAAAATTTAATCAATTTTAGTATTTATACTTTTCAAATTTTAAAAAGTAACAATTATATCCATTTGGTTAAATTCAATTACTAATTTTGCATGATGTGTATAATTGTAAATTTAACTTATGTTCTCCGATTGAATTATTCCAAGTCCTTATCTTTTTCAAGTATTGAAATTTCAATATTAAGACTATGACAAATGTTAACCCATTTTTAGGAATAAATGAAACCAGTGGCGGAGCCACTAAGAGTAAATTTTCAATTTAGACCCTTTATAATTTATAAAATTTTAAATTAATAATAGTAATATTACACTTTAGCCCCAAAATGATAAAATTTTAATTTAACCTTTTAAAAATTATAAAAATATAGACTATTCAAATGATAATATTACATTTTTACTATTATAAAAATATAAAATTTAATTTCGACCCTCTAAAAAAAATTTTTTAGCTCTGCCACTATATGAAATCAACAAACTAATATGATATTACATATATAATAAATTTTTTTCCGCATCATATTTTGAAAATAATTAAATTTAATAAATTTAACAATAATCATTTAATGAAGACTAAAATTTTATCATTCGAAAAGTATAGAGATTAAAAATAATTTATTTAAAGTATAAGAACTAAATCTACAACTTTAGTAAAATAAAGCTAATAACTGAACTTAACCAATTAATGATGAAAAGCTGATTCATATAAACCTCAAAATGGACTTAATAGATACATGCTATTAAATTATGACTAGAAAACTTTACCCTTAGTTCAAAGGGTGATGCATGTACAAAGCAAGTGGAACAACCGAGATCAAAGGCAAAATTGCTGCCGCCACTTCTATGTCTATTTCGATATAAATTATGTATTGATATACATTTTAACTCATTAGGCTACGGTTATGCCGTCAAATGAGAGATTGGATGTGCCGAAATTCTGATGCTTACCGTCAGCCAAGTTGGCGATCGGGAAGCCTTGACTTAAGAGTTGGTTGATTAGAAGAGTTTCGAGTTGGCGAGCGATACTCTTCCCTGGAACTGTGAAATATAGGAAAGAAGCATTTTGCATCCCGTCCTTTGAACGATGCGTACGAATTCGACCATCAAGATCATCCGTCTGTTGGCAAAGAGAAATGCATGGTAATAAAATTTACATTCAAAGATACAACAATAAAGACAATGAACCGATCAGAGACATACCTCTCCAATGTATAGTTTCTCATCAGGTCTGAACATGACATATACGCAAGAAGCACCTACAGTTGATGGAGGCGGCTGTTCCCTTGCAGCAATAGCAACACAGTTCAAGACAGGGACATCCGATGTATTTTTCAGTTTATAGAGTTCCATTAGCTTCTTCTGACATATTAATGTAACAACAGTCTTGACATCCTTGAAGACTTCCATTTTGTTTGTTGGCTTAGGCTTATGACTGAGAGATCTTGTTTGAGCTCCTTTGGAACCAAACTGTGTAAGTCGTGCGTTGAATAGTCCAGAAGATGCTTCTTTTGTATAGACTGACAAATAAAGTTCTTCGGCTCTTTGTATTATTGCCTCAGCAAGTCCTTCCACTTTTGCTGTTTCAAATGCAAGGCTTTCTCTGCAGACCCCGTCTACCAACTTCCAAGTAGGTATTGTTTGCCCGTCAATGTATTCTGTACTCATTGCTTTATGTACAGTGTTTTTGGTAGAAAGTGGTAGACTAAAAATTCCATGCAAATGAGTCGATATGATACCTAGACACCCAATTTCATCAAGAGTCTCGACAATGCTACCAGCAATGCACGTCCCTTTTGCTGTTTCTGTTCCTCGGCAAATTTCATCTATAAGCACGAGACTCCTTGAAGTGGCTCCATTAACAATAGATCGCATCTCTGACATTTCTACCTAAGAAATTAGAACCAAGTAAGATTCATGGCACTATTTATATTTACAATGATAAATAATGATTGAGAAAATTGGGGTAAAAGTACCATGAAGGCCCTTATACTAGGAGTAGAATTGCATTTTGCCCCTTTTACTTAAAAAATAGGCAAATTAGTCCTTGTATATTAAATTTGGTCCTTCTGTTAAAATTTTTATCTATTTCTACTATTAAAAATTGATCCCTTAACGTCAGCATGATATACACACGGCATGCCACGTATCGTCAATGATTCCATCAGCCACACCAGTTTTCAACAGTACAGATAAATGAAATTTTTAATAGAAAAGACCAATTTGCTTTTTGAGGTAATATACAAGGACTAATTTACCCCTTTTTTTAGTAGAGGGGCCAAAATACAATCTGACTCCCAGTACAAGGGCCTCCATGATACTTTTACCGGAAAAATCGGAAGACCAAAACTTGGACGGCTACCACTATAGGGGAAATTCAATTAACATACCTGAAACGAGCTTTTTCCATCAGCTGGGCTATCATATGATTTCATGTGAAGCATTATCGAATCGAATTGAGGAATAAAGGCTGATTCAGCTGGAACCATAAATCCACATATTCCAAGTAATGCAGCTGCACAAATTGATCGAAGTAAACTTGATTTACCACCACCATTTGGTCCTGTCAAAAGAAACAATGACTGCATATCAACTGTATTAAGCACAGCACTGCCTTCGGACACATCAAACCAATACGGTGTCAGTCCAATTATCTTCATTCCTTTCGTTTCATCACATGATTCGCCACTCTGCATCAATTACATAAAACGGAAAAAGCTCTTTATGTGTACCGCCAAATGATGATAGTAGAGAATGATAATCATACCTTGTTGTAACATAAAATCCTGCACGTTTACTTGTCCCACTATATCATAAGTAGTTTGATCATTAACTCGAATGATGCTTCAGGTTATCATCATTCATAACAGATAATATTACTAGAACAACTACGATGACATAACCAAAAGACAAGCCATACAAACATTTTCGAGATTACCTTAGAACTACTAAAACTTGTAAGTGTAGGGAAAACCCATTTCCTTCTTCTCCCCTCACTGTAAAGTATCAATGAAATCATAATTAGAATATATTTGGCAAGAATAACAAATAACTGTTAAGTTCTAAGAAATTCCAAAATTTTCAGAAAAATACATATGCCTTTAGCAAAAGTAATATTTCGTGAAACAGTGAACTATTGAAATCCCATTACGGAAAATTTAACGGTTCCATGTTTTAATTAGTTAAGACACTGGGCACCACAGGTTTGAGGGTATAATGTCGAATAATAGAAGGCAGAAGTTTCAGATTTTGATATAAAACACTGTTCAAACTGATATAAAGCTAACAAATCTCTGAAAACGGCGTAGAGGTGCATCAAACAAATATGTAATTTCTTCAAAGAAATGCAAATGGCATAGAGTTTTAGGAATTATTTCCATGAATTTTCAATCCATATACCATGCTATGAATGTCTTAAGAAATAACGGAATACGTATATGAAAAATGCAAAACTGACCTCACATGAGCAAATAATGCCTTTGCAATAACAAGCAGCGTAGAAGCAAAGACAAGGACATTTATCTTAGTTTGTAACTCGGTAGAAAGTCCTCTTAACAATTCCAAAACCCTTGCCTTTGCCTTAGCACCAGCATCATGGTACCTGAAACACAAATAAAGATATTCTGATAATCATCAATCTATTGTGAAGAACTATGTTACTCGGGCAGGGGTTTGAGTGCTGGATATGAATATGTGTTCAAAATGAGGGTTTTCCATCTTTTTAACTACTTTCATGTATTCAGTCATATCCTCATACCCAACACAGGTACTCTTAAGAAAAAAGAAGAGTTAAATCAACGTAGGTGAAGAATAGAAATGCAAGCACTTCCAGCAAGAAGCCTGGTAAAATTTAATAGCATACCTTGTTAAAGCGTCCTCTACTTTCATTGTGGTAAACCATTCCTCTCCGACCTTTCTACCTTTTGAATCTAAAGCAGGCTTAAGCTGCTTAATTTGTTCTTCTCCAGGAGTACCAGCCCATACGGCTGGCGCAAACCGTTTCCCCTTAAACCAAACAGCTTCATGTTCTCGAGCATATAAGATTTCTCCCTTTGGTCCACCAAGTGGAGCTGAGGTGGCTTTTATTCTTGAGACAATGGGGAGGAAATCTTCAGTTATCTACATGAAAATTAAATACCCAATAAATAACGGGGACTTCATGTGGTATAAAATGAACATTGGAGAAGATAACAAACAAATTAGCACCTAGCAGATTTCAATGTATTCATAAATGTGCACTGAAAAATCAAAGTTTAGTCCAATAATTCCAACTCATAAACCTTCTCAATGAAGTTAGTAACCAACGCATGATGTCTTGTCATCAAATAGAAAAAAAGCAAACTGTGTTGCAATCAAGGACAAAGTGCAAAACCAACATAACCATATTCGTAGCAAACATACCACTGAAGATAAGGCCTCAGCTGCCCTTTCAACTTCGGCAACTTCGTCTTCTATATGGATCTTCTTGACTCGCCCTTTCCATGAAGATTCCATGTCCTCAAAAAATTCACCGGGAATATTGGCATAAGAACTAATCTTTTGATCACTTTCACCATCCAGAAAAATCATTTGACCAATTCTATCTGAAAGCCATTTGCACTCATTAACCTGGGAAAAATCAAGACCCAAAAATCTTACATATAGGCACTTAAACTAGAACATAAATGCCATGCTCCATTCTCATGTCCTACCTATACGAACTGCTATACTTACCAGTGTCTCAAAGTCTATTTTCAACCCTGTGGCCACCAATGCAGGATCCATCAATAATTTCAGAATTTCTCTCAGGTCGATGCTTCTATGCATGTGCAATATTTCATCAACAACATTTTTTATTCTGCAAAATTCAATATGGTTGGCCTCCCTTAGTTCAAGTAGCTTCACAAGCTGCAGAATGGTCAAATCCAAGAATTAAATACAAAAGAACAAAGAAATTAACAAAATAAAAAAACATGAAAATTGAAGATAAGTAAGATGAGTAGAAAAAAAAAGAGAGGGTAAAACAACCAACATATAACACTTTCTTATTAGGGAAAATGCAAAATACAAAATAGAGAAATTAGAATAGAACCTTTGCAGATGAGACACAAGTAAACTCAGGAACTGAGCATTTGATGCTGCTCATTAGTTTGCAAGTTGCTGCACATGAAATACAAGTTAGTACAGAACCTAAATTGAACATAGTACCATAAAATTAACAGAGTATCACATGTCAAACAATCAAGAGATATGATATATAGGTAGAATGCATATTAAAAATGATTAAAAATATTTCAGACTATTGCAAGGCTCATCTCCAATTTCTAGTCATCTAAGTAGCATACTCTTTGAAGAAGCATCTGTAGTGAAACATTGCTTGGCAAAATACTAAACACATAGTCAGTACAATCTTCGATAAATAATATAAAGATCACATGATTGTTCAAGTTAGAATTAGGCCAAGTTACCATAAAGCTGCATATTCTAACTAGCTTATAATGGAACAAGCTAGTTTAACTAATGGACATCGGCAAAATATACTAGCACCCAATTGCCAATGTTGCATCAGTATAAGAAAACATATCACAACTCACCTTGAATTGCGGATGCAATCTCATGAGAAGGAGGATTAAGAAGAAGATCTCTAATATACCTGAGAATCAGCAACAAATTAGAAGGAAATTACTTTTTCCAGCAGGAGTCATAAGATATCTAAATTACAAATAAAGTTAAATCCATAAAAACTTGTTTTGGCAGTCACCCATTACAAATCAATATTTGAGATTTAAGTTAACTCCAAATACTCCTAAACTTTTAGACATCAAAAGTTAAAAGAAAAATGACTACATGGAAGAAAAATATTAAACAAATTTCTTATAAAGCAAACTAAATCACAATAATAACGGAGAAATCTCAAACATGAAAAACAGAACCTTGTGTATCTGATATGATATATCTACTGAACGCTTTACATAGAAGAGAGGAATTAACTCCCTGTAGTTTCGTTATCAATGAGTCATATATTAAGTGGGTTAGATGGCCAAATTAGCCCCATCAAATAGGATGGAAGGGAGAAATGCACATTTATGAATATCAATCCCCAGAAAATGACAACAAAAATGAATAACAAATAACACAGCACAAATTGATCTACTAGAACAAATACGTGTCATCTTTACTAAATTCTTTACTAGTATGTGTTAGAAAAACCAAAAGGTTTTCACTTACAGAGCAGGTAGCCCAGTGCAATGTGGTGGAAGCAACACCTTCAATAAACAAGGTATCCCCTCTGTGGAGATGGCACCTGGAAGAATGTAACCCCACGGATGGAAAAAAGCTAAAGGACTCAGTATTAAGCAGACAATTGGATACTGGAATGAAATAAAGGAGTCAAACGAACCAATCTGTGTTGCAGTTCCTAGACTTAAAGAACGGGGTCTATTTTCTGAAGGAACAGTAACATTTCTGAAAGTAACCTTATTGTCAAGCCCATAAAGCTCCTTTACCTAAGATGGTCGAATAAACAATAACATGTAACTTTGGTAAAAAGTACGAAATGCTAAAGTATGGGCTTTGCTTAGATCAAATGTGAACCTTGTACAGTAGTTCAGTGACAGGATCGCCTCCAAACCATTCAAATTGCCTGGCAGTGCATTCTCCCCACAACAGGCCTCCTGCACCAAATTCCCCCCAACGGGAAGTTCCTGCAACAGCCTCTAATTCAGTGAAAAGCTGACCACATAATTTTGCATAAAAGAAGACTAGCCATTTATCAGAATCTGAAGATGAAATGTTTGTGAAACAGTCGTCATGAATTCTATTTCATAATAGAATTCCTATGGACCAGAAATTTGAACGAATGTTCTTTCTAAAATATCAACCCCTATTCCAAAAGTACATAAAAGATGGCAACCAATTGGGGAATAACTTCTACATGTCATCAAGAAGAGTTTAGTGGAAAAATTAGATACCAAGAGCCCTTTTATGTCTATAAACACTCTACAGACGTATGGATTTTAAGCTGTATTTATGTTATACATTTAAAAACTCCACTGCAATTAGCCTTATTACATACCTTTTGAATGCTCTTTTTTTTATCCATTTAGCAAGTTATTAACATTCACCTTGAGTGAAGAGTAACATAGATTAAAGGCCTCTTTTGCAAATTCTTGCGATGACATGTCTAAAACAATGACCAAACCTGAAGCATTGTCTCTCAATGATGAATGGAGAAATAGGTGATGGTATCGACAAGTTCGCAGCTTGGTTACCAATGCTTCTTCTGTAAGACCATCCTCTGATGAATATGTCTTCATAGTCTCTAACACAAAAGTTATGCAATATCCCCTTGCAGAACGTGATATACCTAAAGAGCCAGAAGCTTATCAAATAAATAAAACTTGAAAGCACTAATAACAAAACTGTGCGTCTCTCTCAACATGGGTATGCAGCCATTCAAGCATTGAAGGCAAAGAGAAAGAATGAGATTACAAGCATTCAAGCTCAATATTTAGTCATTATTGATTCAATGGTAGGCATTCTCAGAATGCGTACTTGCAGTCCAATAAAGAAGAATGACACTTATAGGGCTAGAGAAATTCAGGGAAATTCAATATAACCATAACAAGCTTGCAAGAGAACCACAAGATATTTTTTTTCAAGAACATTATCCAAAGAAACTAGATTACAGATAATGAAAAGTAACCGTACATACCAACAACAGGCATTGGCTCTGGAAAATCAAGATCATGATCAACCCCAACAAGTCCAAATACATACGGACTACCTGGATGAGCATGCCTGGATACTTAAAAAGCAAGTCAGATCATGGTATGAATGTCAAAAACACCATAAGGAATAATTATTAGATTACATGTGCACCAAACAAATAGACAAATTTTGTAGCATAAATGTTTTCAACTTTCAAAAACCCCAATAAGTGACTTAAAACCACATACATATAGAATAGGCACCTTTCAACTGATTATGTACAGCATGAACTAAATTATCTTTTACAAAGCAATGGCCATCACATCTACACCAATGGAGAAAACATAAAGTAATAGCATCATAAGCTAAAAGGGGCTGTTAAACTGTTATTACCCGGATATAAAACGTCCTTTACGAGAGCGGGCTTGTGTTGGACCTTGAACTTCCTCCACAATACACTACAAGAGGTATGCCATAAAGAAAATCCAAAGAATCAATTGCAAACCAAAATTTACTTCCATTTTTTACTCCAAACTTGAATTAATGCATCAACATCATGGTACTCGCTGTACTCACCACTGAAAAACCATTTCGTGTTAGATCGTCCAAAGTTTGTCGTAGATTCTGCAAACGATCATTTATCAAAAAATTTATGATGACACAGACTAGAAAGAGAATAAATCAAACATTCCATGGGAAAGCCAAGAACCAAATGCTGCTTGAAAAGTTGCACTATTTAATTTTTTTCTTTGTTGCATTTTCCTTTTTCTCTATTTTGTTATGGGTGACAAACAAGAAGATCAGGATTAATTGACAGAGAAAACCTTATTGCAAAATATAACTTCAAATTTTAAGCATAACAGCAAGCAGTGCAAGATTGATCCAGTACCACAACAGGACAGCCAGCTCGTGGAATGCTATCTGAACGCAGACCACCAAAAGGATTCAAACCAGCATATTCTACAAGAATGCAAGCATCTATCCCAAGGGCCTCATAAAAATCCCCAACCTGAAGACACGTTAGATTAAAATTTCCAGCAATCATAATTCATAAAATACTATAAAAGTGGCATACATAAGGAACTTTGTCAGTGAAACTCTGTGATATACCCTGCAAAGCAAAACTTCACGCGGAAACTTTGACTTGAACTGCAAAATCTCTGCATTTAGTGTTCCTACTTTCAAACTGCAATGGAATTAAATAAAAAAAAAAAAAACGTAAATCCATCAATGATCTTCAAATGAGAACTAATATTATTTGATTCCCATTCTTATTCAAAAAAACATATGTCCTTATTGAAATTTTAATGGCAACAGGTTCTTTCAAACCTAAGTTTAGAGTCCTTAAGCGTCACTCATTTCACATGTCTTCAATAGGAACTGTATATTAAAATGCTTAACTATATTTAAGAGAAAGGATAGAGATTAATAGACTACTGCATCATAAATTCATAATTCTATTGTCCCTTTTTCTGTTGGGGAGATTGGGAAGCAGGGCCTGGGGGTGTGGACGGGGCTAGCTAGCATTGTACTTATCCAAGAAACCAGGGAAGCCAACAACTAGAAATAAGTCTAATCTCAACATTAAAAGAACTTTATTGTAGCAAAGAGATGTGAAAATTGGAGAGTTAAGACTTTATCTAAACTGAAATATTTAAAAGAAAAAAAAAAAAAAACAGTATTGTGCAAAGCACCTGCCATTTTTCAGGTTGACATCCACACCAAGCAAATTGCTATACACAAGCCTCTTAA
Organism: Gossypium stocksii; assembly: GCA_020496765.1. Classification (NCBI taxonomy): domain Eukaryota; kingdom Viridiplantae; phylum Streptophyta; class Magnoliopsida; order Malvales; family Malvaceae; genus Gossypium; species Gossypium stocksii. Next base: position 81,522,975 of record CM035625.1, on the reverse strand, counting down.
CCAAATTGAGAGTGGACGGCTTGCGGCACAACTCCAGTCTCTGCAACAAAAGAATAAAAAGTATAAGAGCTTAAGAAATACAATATATGCAAATCAAAAACTTCAACGGAGAAGACAAAAAAGCCACGCCTCTTTCCACCACACTATGTGAGAATGATCCTTATCATCTAGGGATTTATCTGCTGCCTTATATTTCCTGGTGTTTCCTCTCAAAGTCTTCTGATCTTTGAAACAGTGTATCCGCCCAAACTGTCCCCCACTGTTGTCAAGAAACATTTAGAAACTAGAAACTAAATTTACAAAAGCAAAAGCCAAACAGTAATAAATAGCCAAGACATATCAAAACAATCTCTTAGATAAAAAAAGAACAATGTGAAACCTAAATAAACAAATAGCTTAAAGGGGGGAAAACCATTAACCTACTAGGATATCACCAATGAAACAATTGCAAACCCTCCAAAAATAAGAAGCAAATTGCAAATAAAGGGGCAATCTTATCATCAGAAATACTTCTCATTTTTCATTTCATCACAAACTTCTGCCAAATAACTCGAGTTAGGTCATCTTAGATATGATCTGGCACAATAATTTAGCTAGTTAAAAGTGTGTACCGGCACCAAAAATGATTGATTTTGCAATACTATAAACTTCATAACGTTCATTTTCATTATATTAACAATGCAGATTTCATAACATAGTTCCAAGAGAAAATGTCACTTCACTGCGTAATGAACTAAAAAGGGTTACCAAAAAAGGCATTTTCAACGACAGGTCCATGCAAAGAACTGAACTTGTTCAACTATTTACATAAGGTTAACAATAAAAATAAAAAGTTTACTCTTTTCCCTATCAAGGCTTTGGCTGCTTGATTTTTTTTTTTTATTATTAGAAAAAAAATCAAATGAACCGAAAATAGGGGAAAAGAATTACAGGACCAGTGGTGAAGGGTTATAAGAAGCATGCTTGTTGAGAGGGGAACGAAGGAGAAGGGCAAGAGAACGCCATCTGGGGATTGAAATGACAACGTTTCGCGTAGCTAACCAGTACATGTGGTTATACTGCCTCTCAATTTTGGGGGAAATTATGGAATTGGAAGGAGATCTGATTCTGGGGGAATTTCTAGGGTTTTTTCGGGGGGGTTGAGGGTTTTTTGGAAAAAAAATCTGCTTTTCTTTCTCTGCTCAGTTCAGTTTCTTTCCCGCCACAAACAAATGGGGTGAAAAGGTTATCTTTGTGAGAAAAGTGAAAGATAAAAAATTAAAAATTTTAAGAAGCAAAAAAAATGTGAGAAATAAAAAAAATTTAGTTGTCTTTGTGTTTGGGGTTCTATTTTATTTGATTGGTTTTGGAAGTTTAAATTTATCTTTTACTAAAATATTTTAAAGATAAAACTTTCTATTTATATGTACATGTTTTGTAATTAAATATGGGTATTATTGTAATTATTAAATAATAATTCTTAAAAATTGGTATTAAAATAAAAGCGACCATTTATACGATCACCTTAAATCTTAATTTTAAAATATTGTTGATCGAGGAGAGACAGACAACCTTAATTGGTCTGTTATTAGGATCAAGTTATCTATGCTTAGTTTTATTTCCTAAATTTGTTTTTCACCTTTATCGAAAGCCTCATTAAATTTACAAGGTAGTAACATCTTTGTCCACCACAAATTTATAATTTGCAATTAGGTACCACTTAATTTAACTCTTATATGCAATAAGAAATGAGTTCAAATTCTACCAAATGTAAATTATGAATTTGCGGTGGGGGAAATGACTCATTCTCTATAAACTCAACAAACTTACAGAGAAGACAGAAGACAAAATTCAAAGATAAAATCAAACATAAACATTTTGAGCTTAATAGCAAATCTATTGACGAGATTTGTTAACTTCCAATAGACACTCCAAAAACTTATTTTCAACAAATCAAAATTCTTTCAACAAGATCTTAAGAACATTGTGCTTCAACTTCACCCAAACTCTATTTGTATGGTTGTTTGGCACACCTCCGTTGGAAAACATTAGAAAACTCGATCTCAAAATTGAGTGTATCTAATTGAATTTAAAGTCAAATATAGGAATTAAATTCAAATTTTACTAAATAATTTATTTAAAATTGATTTAAACTTCAGAATAAAATTCAATTCAAATTTAATTCTTTCAACTTATTATATTTTGAATCCATAATTGACGATTTATATGATGAACAAGTATCGAACGTTATAATGAAAAATGCTTCATTTTCACGGCAAAGAATGTGAAACACGAACTACAAGAGACTTTTGCCAAAGTTAAAGGCAAAAGTACTTACAAGTGAGGGTAACTCTCTTTTAGTCTCAAGTCTCGACACATACAACACAAATCTCATCTTAATAATGCAAAGACAATGAGGTAGGCAGAGACCTTGGCACCCAATGATATATTATTCATTTAGTCTCTTTAAAATTTATGCAATTATAAATTAATATAACAACAAATTTGTACTTTTATCCCAATTTATTATTATTTTTTGTTGCCTTTTAAGTAATATTTTGGGTTTTTTACTGAAAAAATATAAAAAAAATTAAAAAATTTGAAAATAATACAATACTAAAACTAATAACGAAAATGGTACAAACAGGGTGGTCATGTTGCTGCGGCGGCACCACCCTATTTTTTCTGACTATACAGTAAAAAAAAGGTTGAAAACCGAAAAAAATAAAAAATGGGTCATGTTGGTGGCAGAGGCGGCACCAGTCTTGCCTCTGCCAGAGGCGGCACCGGTGCCCAATGTTTTCAGGCCGATTTGACCCCTCATGCAGAGGGGTTTTGTTTTTTTGTTTGGGGGACCATAATATATGGTCCCCAAGCCTTGAGTCTCATTTCGGGAGCAAAGAAGGAGAAGAAGAAAAAGAAAAGAAGGAGAAGAAGGAAAGAAGAGAAGAAGAAGAAAGAAAAAGAAGGGGAGGAGGAGGAGAAGGGGGCCGGCACTTGAGAGAAGAAAAAAGAAATAGAGAAGGAGAAGAAGAGGGAAGGAAAAAGAAGGAAAAAAAAAAAGGTAAATCTTTTTTTTATAAATTTGAGGGTTTTTAATTAATGTTAGTTTAAGTTATTTATTTTAGTTATTATTATTGTTGGTGATTGATTTAGATTTAAATCAGATATAATTTTTATTTTTATTTCTTTGCAAAGTGTTATTTGGTTAAGAAGAGATATTAAGGTATGTTCGTATTTATTTTATATTTTCATTGAAGTAATACGCATGTTATATGCAAAGAATGTTTTATTGTTATTATTTTATGTAATTTATTTGTTAAGTGTGTTTTAGGTTGATTAATTATATTTTTTAAATTTATTTGACTTATTATATTCTGTTTATTTTAATTTTTTTATTTTTTATGTGATGGGGATTTTAAACCTTTTATTAAAAATAGTATAAAAAATAAAATGCTAAAAAATATATTAATGAAAAAATAAAATACGAGAAGAAAAAAATACGAAAAAAACTTTTTTGGGGAAAGTGGTGCTAACGAGTTTTTTACTAAAATAATATAAAAAAATAAAATATGAAAATAGTATATTTTAAAAAATAAAATCCGAAAATAAAAAAATACGAACAAGGTGCCAAAGTCAGGGTTATTTATTAAATTAATATAAAAAAACTTAAATAATACATTTGAAACATTTTTTGCTAAAATAATATAAAAATAAAATACGAAAATAATATATTTTAAAAAATAATATACGGAAATAAAAAATACGAATAAAGTACTAAAATCAGGATTATTTATTAAAAAAATTAAAAAACACTTACATAATACATTTGAAACATTATGCACTAAAATAATATAAAGAAATAAAATATAAAAATAATATATTTTAAAAAATAGTATACGAAAATAAAAAAATATGAAGAAAATGCCAAAATCAGGGCTATTTATTAAATTAATATAAAAAACACTTAAGTAATACATTTGAAACATTTTTTGCTAAAATAATATAAAAATAAAATACGAAAATAATATATTTTAAAAAATAATATACGGAAATAAAAAATACGAATAAAGTGCTAAAATCAGGGTTATTTATTAAAAAAATAAAAAACACTTATATAATACATTTGAAACATTATGCACTAAAATAATATAAAGAAATAAAATACAAAAATAATATATTTTAAAAAATAATATACGAAAATAAAAAAATACGAAGAAAATGTCAAAATCAGGGTTATTTATTAAATTAATATAAAAAACACTTAAGTAATACATTTGAAACATTTTTTGCTAAAATAATATAAAAATAAAATACGAAAATAATATATTTTAAAAAATAATATACGGAAATAAAAAATACGAATAAAGTGCTAAAACCAGGGTTATTTATTAAAAAAATAAAAAACACTTATATAACACATTTGAAACATTATGCACTAAAATAATATAAAGAAATAAAATACAAAAATAATATTTTTTAAAAAATAATATACGAAAATAAAAAAATACTAAGAAAATGTCAAAATCAGGGTTATTTATTAAATTAATATAAAAAACACTTAAGTAATACATTTGAAACATTTTTTGCTAAAATAATATAAAAAATAAAATACGAAAATATTTTACTTATTATCATGTTAAAATAATAATAAAAATATTTGTATTTAAGTTGGATATATTTAATTTTTTAATGTAGTATAGTAAAAAAAATGTTGTCGAAAAAATTGTTTGCTATTTTTTTTGTAATTTATTCTAATAAATATTTAAAATCTATCAAACATTAAAATTAATAACCGAAATTTATTTTAAAATTGCAGGCATCGCAATGGCTTCATTGATCGATAAGGAACTTTCTCACATATGTGATACAGTTAATAATACGGTAATATATTGTTATTTGTTAACCAATGGTTCCATTAAAAAAAGATCTACGTAGAAATAAATTATGTTATTATAACCGTTTTCTGTAATTTAACACTGTCAGGACTCGTTCCGCAAATTAAGGGGCCAGGTGAATGGTGTAGGATATTCCCCGGATGCACGACTGATGCCCTACTTGGAGCTAGCTGGATTCGGGTCAGCAACATTGACCCGGACGTTCGATTTGTGGTACGATTTAATATCCGCATTGGTTGAGCGTTGGCGACCGGAGACCCACACTTTTCATTTGCCGTGTGGGGAGTGCACAGTCACTCTGGAGGATGTTGCATTACAGTTTGGGCTCCCAATCGACGGGGATGCCGTCACGGGCGTAAGTGCGATAGCTGAGCCGGCTGCACTTTGTTATAGCCTACTAGGAGCCTCGCCCGGCGATGCTGAGTCTACTTTTTCGGAGTTGAAATTTACATGGCTAAAAGCCAATTTTCAGCATTTATCAGATAATGCCACCGAATAAAAGTTGGTATGCGCAGCTCGAGCGTATATTATGCATATCATAGGGGGTGTACTGATGCCCAATTCGAACAACAACAGGGTTCATCTCCAATATTTACCTCTGTTAACTAATCTGCGTAGTGTTCGCTCCTATAGTTGGGGTTCCGCAGTTCTTCCTTTGTTGTATCGTGAGCTCTGTCGGACGACAGATCCTGATGCTGTAGACATAGGTGGATGCCTTATATTGTTGCAATCATGGGCTCTTTATCGGATGCCATTCTTGGCATCGGTTACTCACCAGCCATACGTATATCCGCTAGTCAACAAGTGATAAAATTTAACTTGTTATTAATTGACAATTTCTTTATAATGATAATATTCTAATGACATTAAATTTACTTGAAAATTGTTTTCGTAGATGGAGTATTTATCCTAGTATCGGGAGGTCATACACTGTCCCGATATATCGTCTAATGATTGAACAATATGCCGGAGAAGGGGTAAGCTATTCAAATATTCGTGACATGTAATTGCTTTGTATATCTTACCCCAACCGTGTTAAATTTTAATCATGGTATTAATCGTGCAGTTTATATGGATGTCATACTGTAGACCAGAAATTGCGGCCATTATACCCTTGTCTGCCTATGTTGATTCTCATTTGTGGTGCACTAACGCACCAATTATCTGTTTCAATGTAGTCGAGTGGTACCACGGGGATCGGGTACTACGATAGTTTGGTTGCTGCCAGTACATCCCGGATCCGCCAATGCAGATGGAGAAGAAGGTTCACGACAAGAACAAGATAAGGAGACATGGACAGCATGGGGGGTTACGCACCGGAGATATATTGCGGTGTGGGAGAGTCGGATGGTGATATCCGCGTGATATGAAGTAATAAAATTTATAAAGAACTTGATCAAACCTAAACTGACTAATATCACGACGTTTTAAGGCAAGCGCACCTGTCGACAGTAGTATAGTCTAATGATAAGATCGAATATCGTATCCAAGGGAACCGAAAGTACTATTACTCACTTCCTTTCTATTATTTAACCTAAAAATTAAAGAGGGGTTTTTTTTAACTAATTCTAAAACTAAACTAAGGGAAGCAAAAAGAGTAAATTGGGAAGACTTTTTAGGGGAAAACTAATTGATAAGGACAATACTTAAGGGGGGATCCACATAGACTTCACTTGTTAGTGGTTCTTGAGCTAGACGATTTATTCACTTGACTTGATCCGTAGAGATCCCTAATCTATGCTAAACCCTCCGTCGAGGCGTAGAGCAACTAGGCCTAAGTTGTTAATTAAAGTTCATTTATTAATTAACTCCTTAGGTTGCATTAATTCGATCTATGGTTCCCCATATTTGTTTGACCCTAATCCGGCAGATTTATGTCGCCCTATGTCTAGGGTTGCATGCAACTCCGCTTAATTATGGTAGATCTACTCTTATCACAGGGACTTTTGCTCCTCTGCTCTAAGCACATCTATTTCTTGAATTAATACCTAGGTTTATTAACACAAGAATTAAGCACACATAATTAAGAACAACTCAAGTATTTATCATATAACTCAAGAATAAATAATAGCAATATTCATATTAGGTTTCATCCCCTCAAGTATTTGAGGGGTTTAGTTCATAATAAAGAAAGAAAACATCTCAGAAGATATAAAATAACAAAACATAAAAGAACCCGAAAACCCCTGAAGGAATTTAGGGAGATCCTCTATATTGCTGCAGAATTTCGGCTTCTGGGATGAATCAATCAGCTTCCCTGTGAGTAATCCCTACTTCCACTATCTGTGTTGGTAGCAAAGAATACTTCCCTTTGTGGGGAAATAAGCACGACCTTAGAGTTGCCTCCTAGGGTCTTTATATAGAGCTTTGGGAAGCCTTTCTTAGCCTTTAAGTATCCCAATTCGAGTGAAATTCCTCTTTCTCACGACTAGAACACGCCCGTGTGCCACGCCCGTGTGACTTCGACAAAGGCCGTGTGATTTGGCACGGCCGTGTGGCCTGCCCGTGCTTGTCGAGAGCTAGACCGTGTGATCTTTATGTGGCACGGCCGTGTGGTGATTCCTTGGGCCGTGTGTTATGTCATTTTTTGCCTATTTTCCTCATTTTCAGTCCATTTCCTATTCTTTTCTCTTCCCTATGCTCTCCTGAGTATAAGATATGAAAAAGAAGGATTAAGAGCACCAGTTCTCACTAAATTGATAATAATTCATCTAAAATATAGGCTAAGCATGAGGTAAAAATATGTATAAATTAGCGTTTATCAGATAGCTCGACGACCTCAGATGGATATGTCTTCCTATTTGCGACCATCCGTAGAGTACACACAATGGTACTCTAGTATGAGGAAGCCATATTTACTTGGTGGGCAGTCGACTATAGTCTCCCTACACGTGCAGCGATCTGGGGTATACGAGCCAGTGGCCGATATAGAGCCTGATCCACAGCCAGATGCCGAGCATGACCCAGAGCCAGAGCCCGAGGCATAGTAGGAGGCCGAGTCCGAGTGATCGCATTCACAATCGACTGATACTTCTTATCATCCGGATTTGGCGGGCAATGACTATTTTCCGGGCTCGACATCACATTCACATTCGGCTGATACTTCTTATCATGCGGATTTGACGGGCAATGACTATTTCTCAGGCTCGTCAGGGGGCGGGTACCATTACGGGTTTGATATGTTTGGGTCGTACCCACCGCAGCAGAACACCTCTCCCGGCCCATATCCACCGTATTATAGCACTACCCCCGTCTCATATCCACCGCATTATAGCACTACCCCCGGCCCATATCCACTGCAGTACTCTACTCCTACTGGGTTGTATTGACCGCAGCATGGCACTCCTCTCGGCTCAAGTTCATCGGTGCCATTCGAGCCGCATGATTTTTCTTCTATGTATCAGACACCCTCACCTGCAACTGAAGAGGATGTTGGTCGTCATAATCACCCACAACGTGAACGTCGACCTCCGCAGAAATATACCCCTAGGACCACACTATCGAACCATCAATTTTAGGGGTTTCTTGGGTTTTGATATTAAAAAGTTTGTATATTTTTGTATATATTTAATTAGATTAATTGGAACTTTGAAACGTGGAACAAAATTTGACCATAACGTAAATTAGATTAATTTGGACATTTTTGAACATTAAAACAGTAAAACTTGTAACAAACTTAGTATTGTAATATAAATTAGAACAAGCTTTAAATACATTACAACATTAATCTAATTGGAACATTAATTAAATTGGAACATACTATTACCGATATGTAGTTATACATTACAACATTCATGTACGTAGCTCCAGATATAAATAAATTCGTATAAAATAAATACATTACAACATAAGTTCAATTCCTACCTGATCGTGACGATTGTCCGACATGATAGTTTCGCTGCGGGCATTTACTCCGATTATGACCAACTAACCTGCATAATCCACAACGCGTACTGTCGGATTTCTCCCTAATGTCCATTTCATTACGGATTCTAGTTGATTGCGGATGACCTTTCGGATTCCTGCGTAACCCTCTGTCTGGGACAAGTTCGAAAGTCGTCGGAGGCACTTCCCACGTAGACAGGTCGGGCAGGACAGGGAACTCATTTTCCCATACATGTAACGTACGATTGAGTGTGTACACATCATCGACAAATTGTTCAACATTAAGGTTCACTTTAGCACATGCTGCGATGACATGCGCATACGGATAATAAAGTGTTTGGAATCTCCTGCAATCACATTGTCTATTCCGGAGATCAACTCTATAGAACCTAGGTGTTATACCGGGTCGACGACCAATGGTTTCCGTAACTCAAAACGTTTCAAGGCGTCGTGAATATATTTCTACATTCATCGACCTCGCTATCCGACGGTTTGCAATAATTGCATCTCTAACATCTTCGACAAACACGTGTCCCACGTTAATCTGGTTAAGTTGTTGCTGCCCTATTCTTGGCATCAAGGTAGCCAACCTGTAGAATGTAGCCGAGAAGACTGTTGAAATCAGAAGATGTCGTGTTTTCAACAATACAGCGTTGACCCCCTCCACTAAGTTTGTCGTCATTTGACCATAACGAAAGCCATCGTCAAAATTTTGAACCCATTGCCACGGTTCTATATTACCCAACCACTGTCCGACAGATGTATTTGTTTGACCCTCCATGTCATTCTCAAGTCGAGTCATTCTTTGGCGAAAAATGTATGGCTCTAGCTCGTATGCTGTATATGTATTAAGAAAAGATAAGTTACAGTATTGCCCTAAAAGTTGCCCTAAAAACTTATATTGAAAAGATAAGGCAATCATTTACCCATTTTCACAAATTGTCTCTTCCAGTCTGCATTTTTATAATCTCTAATGAAGTTAGCTGCGATGTGACGGATGCAGTAAACGGATCTCCATGGTACATCGGAACATCTAATGGCAGCAATTAATCATTTCCCTTTATCAAAGATAATGCAAATATTATCGTTGCTAATAACATACCTCCGCAGGTTGGTAATGAAGAATTCTCACGATTTCATGTTCTCCTTATCTATAATGGCAAATGCTATCGGGAGCACGTTCCTGTTGCCGTATTGAGCAACCGCAAGAAGTAAGATCTGTGTATATTTTCCATATAGCCAGGTCCCATCCACTTGCACAGATGGCTTGCAGTGGGGAAATGCCCGCACACATTGATCAAACGTCCAAAACATCCGATGGAAAATTCTTTTTCCCGACTGTATTTGGTCTCCGGGCCGTAATAAGGTCGTGTCTATAACTCAATGACGGTCCCCGGTACGTACTCCCGCATAGTGGCTATCCATCCCTGTAGCTCGTTATACGACGCATCGAAATCCTTATACAATTGCTCCACTGCCATCTGTTTTGTTATCCATGCCTTTCGATATGACACTCGATACTAAAATCGTGCTTGTATTTCGGTAATCAGTACCGAAACTTTAATGGTCGGCATGTCCTTCACCATTAGCATGATACACGTACAGATAGTTTTAGAATCAAGTTTTCTATGATCTTCTGTCATACGTGTTGATGTGCATGTGTGAGGCCCAACAAATTTTCGTATCTCCCACATCTGGGAATTTTGAATAAATGCAGCTCGTACCCGACAATTGCAGCCTTCCGCCGACTTCCAACATTCTCCAATATATAATGTTGGTTTAGACATTGCAGCTTTGTAATCTACTGATATATTCATGCTATACCGCTTAATAGTAAATACGCACTCTTCTTTATTTTCGAATCTCTGGCCGACAAATAACTCATCAGGATCAGAATTTACGGTCAGTCGGTGAGCAAAAAATATTTCGGGGTACTCTGAGAACTCAGCTACATACGCCGCGTCGGGGTCTATAAGCGACATGTGTGGCCCAATATTATTGTGAATCACAACACGTCGCATCTGGTTCCCGACCAAAGATGCGTTAATGTTTCCATCGTCATTCACGTCTTCATCATCAATATCATCGGGGACATCGTCCACATCGGGATCACTATCACTATCGACCTCTTGATAACAATGATCACTATTATCGTAACCATCATCACCAACCACATTCATATCGGGTGTAACATTAAGATCGATATCGATCCCATGTATAGTCGATTCAATATCAACGTACGATATTGGAGCCACCATGCATGATTCTTGAGCTCTATGTTATTCACCATATGCAGTGAAATCTTCATTTTCCTCCATACCGGCTAACTCAGCAAATAAGTGAATCAGTGCATTTTTGTCACTCCCATTCCCACAGTAAAGAGCGATCATTGTCTCCATATATTCGTCGTCTACAAGTTTCATTTCAGTGAATTTGATTGGATCTGTAGAAACTGGAAACTTGTAGAAAAGTTTCGAGATCCTTCTCCCACAACGTCTAACAATTTTTGCGTTAATTCTTCCCTTCATATCATCCAACGAGACATTTCTATTAAATCTCATTGCTATTTGTTGCCGACATTCAAATATGCATCCAACGGTTGTTGTCAAGATAATTCCATCGAAATAAACGCATATGAAAAACTAATTATCCATCTTCAATGCTCATCTGTTAAAAAATAAACAAACTTTCTCAAAAAAATTCGAATATCAAATAAACTACTTAAATAAAAAAATTAATTAATCAATATGCAAATTTTTTCATTCATAAGCTCATACTTTTTCAGTTCTCATTTTATACATAAAAAACATTTATCTTTACATTTAACCATTTAAATTTAGTTTTATGTTTTCTTCCATCTCCGACCCTGTATCTTCCTCTGGGAAATACTGTACAATTCAATTTAGATATTCTTGATTCTCTTCATATTCAACTTCTACAATCCAAATTGGCAATTCCTCAGGATCTTTTTCCTCTTCAATTTTTATAACGGGTATTGAAATTAGAATTTCCTAACATCTAATTTATCCATCCATGGCATGTCAATCACATTTTGCTTCCCAATCAACTTTTGTGAACCTATACTTTGTCTCGCTATTTTCCTTGCTCCATAAGAGATTATAAATTTTACGAAACATATAACTAGATTCCAATAGGTTCTTGGTATAAATGTCTTCCAAAGTTGGTCTGAAATGATTTGATGTTCCCGTTCTATTAATGTCCCTCTAAGGGTTAAGTATTGAACTTTATTCTTCCTAATCATTTCATGACCTTTCCACAACACTTCTTGCATCTTTTTATTTACTATGATAACGTGTTAAACAATATCTTCTTCTGGTTTCATTCTGTAATCTTGCACTTCTCTTATCATCTTATCAACTTTCTCCCTTTGTGCTGAAGTTGTTATTTCATCAGGCAATACCAAATATGTTGCCATTTCTAACAATACCTATATATAACATGCCAAATACAATTCATAAATATTATCTAATCAACCTAAAACGGGTTTTTAACCCTAATAATATAAAAAAATAAACTAAAATAGCAAAATAAGTTGTTTGAAAGATTAAGTACCAAAAATAGTACTTAATCTTTCAAACAACATCGTACTTAATCTTTCAAACAACCTATTTGCTATTTTATTTTATTTTTTTATATTATTAGGGTAAAAAACTCACCTAAAACACATATAACAAATAAGTTACATAAAAAAATAATACATTCTTTACATAACATAAATAGGCTTTTTTAGGTTATTTTTTTCAAAATTAATATAAATCAACAATAATAATAACTAACAATAATTAGGGTTTTTTTTTTACTAACAATAATAATAACTAACACCAAAAAATAATAAAAATCAACAATAATAATATAAAAAAAAACATAAAAACAATATAAATTTCCATTATTTAAAAAAATTTATACCTTTTTTTTTCTTTCTTTTTTCCTTCTCTTTCTTTTTTCTTCTCTGTTCTCCTTTCTTTCCCTTTATTTTATTCTCCTTGCAGCTGTTGCTTCTTGGTCCCGGAGTTGCTGGTTGAGTGTTTAAATATTGATTTGTTGCTGCCTCTGGGACCCACATCACTGGTGCCGCCTCTGGCAGCAACATGACCCCAATATTTTATTTTTTTCATTTTCAGTCTTTTTTTCAGATTTTTTTTACTGTATAGTCAGAAAAAACAGGGTGGTGCCGCCTCTGGCAGCAACGTGACCACCCTGTTTGTACCATTTTCGTTATTAATTTTAGTATTGTATTATTTTCGAATTTTTTATTTTTTTTATATTTTTTCAGTAAAAAACCCTAATATTTTAGCTTCACCCTTACATCTTAATTAGTCGCTTGGGGGTATAATTACCCTCACGATGAGATGGAGCCATACAAAAAGCACTTAACACTCATTCTTATCAAGATAGATGATAGAAATTTCACGGGCTATATATATATATATATGTATATTCAAGAAATCCGACCTTAACAAAGTGTTGCTCTTGACGAGATAATAAAGAACAAAGTTGTACCACAGTGGGCATGATGTGACAACTCAAACACCTACTAACAAGATATATATGCTTTAATTTCTCAAATAATCTCTGCAATAATTTCGGGAGTTAACCCAACACAAAGTCAATCAAAACCAAGAAAATATAATCACACATAAACTGCTATGCACAAATGTTTTTGTGTAAGTGGCCAAGCAAAAAACAAAACACTGTTTTAGTTTGACAGAATAGTTTATAGTTAAGTGTTCAACGTCCAAACCGCCAAAATTGCAGACTAGAAACCTTCTATATGGTCAGTGTCTTTCACGCGCTAATCAAGTATTTTAGCTAGCACGTGACACGCACACCATTTTTTTCCCGATAAAGCTCGAAGCTGATAATACTAAAAAGGATCCCGAATAACAAACACTGCAAAAGAGAGAAAAAAAGATGGAGATAATCCACTCATGGAGATGTAGATTATCTTTCAAAAATGCGACCATAGCTTTGAATATTTTCAATATTATAGTTGCTCTATTCTTGCTTCAATGGTTTCTTTCTTCTGCTTCTTCTCGTACCAGACCTTCCTCTAACCAACCCAATTCAGGTTCCTCTTAAAACCCAGATCCTCTTTTTTCTTTAGTTTGAAACATTATTTGATGATTTTGGGCATTTTTTAATGAGTTTTGAAGAATGGGTAGTTGTTGATTTTGCTTGTTTTTGATGAATCTGTTGTTTATGCATATTGTTTTTGTGTTTGAAAGGGGATTTGGGATCATGCGTATTTCTCCAAGTTTGCTTTTGATCTTCTGTTCTTATTGGGGACTTTTTGGGTTTTGATTTGGATGTTCAAATGCTAGGTTTTGTTTTGTGAATTGGGATTTTGTTTAGGGTTTGGGGACACTAGATTTGGTTAAGAATTTATTGATGTTGATTGATGAGATTTAAGGATTTTTTTTGGCGTTTTGCATTATTAACCTTTTTTCAAAGTTTTAGGGTTTTCATTTTGCATCAATGCTTATTTAATTTTACATTTTGGCATTGTTTATGAAAATAGATTACTTTTCACTTGCAATTTGATCACTTACATGAAAATCAATTCTTGGGGTTTGAGCTTTTCATTTTTTAAGTGTAAACTACACTAGACACTAAATTATTATTAGTAAGTTAATAATTTAATTATTTATCTTCAAAAAGTTATAAGGTGGTCATCAAATTATTCAAAAAAATTTATTTAAGTTATTGGATGGCTATCTCTGTTCGCATCACTTGTACTAATCAAAAGTTTTTATTTTTTTTCTCCTAACCAAAATCCAAAAAAACTTTCTTTTCTAATATTCGATATTGACCATTATATCGACTTGAATCTAAGGTATACTCTACTTGTCGATGGGTAATAATCTATCAAATCGGTTATTAAATCATCACTTGGAGTTTGTTGACTGAACTTTTAAAAAAAGAAAAACTTAACAACCCAATGACTTAAATGACAACTTTTGAATAGTTTGGTGACTTAAATGAAAACTTTTAAATAGTTCAAGGATCATCTTATAATTTTTTAAAGCTTAGTGACCAAAACGTAAATTTATTGATAGTTTAGTGATCTTGGATGCAGTTTACTCTTTTCTTTAAAGCATTCGTGTATGTGAATTATATCTAAGTTCTGATATCTGGATATAAGTACGAGTATGATCCTCCAATTATATGATTTTTTTTTTTTAAATATTAAACATACACGTATTAATCACTCATCCGAATCTGGGTAACATAGTTGTTTGATGAAATCGAATTGATTAACGTTTTCAATGCAGTTGGCTTTGATTACATCAAGGAAGCTGAAGAGATGCGCATTGCTATGCAACCTTTGGAACTGATAAAAAGAGTGAGTCTCTACACTTTAACTCAATAAAAAACACAAAGCGATGTGATATATATAGAGTTGTTCATATCTAGCTCCTACTCTTCGTTTTTCTTGAATTACTTATATCCGACACGTAATTGGACGTGAGTACTAGGATATAACCTTTTAAAGACTCTATGTACACACAGAAACATGAAAGAATTAGGTTAAACTACGGTAAAGGTCACCTAACTCTTCAATTTTGTCATTTTGGTCACCAACTGATTTATGTAAAATTGGGAACACTCAAAAATCGAGTTAGTTGAATAATCAAAAAAGAAAGTTACTAATAGTTGGATAAACATTTTGTAACTTTTTATAGTCATATAACTAAAAAAGAAAAAAAATACAATTGGGGTGACTACTACTATAATTTACCCAAAAAGTTAAAGGGAACATGTGTGAGGTACGTACCTGTACTCAACACTCACATCCGACTCCCCCCTTGATTTATCATGGTATCTATGGCACACGGGCTCGATTTTGAGTGGTAGATACAGGTCCAACACGAACTTGATATGTGTTGGATACGGTGGAGATAATGTAGGTCCTTTAAAATGGATGTAATCTTGCAAATTGAGCGTTTGTAAGAAACTAAGATTAGCTGGAAATGCCTGTTAAACAAATTGATATCGTCGAAAACGGTGTTCTCATGGTTGAATCTTGGGTATTTATAGGTTAAGGAGATTCAGCGAGAGGCATATACCGAACCGGAAACAATTCAACCGAAAGATGCGAAACAGACCGCCGCAGTCGATCTTTCCAAAAGACTACAAGACTTCCGTTCCCTAAATGATGCTTCTAGCTTGAAAGGTAAACTGGCTGTTTCTCACTTGAATTTTGTTGTCAACTATTTTTTAGGGTTAATATATTCTTTTATACCTGAATTTGGTTCAATTTCAATTTGTACCTGATTTTAGCTCTATTATACAATTTGGTACTTAATTTGAGTTTTTTTTTTTTTTTAAACAAATAAGAACTTGAGAGTTTGATTGCAATGTTCATTTTAACACTTAAGTCTATGCCCCAATTAAGTACATATATTTCTTCATTAGGGCATATATGTCAAATATCAAATTAAGTACTGAAGTCGAACTCATGTATTAAATTTGGGAAAAATACTAAAATATTAAATTGACTATTGAAGTCTTTTAAACGGTGATTTGACTTGTACTTGCAAAATTTTGTTAAGAGTCTTTTACGCGATGATTTAACTTGTACTTGCAAAATTTGCAGCTCTAGAAGAATGGCGGAAAAGGAAGATGGAACGAGCTAGACAAAGGGAGATGGAGAAAAATGGAACACTAGTTACCAAAGAATAAAAAAACCCAACCAAATTGTATCATATGATCTCCGAATACGGTTTGAGATAGTTACCTCGCAAACTTAAGCATCCTCCATTTTGTGTAAAGATTTGGCTTGGGCGGGGGGTTGGGGGGGGGAGTGTTCATATTCATAAAGCCTAAGCAAATCAATATAGAAACTATAAGAAAAAAAAATTCTCCATATAAGTGGATGTGTATCCCACAGTTTTACTTAACACCATTGAACTATGCCCATATATGAATATATAAAAGAATAATATAAACAATAATTGCTAAATTCATTAACTTACGCTATTTGTAAAATGTTACGTCAGATTGTTATTTCAATTAAAAAATTAAAAAAAGTATACAAATTTAGAATAATTCAATTAGAAAATATGAATTAAATTTCCATTTGCATAGGCATAATACAAAACTAGTAATTTAATTTAGCCAAACAAATTTTACTGCAACTGTTTTAAGTGAGGACTACAAAAATCAACCAATTTGAAAAGTAGGACTAAAAAATATATCGACTAAATCTTTAGCTTTCATAAAGTACAAAGTACAAAGACTAATAACAGAATTTAAGAATATCTATGTCAAGAATGCATCAGATAATAGCAGATAAATCAACAAGTCCATATTTTAGAAACGAAAGAAACATTGGAGATTTCAACTACAAACACACCAATACAATGCCTGTACAAACGTGTCCATGTTCTGGACCCTCATAAGTACAAATCGGTAAAGGGAAAATTTTTTAAGAACGAAAAATAAAAAATTCGGAGTTTGGAGTTTCCGAGTACAATCTTACAAAAGCACAAGGCTAATGACTATTTTCGTTGTTACAAAACCACAAAGAAGGCGACTATTTTCGGGTCGTGGAAAAGCATGTTGAAAAAGGTCCAGAAATAGAAAGATTGTAAAACCATTGTCAGCAACATATTGTAGTAGCAACCATAACCTCCCAAAAGTTTCTTTCATTGATTTCCATATTTTATAACCATCGATAGGGACTGACCTAATGCGAGAAAACACGTAAGTCATGGTAGCACAAAGGCAAAATCATGATTGAGACACAATTTTCAAGGAACCAGATGAGGGGAAGAGAAAAAAACTGTTTTAGATTCTTTATTTTTTCCGATCCAAATCTTAAGAAATTCATTGAAATAACTAGGCATAAAGAATGAACTTACTATGATAATACGGCTACAACAAATAGTTTTAGATGGCATTGTCCAATTCCCACCTGCAGTACCAGAACCGAATTAGCTGACAATAATGCAGTCATATGATGCGGTGTTAACTTCATCGTTTTCAAACTAGAAAAGGGAATCAAAACTAACACAGGATAGTTCCCAGACCCCGGTATCAGACGTTTTACGACAGATCACTTTCCAAATCAACAGAACATGTGGAATCTCTAATGCTATATGCGGTTAATTATAGCATCAACTAAGTAAACATGAAAAGATCCGAATATAAGCACGTTCCTATGGCTTTTAAACACAGAGTTTATGATAAACATGAGATACAAGCCTATGGCATTTTACTCATAAGGCAACTGATTAAGATTTGATCAATCTATGAATAACTTTGTAGAGATTCAATAAGTACTAGGACAAGGAATCAAAACAAAGTAACAATAGCACCTTGCCAATGGCATTATTCAGGTTGGAAAAGGCAGTTGCATAAAACCCTATGTTTCTTAAGCAGTACTGAAGCTTTAAACACTCGAATTTTGTTTAAACTTTATGAGGCTACCTTCAGCTAAAGTCCTCCCTTATAGATAACAAATCAATTTGTAACAAACTCTTGTAAAACCGAATGACCTGTTTGGCTAGTCAAGGAAGAATCCAATAATGAACTAACCAAATAACAACTTTGTCGATCACGGCACTTAAAATTTACGAGCAGGAACAATTGAAAAGAATAAATTCATAGAATTGAGGCAGACATAAACAGTAGAATTAGACAGGGAAGACGAAACAAGATGTAGACTAATACAACAACATATATATTACAAAAAAAAAGTACATTGCTCTGTGGAAAACAAAACATGCACTTAGGAGATAAGCAACTGCATTCATTTAGAACTATAAGTGCCAAATGTTCCATCCTCCTGCATATGGCCGACTACTTGAGGTATACACCATGAAGTTGCACAAAGGAATAACATTCCTAGCTCCTACAAACAGGCATGGCAGGCAACTAGACTACAAGAAAGCATGAGAAATACAAAATCAAAAATCAATATCTAAATATAGGAAGGCTACACCACAAATTATTATGATTTTAAACAAATATATATACTATTGGAAATACTTGGAAGTTAAGCTCACCTCAGTATATCATGTCTCACTGCCCAGCTGCACCACATCAAAATCCAAAATATTCCTCTTAAGATATTTAGTTACAGATAGAAAGCTTCCCAGTCCATTCGTCGGCTACACCATAATCTATGCTAAGCTCTCTCATAGGAGGGATATTCTCCATTGCAAAAAGCATAAGATGAGGGAACATCAAGTTGTTGTGATCATACAACACACATTGCACCAGCACATTCGGACTGGAACTATGGCTAATATAACAAGCAACATTCCTCATCCTCGATACATCCATTGCGAAATCCAAAGGTGGGATTGAGGGGTATGATGGACACACATACTCTGGAAATATCCTAGACAAATCCCCCCATTCGGCCCATCGTTCAGAAAAACGATTGGGGTAAATCAAAGTATCACCGTTCATCTTGAAAACTTCCGCTTGGTCCCTTGTGAGAACAACCCCTGCATATTCACATATAAAAGCACCTGCTTGTATCAAGTCCAAGGACCTCACTCCCCAACCCGTTTCCCTTGACCTAAATATTTCCAATCTGTTTCTAAGCCCATGTTGTGAAACGCGGTTCCGACAAGATGGTGGGCATTGACAGAAATTTCCACATTCAAATATCACCGGTTTCCCTCTCAAGAGAATTCCACCATAATCATAAGCAAAATCACCCCCATTCTTCATAGCACAGAAACACCCTTCCGTGCACCCCGAAACACAATCACATCCAGTATTATTACTCCCTTGACCAAATACATTAAGAGGGAACACAGTGTTCACGAGGTAATCATAATACATAGGATCATGATCATTATCAATATCATTATAAAGAAAGATCGGAACTCTCTCCTTTTTCATGGAAATATCAAGAGTCAAATACCCCATTGGCCTAGTAGACAAAGGCTTAGTCCTAAGACTCTCAGCAAACTTCATTATCGAACTACCCATCTCAGGTTGCCCCTCAATTCTCGACAGCCTAAACTTGTAAACCCCAAACCCTGACTTTCCCACATCAAACCAACAATCAAGAATCTTATATAAACCGTCATAAACATACACTTTGCCCGAAACTCGATTCTCATATTTAAGCCCTCTAATCACTCTTACCTCAATCCCATAATGCATACTCCTTTCCAGTGCCAAATTCCCTCCTTCAAGCTTCTGATGCATACATTGCTTTCCAAATTTATCTTGCCCGCCTTGGCCGGTATATATTATCGAGTCACCGGAATCTTCATCATCCTCGTAGCCACCGGAAATAATAATGCTAGTTGCAATTGGCTCTCCGCTCGAGCTCTGGCTCGCAGGCAAGGTATCAATCCCAGCTTGAATTTGTCCATGTAACCCCACCACACAAAGCTCCATTCTAAAGAAGAATACATCACCAATTTCAATACCTGGGATTGCACCCACTATTCTTTTATCGCGATTCAACCACAGTTCTCGATCCCTCATGACGGCAGCTGCCCTCAAATCTCCGCGAGCCCGTCGACCGTTTCCCGGTCCGGTTCTCTTTTCTTCCTCCGAAATGACTAAAACGCGGAGGGAATCGTACATCATTCGGGTTCTTCGAACAAGGTCACGAAAATGCCTCTGGTCATCGATTCCCAAATTCGTAACCCGAACCAGCTCATTGGATCTTCCCGCCTTCTTACGCGAAACGACGACGGATAAAGCTCGTTCCAGGTTGGAACCGTCGGTTGGGCTAGTTTCGGGGGTTAGTTGAGATTGTTCGGGTACGGGTACGATGGCCCGAGAATCCGGGTCAAGTACTTCGACATCGCCGTATTTTTGTATCCTTTTAGCAAAAGCAGAGCGGAAAAGCTCGGAGATTCGGAAATATTCGGAGTAGAGAGCGTTTTGGTCATCGGCGGAAGAGGAAGCGTTAGCCGGAGGGGTAGTTTCGGGATGAGGGATGAAATCAGGGGTAGAATTGGAAACAGAGAAGAGAAAGTTTTCTTGTTGGTGAATAGTCTCTGTTGGTGTTGGTTCGTCGAAAGGCTCTTGCTTAGGTTCAATCTTCGGTGTTAAGAAATTGAAGGTGGTTGTCCTGTTGATGGTGGCGCTAGGTGTGGCGGAGGTGGAGATGTTCACGGTGGCTGGTAGCGGTGGTTCCGGGCAGAGATTGAGGTCTTGGAAAGGCACAAGAGAACCCATTTGCCGTTTGCTTGAGCTTAGCGGTGAACGTGAAAGGGATTCAGTTAGGGTTTCTCAAGGTGCTTCCATGGCGGAATATGGGAGGGATTCGAGAGCCAAACAAGACAGTTTTTATTTTCTTTTTCCTTTTTTTCCTTCAAGAAGAAAAATTTTGAAAGCCAAGGCCTTAGTATTTTCTAAAATTAATATATTTATATAGCATATGTCACCGATGACATATTTAAATTTTTAAAATTAATTTCCAAATGTTTTAATTGAATTTAAAAATATCCATATCGTATCAATCGGATCTTTTTGTTAACTTAATTATTAAGTTTAATTTTAAATGTCAACTCAAATATGACGTGGTGTATATATTTAAAATATGTGGATCAAATTTAAAATATGTTCACATATAGGACATTTATAGGTTAGATCTAATGTGAGGGTGACACCAATGGTAGGTGGCCACCAAAATGATAAATTTACAAATTAACCCTTGTATTTTGACTTATTAAAAAAAGGTCATTTTGATTTTAATGATATTATATATTTTAGTTAGCTCCTTAAATTTAAATTGTCTATATAATAGATATAATGTATTTAACATCTTATTTGTGTGTTTTAAATATCCTCAACATCAATTGAACTCACATTTAATACTCAAGTTAACGGTAAGCTAAGAAAATGACATGATTGATGCGATAATAATATTTTAAAAACTCAATTAAATTGCTTTGAAATATAATGATCAATTTAAAAATTGATTCTAATTTAGTGATAAGTGACTCTGGGAAACACAATCGAAAATGTCTCGAGATCATGTGTTGTTTGTTTATTTGTTTGTCCTTTTCTTTTTCTTTATTCTCATCTCTTTTTTAGGGTACTAAGATCATGACATCTTTTTAAATCACTATTTGAAACTCGAGAGCATGACATTTTTTTAAATCATCACTATCTGAAATTTGAGCTTGGCAACTATTTTTATATTAAAGTTTTCAAGAATAAACTTAATTGAAAAAAAATTCAAACTTTGATATGAAAATATTTATGAAGCTCAAGACTTAATTTGAACACAAAAAATTCATCCTTAATATAAAAAAGTTACTAAGTTAAAAAAAAATGATATAACCCTATCTTTTTCTTTGTTCTTTATCTCCTTTTTAGGTTTCCATGATTTCTTTTAATTTTTTATGAAAAGAAATCGAGTCATAACTAACAGATGTTTAGTACAATTAATTCATAAATCTAAAAGATAATTGTGTTTTATAATGTTTTTTATTATTAATATCAATTCAGATAAAAGTATATATATTGTATTTGAAGGAGTTTGAAGCATGAATCAAAATTAAATAAATTTGTATACTAAATAGTATAATAATCATATTAATATGTTTTCAAAATTTATATAGTTTTATTTTCAATAAATTTACCGTTTATCTTAAAACTACACTAAAAATATATATGTCTGCATACAAAGCACAAATAAATTGAGACTGGTGAAATTTATCCACTAAAATAGTTTTTATTATATTATTTAATATTATATTATTAAAATAGTTTTTTAAATTATTCGTATTATTAATTAATTAGATGTTAATT
Organism: Gossypium stocksii; assembly: GCA_020496765.1. Taxonomy (NCBI): domain Eukaryota; kingdom Viridiplantae; phylum Streptophyta; class Magnoliopsida; order Malvales; family Malvaceae; genus Gossypium; species Gossypium stocksii. Next base: position 81,500,452 of record CM035625.1, on the reverse strand, counting down.
TGTAATTATTAAAAAACATATCAATATAATAGAAATTAAAAGATAATTATGTTTTTAAATTTAAATTTACTTTTTTATTTTATTATTCATATACTGCGTTATCATGAATTCAGTAAAAAATATATATTAGAATTGATAAATAATACTATGGATAAACTAACACTATAAAAATCAAATAAAATTTTGTACTAAAAAAATTAATATATTTTTAATATTCATATAATTTTATTTTGAATAAATTTCACAATTTTCTACACATTAAAAAAAAAGGAAAAATTATGTGAACAAACTAATCACAAAAAAAAAAATTGTAGTTTAGGGACATATGCAATGACTTATTTTCTTTTCAAAAGTTATTTATAGTTAAATTATTAATATAATAAGAAATTTAACCTTTTCATCGTTTTGGCCCTGATTCTTTCTTTTTTTATCATTTAGGTGATTAACTTTTATATTTTAATTTTTTTTATGAAAAGTTGATTGAATTGTTAAAAATTTAACAGCATTAAAGTGATAACCCGTATAACAATCTGTATGTACTTTATGAAAAATTTAAAATTTTAAAAATCATAAAATATGAAGAAGAAAATATCCACGTCAGCAATGAAGTGTACATGAGCTGTCGTACAAACAGATACATTAACGCCATTAAATCAAATAATATCAATTTAGTTAAAAATATATATTTATACCAAATACTTAAAATTTAATATAATATATATTTTATTTTTTTCATTATCTTTTTTATTTCCCACAAATTAATTAATTAAATATCACAAATTAAGTAATACAAATTCAATTAAAATTATATATTAAAGGAGTTGACAACAATGAATCACCTAACACCAATTCCGCCATAGATAAAATTAAATTAAATAAAACTTTATACCAAATAATATAATAGCTTTATTAATATATTTTCAATCTTTATGTAATTTTATTTTAAACAAAGCTACCAATTTCGTCTTAAAATAACATCTTCAAAATTAATATAATATAAATCTAAAAGATAATTAAGTTGACTAAGTTAATATTACGAATCAAATAACACCAATTCAGTTAAAAATATATATAGTATATGATAGAATTTACGCCACGAATCAAGCAATCAATTTAGTTAAAAATCAAATAAAAATAGATAGTTATGATTGACTAAGTTAATATCACGAATCAAATAACGTCAATTTAGCTAAAAATTTATATTATGTAACGCCGCGAATCAACTAATACCGGTTCAATTAAAAATTAAATAAGTATTTCCTTATTTATATAATTAGTTGCTTACAATTATGGTGCAAGGGTTGATTGCATATATAAAATAAAATTGTGTTACATCATTTTATATTTTTTATTAATTTATGAATAATATAAAAAATAATTTTAAACAGAGTTTTATTTTATTTATATTTTTTATGTTTATAAATATAAATTTTTGAGAAACATTATAAACATCTTACTGGTGAATAAAAATACATTATTCTCATTTGCTTTCTTATTTCTCTTGTTTTTATTCTCTTTGTTCTTTTATTTCATAACATGTTATGTATATTTTTAATTTTAAGAAAAAAATTTAAAATTTAAATTATATATATATATATTTAATTTCAAATTAATGTTTTTAATATATTAAATTATTTAAAGGTTAAATAAGTAGACAAGAGTTTCAAACGTAAATCTTGAAAATGTTGGATATTATATATATATATATATATATATATATATTAAATGAATAAATACAAATATTTTTAAGTAGTAAAAAGCTTTTAACAATATTTTTAATTTTAAATCATCATTGGAGAAGTTTTAATGATGGTAAAATATTTTCTAAAAAATATACATTGAATTTAGTAAAAAATGGAAGCAAAGTTCTAAAATAAACAAAAACATTAGTTAGAAATATTAATATATATGGGTTATAATTGAGAAATTTAAAGATGCTAAAATAATTTGCTATCTAGTTTCTTTTGGTTTTAAAATTAAGTAAATTGGTCTTTTTTTTTTTTAAAGTAATTTAATTATTGTTAATTTTAAAAGTGATCAACCAATGATAATTAAGCACAACACTATGTTTTCCGTTAATTGTACATAATTTTGATTGGTATAATAAAAATTTTAACATTTGATGTTTACATATTTTATCATTTTGATTTTAATTCTAAAAAAAAAATCAACAAATTCAGCCTCAACATTTACACAAATGTTATGGGATAACTTTGTTAAATTATGACCAAATTAATAGAATGTGTAAACTTCGAGTGCTAAACTTATTACTAACCCAATCAAAATCATATATAATTGATGGAAAATATTAGCATCATAATTAATTGTCCTTAGTTACTCACTTTTGAAATTAACCGTGATTAAATTGCTTTGACTTTTTTAGAGAGATCAGTTTACTTGATTTCAAAATTGAGAAAGACCGAAAAGATCTTCTTATCTAAAATAATTGTTTATAACAAAATTCACACCTATCAAAATAAAAATTGTAAATTGAAAAAAGTTACACTAACACATGATGATCAATCATACAGGGGCGAAACTAGAATTTTTTTTAAGGGGCTGAAATTAAATTATAATTTTTATGATAGAAAAAAATGTAATTTTACCATTTTAATAAATTATATTTTTATAATTTTTTAAAGATAAAATTAAAATTTTTATATTTTTAAAAAGGGCCAAAATACAATTTTATTTTTATTAATTTAAAACTTTAAAAATTTTAAAAGACTATATAAAAAAATTTTTATTTTGAGAGACTAAAGCACCTGCCAACTCAACTAACTTCACTACTGTAATAACGTATACTTTTAGTATTGTCACATGATGATGAGTAATATATGTAATATCTACGTGTGATATGTCTAATATAATGTTAATATATACAACGAATTATTAATATGTCATACCTTAAATATAACAACGACATAACAAAAATAAAACATGAATACTTAATATTTACTATTTAATTATTATTACTTTTGGTATTATAATATATTGATACATTGTTTTTAATATTTTTATTAATTTATTTTTTTAAATTCGTACTTTAATATATATTATAAATATAAATCAATTTAAAAATTGGATGATAATTTCGAGGCATTTGTGAACAACCATCAAGTTGGTACATAAAATATTGAATTAAGTTCACTTTAATGTAATTTCTCTCTTAAAAAATTGAGAATATAAAGTTCAAACTTTTTACCGTATTCGAGGAGAATTCACCCATCTTTTATCATTATATATTTTGATTTGTATTGGAAAATAATTTTATTTACGTTGGGTTGGGTGAAATTAAATTAAATTAAATTGTATTTTAATTTCGCAACATTTTTAGATTTATTTTTTTTGTCTGTTTTAGTTTGATCCAAAAACCCATTTCATTGTTTAAAATATAATTTAATATTAATTTTTAAATATTTTAATAATTAAATTTAAAAATATTTTATTATTTAAATCGATTTTAGCTCAAATTGGGGTAAATTTTTTGGCTAGATCTAAATCGAGTTAGGCCTATTGGACTATTCGACCTAGCTCTAAATTTAAAATTTGTCTCAAGTTCATGTTAAAAATATATTGCATAAAATATTCTAATTATGTTTTTTTCACTACACCTGAAATGATAAATCAAAATTTTTTTTTTTATTGAATGAATGCATCTTTATTTTATAAAAATGATTTGATAGGAAAGTTTTAAAAAATTAAAAAAATTAAAATTATTGATAAATAGTCTAATTTCTTTACCATTTTAAATTAAATTGGAAAAAAAAATAAAACACTAAAAATTATATTTTTAAAAATAATTGGTAAATTTACTTTAAAGTCAGACGTGAAGCCAACTTGAATCGACCGATAAAGTTGTTGAGCATTCGCGACTTAATTTTTAATATATGTAATATATATATATATATATATATATATATATTAGTATATTCGATTGAGTTGGTGTCACGAGTTAATTAAATATTAATTTAATTAAAAATAAATAAAAATATATTATTTAAAAAAGTAACAAGTAGTATTATTAGAGTTTTTTTTATATAATTTATATAGAATCTATAAAACTTAAATTAAATTTAGAATAATACCCACACATATTAGGATTGAACATACGAATATACGATATATTTGTAACTTTATTATTTAAACCAAAAGTTCATCAATTTTTTTATAAAAAAATTTAATTTATTTTTAAAAAATCAATCACATAGTAGTGTGTCATAACCTAATACTATTATAAAACCATTCATTGAATTAGTGTTACGAGTTAATTATACATTAACTTAGTTAAAAAATACTTTAAATTTTTATTTTTAAGAAAATAATAAATATTGGTATAATAACATTTTAAAATTGACGGAATTTATATACGAATGTTTTACCACACTAATTTTTTATTCAATTAATAAATTATCTGCTTTTTTTATACAATACTTAGAACTATTCATAGAGCCTCACAATGCTTAAATATGAAGATTGTTAGGATATTATTGTGGGATATTTTTTAGGCATATATTTAGGAATATATTATATATCTTTCCTATTCCTGTTTAACTACTGCGATATAAATTTTATGTATACTTTTGAGGTCTATGAATAAGATTGAAAGAGATTACCCTATTATTGTCATAGTATTAAGAGCTTAGGTTCATCTTCTTCTTTTTTTTCTCCAAGCTATTTGTTTCTTATATTTTGTTTTGCCTCACAGTGTCAACTTTTGGGCTGACTATCGCCCTCCTTTTAAAATATTTTTTTTTTGTCTTTTTTCATTGTTCTTAATGGCCAACGACGATTCTATTTCTCCCCCATCATCACCACCACCTAAATTGAACCTAACTCTCCCTTTTTCTTGGGTCCTCAAGATCAACTCGATGAGTTTATTACTCCTATTCGATTAAAGCTCAATAATTTCGATGACTGAGCTTATGCTATTGGTGTTGCACTATCTTCACAACTTTTGAATGCATTAGATGATGAATTGGTTAGTATGGATCATCTACATACTGTTAAAGAAGTGGTTGTTGCAGGAAGGGTAAAGGATGCAACGAGGAATCAATGTGTGCCTCAAATTACCCTTTGATTTGGTCATCTGTGTTTGTTGGTTTCTTGCCACATTTGAGTAAAGGAGCTGTGGTGATAAATATGCTTTCTCAGTCTTCCACTGAGACTGAGTATAAGTATATGTCTTTCGTCACTTGTGAGTTCAAGTGGCTGAAGACCTTGCTATTGAGTTTAGATGTTTGTCATCCTAAAGCTTTTCATTTATTTTGTGAGTTCAACTTGAAGGGTGTTGGGATATTATTATGGGATATTATTTTTAGGAATATCTAAATATATTATATATCTTTTAAGTATATATTTAGAAGTATATTATACATCTTTCCTAATTATGTGTGACTATTGCTGTATAAATATTATGTATTCTTAAAGTCTATGAATAAAACTGAAAGGGATTACTATATTCTTATCAGAGATAACGCATTTCAACGCACTCGAACCTTTATCCTATTACACAGGCAACAAACAGTGTCAATAGCAATCGAGTTAGACTCAACCGACAACTCATTATTATCTATTATGATGTGACTTATTCACATTTACCAATTTAATCATTAGCAATATATCTAATATATAGATATAAATACATATAGTAACATTTATAGATACCCAAAGCTTAATGGCATGCATAAACTAACTAACCAAAAATGATGTTCACACCATTTTTATGATTCAATATTTCTAATCGGAAACAATCAACAAATCATGGGTCATTTAGAATTTTTATAACTTTATTTCTTCAATTTTTTAATAAGTTGATCCATATTTAATAGTTTGAACTTTCAAAAGGGAAAAGTGTTACAATTTTATTTATTAGATCCATATTACTACATATAAAAGAGATCTCTACCTTTCAAAGAAAAAAAAAAAACACTCTTAAGGCCTTACTTCATGACGCATGTCAAAACTAATGGTTAAATTTCATTTTTGATTCTTATAGTTCTTTCATTTTAGATTTAAACTCTATATTTTAATTTTGTCATAATTTCACACCTTAACTTTTTCAATATAATTAATTTAATTACTTCATTTTAAGATGTTGCCATGCGTGATTTTTAAATAATTATTTTGTCTACTATTAGTTTCAATATGATATTGACTACCTTGTTAGTAACCAAATTTCATCAAACTGATCAAAATAAAAATAATATTTAAATATATATTTTGTTCAATAAAAGTTAATAAAATTTAAAATTATATTATTTATACAAAACGAACAACAAGCATTTATATATTATAAATGTTTTTTTTTTCATTTATCTTAAAAAAATAAATGATTTATACGACATCTTTATATATTTTTTTTTTACACAATCATAATAGTTAATATTGTACCACAATTGGTTAGCACTAGAGGTGATTATGGGTTGGGCAGCCCGGCCCAACCCGAAGGCTTGCCCGAAAAATGGGAGGGTTCGGATAAAAAATATAGGCCCAAAATATGGGTTTGGGCAAAAATATGATGCCCGTTTAGAAAACGGGCCGGGCCTTGGGCCAACCTTTTTTGGCCCAGGCTCGACCCAGCCCGGCCCGAATTATATAAATATATATTTATTTTTTTAACCATATTTTTAGTTCTAACTTGTTTCAATTTTAATATTAATATATTTTAATACCAAAATATAAATAATATACTTACTCGCATGGTATGATATTTACTACCTTGAATATAAATTATAGTAAGGGAGATGACCAATATCAAAATTTAAATTCTAATTTTTCAAATGTGAAGTTGTGAATATAGAAATTAATTTAAACCATTGCGTTGATAATTAATATACGATATTATATTTTCATTAATGTAGTAAAGTGCTACTTATTTTACTGCCCCTTTAACTTTAAGGTGTTTATTTATTATAAATGGGACCCATAATCATTAATGATAATAATATCTTTTTGAAAAAAAATACAACTGATGTTTTTAAATTATTAGTGAAATATTTAAAATATTACGAAATAATTATTAAATTATTCAAAAGTTTTTATTTAAATTATTAGATTAATATTATTTTTTTTTAAATTTGACTAGAGAGCTCTAAATGATGATTCGACGATCAGTGCAGTGAATCAGTACCCATTGATGACTAGAAGAACATATCTTAAATCCAAGTTGATTTGACGATTAGTGCTGGAGATCGGAGAAGAAAACTGTTTGAATTTTTTTTTTGTAGATTTATGATGTTCAAAACAATTTCATGAAAAAAAAGTGAGTCGTAGAAGAGAATGGAAAGGAAAATTTTCGATTAGTGCAGACGGTCAAAGAATGTCATACAACATACAACAACGAATTTCAGTGGCTTGAATGAAAATTTTTGAATAGTTTAATGACCAATGTGTAACTTTTTGAAATTGAGTGACAAAAATGAAAATTCAATAATAATTTAGTGACATTAGGTATAGTTTACCCATAAAAAAATGACAATAATATCTAGGACAAACTACATCCAAGGTTACTCTAAGACAAGATTTCTCTTATTTTGATCACTCTAAATTTTTTTCTTCAATTTAGTCACTTTGATTAAGATAATTGTTCGAACTAGTCATTTTCGTTAAAAAACTTGTTAATCCACTAACAGATTACTAATGTGACATATTAGCTAATTAAATAACAACACCTGACACTTTTTTTGCTTTTTTCTTCGCTCTGTACCTCATATCGATGGCACCCTTGCTCCTCTTCTCAAACAAGCTGGTGCTCCTAAGTTTTGATCATTTTTATTGCTCATAAAAGAAAAAGAAAAAGAAATACAACTGATATGGAAAAGCATGGCAGAGGAAAAGGAGTGATAGTTTTGGACTATACTCCATTTTGGATAGAGCAATAGCTGATATGTCTTAGTCTTACAAGCTTCCTTTTTTTGTTTTCATTTTCCCTTCTTATTGGTGTTTTACTCACAAGTGGGTATTTTTTGTGTGTTTGAAGAGAAGGAATTATATAAAAATATTTAAATTTTAGTTAAAAGTAAAAAAAAAGTGTAACGTCTCGTCATTCGATTAGTTCACATGTCATGTCAGTAATCTATTAGTAGTTTAACGAAACTTTTAACAATAATGACTAATTCAAACAATTATCTTAATTAAAGTGATTAAATTGAGAAAAAAAATTAGAGCGACTAAAAAATCTTATTTTAAAGTGTTTTTGGGTGCAGTTTATCCAATATCTATTACAACATGTAGAAAGAAAAAGGTTTTGGTGAAATAGCAAACTAATTTTTTTTAAAGGATAAATCTCAAAATTACGAATGAATTATGATTTGATCTGTAATATTATATATGCATTTTGATTTTGTGTAATTTTATAAATGAAATATTGATTTAATCTAATTTTCACATATTATTATAGTGTACTTTAGTGCACTCAAACTCACATCCTTTTACACTGATAAAAATATCGATGCCAATTGAACTAAGACTTAATCGACTACTATCTCAGTTATTGATATAACTCCGGTTTAAGCTTACATATTGCAATACAAATTGATGTATTTATTTTCTAAAATATGTACTATTGAATCAAATTAAAGTTCTATATATACATTTGAACTACAATCAAAGTTTCATTTGTATAATTGCACCAAATCAAAATTCATGTATTAAATTACACATTGAATCAAAATTTATATGTAATTTTAAAATTTAGGAAGAGAAATGAGTTATCAAAGGTTAACTCATAATCTTTGGTAAAACTTGCTACATTTTATCATTACAACGGTGATATTAAATTATTTTTTTAAATGAAAAAGTTGACTCTACCAATTAAATTTTAATTACATGGCGGTCCAAATATTTTGTATATTTTATTACTAAAACAAATTTTATTTTTGTTTACCAAGTGTGTTTATCAATTTTCAACACAGAGAAAATAAAAACAAACTTTTATGGTTTTTATGCTTTACCCGATAACATTAAGATAAACGAAAATTTACAATTCCATCCTTTCAAAAAAGAAACTTCATATTTGATATGATTTGAAACTTAAACGCAGGAATTTCCTTAGACCTAATTATTTAATATCTCCAATTGTCAGATTTTGTTTATTTCTAATTATAAGTGAAAAACAGCATCTAATTTCAAATAGTCTTATTTCACAAACAATTCAAAAATTCAGTAAAAGTATTGTGAAGGTTATTACACAATAAGATTAGATTGTATTTGATCGCTTTTATTTTAAAAAACTGAATAGATTGTGTCTGTATATTAAATTAAAGAACAGATTGATCATTTCTTTAAAATTTTTCGTATAATTGAGAGATTACTAATGTAATTTACCCAACATAATATGGATAGAGAATAAATTCACCTAAAAGATTTAATAAAATATACTCTATTTGGATCTGTCTGAATAGACATCTTTTAGTTTTAGTATGTTCAATTTTGGCAGTCTGTAAGTTTTAAAATATTAAATGACAAGAGATCGTTTCTGATGTTGAATATCATAAGCCAAACTTAAACGTGATAGATTGTGGCTAATCTACCATAACAACAAGAACTGCAAGATCTTCACGTGTAAGGCTTGGGTGAATTTTGATTGGAATTGTATGTTGTATGGTGGTCTTCCTTTTGGTTGCAATCATCAGCATTGGAACCAGCCAGGTTTGAAATATTTTTTACTTATGCTAACTTAAACCCATCATTTATCATCTCTACCAATCGAATTTAACTCGAAAAAATTAATTGGAATGAGAAAATAAGACTCATTACATTTCCACTTACGCTACCAATAATCTATATGTGTTTGAGCATTTCCATTGCTTACTCAATTTGTTGAGTACAGTTAGAGGTGTTTACGGGTTAGGTCTAAATAAGATATTAACACACTTTATGGAAGGAGTTTTTTTATAAAAAGAAGAAGGGTTGCAAATCAATAAATGGGAAGTACTGAAAAAAGGTGAAAAAGAATATTAGAGTATAGCGGTAGGTAGTGGTTGGTAATGTGGACAAAGAGAAATGTGATTGCCAATAAGGCTAAACAAATAAAACAAGTTGAGAGAACTTAAGAGAGTTTTGAGAGTCAAAATTTCAAATTGCCAAAGCCCTTTTACCAAGTGTGAAAAACTCCCGTATTTATAATATCTAAAAAATGGGAGTTACAAAGCTGACAAATAATAGGAATAATGAAATAAATTTCAATTACAATGACATCAATGGTTAATATAGATGATGAAGAGTTTTTGTTGGTGATGGTGAATAGTGAACTCATTATGTTTTTGAAAGAAGGGGAAAACAATTAGTGTCACAAGAAAATGTCAAAAGGAAACCTCTTAACTACCTCTATATCTGATTCACCAAGCAAAACTCTCTGGAACATCCAATAGTGAAGATAACCCAAGAGCCCTGTCGTATTCAAGAGTTACTTTCACTTCTTCTACTTTGGTGAAGTGGTACCATATAAAACATCTTTTGCAAAACATTTCTTGAAACATAAGATGATGATTATTCTTGGATAAGAATTATTCCTAAATGATGATTATTTTGACATGTTCCAAACGCAAGTTGTTCTCAATGTAGAGGTTGTTTTGAATAATAGTTGTTTTGTGATACCTTTATTGATAGAGCTTATTAAGAGAGTGCACAATGCGGTTTTAACCAAATTAACCGACAAAATTGAATTATTTCAATTAATCAATCAGCCTTCAAATCTAAGGGATTGATTAAAGGTTTTTTGAAAATTTAATTAATGGTTAATTCAATTCAAAATTGGCTAATTTATCAAATTAATCGATTAATAAAAATTATTAATAATAAAATATTATAAACCTAATATATTAGATAGGTCCAATATATTATGTAAGCCTAAAATATAAAAAAAAAAAAAGAAAAAAGAATGAGCTTAAATTTATACAAATTATTATAATGGACTTGAAATCATAATATATTTATATATTTTTAAACTAAGAAATAAATAAAAAGTAAAAAATAAAACAAAGAAGCGCTAATTTTTTTTATTCCCATCGCTAAACTCAAGACAAAGTCCAACTGGACTCCGGTTAACATCAGACCATCTTTTATTGTTTTCATTTCATCACTAAGTCTAAAATTTTATTGTTTTTAATGTATGTTCATTACGATGATTTTAAATTAATATTTTTTTGTTTTTTTAATTAAAAGCAAAGAAAAATAATATTATAATGATATTTTTTTTTCACATTTCAAATTTATTTGAAAAAAAACATGTAAATATTTTAGTTAATTCAATTAATAGTAATTCGGTCCAGGTATTAACTAAATTGGCCGTTTGAACACCTTTAGAACTTATTTTGAATAAGGACTCATTTGAAAAAACGCAATTGTTCTAAATACTAGCTATTCCAAACTATGATTGTCCTAAACATAGCTATTCTTAAAACACCATTGTTTTAAATAATAGTCGTTCCTAACTTTAGCTGTTCTCAAATAACAATTACATTAGACAACAATTGTTCTAACTAAAACCCTGTTACGAACATAACTATTCTCGAATTAACTCAAGCCCACTCATATTTATAAATAATTAAGTCAAGCCCATTTTAAGTACCCATATTTTTCTTAAATAAATATACATTTATATTATTTTTATTTAATATTTAATAAATTTATATATTTTTTTTATTAAAATTTTATACATATTCATTTAACTTTTTTTTTATATTTACATTATAGCACTATAAAATTTAATTTTTATATTTTATAGATTACATAATATACAATATTATAAACTTAAAAAGATGAATGTAAATAATCTCGTGTCTTAAAAGTTCTAACTCTAAACCTAATCTATATTTTAAATATATATAACATTTTTATTTAAATCTCCCACAAATTTTGAACAATTCTTTAAACTTAAACATATAGCACGGCCATTAACAAGACTAGATACAACCCTAAAAAAAGCCGCATAGCCCAATACTAGCAAGTTATTATTGTGCCCAACATTTTTTGCACTTAATTAATCCGAATAAACGTTAAATTATTTTAAATACATTTTCCATTCATTTAATTTCAAATACTTTTTACTTTTAGAATTTAATAACCAAGAAATTCTAAGTCAAAAGAAAATTTCAGACCGTCACTTTACACGTGTACATATCTACATGTCATAGATTATTTTCAGGATAAATTGCACTTAAGGTCCCTAAATTAATTATAATCACTCAACTTCAAAAAGTCATAAAGTAGTCTTTAAATTATTAGGTTGTTAAAATCTCCACTACATGGTATTCTTTATTTGTGACGTCTATATCAATTGAAAGCTTCCGTTTTCCTTTTTTTCTACAGTTAAATTCTTTTACTAAAACAGTTTTGAACATACAAATTTACGAATTAAAATTCAAATAATTTTTATTTTTTTCCAACACTGATCGCTAAATCAACTTGGATTTAATGTATCATCTTTTACTTGTCAATAGATACTAATTCACCGTACTGATCGTTAAATTATTACTTGAATTTCACTAACCGAACTTTAAAAAAAATTTAATAACTTGATAACTTAAATAAAAATTTTCGATAAATTTAATAACTACGTTATAACATTCTAAAATTTATTGACAAAAACGTAAACTTCCTATAATTTACCTTATTTTTAACTAATAAATAAGGTATAGAAAACAAGAAGAAGATGGATGAATGTCATAGGTTATATAGTATATAATAAATATTATTCTCTGCAACAACAAACTGGATATATATCACACACCGTCTCCTCCAATATCTTAAACCTTCTAGATTTAAATATTAAAAAACCCCATCCATTTGAACCGTAATCACCATTTTCGACAAGTGTCCTTCCACCTGTTTCCCTTTTTCCTCATGCATGGCTTCACTGATTCACACGTATGTTTTTTTCACCTTTTTTTTCACACCATTACCTTACTCTATATTAATCTCACCATTCCCTTTACTCCATCACTTGTTCTTTTTACACAACAAAAACAGTATCTTGTCTTCACAGTTTTTTGTCTGAAAAGAAAGAAAATGGCTACTGTAGGAAGAAACGCAGCAGCTCCCTTGTTGTTCCTTAACTTGATCATGTATTTCATTGTGTTGGGATTTGCTAGTTGGTGTATTAATAGGTTTATCAATGGCCAAACTGCTCATCCAAGTAAAGTTTGTTTAATTGTTTTTCGATCGAAAATGAGTCGAAAAATCGCAAAATAACGATCGTAACATTGTATTTTTTACAGGTATGGGTGGGAATGGAGCAACAGGTTTCTTTTTAACCTTTTCAATCTTGGCTGCTGTGGTGGGTATAGTATCAAAATTTGCAGGTGGTCATCATATTAGGTCATGGAGAAGTGATAGTTTGGCTGCAGCTGGTTCTTCTGCACTTATTGCTTGGGCTCTAACTGCATTAGCCTTTGGGTGAACCTTTTGATTCTCATTTTATTTTCTTTTCGGATATAAATACAAAGTGATCTTGGATTGCTTTTTCTGAGTAAAGCAAACATTTTACTTCAGATTAAAGATCAAACTCACCTTTTTATTAAAAATTTTATCCAATTTATTGTCATTTTTTGGTTTAAATAAAATTTTTAACAAAAATGTGTTCTTAGATTAACGTGTAATTTGACATAAGGGATTTATGGTAGTTTTACTGACTAGGGAGATATAACATATATTTGCAGGTTTGCTTGTAAGCATATAAATATAGGAGGATGGAGAGGATGGAGGCTGAGGATACTTGAAGCATTCATAATAATCCTTACATTCACTCAACTTTTGTATGTGTTGTTGATCCATGCCGGTGTGTTCAGCAGTCGGTACGGACCAGGGTATCGAGATTCCGACTATGGGATGCATGCACCGGGGGATGAACCAGGGCACAAGACCGGCACTGCTGTAACTGGATCTAGGGTCTGAAAGGGACTGTAGTTTAAAACTAGCTAAAATATGTAATTTGGTTTTGTTGTTGATAGCGAGTAATAATCAACTCGTTCCTTTTTCTAAATTTAGTTAATGTAAGTATAGTTGGGGGTGATCTTTTCATCTTCCTTTGATGTATGTGAAGATGATACAGGGATTTGCAGCTTATCTGGTTTGTAATGTTTCTGGTCTTCTCTAACGGAACATTTTCTGTGGCTTTTGTTTTCGTTTTCTAACAAAATGATTCTTTTTAATAGTATGATATTTAGAAGTAGAGGACTAATTGGATCGCTTAGTAAAATGGAGACTAGTGATATTCAACTAAACTTAGGGAGTTAACTTGATCCGGACTTATTGCTAAACAAGCCAAACGATTAAACATCACCTCTTTAAATATGGTAAGATGAATGAATAAATTGGACCAAGCCATGTGCAGTGAGCAATAAGCACTTTTTTTAAGGTGCTTCACTAAGCTTGTCAGAGAGATTCTCATCAACTAATTGGACTAAATTTTCAAAACATGATGTCATCTAAAATAAACCAAATGCCTCAAAAACAACCAAGAGAACAAGCCAAGCTAATCAACACAACATGCCATAAATGACATTTTTTCTTTTCCAAGATATATGGACACTAATGAAAAGTGAGCATCATAGTCTTCTTTCATTGATCCAATCTTGCCTATTTTCTTTGTGACGTTTCTATACTAAAATTCATCCAACCATATTGAATTAAAATATGGTGAAACTCAAATTGGATACTCATAAATACCCAGTGCCGGTCAATCTTGCCACATTTTCTTGAATCCATGACTAAAACAACCCAATTTATTGGTTATTTGTTAGGTACTATAATAATAAGTTATGTCAGGAGCTATTAAATTGAGAAGCTTAGTATAATGACATTCAATGTCATTATAATTAGTCCCTATTCCTTGGAACAAAAACAAAATAATTTTTTTTGTTAAATTTTTCTATTCACTTCTACAATTAAGAACCTGTCTCTGTACATCAACAAAAGTTACACGCAACACTACTAAGTCAGACGCTTCCATGGTATTTTTACCAATGAAGCTCATAGGAGACAACTTTCAATAGGGCCATAAAACAAAGAGAATCAAACATTTTTCCAGGATATTAACTCAAATTCAGTTTGTGAACATTCAACCATTTTCTCTAGGTGGAAAAAGAAAACAGAAGGGAAAGCAATTGTAAGAACGGCATTCCTAACATGTAATCTTACCATCAGAAACGGAACAGATTAGTTAAAGCCACAGGCTATGCAGAAAATTGAAAGAAAAAACGGAACCTTAACTTGACCCTTCATTAATAAAACCCTCTTTGCGACCTTCAAACCCAGGTCGCAACAGCTTCTTCTCCCTCTTTGCAATGCGTCGCATCTTCTTCTGGTGAATCTTGTCTGCTATATTCTCCGATCTCTTCTGTTGTTTTTCCACTTTCAACTTCTGGGTTGTTTCAACTCTCTCGTTCCACTTCTCAGCATGCTTCTTATGCCTCTTTTTCTCCTTCTGTATACTTTGTTTCAACAATTTTGGATCATCGTGAACCTTAATCCCGGTAGCTCTATCCATTGCTGCCTTCCATGAATGCTTCTTCGCAATAACCTCACCTTTCTCGGGATCTTTCTTCGCTGCTTCTAATTTCATTGCATTTTCAAGCTCCTTTAACTTTGAAAGTTTCCTCTTCTTCTTCCCATGTTTATCTTCGTCCCCAAGTTTAACACGACTAAAAGTAAGTTCCTTTGCAGCCTCTTCAACATCCTTCTCTACATTATCCTTTTCATTAGCCGTTGTATCAACTTTCTTTTCTTCAGCTCCGTTATCCCTCTTTCGTTTCTTACCCTTCTTATCATTCCTCTCATTCTTCTTCTTCTCCGAACCCGAACTATTTCTACCACCCCGAAGCTCTTCGATTTTCCTACGAAGCCTTTCCCTAAGTTCTTCATAAGTCACCGACCGTTCATCATCTACATCGGGCATTATAGGTCTAACCTCGACTTCTTCCTCTTCAGCATCACTATCCTTAACCGATTTCTCCTTCTCTATATTCTCTTTCAACAAATCGAGAGTCGTCTTTGATGATTTCTCAGGATCTAACCTATCTCTCCTAGCTTTCTTAATGTTTTCTCTAGATTGTTTCTTAGCAGAAGCCTTTTCGGCCTTGCTAAGACCCTGAAACCATGGTTTATCCTTTTCATCAGGTAAATAAAACCTAGCAGGGATTAACTCAACCAATTTGTCAAAGAACAAAGCATTTTCATGAATCAATGACTTCAAATCAATTGATGATTCGGTCTCATTTAAAGTTCTTTCCTTTTTCTTCACCATCTGCATAAAAATTAAAAAAGAATAGATTTCATTTTAAACCATGAAAATTTAAGGGTTCCAAACAGCGGCGGCATAGCGACTTCGCGGCGCCGTCCGCCACCGATAAAGACCATAAATTTCACATCAAAATTGCAGCGAATCGCGGCCGCAAATAGCACAAAATCATACGAATCAAGAAACTAACCTTCAAATTAAGTTTAGGGTTTCAAAAACTTACCTTATTTAATCGCCTGGTCCGTCGAAAAAACTTGAAGACGAGAAAGGCTTGTTTGGCGGCGGGATGTGCGAAAGAGAGTTGGGGAAATTTTAAAGGTGAAAAATCCTAGAAAACCTTTCAGATATACAATTTTAGGGTTAATTGCAACATACTCGTTCTAAACTATAGCTCAATTCTAAAATGATCTTTTAAAGTTTAAAATGTTATAATTAAGTCCTCAAATTATATTATTATTCCAATTAAGGCTTTTCATTAGTCATTTTATTCACTTTTCTATTATATATCAGTTTATGACACTTCTATCATTTGGAGGTGAAGGTGTAACGGATTGGGTCGAGGTTGTTTCATACCATTTTTAGGCTCGATTTTAATTTATTTAAATGATTTATTTTATTATTCAAAAAATAAAAAAAATTTAAACTTAGTTATAAGATTGATAAATATTAATATAAAGTTATTTTATATTTTTTATTATTTCTAAATGATAAAAGGAACCAAATTGGCCCTAAGTTAAAAAAAAATAAACCTAAATGAGTAAATTCAAATTATGTACATTTCTAATCTAATTACGGCACATATGCAAATATATTTGAAGTTATTTCACCTGTATCAACTAAAATATGATGTATCAATTTATATATTTATTATTATTCATATTTATTTTACTATTTATATTCGAATGTAACCCATTTATACATGTACTTGATGGCTTGGCTTTTTCTATTTGAAGCGGCGACAAAATATAGAATAAAGTAAAAAAAAAAAAAACCCTTAAAAAACATTAAATTAAATTAAGTCTTGGGCTTAGGCTAAAAATGTGGGCCAAATTATTTTTAATTATTTAATTTATAAATCCATCAGTTTTACTCTTATTCAATATATTTTTAATTTATTATTAACACAAATCTCAAAACTACATATTAATTTTGGTTTAATGCATAATTTGATATGTGAGTTTTGATTCCGTGTAATTATACGTTTAAAATTTTAAATGCGGTTCCATGGTATGCATAATATTTTAATTTTAATTTAATTATATATATTTAAAAAATAAATATATCAATTTATTTATATATTAAATAAATGTAATTATTTGTGTATAAATATAAAACGGTTCTATAATAATAATCGTATAACTAATTTATAAAAATCTCATATATATGATAAACATTAATAATTAGTTGTCAGCGAATGGAGCCAAAGAAAGTCATAAGTTGAGGGCTCGGTTCGTGATCTGCATTTGGTTTGGATTAAAGCCCATCAATTACCAATATATATAATATTAATTTGCCTTTAATTTTAACGCTTCAAAATTCGGCCAACTCAGATTTAAAAAAAAAAAAAAGAAAAAGGTTATGATTGCCGTTTACCCTGGAATTTGTTTTAGGGTTAGTAATCACCCAATTATTTTGCAATCCAATTTGGATGGCAAACAATTATCCATATAAAATTTGAATTATCAATTATCACTCACCTATTCAACTTTTAATTTAATTTGACTTCGATAACAATTTAATTTTAAAAAAATCGATTACTGTATAATTTTTAGTTTTTATAAAACGAACCCAAATCCAAAAAATTGAATCCAACCAAATTGCACCGGTTCAAATCGGTTCATTTCATCTATTTTTAACTTTTTTTAATAGAATTTTATATTTTATAAAGTTATTTCCATTAATTCAATATAAAATATTTTTTATCACAAAAGAATAAAATTCGGCAGGCCTTTTTTCAACACATGAAAAGAAAATCAAAGACTAAGTACGTTGGAATTGGTTTCGGGTTTTTTCTCCACCCTAGGTACAAGTGTATAACAATTATCATTTAATTAATAGTTTTTTTATTTAAATTACATCATAAAAGGTTAATTTTTTAATATTTTAAAATATTTTAAATAGATATGAGAAAGCAATGCATTAAGTCTGATGTTGTCACGTATAGTATATTCATCGATACTCTTTGCAAGAGAGAGAGAGTTTCTAAAGTTAAAGATATCGTTAGCACAATGACAAAGCAAGGGATTAAGCTTAATGTTGTCACATATAGTACATTGATCGATGCACTTTGTAAGAAAATGTTGATTTCTTAAGTTGAAGATTTTGTTGACACAATGAGAAATCAATACATTAAATATGATGTTGTCACATACAACACTCTAATGCAATGCATGTATGAGTTAGGGAGAGTTTCAACTGTGTATGAACTTTGAAAAAAGATTATTGTCTCTTTTAACAAGTTCCAAATCTGGTGATATATTTGATTTTACTGGATAGTTTATGCAAAAATGGTAAACTCGAAGTGATATTGAATTCTTTTAAGAAATGCAAAATAGTGTGTTGCAACTTGATATCATCTCTCATACCATCATAATTGATGGTTTGTGCAAAGCTAGGCATACCGAAGTTGTAAATGAGTTATTTTGTCAACTCTCAGTCGGTGGTCTAAAACCTACCATGTACGCATACTGCATAATGATTAATGAATTGTGTAAATAGGGATTGCCAGATGAAGCATACTAGTTGTTTAAGAGAATGGGAGATAATGATTGTTTGTCTAATAGTATCTATTATAACGTAATGATCCAAGGGATTCTTCAAAACAACTATAGCTCAAAGGCAATACAATTTCTTACGGAAATGGTTGGTAAGGGTTTTTCTACAAATTTATTCAGTGTAACCTTATTTTTAGATCTTGTCTTATGATATAATAAATCAATCTTGATCTAAAATATAAGTTGCAAATTTGAATTAATGTTGATAAACAATTGCGTTGTTGTGACAAAAATTCCTGGAAATTACAATGAATCATAATGTCTATTTTCAGTTTATCAATCTTTTTCTTCTTTGGTGAGACATATGTAGAAATGATGATGGAGACTTAACTGCAGTGGTGCCATGGAATACTAATGGTGCAAAATGTATATAAAAAGCTATTTTTTTTTAATTTATAAAAAATTTAAAATTTTTATTTGGATACAAATAAAAACCACGAAAATTTTCATTGGTCACGTAATTAATTATAGGTAGTTGATTGCATAAAAAATTTAAAATTTAAATTGCTCGTTAAAACCAAATTCAATTATCCTTATTCTTTTGTAAAAATTTCAGTGTTTGTTAATGATTTGTGTCGAAACCATTTTTTTTCTAAGTTTAGAAAAATAGGGGAATCGATTAGGGTTTTGAAAATGAAGACAAAAACGGGGAGTCGCCACCGACCTTTTTCGAGGTGCGATCGGATCACCTTAAATTATTTTAATAAAACATTTTGAGTTATTAAAACAATTAATTTTGGTCTACGAAAATCAAAGAAGGGGCTAGGGAGTCGGTTACGCACGAGGAAGGATTAGCACCCTCGATACGCCCAAAATTGGTACCTAGTTGATTAATTAGTGTCTTAGTGTCGGATATTTGAAAATTTAAAAGAATTTGAAATACGATCCCTCTTTATTGGAAAGGTTTGAATAAAATGAAATGAAATGTTGGAAACCATTCTCGTTTTGAAACAATAAAATGTCGAGTCCAGTAAGTTAGGATACGACACTTAGAATCTTTGAGAATAAGTGTGCTTTTTATTCAAAAATTTATGAATTTAAACATCAAAAAGGATATTCGATTATTTAAGCTAAACGAGAAAAATCGAAACCCAGTAAGTTAGGGCACGAATTCTCGAATTTCCAAATACCGAATGTTACCTTATTTAAAAATATTTAAATTGCCAAATTTGAAAAATGATCTAATGCAATCAATTTGAAATAAATACAATATGCAAAGAAAGTTAATAGAACTATGTACAAAAGTTCTAAAGTTAGTAGTATAACCCAAAGTTTGAAACAAATTTTAAAATGAAGCCTAAATAACTAATTTATGCGAGAATAATATAAATAGATCTTAAAATAAATTTTGTATTTGAAGAAAATTAAGGTAAGTAATATACAAAATAATATATATATTGATCTATATACACATGAAATAGGCATTTAATGTAAATAATTCATATATGAAAAATAAAGGTATATAAAAGTACTTGAGATAATCAAAAAAAAAAATGTATATACATACATATATAATAAAATAGGAAATAAAGTATACATATAAACAGATTTAAAATAAAATTTATATAGATTTGAAAGAAAATATATAATATAGAAATAATTCTAATATGTATTGTACGTATGTAAATTTCCAATAAAAATGTAAATAATTAGAAGCATATTAGCATTTATAAAAAGAGAAATAGACAAATGTATGCCTAAAAAATCATAAATGAATAGAAAGACTTAAATGAATTAAAGGTAAAATTACAAGACTAATTTATAAGCAACCCGAAACTGTCAGGCAGAAACAACGATTAAAATTGACTACGCGATAGAAATCGAGGACTACAAGCGAAATATCCCCAGCTGATAAACACACGTTGAACCAGGGACTGAAATAAAAGTGACATGAAATTTTAAGGCAAAATTTTAAGGAAAAAAAATGAAACAGAATCCGATCGAACAGCCTTGCAAAACACAAGGACCTAATGCGGAAATATACCCTATCGACCAAAACACGCGGGTTTAACCACGCATGGGTCGGGTCATCGGGTCATAGCTCTAAAACGCCACCGCTTTGAGGCCTGTGGAGCTGGTCTAAACGACGTCGTCCCCTTCGAGTATTTAGCCTTCATTTTCTTCCGAAACAGGGTCTTTCGGGCATCACCAGAACCCTAGTACCTTTCCCTTTCGTTTTGCTGCTATGCTAGGGCTTGAGAGCCCATCCTCGCACCGTTCCGCCTCCGTTTGCTGTGCTAGGGGGTTTGAAAACCCATCATCGCACCAATCGGCCTCCTTTGAGGACCGAATCTGTGGCGTCGAAAGGCAGAGGGCGGAGGCACCCTTCTTTCCTTTTAATCCAATTTCGACCACCGGAAAAGGACTCCGACGACGAAGAGGTATGATTTTCCCTTTTTGCTAATATTATTACTTAAGATAAATTTACAAACTAAAATAAATAAAGAGAAAACAGAAAAACGAAAGAGGAAAACAGGAGAAAAGAAAATCCAATTAACCTTCTATTTTTTTACTTCTTTCTTGTTGTTTTTATTTCTATAAATGCTTGTAAAAAAATGGGGATTCCCCGAATACACTCCTTTCGAATGTTCAAAACCAAAAAAAAAAATCAATCCCCCTTTTTACACTGCTTTCGGTAGTTCTTATAGCCGAAAGAAAAAAAATGCCATCCCTCTCCTCGCCATTGTTGCTTGCATTTCTTTTATTATATTTGTTGCTTTTTGTTTGTCTTTTCGCCGCTGTTTCTGTCCTATTCTTGCAGGTGAATGATGGTGGCACAGTGGGGATGGGATAGAGGCGGTGTGCAGTTGGTGACCGAAGCAGGCCTAGGGAGGCACGGGGAGGTTACGGCGGTTGGAGGGGGCAGGTAGCTAGGGTTTCAGAAAGTCTGAAACCCTAGTTGGATTTGGAGCATGGGCTGTCGGGTTTAGGTAGTGGTTTTAGATCTAGTTAATGGGTCCCGGGTTTAGGGTCATTTGGGTTAGTTTAGGTTGGGTTGGTTGTAAATGGGTATTTTATTTGTAAAATGGACTGGACCTTATAATTTATTTTTGTTTTTGGTTTTTTATTATTTTTGTATTTATTTTGATTGGGCCGGGCACAATTTGGGTATTACAATTTGATTTAAATTATATTCATTCATGAGTTGAGTTGTTCATTCAAGCCTGATAACCCTTTCAAAATTGAAAGGGTTTAGGAAAAAAAGATTATGTCTGAAAAATAAGTTTAAGCAAAAAAATAAGTTTGTTTAAATTGTGGATTGTGCTCGAGTTTGAACATTTAAGGTTTGATCTTGGCCCTTTTTAATATTATAATTTTTTTTATATATATTATGTAATTTATAACACATAAAAATTAAATTTATAATGTAAACATTAAAAATTTTAAGATAAATATATACAAATTTTTAATAAATAAAAAAATAAAATTATTAAATATCTAATTAAAAATAATATAAAAGGGCTTGAAATAAACTTGGGTTAACCATTTAAAAATATGGATGTGTTTAAGCAAAATGTTCATATTTCTAATCTAACTTGAACAATAATAAAAAGTTTTAATAATGTGTCACGGTCCACTCAAAACCCGACTTGATCGATAAATACATCTTTATTTTTTTTTTTCAATAAATTTGTAATATTGAGTGTTATGTAACGTAATGGATTCCAAAATATATGAGCAACAAGCATACTGCACACTTAGGTTGGAGTTGAAGGCTTTCGTGATTGAACAATTGATGTTATCATCCGGAGGTTGAGCTTTTTTGGGAAGATATAATATGTTATGGTCCATAATAAATTAAATACGATAAGAAATAAAACAAATATAAATATGAAAATGGAAATGATGCAATAAAACCAATGTATATAAAAGAAAACAATTTCAACTGTAATACTAATGGAAGACTTGATTCCACCCTTACTCGCATTAAAGAGAAAGAAAGCAAAAAGAGACTTTCTCTGCAACATTCAATTCTATATATTTAAAATTCTTGCTTGGTATTACAGCAACAAATATATAATAATAATAATAAAAGTGGATTATTGTTAAAGGATGATGGCAATATTTGCCTACCCAACTCGTGTGGGAGGCGTGTAAAAAGAGATAATTATACAAAGGATAAATTCAATATTCAAGATTGACCAATTGACACTAAAGCTATAAATTTCATAATTTTAAATATGATAATATGGGTAAAAAAGGGTACGTAATAAATATATTTATTAAAAAATTTTGTATAAAAATTAAATAATTTTTATTTAAAATGGTAAAGTTAAAAATTTAAAATTTATTATATTATATGTTCATGATTTAATTTTTCAACTGAATTTGTATCCGATCGACTCTTAACATTAATCTAATAAAATATGGATGACATGATATATTTTTGTATATACTTAATATAACATATTTAGTAATATAAATGATAATGTGAATACATGAAATATCTATAAAATAGAAAGAAAGAAAAGAAAGGAAAAATCTTGGTAAATTATACAGATATTTGGGAAGTCAAAATACAGCTTTGAACCCAGCACTTACATTCATTTATTTAATTAATATTGTGAATGAAAGATTAGGATGAACAAATTTAAAAAAAAAAAAGTAATTAATTAGTTTATCTTTAGGAGTATTAGGGTTTTGGTAATTAACTTTATTTTTTTTTTCTTTTTGATGATGGAATTTGTCTAAAAGAAAGGGAACATTGTTTGGATTCCAGTCGATAGTGCCAAACACCCCAAAAGTGTGATTTAAGCGTGAGATTATTTTTTTATCTACAATAATTATTAATTAATTTATTTGAAAGAGAATATGAAAATTAAATTAGATATTTTTTCACCAAGTTTATTTTATCATATAGTAAACTTTTCATTAATGTTTCGGTACTTGAAATTAATGATATTAATATTTAATTAAGATTAAATTGATAAAAAAAATTAAATATTTAAAAAAATTATTGTTATTAGATTGTATTTTTAAAATTTTAAAAATTCACAATCAATACTAAATTTATTCTATTAATAAAATAAAAAAATTTGAAATTAATAATATTAAATAAACCATAAAATTTAAATTAAACAGAAAAAAAGTTAACATCATTATGATTGGCTATTAAGATGTATAATTTTTTTGTCAAATTAAAGTACCATGTTAGATAAAAATACAAATACCGTATTAAAAACAAGTACCACGGGACATGTTAAGCCTTTTGAAATCAACAACTTAAATATGAAATAAACGAATTTCCATCACGCTAAAATATTTTATTTTTGAAAGTTTTACTATTATAAGTACAATACATTCATAATTATAATACATTTTCAAATATATACATGATCTATTATAACTTAAAACAAATCAATAAAAAACACAACAAAACTGAAGAACTAAACGAAAACTAACCTAACAAAACCCACCCATTACATGTGTATATGTTGGGGCTAAAGACCCAGGGTTAAGGGCGTGGATAGGAGGCTAACAGAAGCCTTCCCTACTTCAGATGGTAAAATTATAAATTACAAATTAATATAATATAAAATTACATTTTAATCTTTTTTTAAAACAATTTTATGATTTCACTCTTACTTAATACCTTCACTTTAACCAATAATTTTATGACCTCATTAGATTTACCAAACACTATGTAAGACAAAAATAATTATAAAGTAAGATTTAATCAAAAAAACCAAGAAAAAGAGAGAACATGTTGGATTTTTGAGACCATACTATGTGCTTAACCACATGATGAACATTTTGAAATTAAATATGGACGGTAAATAAGTACACCTTTAACAACAACACCCAAAGTCTTGAAAATGAATTACCAAAAAAACATGTTTAGACATTTCAAAATTTAGGTCCTTCCCAATAATAACTAAGAAAAAAAAAAAACCCAAAAAAAGTATTGAAAATGAAATGCAAAAAACATGTTTAGCATCAAAGTTAGGTCCCCAAAATCCAAATTATGCCCACACAAGGCACCATTGGGGCATTAGGCTAACATACCTTTTTGGGATATAAAAGATAGGTATGGTCAAATGGGAAAAAGAAAGGTGAGATTTAAGTTTGACTAATTTATTTATTTTTTCATTGGTTTAATTTTGATTAAAACTGAAGTTAATTGGGCTAAGCAAATTAATAATCAATTACTTTTTACCGGCCTATAAATTTGATAGGTTATAGGGTCAATAGATATACCCTTAAAGACTGAGTCAAATTTGTTGATATGTTGCCCTACAAATACAACCGTGGATAATCACCAACTCGAATATTTTTGTTTACCTAACTATTATTTATTAATTAATTAATTACGAGTTAATTAAAGATTAACTCAATTAAAAAATATAAAATATATATTCTTTTTATAAAACAATATATATAAATTATGTGAATATTTTCGTTTTTCTTATTTATATTATACTTAAGCTCTGAATTGAAGTGATATCAATTCAGCTGAGAAATGATAAAAATATTCATTTTTTTATAAAATATTAAATACAACTATGAGAGTAAAATTAATTTAAACCTAAAATAAATTTATAAGAATAATTATATATAATAAAATTTGAACTTGAACAACCATGAATTATGAAGCTTTAATTTTGTTATTTCAATTAAAATTGTATTTAATTTTTATATGATTGTTAATATATATTAAACATAAAAAATTTCATTCACATAGTAAATATGCTATAATTTAATGTATATATATGTTTGACAATATTAAATTTATTTAAGGATTGAGTTTTTTTTTCTTAATTATATTTGAGTTGAGTTTTTAATAAGATCTTTTGTAATTTAAAGAAGCTTGTTTCGATCCAATTATTTTTAATAATAAAATTATTTAAATTTAATTATTAAAATAGAAAATATTAATATACAATATTTATTATTTAATGTTTGAAGAGAAATAGATAAAATTAGAAAAAAAAAAGTCTTTAATCCAATTCATGAACAAATTTAATTTGAAAATTTGTAATTTATTTTGTAAAAGGAATAAAATTAAGTACCTGATAGAAAAGAGGGAGCAACTTTGGTTATAATTGTCATGGAGAAAAATGTTATGAAAGGGATGTGGGTGGAAAACATTAAAAATTACCATAATGTAATTAGTCAAAATTTCATCACATTATCATATATATATATATATGCCACAAGGGTTATTAATATGGCTGCTAGAATATTTCTTTTTTTTGCAAATATAATATTTTGTTAAGTAATTAACTTAGTTCCTTCTATTAGGTGGAGAGAAATTGGATTTCAACATAAAATATAATTTTAAGATTTAATCTATTTTTGTTGATTGAGTTTTAGTTCAATTAAAAGACTCAACCGGTATAAGTATTATTGTCAATGTAAGAGGACGTGGGTTGAGTGTGTTGAAGCATATTATATTCTTATATATAGGTTAGAAAGGGACTATAGGTAATTTTAAGCATTCTACTAAAAAAGAGTAGACATGATTTCTCAATCTCATAACTTATAATGAGATTGTTCAAAAAAACAAAATCCATTCCTTGAAATAAAATGATAAATTAAAACATGATAAAATCTGAATCGATAGTCTTTATTACTCATTAATAAATAAATTATGTAAAGTGGGAAAATAAATAAATAAATAAATTATCTATCATGCTTCTTGTACTTAACTATTAACGATCCTTATAATCCTATAATCCAATATGTGGGAAACATTCTACTTTTAGTATTATTTCTACTTTTGTCTAAATGAAATAAATTTAGTAATATTAGACGAGATAAAAAATAGTTAAAATATAATATAATGGTAAAAAAATAAGTACTTTTATATATAAAAATTAATAAATTCTCAATTTTCTTGTAAATGTAAAATATTTTAAATTTGACAAATAAACTAATTAAATAAAATTAATATAAAATAACTCGAACAAAAAATTTCCATTAAAAAAGGGAAAATAACTCAAAATTTGATGGAAGATATACATTTGGAAGTGGAGAATGTTAATCACGTTAGAATATTTATTTATTATTTTTACTTAAACCTTTCATGTAATTTTTATTTTTCAATTTTGTTGAAGTACACAAATTTAGTACTATATTTTTAAATATATTTGAAATTAGATAGATGGACTTTTTATTTATTGTGAAAGAGTTTAGAATTTTAATTATTTGGAAAATAACAATTACAGTATAAATTACAAATAATATAGAATATATGTTTAATTAACTAGAATTAGAATAAATTCAATACAAAATATAATAGATTGAATTCACCTAGGGTAAGATTTAAATCCAAAATATTCTAGTAGGAAACTCATATGACAAGTTTTTGAAATTAGATTGGTG
The DNA here is from genome assembly GCA_020496765.1 of Gossypium stocksii. Classification (NCBI taxonomy): domain Eukaryota; kingdom Viridiplantae; phylum Streptophyta; class Magnoliopsida; order Malvales; family Malvaceae; genus Gossypium; species Gossypium stocksii. The sequence continues at coordinate 81,473,113 of CM035625.1, read as the reverse complement.
GGTGAACTGGTTAGACCACCGATTCCCAGTTCAATTAGTTTGAGTCATTCAAAACAAATAAATCATCAAAAATTCAAAAAAAAAAAAAGAAACAGTTCAATCGATTTTTTTAGACTAACTCAATTGATCCATACCAGTTTATGAATCAATCAAATTTTTATCTCATCAAATTAATATTCTAATTGATTCTCAATCGAATCCATCCGACCAACTAATCAGTTCCAATTCAGACAATATTACTATACATAACATTCACTCATCATCATACTTAAATTTTAATACTTAAAATCTCAAAGCATCAATTGTCAGCACCACCAATACCTTATTAACTAGTTTGAGGGATTCTTTTAAATAAAATATAACTACAAATTATATATTAATATTAGAGTTTTTTTTTTTCCAAAATTAAAAGGTACTAATGTTATTTTGATGGGTAAAGTATATACTTTAGCTGTTAATTGTTGTATTTGAAAATAAAAGAAAATTAGTTTTTTTTTACAATTTTTTTTGTAGGTTTTGATTATATCTATTTTTTTAATACAATGCTTATAACCATTCAGTCTTTCCTCATTCCATAAATAGGAGAATAAAACGTTTCAGCGCACTCAAATCCATGTCCTCTAACACTTATATCCAAGGGAGAATCTAAGGGGTTGGCAGGGGCCCCGGCCCCCTTAAAATATAAAATTGCTATTTATTTAGGCCTTTGAGATTTTTTAAAAATTTTAAATCAGTAAATATAAAATTGTATTTCGGCCCCCCTAAAATTATAAAAATTTAATTTAATCCTTTAAAAATTATAAAGATATAGACTATAAAAAATTAAAATTTCATCAGGCTCCTATACAAAATTATTCTAGCTTCACCCCTACCTATATTAGTCAAACTAAAACTCAATCTACAATAATTTTACTTATGATCTCTTTAAATATATATACACTTCTATATTTGCTATAAATCTTTAACTTAGATAACATCATAAAATCTAGATGTGGAGAATCATACTAATTCAAGTATTCTTTTGGTTTTTTAATCCCAAAAGACGATCAAATTAAATGTATCTTATCAAAATCAAAAGCTTTAAATCTTATAAACATTTAATAATTGAATCCACTTCTAGTGAACTCATGACTCAACCGAAAGTGTTGCATTAAAAAATCTTCAATTGGAAAACACTCAAAATCTTAAGGAAAAAAATATTATTAAAATAAATTAATTTTAAAATTTTTTTTCTGTGATAAGTAAAATTAAAAAAAAAATATATATCATTTGATACCTAAACCAACAACATTATTTGACGCGATGAATAGTTAACATGTGTGCTCTAATAGGTTATATTAACCATTTAGATTAATTAAAGTTTAATCATTGTCGTTCATGCAATTGATCTTTTGATACTTGATCATTAATAATAATGATAGGTTGAAATGGAAAGTAACAATATCATTTTTATTGATACTATCAACAATGATTATGTAATGGATAACAGCCATTAAAATGTACGATTCATCCATTCTTTACTTGTAAAGGATTAGTAAGTTTAATTTCGACATATTTCTAGGAAACAAAATAATGTTGCGAATTGCTTGGCAAAGAGGGCTATTGGAGATTTAAACACGATTTGCACTTTTAGAGAGCCTCCAACGAGTGTTCAAGTATTGTTGTTGGCTGATCTTCAGCAACTCGAAACTAGAATGAACTCCCATTAGAGCTATGTTGACGTAGTTGATTTCTACTACTTTAATTCCCTCCTAAGTTCTTGTTAAGGTTTAATTATGTTAACAGCCTTTGCACTTTTTGAACTTTAGAAATTTAATCTTTTTACTTTTCTTTTCAGGGATTTAATATTTTAATTTATTTGTTTTAAAAATTAAAATCCAGTTGATAACTTGTTAATTGACTTTTTGTTAGATTTAAAAATATATTATCAATTAGAATTTGATTTTTAATTTACACATTCAGATACTAAAATGTCACATATTCAAAATTAACATAAATCTATTAACTGTGTGATGAATTAAACTTTAATTAGAATTTGATTTAAAAATATATTATCATATTCAAAATTAACATATTCAAAACTTTTTGTTAATTGACTTTTTGTTAGATTTAAAAATATATTATCAATTAGAATTTGATTTTTAATTTACACATTCAGATACTAAAATGTCACATATTCAAAATTAACATAAATCTATTAACTGTGTGATGAATTAAACTTTAATTTTTAAATTAAACAAATGGAGAAATTTAAAAAAAAAATTAAATTGACTGAATTTAGGTGAAATGAATTCCCAAATGTTAGGGTTTCTAGAAAACAATACGAGCTTTAACAAAAACACTTCCCCTTCCAATTAAGAAGAAAACAAAAGGGGGATTAGTTTAATTAAAGATTTTTCTTACTTAAATAACCCCGCAAATCTAATCTTAGTAATCTACTTTGAAAAGACATGAAGAAATAGTGAATCACAATAATCTCACACTTTTACCCCTTTCTAAAGGCAAAATTAATTATTAATTAATTAAAACATTAATTAATGCTCAAATGCTTAGCTGTTAAACAAAGGTTAAGCAGTAAAGCTCAAATCTTTAGGTAGGCTTTCAAGTTCACACCCTTTAATTTTTTTTGTGTGAGAAAATCCGTACTAATCACGTATTATTAGTGGATAATCTGGATTTAATTAAATAAAATATAGGGATAGAGTGACAAGTGGGGTGCAGATGTCACTGTTGTTACCTGTCCTAGAAAATTGGTCACATGCAGCCATTATACTTGCAAGATGAAAGGAGTAATATATATAATGATTACAATTTTCAACTATAAGTTATTGTATCGAAGAACTCTAATTAAAATCAATATAATATACAAACGGATATATAATTATAATCAATACATTCAAATAATTAATTAAAATATTTTTAACTTAAATTAGAATAAATCTCAACACATATCACACGGTGAGAATTTAAACTATAATAAAATTTGGAATGAGGTCATGCACTTACATAAATATTCATGATGAAAATTAGGGAGAAAGTATGAAGGTTGGAATTAAGTTATATATTTTTATGAGAGTTTAAATATAATTTATTATTTTAATAAATTTTATTTTTATAATTTTTCAAACGACTAAATCGTAATTTTATTATTTTTGAAGGTTAAAGTGTAATTTTATTATGTACTAAATTAATGTTTTAAAATTTTTAAAAGGCTAAAAATGATATTTTTTTTAGGTCGATGTCCGTGTCAGTCCCTTAGAGTCACCCCGTAAATTGAACTTGAATGTTCAGAAGCCCAAAACCTTTACTTTTACAAACAGTATTAAAACATTGTAATCAAATATCTTTTATTTTAAAATGATAATTCGGACCAATTTAAATTTATAAAACCCTTCATGCAAAGTTTATGAAATTATCCAAAAACTTATAAAAATTACAATAAACCACCTAAACTTAAAAAGGCTATTTAAAAAATAAAATAAAATTGTTCTTTGAAGTTGTTAATAATAATGGGATGGTCAAACACACTGGTATTGGTCCATGATTTTTCGACCTTCAAACTTGTTTGGTGGTACAATGTTGAAACTGTATTATTTTGTTTCGTATAATGCTTTAAGTTGTCAATAATTAAGACCCTTTCGGTTTTTCTTAAATAATTGAATCACTGCCAGAGGAAATATTTTTTACGAAATACTAAATATGCCCTTTTCTAATATTGATTTTTTTTTGTAATTATATTATTTGTTCTTTCGGGAAACACAAAAAATAAGTAATTATATTTTTATAATTAATCATCATTGATAATTTGTTTATATATATATATATCACGTTTAAAACATGAATTTTCTTCCACTAAATTACACATGATTCTCAACCCTATTTGAATTTTCAAACATTAAAAAATTAGATTTTGATTGAATTTTACTACTGAATTTTAATTTTAGATCTTGACAACTTTTGGTATAATTTTAGGACAATTTTTTTCAAAAGCTAAGAATAAAGTTCTATCCAATTAAAGCATAATGATATAATTCAACATTAGACCAAAATATAACAACAAAATAATTTTTAATATTTTTATTTTCTTTAATACAAAAAAAATTATAATCAAGTATAATTGAAAATCTCTATCCAAAATCTCACACCGCTGTTGTACTTCAACTAAGATAAGTGGGTTTTCCCATATCCTTTCACCCAAGTTATGAAATGTTAAACCAGTTTTTTTTATAGATATTTATCAGAATATTTAATTAATTACATCTGTTTGAGTGACTATTCAAAGATTGAATTTAAAGAGGGGGCACATGGGAATTTTCAATGCATCCAACGGCACAAATCAACGGTGTCTTTTTAGACAACAAATCTAGAACATAACACCTGTCCATGGTGACAATTCATAAAACATCAAAAAAGTTTGATTATTTTAATGAAAAATACCCAATATGGAATCCAACAAATTATATTTAATTAAGATTTAATGGAGATTACTTGGATGAATCTCCCTAGGAAGAAAGCAAATCCAACACTTGGGGAATTCTCATTGGTTACCTAGTAATTTTCATGTAAAGAAATTAGCCACCCACTTTATAATAATCACCCTTTTTTCTTCCATTTGTCCTATATATTTATATATGTATTTGAATTATTATGCTTTTTTACAAAAGCCATTTATGACTAGTGTCAATATGCATAAGCCCTAGTTTATATGTGGCATAAAGCTATGGGATTTCTGTTTCCTTTTGTCCCGTTTCAAGTCTTTAGCATCAAATAAATATATATGCTAATTGGATAAAGGTCTTCAATTAGAACATGTCACCCAATGCCTTGACATTCTCACTTGTCCCTTGCAATTCAATCATAATGACCTTAATAGCCTCATACAAATTTCAAAATTCCTTTTCTAAGTATAAAAGAAACCATGGTTGAACAAGGAATATTTGTGTTACCTATCAACTGAATACTAATTAAAGCAGGAAATTATCAAAAAAAAAAATTTCAACAAAAATCATATTTAGTTATTATATCCACTGAATCTGTGTGTATATTTTAGATATATTATTTCCAACAAAATTTTATGTAAATGTATAAATAAATTTAACTATATTTAATGTTACATAAGTATTAGATGAATGGATGAATGCTAAAATCATACATGAACTTTGATACAATTTGTAATGTTATCAATCAACATTAATTTGATGCATTTATATACATCAAATTTTAATTATGGTTCAATTTTCATATTTCACTAATCCTGTTATCTATGATGTACAATTTATTGTTAAGTCATGTGTAAATTGCTAACATATAATTTTATTACATTAAAAAATAAATAACTTTAAATTATTTTCATCTAGATTAAAAAATAAACACACTTGGGAAAAGGATTTCTTGTTTCTCCTGCGAAATTTTTTTTTAATCTAGATGAAAATAATTTAAATTTGTTTGTTTGTTTTTAACAAAATAAAATCCATGTCAGTAATTTACACATGAATTAACGGAAAATTGTGCCACATAGATAATAAGATTAATGAAATGTGAAATTTGAATCAAAATTAAAATTTAATATATATAAATACACCAAATTAAAATTAATGTATAACATTATAAATTATATAAAAAATCGTGTATAATTTTAATATTTATCTCATACGTATATTAGAGATTAACTGTACACAACAAAGAGAAAGAGAGAGGAAAAAAAAGAAAGATAGGGATGATTTTGAAAATGACTGATCATGGTAGGGTTGAAGCAAAAGGCTTCTTTAGTGCATATATAAATATGTGACACACTAAACCGAAGATGGCATAGAATTTGCTAGAAAAATAAAGGTAAAAGAGGATTCTTTTTACCTTAAAAGCATTTTTATCTTAGGTTATATAGCTTTTTTCTCTTTGTTTTTACATGTCTTGGGCACTAATGGCTAGACACTTTGGTTGGGGTATTATGGAAGAAAGCTGGAGGAAAGGTCCTTGGACAGCTGAAGAAGATAAGCTTCTTATTGAATATGTCAAGTTACATGGTGAAGGTAGATGGAACTCTGTTGCCAAGCTTGCTGGTAAGCAAAATTCATAGTCTCGAATCGGGAAATGAACGATTATAGATATTAGGATTTGGATTTTGAACCAACTTAGATTAGGTGTCGAGTTCAAACATTATAATTGCATTGAGCTAGACATGTTTTTAATGTATGAAATAAACATATATTCTTTGTTGTTTGGACAGGGTTAAAAAGGAATGGAAAGAGTTGTAGGCTAAGGTGGGTGAATTATTTAAGGCCAGACCTTAAAAGAGGCCAAATAACACCACATGAAGAGAGTATAATTCTTGAACTACATGCAAGGTGGGGAAACAGGTAAATCAATGATCTGATTCTATAAAAACTTTGGGTTTTTTTCTGTTTTGATTCGTGTAATTAAAGAACTTGAAACAAATCAATGAAACACATTCATCAGGTGGTCAACAATTGCAAGAAGCTTACCTGGAAGAACGGATAATGAGATCAAGAACTACTGGAGGACCCATTTCAAGAAAAAGCCTGATAACTCCATTAAGGCAAAAACTCGAATACTTAAAAGGCAACAATTTCAACAGCAACAGATCCTGCAACAACAGCAACAACAATATCAACAACAACAAAACCAATTAGACATGAAAAGGATCATGTCTTTGCTCGATGAAACGGAACATAAAGTTCCGTATGTGCCACAGATGATTAGGCAAGAAACTATGGGTACTACTAATTCGTACCTCAACCACAACAGCACGACGGATCAAGAACAAGGCTTCGTTTATCCCATGATAATCGATGGCAATGTTTCGAGCAGCGATACATCGAACGACGAATTTCTTTGGGACGGTTTATGGAACTTGGATGATAATTTCAATGGGAATTTCAGTGCTGCATGTGCAACGAGCAAAGCTAGTTTGCACAATTTAGTCACCCCTTTCTGCTAATTTTCTTTGATTTAACATAAATGAATAACTTTTTCATATTCAGATACGAGAGTTGGATATGGGTATGGATAGTTTTGTTTTAAGTTTTTTCATGTTACGTCGGAGATAAGTGTTTGACAAAATTACTTTAATAAAATTGAAGAATCCGAGCAACAAAGTTGTATGAAAATTTTAAACTGTTATCAATTACAAACTGTTAAATTATTACACACTCATAACGTGGGTGGACAAGTATCAGATATATTTATAAAAAATAAATGAAGTTTTAATTAGAATGCAAGTAGGGATGTTGAAAAATGGTAATATTTTAAGTTTGGATTTTATTATGGGTGTTTTTATATATATATATTTTATATAAAATATATATAATTTACTTTGTGAAACATTGATATCTCAATCATTAATTAATTGAATTAACATCCGATTGACTTATAGTACTAATATATTAATATATGGTATAGATGATCAATTTTGCTTGAAAATAATACAGCATATGCTTTTGTCATTTTATTATTATTATTTTTTGTTAAAAAAGATAAATGGTAAAAATATAATGGTGATTTTTTATTTGTGTGATTCCATGCACTTATTTAAAGTAGGTGTAAATAAGATATTAGTATTCACAAATCATTTGAGTTTGATTCGAAAAAATAAACTTAAATTCGATTATGTAATTACTGAGTCAAATTCGAGCTACTCGAGCCGAATTTGAGCGCCATGATACTCAATTCAAAAGGCTCACAAGTCTAATCAAATTCTTTTTAATATTTTATGTTATGGAATTACAATTTTACCTTTATTGTATAAAAAGAGCTTAAATACAAACGAGCTCGAGTTTGGATATGAATAAGCTTAATCAAGCTCGGATATCTTAATCATGTTTCAAGCTCAAGCTTAAATTTTGATGTCCAATCGAGTTCAAATTAAGTATCAAGCCTCGTATTCCAAATTGAGGTTGCCACTATTCAAATTTGGATTAGCTCGATTACACTTTGCAGGTTAGGCCATATATCTAATTTGACTTGTATTAAATCAAAATTTGACAATCATTTATTACTCGAATTCGTCCCATTCAAATTACTATTCATCGCATATAAAAATCTAAAATTAGAATAATTATAATAATGGAACGGACTTTTGAACTGTTCTAAACTTAATAAATTAAAGCACAAAATTTCGAAACACAATCCGACCCAACTCATGAAGAGTGACATTTTTAGAGTGCATTGAATCATTTTTAGAGTGACATACTACTAAATAATATTTGATTATTAAATTCATAGAAGGAAATTAAGATGCTTTACTGTATTTATTTTTATTGCACTTTCAAGTTCCTTTTTCTTTGTAGAAACATTCTTAAAAAAAAAGAATCAACGTTAATTTATAATATTAACATGAAGATCCTTAATTATCAGAATAATTAATCACATCTAATCCTCTTAGTGCTGGCAGATTTTGCTGCCATCAACTTAATTTAAAAACTATATCATTATTTCTTTATTTAATTAATCATAGTTATAAAGTGTATTAGATTATAATTTAGGTTTTCTTTATTTTATCAATTTACTTCACTACATAATTAACCCATATATTAAAATTTTACGTTATTCAGATTCATAGTGACTTTCGACTATTACCGCGTGTTTGATACAAATTTATTCTTTTTATTTTTTTTTCAATATTTAATCTCTCAAATATTACTACACAATATAAATATTTTAAATGAAAAATTCAATAGCATAAAATTAAAATTAAAATAAATTAAGAGGGTTAAGAGTGGAACTAGATTCTCTTTATTGTGCTTATTTCAAGCATTAAATTAATTCCCAACTTAATTCTTTAACTTGCAAGTGCGATGATAATGTCACTTAATTTGACATTCTTCCATTATGGATGCTTCTTTGTAAATTAATTATATATATTAATAATGTTTTCTATTTAGTGTTATAAAACCAATAACATTAATTTAACTCGAGAAATTTAATTAAAATAATAAAATTCCAGACTAATTGAAGAATTAAATCCATCGAAAAATTCAATTTAAAAAAAAATTCCAACCCCATCAAACTTAATACACAACATATCACTTCTATTTTTATTACTCTATAGAACACTTCTGTCTTGTCGTCATTGCTATGTTTCCCTTTAATTATTCTCTTTTTGAAGTTTTATTTTATTTTTTCACTTTTTCTGCCATCAATTAAAGCATAAATTAGTGACTTGTAAAAAAAGAACAAGATGATGAAGCATCTGGGTTTCAAGGAGTATCTACTTAGGAGGAAAAAAAAGTACAATTTGCTGATTGGATCTTTTTAGGATGATATTTATGCATTTTATTATATTATATTGATTTTTAAAATATTCATAATTTTATTTCATATTATTATGGTATGTTATATTTTAATTATATTTTTCATGCGGGGTTTTTTTATTTAAAAATTTACCTTCCATCTTAGGTCATATTCAAAGAGAAAGTTGAAGCTAGAAACAAAGTGATATGTTATTTTATTATTAATATATTAGTAGTAGTAGTAAAGCCTACGTTAAAGATTAGAAGTAGATTCTTCTTTGATTGCAGTAATCTCGTATGTTATCTTTTGTAGATTTGTCATTTTCCTCGTAAATTAAGTTAACCTTAATTCATGCATAAAAAGTAGTTAATTTTTAAAATTAACTATTTTTTATGCATGAATTAAGGTTAACTTAATTTACTAGGAAAATGAATTAGGAAATAAATTAAAAATTGAGAAATAATTCCCACCAATAATCATAAAAAGAACAAAATGAAAAGAATACAAGTAGATTACGTATAGTAAATTATTATTTTAAATAGTTCATCTAATATAAAAATTGTTAATCTATTCAAAATTTTTTGCACAAAATAAATACAATTATATGTCAACATATAAATCTAAAGCTTAAATGTAAATTTCGCCCTAAATTGCACTTTCTTTCCAAAAAAAAAAACTATATTTGTTTTCCAGTTATGTATTTTAAATTTTTTTTATTAAAAGTAATATTTAAATTATTAATTTTCTCTTAAAATATGACACCAATCAATAAAAACATAATACGTGGCATGTTTTTATTAAATATCATACATTTTTTAAGTAGAATAAAATATAAGAAATAATTTTGTTTTAAACCTAAAACTAATTATAATTGTAGATGAGTGTATATGTGGGTATTGATTGATGAAAACTTTTGGTAAGTAGTAGAATTTGTGATTACTTACTAGTTACTATCGTCTCCGACAATTGTCATCAGGGTAAATATATCTAATCTGACTAAATTGAATTGTATGTTTACGTTTTTTTTCATTCAGTTTCAAAAAGTTACAAAATGATAATTGAATTATTTGTTTTCATTTAAGTTATTAGACTGATAAAATCGTTATTGCATGGCTTTCTTTGTTTGCATAGTCTACACCTATTGAAAAAATTCCTTTTCTCCTATTCTATAACTTGGTTTTTTTTTCATGAAACAACTTTAAAGTTTACAAATTTACAAACAAAATTTCAAATATTTTTCTTCCACAATCTCTGGCACTAGCTATCAGATCAATTTGGACTTAAGGAATGCACTTCTACTCATTGATGGGTACTGATCTACAGTACCGATAATCAAGTCGTCACTTAGAGCTCATTATCCGTACTTAAAAAAAACAACTACTTAACAATCTATTTACCTAAATAAAATCTTTTCATTAGTTAAATGATCATTTTATAACTTTTTAAAATTAAGCGATCAAAATATAAATTTACTAATAATTTAGTGACATACAATTTATTTTTTCATTAAAAATAAAGGTAAAATTAAGTCAACTATAAACAAAGTGACATATTACCATCCTATGTTAAGATTTGAATATTCATTATCCTCATCTTTTCTCTCTATAAATTGCATTTTGGTACATCAAACATTAAACCTTTTATAGATAAAATCGAAACGTTTAATAGATCGAAACAGAGAAATTTTACAGTAGGTTAAATTGATTTTTTGATTTTTTTAATAGAATTAACCGAACATCGATATCACTCTGATCATAAACTCAAAACATGGATGAATTAATTTTTGCTTTTTTTTTTTTTTTTAGAGGTAAAATCTAAGGTACAAAATACTATGATCTTATTCATAATTTAAAGCATAAGATGATATGAAACATACCTACACACCGGAAAATCAAAAACTATTGGTCGCACAAAGATAATCCAAGCAGAAAGATGGCTGATTGGTTGACACTGTAGGGAACTTGAGATAGAACTAATCCACGTATGGTATTATGTTGGTTTGCATCTTTTATTCTTAAGCATACTTGTTTTTATATTTGATGCTGCTGAGGGGAGATTAACATTTGAAGAAGTTTTTGAAGTGTGGTTTGTCTAGAGTTGATTAATCCTTCAACGGGTTGGTATTGTCTCTTGTTGGGGTTTTGTCTCCCGATTTTGCTGAGAGTTTAAGTACTTAAGGTTGCCTGAAGAGGCGACAGGTTCAATAAAGTAAGAGCATATTGTCAAAACAGACCGTGCATGATGCATGATCAACTATCAATTGGATTTGATCTTCTGCACTTTGTAGGATTAGAACCCATGCCCTTCAAATGGCACTCAAGCTCCCGCAAAGTCGAGGAAAAAAACCCAATTGAAGACAATATTGACCCATTGAAAAACCCGTGAGCTCCGAACGGATCACATTTTGAAAACTTCTCAAGAAGAGGTCAGCCTCCACTCAATAGATGCATATCTGAACATTCCATGCTCACACCGGAACCTGAGTAACAACCTCAAATTCTCACTGAACCAACAACTCTTTCAAATCCTTGAGTTTCATCAATACATTTCTTCATTTCCTTCTCAGCAGGACAAGACATAGGCAATTGATGGATCCATCCCAAAGGCAACAAAGCTGCCACAAACTGCATCAAAAGTCCAACAGGCAAGCTCGTATAATCCCCACCTTTTATCCCAAGCAAAGCAGCTAATCCAACACCCCAAAACCCACCAACAAGCGACGATAAACACACCGTCGATGCTACAAACGAAGTGAAAGACCCTTCACAACCTTGAGGACACAATGTTGCCAACAACACCATAAAAGGAAGGATCTTAAACTGTGCTAGTGTTTCAGCTAAACCAGAGAAACAAAGGGTAAACAATTCATTTGATATATGAATACCCGCATTGATCTGTCTCACTAAAATAAGGTCAAACAAAACAGAAAATGCATACACAAATTGTATGCCACCAACAAGTTTTCTCATGGGGATTTGTTTCCAATGATGATCATAGATTAGGGTCAACGAAAGAAGCATCAACTGGCCTATTACTTTTGACATTCCAATCACTGAAAGGTCTAAGTTTAGACATTGAATTTGGTAGCAAAAGGTTGAACCTGACAGGATAGGAACCATTGCAATGGATGTTAGGATCCATGTTAATGGCTTGGATATAGTGTCTTCACTTATGGCAATCATAAGGCCAGACAGGTGTTTTCTAATGTTGTCTGTAATGGATTTTCCTGTTGGGGTTTGTCTGTGGGACAAACCAAGACATTCTGATGAAGAAATTGCAAGTTGAAATGATAACAAAGCTGAAAAAATGAGGAACATAGTCCTAGGTTGTAGTTTGTGTGAGAAATATCCACCTAGGAAGTTACCTAGGATCCCACCAACAGCTAAAGCCATGAAAGAATAAGATTGAAGACCTTTGATTCTGTGTTTTTGACCATGTTCTGTCACAAGAGCATCCTTTGAAACTTCTTCAATGGATGCTCCAAAGTTACTAAGAAGAACACATGCCATTAAAGAAGGTAGTGTTTGACCTGTAACTGGAATCAAAGCTAATTGCCCCCATGAAAGTATCTGCAAAAGAACTGAAACTTGGATTATATCAGTATACCATATTTTAAGCTAGTAAATTTCTCAAACATCTACTGATCTAAAAACAAGAAATATAATACTGACCTCCAATGCAAATATAAGGTATTCTATGAGGACCTGCAATATAAAAAGCATCTGAGAGGATACCATAAAGAGGCTTGGCTACCATGGGAAAATTAGCAGAGTTTTGAACAAGCTGCAATGTTGAAGGATTGAAGTTAAGATTGTGAGCCATGTGGAAATTCAAAGCCAGCCATGGGAAACACCTAAAACCTTGAACCCAATATCCCAATCCACACAAAGACAACATCGCCTGAAAACCATAATGGGATTTTGTGTTGGTCATTAGAACAGGGTTTATGAATTGGGTTTTGGGTTTTATGTCATTTTCAATAGGGTTTTGATGTTGTGAAGACCTGGATATTGATCTTAACTTTGTGCAGCTTTCATGGATTCTTGGGGTTTTGGGATTGGTCAAAAATATCGGAGTTTTAGTGGAAATTGCTGGGTAAATCATATTATTTGTAGATTAAAAAATGGAATTTTCTTGAGTTTTATTGATATACAGAGGATGAAGAAGATCAAACATATTCAAGTTATGAAGAAGAATGAACATTAAAAGGTAAAATTATAAAAGGATTTTATTGAATCTATACGTTTATATTTCATGCACGTGAATAGTTAATTATTCATATAAAAAATTAAAATCATAAAATGATGTGAATTACTTATATCAATTGATGTTTAAATACGATTTTATATATAAAATTTTACACCACAATATAATCTTTATATGTATAATTAACTTAAATTAATATTAATTTATATATTAAATTACACATTATCAAATATTTAATCCTTAATTATATTCTTGAGATATTAAGATGGGGAGGCATCGATTACGATTTAAAAAGGACGGACCACGTGCTTTGTGTCCTAAAATATGTTGGATGTATGGGGTCAAATCAAATGGATGATCGATCCAAATGCTTGATATAATCAAGTAACTATAGTAACAACACGTGTAACACTTGTTCGAAGACTCCTATGAACCGTTGGTTTTTTGGTATTTCTGTAATAAAAGAGTGGTGGTTAATTCATACGCGCGCTTGTTTCCCACGCTCCTGTTTTGCGACATTTACGGCTCCGCCCGCTGCGTGGCCAACGAGCATAGTTTAGCTACACTTGTGTTTTCAAGCATTGAAAATGGATCTAGTAATTTACTAATTTTCAACTTAAAAATAATATAAAATATGACATGAATAAAGTTTTAAATCATCTTTAATTTTAGTTCAAATTTTTATGTTTGTGCAACAATCAACTCGAATTGCTAGAAAAAAAAATATTTTCCTAAGTAACTTAATGCAATAATAATGTAAACACAATTCAAATCTGAAAATTTTAAAAAATATAGTGATAAATCAGTATAAATTTTCAGATTTGAAAACAACATGTGGATCCACCAATAAATTTAAATTATAATTAAATCTTTCATTGATTAATTATAATTTGATAATTTAAAATTATAACAAAAATTTTTACCTTTAATTTAATTTACTCGATAACATTTCATACTTAACTGACTCACTGTTTTCTATCTTACCAAAATCATATCAATCAACTAGAAAAAACTAAACCGTGAGGGGAAAAAACTTTGTTTCAATGTGTTTTTTCTTTAATCGAATGAGCTGGTTGGACAGTGGTGATATTATTCTAATCTATAAAGAGGTTATAAAATCTTATTAAATAACTTTTTAATAATTTAATGATCAATTTGTAACTTTTTAAAAATGAATTATCAAATTGTAAATTTATTAATAGTTAAATGACATTAAATATAGTTTACCCTATAATAAATAGTGTGAAATTTATATGTTTTTTTGTCTTTTAGTTAAAACAAGTATAAAACATATAAAAAAATATATTGAAATTAACCGAAATATATATTTTTTCGAAATTTTAAAAAATCATTAACAGACTTCGATCAAACTAAATTCAATCACCAACCAATTAACTGAATTAAATCAATTCGATCGGTTAATTCGATTTTAGTCGATTACCAAGTTAACTAGTCAATGGCATAAACAATAACCTTAAAATAGCCCAGTGACAATTTGTAGTTTTTTAGATTTAATTGATCAAAGTGTAAATTTAGCAGTAGTTACTAGTTAGTGACTTTGGTCTAATTTACCCTAAATAATTATATAAAAAGGGAAGAAATACGGTGAAACGGCACATCCCAAAGCATAAAACGATCTTATAAAAACAAACCAAAAACCTTCCTCTCCGATTATTATTCTAAAACCATTATTTCAGCAGACCAAAAAAAAAATTAAAGCTTCACGGTCACAGCCATGGCCACCCCTTCACCGCCGCAACGACAACAAGAAGAAAAGCAATCGGTTTCACTTTCAAAGAAAAAGAATCAAAAGAGGAAGAGAACAAAACATGACCCAGAACTCGAACGACTCGACTCACTCCCTTGGAACTCTTCTCTTCCCAACGAAGAAAAAGATGACACCTTCTCTCTCTTCATTGGCTCTGGGGACCTCGACGGAGGTTAGCCTTTATAAAAACAGCAAGATCCCATATATTATATATTTTGCTAGAATGTGTTAAGTTCTAAAACATGGATATTATTAGTTTTATTTTTTTTGTTCATTTAACTTTAGCAAGGTAGCAATATGGCTTAGTTTAAGATGATGACTGTTTTTTTGTTTGTTTGAATTTTTTTGATTTGGCTTAATATTGGCTTTGGAACTGAAGGGATGTTTGAGTTTATGGGGTTTTAGGTGCTGGAGCTTAGTATCTGTTTAGTTTTATCATTGTTGTTTTTAAGGGATTGGATTTCAAAAGGATACACTAAGTTAATCAAAGTGGTCACTTAGGATTACTTTTTGTTACTCATTTTATTTATTTCTTTGCTTTTGTCACATTTCTAAAGAACTTAAGTAACTAGTAAAGTCTTCAGATGTTATGGAATTTTGGGTTCATAGGTTTGAATTTCACGATAATCGGTTGTGCAGAAAATTCATTGCAAAGTGTCGATAACATCTGTGGCTTTTACTTTTTGTTGTGCGTGAAACAATGATGATATAAGCGTAGTAAAGGGTATGATTCGTGTAAAGTTAAACTAAGTATTTGGAAGTGTTTATGTCGCTTAAAATATTTGCTTGGAGCTATATTCTGCTAAGGGTTACTGTTGGACGGTTTGAGCTTGTTCCTATTTTGTAATTTTTTTTTTATTATAATGAATGCAGGCTTTCTTTCCCTTGAAGAGATTGATGAATCTGATTATGGTTTAGATGTGTCTGGAGCTAAGAAGAAAATTTCTAATAAAAATTCAAAATTGAAGAAACAAAAACTTGAGGAAGTCACTGAGGGCTCTCGTGAAGATGCTGAACCTGAATCCGCAGAGGGAATGGCAGAGGAGAAGAATGTGAAGGCCAAAAAAAAGAAAAAGAAGAGTAAGAAGAAAAAGGCAAAGGCTGTTCAACAAGAGGATGAGTCTGCAACTGGTTAGCGATTTAAGTATTTTGATTTTGATACACTGATTAAACTACTTGTAGTGTATTATTTGATAAAGACTTGTTTAATTAACTGATATCTTCTACTTCTAAGTCTCTTTTGCGTGTGTCGTGTGACTACATCATGCTTTATTTACCACAAGTAGATCCTTCTACGAACCTTTTTGTTGATTTCTGGGTTAACACTCAATGTGATGTGTTATGACCCCAACATAATCTTATAACTGTATTTGCAGTTATTGACAGCAAAGACGATGAGAAAGAACAGATGCTTTATGAAGATGAAGCTGAAGCTTATGCTGAATTTTATGCATGGAATGAGTTGAGACTTCACCCTCTGCTTATGAAATCAATATTTCGTCTTGGTTTCAAGGAACCTACTCCCATACAGAGAACTTGTATTCCTGCTGCTGCTCATCAGGGAAAGGTTTGTTGTCTAGATTCTTGTATGAAGTGTTTTACTGTCAATGATGATGTCCTTTTCAAAGTAATTGTAATTTGTTTATTGGATAGGATGTTATTGGTGCTGCTGAGACGGGATCTGGGAAAACACTAGCCTTTGGCCTGCCCATTTTCCAACGTCTCTTAGAAGAAAGGGAAAAAGCTGCAAACATGCTTGAGGAGAAGGGGGAAGGAGCAGGGAAGTATGCTCCAAAAGGTGTTTTACGAGCTCTTATCATTACTCCTACTAGGGAACTTACGCTCCAGGTATTAAAAATCGTCTTCTTGTTGCTTTTGTCAGCCAGTCAGTTGCTCATACGGAACACACTAACCCTTTTCAAACCATGTAGCGTCGTTGCAGTTGCATGTATGTTTGGATAAGAATAAATGGTATTTTATTTAGTCTATTAAAACCTGAATGCTGAAGCTTTATAGCTTTGGATGCGTGGACCTTGATAGCCTTAGCCTTTTTTCATAGTCCTAGCTCCATGAATTTTTTTAATGAGTTATCGTAGTTGAGAATTCTCCTGCATTTTGGTACAGAACACACTAACCCTTTTAACACCACATAGGGTCGTCTCAATTGCATGTATGTTTTACCTATTTTTGGACATTTTATTTCCTTTTTCCAGGTTACAGATCATCTTAAGGAATTTGCCAAGGATATCAATGTTAGAGTGGTTCCCATTGTTGGGGGCATGTCAGCAGAGAAACAGGAACGTCTATTAAAAACGAGGCCTGAGGTAATTGTTGGAACTCCAGGGAGATTATGGGAGCTTATGTCAGGGGGAGAAAAACATCTTGTTGAGGTTAGAAATGAAATGATTTTTTTCAAGTGCTCTACCTTTTTATGAGTTGTTAAAATCGAGCATCATTTTCACTCTACTTTTTATTGTGGCAGTTACATTCATTATCATTCTTTGTACTGGACGAGGCTGATCGGATGGTTGAAGCGGGACATTTCCGAGAGTTACAGTCCATAATTGAAATGCTCCCTATGACCAGTGGTACTACTGAAGGACAGTCTCAAAACACGCAGAATTGTGTTACGGTTTCAAGCTTATCAAGAAAAAAGAGACAAACATTTGTTTTTTCTGCAACTTTAGCACTTTCTGCTGATTTTCGCAAGAAGCTAAAGCGTGGTTCATTAAAATCCAAGCAGTCCACCGACGGGCTGAATTCGATTGAAATTCTCTCTGAGCGAGCAGGAATGAAACCCAATGCTGCAATTGTTGATTTGACAAATGCATCAATTTTAGCTAAGAACCTTGAGGAATCTTTTATTGAGTAAGCGCTTTACCTTTCTTTTGCTAGCTTTGCTCCTTTAACTCATCTACTTACAAACATTTTTTACGATTAAAGATGAAATCTGCAACTTCTAAAATTAGAACATATGTTTGAATTCTATGGTGGTCTCTTCTTGTAGCAGAATAATAATACTTATCATAAATTCTGCAGATGCAGGGAAGAAGATAAAGACGCCTATCTGTATTACATTTTGAGTATTCACGGTGAAGGGAGAACAATTGTTTTCTGTACATCAATTGCAGCTTTGCGTCATATTTCTTCAATATTGCGCATCCTTGGCATCAATGTTTCAACTCTTCATGCTCAGATGCAGCAGCGAGCTCGGTTGAAGGTTTTATTCCCCTGACTACATTTCACTTCTTTGTACATAGTCTGAAGATATTTGGGATTTCTACATCTTTTATAATTGCACATCGAATCCTATCATACCCAAGTTTTAGCCATCATTTTTGCTTGAATGTAACCCTGTCCGGTTCTCTTTTTGATGCAGGCCATTGACCGTTTTCGTGCAAATGAACATGGTATTCTTGTTGCCACTGATGTTGCAGCAAGGGGCCTTGATATTCCCGGTGTTCGAACCGTTGTCCACTATCAACTTCCTCATTCAGCAGAAGTATGTTGAAATTCGATGCCCATTAATGAGATTTCGTTAATATTCCCCTAGTCTTAAAATCTCAATATTGATTATATTTTTCCGGTTTTAGGTTTATGTCCATAGAAGTGGAAGAACTGCTAGAGCCTCTTCTGATGGGTGCAGCATTGCTCTTATCTCACCAAATGATTCCGCAAAGTTTGCCTCTCTTTGCAAATCATTTGCTAAGGTACCGTTTTGAAGGAAAATTTCCCGATTCTTCTCTAAACCTAGTTCTCGAATCAAATTTATCATCTTGTAGTTGGCTTACATGCTTTACGAGTGCATTGGATCTGTATGCAGGAAAGCATCAAACATTTTCCTTTAGAGAGCTCTTACATGCCTGAGGTCATGAAACGACTATCTCTAGCACGCCAAATTGACAAGATCTCACGGAAAGACTCCCAGGTATATAAATTTTAATCATTTAGCCATCTTACAAGCCTTGTTACAATTTAGTACCAAGTAATATTCGTGCTTGAAATGTTTTCTTTTTACCTCCTATTCATTAGTGTAATTCTAGTTGATTTTTAATTTTGCGCTTTTAATTTCTTATTCTTGATTATTTGTAAACTTATTTTGTTTTCCTGTAGGAAAGGGCAAATAAAAGCTGGTTGGAACGGAGTGCCGAGTCTTTAGAATTAGTAGTTGAGAATTACGATAGCGAGGAGGAACGAGTGAAGAATTTCAAGCAAAACAAAGCCAGCTCTAATCACTTAAAGAAGTTACAACAGGTTTTTGTTTGCTATGAATAAATAATCATTATACTCTATGTTACTCAGATTCAGGTGTATATGTCGCACATGACTATGTTCTAATTTTTCAAAGTTTTCCCATTTATTTGGAGGATAATATCCTTGGACCTATATATGAATATGTGTCAGACATAAGTGTCATATACGGGTACTTAAATGAAGAGTCAAAGCATCATAGATCATACTAAACCCTGAATTTCAACTTCACCAACTCTTTTTTGGTACAGGAGCTCAATGGATTGCTTTCACGACC
The DNA here is from genome assembly GCA_020496765.1 of Gossypium stocksii. Taxonomy (NCBI): domain Eukaryota; kingdom Viridiplantae; phylum Streptophyta; class Magnoliopsida; order Malvales; family Malvaceae; genus Gossypium; species Gossypium stocksii. Next base: position 81,453,362 of record CM035625.1, on the reverse strand, counting down.
ACTGCGCCCGAAAACATTTTCACATCGCTATCCAACTGCAGTGAGTTCTTAACATTATTGTTCGGCACTCATCAAATTCATTTCTCGGTTTAGTTGGTTACAGTTCTAAAATTTCGTTCGCCGTGTATAATTCACGTCCATTTGTTTATATTACTTGTTTCCCAGGCTGGTGTTACACATCTTATACAGCATCAATTTGAAGAATTGGCTAAGCAAAATGGAGATGACAACTTGGTTTTGGGTGAAAACAAGAGACGGAAGATGGTGGTTATCGGTCAAGATTGCGTGGAACCACTCCAGGCACTTCGGAGTGCTGGTCGTGAGGTTGTAAATTTAATGTTTTAATTTACTAGCTTAACTTTGTTCTTTCCCCGGAAACCTTCTCATACTGGAGCAGATTTATATTCATACCAATGTGCAAATCAAATGGCTGATACGAGTTATTGGATCATATCTAGCGCTGGACGTGTATTTTTCATGTTCGAAGCCATGATAGATGAACTCTCTTTTGCAATGTCTCAGGTGCACATGGATGTAAAAGAGAGGGTGGAAAAACGAAGAAATGCCGAGAGTTTGAGAAGAAAAAGGAAAGAGGAGAAGAAACGTACGGATATTTATTCTTCTGTCCTTTTTTCTTTTTCTGATTCTCGTTCGCCACACACTCTTTTTAAGAGAATGCTCTAAGCTTCTTTTTTTCTTTTGGCTATTTCATTGTATTTCCAGGTTTACGGGACCAGCGCAGAAAGCAGAAGAAACAATCTCAACGGAAAGAGTAAGGTAATGTTACTCGGGCTCGAATTTGAATGCCGGATTCGAGTATGTATCAAACACGGTTACATTTACAATTTTCTATGTTGTTTTTATATATTTATGGAACCAGATCTCCGTACCAAGTCTGTGGAATGTGTCAAACATGGGTACGGAGAAAGAATTTTGATTACTTCAAACTCGAGGTGAATGTTAGATTCGAGTATATGTCCAACAGTATTACATTTAAATTTTTGTATGTTTTTTTCATATATTTTTGAAGAAGCAAATGTCGAATTGTTATGTGAAGCTGTAAATAAACGTCAAAAAGAACCCATATTTTATTGGTAAAAAGGCTGATATTAAGCAAATTCGTTCTTTTAAAAAAGTGGTGTAATTTAATCTTGATAATTTTAAAAGTGTAATTAATGAGTGAGTAATTAATAATAATTAATCGTATGTAAATTTGATTTTTAAAATGACATATTTAGCGTCAAAAGTTTACACATTTTTATTAATTTGATCTTGCAACATTGTGTACATGCTTTAAGTTAAATTTATTAAATTTTTTAAAATAAAGACCAAAATAATAAAATATGTAAAAGTTAATGGTTAAAAATTTTAATTGACATAAGAATGCAAAAAAAGAAAAAATCGAGACTTAAATGTAATATTATACCGATCAAAATTATTCCTAGCAATAATTTAAATATCTAAAATGTGTTTTTTTTTCTTTTGCCAAACTTGTGAAAGTACTTAAATGGGTACTATTTTGGAACTTAAAAATAAGAATTTTAATCACGTAATATACGATTGTATCAAAAATAGTATAACACAAACACAACACATGAAAATATGGTTTTATGATACATGATTATGCCAAAATTTAAAGATTTTAAAAGTTAATCAATAGTTAAATTCATCAAGTTACTTATTTGTCAGTTTGATTGGTTTGTATAGTTCAATTAAATAAATTATTAAAAATTATAATTCAAAAAGAATAGGTTTAATTGTTAGTTCCACCCATTTTTTTAGTTGGTTCAACAAATCCATATCTATTTGTGGATCAACCCATCTAATGCTTCCTCTTTGTATTGGTGCCCTAATTGTTTTTCGGTCCAACAAACTAGTCCGATCCAGTTCATGGTTTGAGTTAGGTTAGGCCGGAGTTTAATTTTTAAAAAATTTCTGACCTTGGGCTCGAGTCCTGCCCGTCCACGCCCATATGAGGTTGAAAATAGTAAAACGGCTGAGCCGGGTCAACCCAAAATTGGAAATCCAAACCTATGCCCAGCCCAGAGCTGGTCGGGCTGCCCAGTGCAAAATGTAATAAACCTGGGCCCATTTAATGTCTTGGAAAAACAAAGAGGAAGTGTTCAGCCCACTTTGGTTTATCCTCAAAGAAGAACCCGATAAGGGAAGACCGAAATGAAAAGCGAAGAAAGGAGTGAAATTTGTGGGGCTGTGTGTCCATGGAAGTGCTAGCAAGCTCCTCTGCATCTTGTACATACCCTCTTTTCACTTTAGATAACCCCAACAAACCATTTTCTTTCACATTCAACCCCATCATCATTTCTCAGGTAATGTTTTTAGTCTTTTACTTGATTTATCAAGGTTTTGCATGGGAATGATTGAATTTTTTTTATCGTAATTTAGATGTTTATAGGTTGAGAAATGAGCTTTTATGGCCCTTTTTTTTTTTTTTTTGTAGTTTGGGATGGTTTTAAAGTGGGTTTTGCTTTTTTTTTAATTAAATTTGGCAGTTTATGTTTTTCATGAATTTTATTGCTTGGAAATTATTTTTATTATATGAATGCCGATACTATAATTGTAATCACAAGACTATTATTAGTTTTAATTGTTCAAGTGTACCACTCACAGGTTCATCCATGGAAATCTTTTCCTGTTAAGAAGATTGAAGCTCGATTATTGTGTCGGATTTTGTGTAAACGGACGAATCTCGACAACTCTGGAAGTTGGCGCAGCAGTACTAATGCGATTTGCAAGCACAAGTTTGTGTTTCACGCACTCTGCAGACTGAATAAAAACTTTACATCTCAGTCTGGTTTATTTGCAATAAGGCATGGGCACCTACTTAGATCCTGGAATACAAGTAGTCATCAAAAGGTGATTAGTCATTCGCAAAAGATCAGAGAACGTTTCTCGGTTGTTTTTGTTCGCTTAGTTGCTGCTATGTTGCTGGTTACTTCTGCTTCCGTTGCTCTAAGCAACACGCCCGCATGTAAGGTCTAGTTTACTTAAATTAGTCTCGTGAACCGCAAGGGTTTCTTTTGTTTAGATATTTTGTACCGAGTCCTTTTTATTTTACAGGGGCGCTTTCTGAAGAAAATCTCCTCTTTCTAGAGGCATGGAGAACGATAGACCGTGCATATATTGACAAAACTTTCAATGGACAAAGTTGGTTTCGTTACAGAGAAGATGCACTTCGAAATGAACCAATGAACAATAGAGAAGAGACATGTAAGTAGAATATAGTTTGCTGCTGCCAGATTTGTATACATACGTAAAAATGGACTGCAACCAGCTTAATATGTATCTTTGTGTTTTAACAGTTCATATTTCATATCAGTTCGTAAATGTCAACCCAATGATTCTTTCAATCTTGTAGTTGTTGTGTTAGGAAACATTATGTTCATCTGCTTGTTGCATTTTACATTTGTGTTTGAATCGTTTGTGAAGGTTAAATATTATTACCTTGTAATCTCCATTCCCACTCTTAAGTTCGATTTGCATGTTTCCTTGCAGACATGGCTATAAGAAAGATGCTTGCAACACTGAATGATCCTTTCACTAGGTTTCTAGAGCCCGAGAAGTTCAAGAGTTTGCGGGTATGGGGCTGTTTTTTTCTCTCATATCTTCACTAACTAAATTCTAGCCTGAATAACACGGTAGCTATTATTCAGCATTGAAATATTTTCATTGGTATCAGTTTCCATAAAATATGGTATATTTTCTCTGAAGGCAGTCGGGTACTCAAGGGGCTCTTACAGGTGTAGGGCTATCGATTGGTTACCCAACAGAATCTGAAGGATCACGAACTGGGCTCGTTGTTATTTCAGCTACTCCCGGAGGTCCCGCAAATCAGGCCGGCATTTCATCTGGCGATATTATCTTGGAAATAGATAATGCAAGCACGGAAAGCATGGGCATCTATGATGCAGCAGAGAGATTGCAGTAAGCGTGTTACTCTTGGGGAAGATATATCTATTCAGCAGAGCCATATAGAGATCTTTCATTCCATTTGCTTTGCTAATCTGTCGATTTATACATTCTTTTTCAGTTATTTACTGTTATGCTCGTCTTTTTGACTAAACTACAGGGGACCAGAAGGAAGTTCCGTGGAATTAACAGTTCAAACTGGACCTGAAATAAAGCACTTAGCCCTCACGTAAGTTAAGTGTTTCATTTGAATATCTTATGATGTATTTGAACTTGATATCTTAGTAACTATATCTGAAGTTCTACCAATATTAATTAATTCAGCATTCAAAAATATGCTATTGTTATTATGCATTCCAAGTTAGGTGAGCTAAAATACGAGAACATGTATTTTGTCATTTTTTCATACCTCTTTTGTGAGAGATTTAAGATTGACCCATTTTGCAATTGCAACTTTCTAGGCGAGCAAAGATTTCACTAAATCCTGTAAAATCAAGGCTATGCGAAGTTCCTGGTTCGGAAAAGAACTACCCGAAAATCGGTTATATTAAGCTAACATCATTCAACCAAAAGGCTTCCGGTAAATGGAGATATTGACTGCAAATACTCTTTCTTCTTTTTGTCGAAGATTTGGACTAAGCCATGAAATCATATATCCTATAATTTCTTAGGCGTCCATTCACACGATAAACTTTTGAATCGTTTTCTTTGCATAAACTGATAAACAACCTCCTTTTGTTTTCTTCATCCTTTTGTGCATTTTTTTCACCTTTTTCTAGTTCGGTTGTGCCTCTTTTTAGCCTCGTTAGCATCTTTCCAGCGGGGACTTCTCAGAGATACCCTTCCCATCCTTCTCTAATACATAGGATAATATCCTAAAAAATTGCATTTTACTGTAGCTGCTGTCAAGGAAGCGATCGATACTTTAAGGAGTAATAACGTTAATGCCTTTGTGTTGGACCTTCGTGATAATAGGTGATTAGCTTTCGACATGATCCGTTTTAAACTCGCCCTTAAGACAGGTTTTTCTAAAAGATTAAATTTGCTGCAGCGGTGGGCTTTTCCCTGAAGGAATCGAAACCGCCAAGATCTGGTAAGTTAAAACCATTGAAATTAAAATTTTCTTTTATCCATGTCAAGTTCATAGCACAAGTTATCATCATTTGTTTTTGTGGAACAGGTTAGACAAAGGCGTAATTGTGTATATTTGTGATAATCGTGGTGTTCGAGATATATACGACACGGATGGAAGCTCAGCAATAGCAGCTTCAGAACCCCTAGCTGTACTGGTAAGCTCGGTTTAAACAAAAGGACTTCATTTTTTACTGTTACAATGTCAAATCTATTTCTGTATGTCAGATCATGGTTTCTGTTACCCGAATTTCCATTAGGTGAACAAGGGTACTGCAAGTGCAAGTGAAATTTTAGCTGGTGCATTGAAAGATAATAAGCGTGCAGTATTGTTCGGAGAACCGACATACGGGAAAGGGTAATTTACACTTTGTTTACTTTAGTTTATATACAAGCATATCATCTTCCTATATCCTTGTAGATCCTAACTAGAGTGATCCATTCCACACCTGCAGCAAGATCCAATCGGTTTTTCAGCTATCTGATGGCTCTGGATTGGCTGTTACCGTAGCTCATTACGAGACACCTGCACATAACGATATCAACAAGGTTTATTTCTGATCTCTGTGCATCTCTCTTGTTCTTTCCCCATGACCCTTGTTTCATCTGTTCTTCCATGTAGGTTGGTGTGATCCCGGACCATCCTCTACCAAACTCATTTCCAAAGGATGATGACGGTTTTTGTGGCTGCCTTCAAGACCCTGCATCTGCTTGCTATGTTAATAATGTTCAGCTATTTAAAAGATAACAAATGCTTTCTGGGGAAGATCATTCTCTGTGCATTTGATTAAACATTCTTTGAAGGTTTAATTTAGTACAATTACTTTCGTTCTCGACTATGTTATATATGCTGGTCACCGGATTAGGGAAAAAGATCATCCGTGCCAAGATTTGAATCTGTTCTTGTTACCGCGTCATCTTTTAAGGATCGTTGTATAATCAACTGATTGAACTGAGTTTTCGGGTTTGTATAAGTGTTTTACATTGTCTTGGTATTAGAAAGAGATTCAATTGGTTGTGATTTGTATTCTTCGCTTGAATGTTTTATCAATCACAAAAAGGAATTAGAGTTTTGAAACAAACATTAAGGGGGGAAAGAATAAAACAAAACATTGAAACATGGTAAGGCAATTTACAGTCATGAAAAAGATTATAAAAAGTGAAAACTAATAAAAGAGAGTTCAATGCTTTCTTGTTTGAGGAATAACGATTAACGAGACTGAACTGAAATGCCTGAAATTGTGAGACTTAACGGTCTACCAACAATCACCCACATAAAGCATGAAAATGAAAAAGAGTAACCAATGTTAAAGGAATTTCTAATCTTTTAATGCCTTGGTTTAAATATGATCATAACGGTGGGCGTGCCGGAGTGGTTATCGGGCATGACTAGAAATCATGTGGGCTTTGCCCGCGCAGGTTCGAATCCTGCCGCTCACGCTTTTCATTTTTTAACAGTGGCCTCGTAGCCAATAAAGGTGATATTGTTTATTTACTCAAGCTATACATAAATCAAGTTGTTCTGGTAGTGCCGCCGTCGCCACCATTTGTAGGTTGCATTTCAAGCTCAGCTCTTGCTTTTCCATTTTGCTTAATTTCTGGATATGGGTAAGCTTGATTCTTCATTACTTCTTCATTCCATTGTTAATGGTGGAAGGAACCTTTCTAGTTTCCACTATTATTTTGCTCGTTATTTTAACACCGTTTCTAATCACATGGAAACTTTAAGTGAGAATTCGATGTCTTTTAGGCGAAACCCAAAAACTTATCATCGCTTCGATAATGTTGATGATGCTTTGACTTTGTTTAATGAGATGATTGAGCAGCACCCAAAGCGTTCCATTGTTGAATTCACTAAATTATTAGTAGCCCTTGTTAGAACGAGACGTTATCCCACTGTTGTTTCTCTGTGTAGCCAAATGGAATTGTTGGGAGTTTCCCATAACGATTATTCTTTCAACATCTTGATTAATTGCTTTTGTCAACTTGGTGGAATTGATTCTGGGTTTTCTGTTTTGGTCAAAATGCTGAACCTAGGTGTTAAACCTGATGTTGTTACTTTTTCCACTTTGATTAAAGGACTTTGTAAACGAAGATTTCTCAGGCGGTGAGTTTGTTTGATGAAATGATTGAAAAAGGATATCAACCTGATTTAATTGTTTACACTACAATACTGAATGGGTTGTTTTATACCAGGAATACTGATTGAGCTGTTAGGTTTCTAAGGATGATGGAAGAAAGAGGTTTTGAACCCGATATTGTAGCAGATAGCACTGTCCTTAACTTTGTAAGAAGTGCTTGCTAAAGGAGGCTCATGATCTCTTCTTCGAAATGAGAAAGCAAGGCATTAAGCCTAATGTCATTACATATACTACATTGATCAGTGCAATTTGCAAGAAGGGAGTGGTTTCTAAAGCCGAAGATATCCTTGGCACAATGAAAAAGCTAGGCATTGAGCCTAATGTTGTCACATATAGTATATTGATTGACCTGCTTTGCAAGAAGTGAATGGTTTCTAAATCTGAAGATATTGTTGGCACAATGACAAAGCAAGGCATTAAGCTTGATGTCACATATAGTATATTCATCGATGCTCTCTACAAGAAGGGAATGGTTTCTAAAGCCGAAGGTATTGTTGGCAGAATGACAAAGCAAGGCATTGAGCCTAATGTTGTCACGTATAATACATTGATTGATGTGCTTTGCAAGGACAGGATGGTTTCTAAAGCTGAATTTATTGTTGATATGATGAGAAAGCAAGGCATTGAGCCTAATGTTGTCATGTATAATACATTGATCACTGCGCTTTGCAAGAAATGTTGGTTTCTAAAGCTGAAGTTATTGTTGACATGATGAGAAAACAAGGTGTTAAACTTGATGTTGTCACATACAACACTCTTATGCATATGGTACGCTTATGCATGGTAGGTGTCAATTAGGGAGAGTTTCAACTGCATGTGAGCTTTCGAGAAAGATGCTTGCTTCTGGACAAGTTCCAGATTTGGTGACCTATTTGATTTTGCTGGATGGTTTATACAAAAGTGATGAACTTGAAGTGGCATTGAAAGTTTTTCAAGAAATGCAGAATAGTGGGTTGCAACTTGATATCATCTCTTATTCGATCCTAATTGATGGCCTGTGCAAAGCTATGCACGTCGAAGTTGCAAAGGAATTATTTCTTCAACTCTCAGTCAGTGATCTAAAACCAAACTTTTACACATATTGCACAATGATTAATGGATTGCGTAAAGAGGGATTGGCAGATGAAGCATACCGGTTGTTTAAGAGAATCGGAGATAATGATTGTTTGCCTAATAGCTGTTGTTATGATGTAATGATCTAGGGATTTCTTCGAAACAATTATACCTCAAAGGCAACAGAACATCTTACAGAAATGGTCGGTAAGGGCTTTTCTGCAGGTTTGTGCACTGCCACCTTATTTTTGGATCTCGTCTTATATGGTAAATCAATCTTGACATGACTCTCACTTGTAAATTTGAATCAATTTGCTTATAAACAACTATACTACTGTGACAAGAATTTCTGGAAATTAGAGTGAATCATAATATCTATTTTCAGTTTAGTTGATGATGTACTTCAAAGATTAAGGATGAATGAAACAAATTTTATACACCGTTTTTCACTTCTCAGATCCATGGAAAAGCTATTCTGGGACATAATCTTTTTCATCTGAAGTCAAGCTTCGAATTTCATACAAATATTGCTCATTTATTGCAGAAAACTACATATTGTTGTTGGTAATGGCTGATTAATATATCATCCCATGATTTGTAATGCTCATCTACATTAAAACACACTATTTCGACTTACATATCTATCTACTGTGAGCAAATTCGGTGACACCCTAGGCTCTACGTCGAAGGTTTAACTTTGCAGGCTGCCTTAATCTGATGTATCAGACAGATAAACAGCAAGAACCACAATTATATCAAACTTTGCAGGTTCTTAATTACCATTCTTGCTTGATGTCTGTCCCAAATCGATCTTTTCTTGCCATGACAGCTTCATATCAGACGATTCACACTCCAGCATAGGCCTGCCATCGGACGAAGGACAAGACTGGGGAACAGAGAACGACATTCTGCTAATACTTTGCCTCTTCGATGCTGAAGACTCAGCTGTCGAGCATAAGTCTTCTTCTCCTCTAGAAGTCCCTGCTTGTTTGTTGTGATTATTTGGTTTATCAGCAGGAAACCTTTCTTCTTCGACACATTTTGCTCTCTTCCTATGCAATGAACTACTATTGCCATTTTGAAATGATGGAACCCTTTGATCATTCGATGAATATGTTGGACAAGAAGAGTTCTCCTTTAGGATAACTTTTGGGATCGCGGAGGTTTCAATACCAACGGAATTGTCGAAAACCTCTTCGTTCATCCCATCTGAAGTTGCAGCCTTCGCAGCTGCTTCCATTTCCCACATTTTAAATATAGCTTCTCTCAGATGTTCTCTAGCTATATCAATATCTATTATGGGTTTCGGATAGTTCAACCCCAACTCCACACCTGCAGCTTTAAGCACGGTAGGAGGTGCATCCCAAGGATGATGGATCCACTCGGTCGGCACCCTCGCTAGCTCCGGCAGCCATTGCCTTACATATTCACCTTCAGGGTCAAATTTGGAGCCTTGAATCTGTCTCCAAAAAATCAACTTAAAATGAGGTCCGAGATTATGAAGATAACATAAATTACAAGTTACCATGAATTATAGATTGTATGGCCTCGAAATGGAAGGTATTGGAATTACTTGCTGTAATCAGTATATGCAGTTAATAAGGTTTTTTGGGAACTCGACGCACCTCTGGACTGTCTAATCGTTCTAGCTCGTGACCATCCGGTAAGCTCCCAGAGATGTACTGCCAACCAAGAATATCGCATTCTAAATCTGCATCCAAAAGTGTGTCCCAGAAGTACTTCATTCCCCATCTCCATGGAAGAAGAAGAAACTTCACCGCGAAACTCGAAACAATCACTCGTATTCTGTTGTGTATCCAACCAGTTGCCCAAAGCTCCCTCATTCCAGCATCCACCAACGGATATCCGGTCCGACCTTGTCTCCAAGCCTTAAAACGGTTCACATCAGCATTCCAAGGGAAATACTTCAAGTTGCTCAACAACGGTCTCTCATGAGTGAATGGAAAGTTGAAAGTAAGGTACCGGGAATATTCTCTAAGCCCAACAGCCTTCAGAAAAAGTGTCACACTCTCTTCCCCTTGAGAATTCTGTTCTCTTTGCCATAGTAACTGTTTCATCCTTGCACTCTGGAAAACTTTCCTCACACTTAGCTCCCCGAAATGAAGATACGGAGACAAAAGTGATGTGGAGTTGCCCGCAACCTTAAGCCTACTTCTTGAATAGTCCCATAGATTATGTTGAACAAACTCCGTTATAGCCTTATCGGCGCTGCCCCAACCTGGAGACCACGCTCTTCCTAACAATGCATTGCTAGCTTTTTCTGTTTCGTTTTCGAGGCCCAAATCTTCAATAGAGCACCTTTCTACTGTTCCTGTCACTGACAAGGAAAGAATACAGCAAACTAGTTACTCATCTTGCAACATACAGGTGTATATATACATGTACATATAGTAATTTCTTCAAGGAAGATGAATGTTGTAAGAAGATTAGGATGATCTGGTGACCATATAAATCATCATTTAGAACGAACCATACCCGATTACATGTTATTGTGTTTAAAATTACCTGCAACTGCGACCAATCTCCATGGGGGAAGAAGAGAAATGGGTTCCATTTGCATGTTCAAACACTTATCCCAATATGCATCGAAGGTCGTAAAAGCTTGCCCTTTCTCATCATATATCTCCCATGGTTCATATAACAAATCTCCATTATAGCTTTGCACGGAAATCCCGGCCTGTGCAAGTTTCTCTTTGATGTTATGATCTCGAACAAGCGAAACCGGATCTGGGAAAGAACAGCAAAAGCGTAAGACCAGGAACTGGAACTCGAAATTGTTTTCTAGAAGCATGTCATCAAACACCTACCAGAGGAATCAGAAACCTACCATAAAGATGGTTAAACACGAGTTTAGTCGCTCCGGTAGCGTTGATGCAATCTAAAAGAGCTGAAAGGGTACTATGGGTCTTAATCAACACAAGTTCAGCACCAAGAGACTTCAAAGACTGTTCCAAATGAGCAAGAGATTGCTTCAACCACCATCGCGATACTCGACCTGGATAGAACTGTTCTTCCTCTTTAGGACACCATATATAAACCGGGAAAACGCTGCCATCCCTAGCGGCGGCGGCTAAAGCAGGATTGTCATCAATTCTAAGATCTCTCCTGAACCAAACTATTGTCTTACTGCTACTACTCATGTTTTCCGCTGAGACCGAAGGGACCGAAGTGTTCGAATTCATAAAAGAAACCCCTATATCTTTCCTTCAATCCAAAACATGAACATCAACAAAGTTCTGAAAATGCCACTCACAAAACCCTGATTCTATGTATCCAGGATATTCAACCAAATCCCTAATTTCCGCCAATCAAAACACCAAAAAGGTTTACAAAATATCCCTAAAATCCATGACCTTTGATGCAGACCTCCATAAGCAACTATCAGAACCTCTTCAATGGCATACAGTGAAAAAAGCAGAACAGATTCAAGACCGCAAAAAGAAAGGAAAAGAAATAAGAGTTATCTCCAAACAAGGACAACTAAAACACACAACACGGGTTTTGTCTATCATTTAAGACCAAACTGAAATAAATTAATAGATAATTGAAGAAACACCCATTTTTACCCTGTGAAGGTAGAAGCTTTAAAAGATAAACTTTAGCAAAAACAGACAAGGTAAATTGATGATGTCTTTGTTCATTACTTACAGTGCATTATTGTAGAATGACATTTTCCTTTGAACAAAGTGAATTTACCCAATGTCTTTATGCCAAAGGAGATACTTGTGGATCCCTGTATGTGTCAAGTTCACGTGGGGGACCCAATATAAATATATTGATAGTGGTGGGAGACATATCTTGTCTGCTTTGTGGATCCACTGTAAACTTCTTACAAGATAACGCTTTTTTTAAGTATCGAATACTTCAATAAAAATGAAAAATTCAAGATCTTTCGAGATGATCCTGCATTGAAAACATGCAGGTAAGTGGAGCTTAAACATAAGTAAAAGCAATATAGAGTTTTTTTTATTAAGAATCGGAATATATTTTGTTTATTTTATTTAAAAGTTTTTAGTAATTTAATTTTTATATATTAAATTAGAGAGTAAATTAGTTATTACATTAAAAATTTTATTCATTTTTACTATTAAAAATTAATGTTGCTAACATATAGGTATCAATTTTTAACAATTGAAATGGATGGATTTTTAATAAAAATGACAAATTTATTCTTTAATCTAATATATATAAATTATTATTTTTGAATAAAAAAGATAATATATAATCTAATTCTTAGTATAATGATCTCTATGATTCGTTTTACCGACTTATTTTTTTCACTTGGATCATACTAGAAGCTAAGACAGTTGAGAACCTCAAACACCAATCTTAATTTTCCAACCCTTTTTTTGTCATGACATGAATAGAAAAACTTGCTTATTTGGCCTCTCACCATCAGATTTGCCATTATTGTCTGTATCATTGCATGTGATTAACATTACATCTCCATTGTAGCAAAGTTGAGAAGTCAAGGTTGTGACAAATTTATCCCAAAGATCTGCAATAAATTAGGTTCTCCAACTATAACTCAGCGACTTTTTGGCCATCTTTGTGGACTTTCAAGGCACAATTAGCTTTGGACTATCGGATATAATATCTAAAAATTTATTTATTTGAAAGATGGTATATATTTGATATCATAAATAACCTTTCTTTTTATTAGGTAGAATGGTTGTTTCCAACTACAAGAACTCTACAAATAAAACAAATGCAGTGAAAATAATATCTGGTGAAAGATTTTGTGACTAAAGATGTAACATTCCTAACCCATATTCATGGTAGGAATAGGGTTTTAGAGTATTACCGATTAAACAGATATAAATTTCAAAACATTTCATATCATATGATATTCAAGTCAAAATCAATCAAACTCATACATATTGTCCCTTATTTGAGCCCTCAAGGACCAAAATACGTATTAGAAATAAATCGGGACTAATTTGGAAACTCAGAATTTTTCGTGAAATATTAAAAAATTTTAAAGCTGCAAGGTTCATTTGGCCGTGTGGTCAAGCTATGTGACTCACACGATCAAGAGACATGCCTGTGTCTTAAGCCGTGTAACTCTCTATGTAACGCCCCAAATTTTGGGCCTAGAAGAATTAGGCCTCGGGCATGGGTATGTTACATTTAGAGAGTAAGATAGCGGCTCAGATTACATGTTTGGCACTGTTAGAATATTAATTTCAAGGTATTACAAGGGTTATTTGAAGTATTAGGGATAGGGAAGACCATAGGGAAAATTTTAATTTTTGCTTTAGTGGAACCCTAGCCTCAGGTTTTAGACCTCTTAAACAAATTAAGGGGAAAATAAGACACAGTTGGGCATGTGGCTCTGTGGCAAGGTGGCGCTACATGGGGAGTTATAAGGTGGCGTTACTATCAGGGAAGGAGGTCCAAGGTTCGAGGCTTAAGAGTGGTGAACTTAGGGACTTTATTTTTGCACATGAAAGGAAGGTAGTGGCGCTTGGAGATTGAGAGAGGGGAGGTGATGGTGCCGAATGGGACTTTAGATAAAGCTAGAATTGGCTGTGGTCTATTTAAGAGTGTGCCGAATTCTCTTGAGGGTTCTTTGGTTTTGCCGAATTCATTCCATTGCCAACCTCTCTTCTCCCTTTTCATTCTTTTACTGAAATTCCATTGCGTTTCTTTTTCTCTCAAAAGCCTAATATCATCATTAATTCCTTGAAAGCCGAATACCATCCTTAAAATTCGAATACTCATATCCCCTTTGCCGATTTCTTTCCTTAATCTCTTAAAAGCCGAATACTCATATTCCCATTGCTGATTTCTTTTGCTTTCCTCCATCACAAATATGTTTTTGCCATTTACTACCCTTAATCAATATTTTAAAAGTCGATTGCACACTCAGTAGATATCTAGGTCGCAAGATTAGAGACTAGTTTCGGTAAGTACTTAGTTAACCATCTTTTAGTGCGTTTTGGTAAAAGCCGAAGGGCTATCTAATCTTTTTCTTGTCGTTAACCCTGTATTAACAAGGGGTAGGGTTCAAAGATTTCAAGCGTGGTAAGGATCTCTAGCAAGTGGTAAGTGTACTTGTTCCCAATTTCGGATTAGTAGATGGTCGATTCTAAGTATGGTTTATAGGGGTGACTCGTATGGAATAGGAGTCACTTGATGTTGATAGTATATATGTTGATGCAGATCTAGAGGATATTCGGGAATAGTAGTTAAGAATGGGCCTTTAAAACTAGTGGTACACGGTAAGGCTACGGTAAGACTTCGGTTTTTGGTAAAAGTTGTGATTAAGTATGGAATTGATTCGATGATGGTATTAATTGTAGGTTGAGGCTGAGGATAGTGTAGCGCGGGTCATTAACCAGGTGTGTACATACATTTCACACACGACCAATCGGCAAAAGCTGAAATTCTGAAATGTCGAAAAGCTGAAAAGCCAAAAGGATGGTGCCGGCAATCACACGACTGTGCGAACACTCGTGTAGAGATACTGATACGATTATCGAGACCTAGAGAGCGATCTCATGGTCTCGGGCCATTGTATGGCCAACCGGGCCAGACCGGGCTAAATGGGCCTGCCGAGCTTGTGGGCCCAAATTGGTAAAGTTGTTATGTGAAATTGTATGATGGATTGATATGGATGACTGTATGATTTGATTATGATCGGGCCTAATGGGCTACATAAGCATGATTGGGCTTAATGGGCTTTATGAACATGACTGGGCTTAGTGGGCCTTATGGGATTGTAGAAATGCATGCTAGGGTTTTAATTGACTTTAGGCCTAGTTCTGATGAATTCTCGATTGCATAAGACTTAATTAAATAATCAAACATGTCCGTGGACAAGTTGTTAGGCTAAGGTGTGGCAATGGATGTGTGCATGTCTAGGATTGGATCTAGGAAGAGCTTGGTACTTAAGCGATCCGAATGACCCACCTCCTCTTCTCTTGAATCCTACCTGGTGCATAGCGTCCGTTCACTTTAGCCGCGATGATTTGTTGATGGGCTAAAGTTCATAACTAAAACCTGTACTATTAGGATTATGAAAATACCCCTGTAGGGTAGAATTACTAAAACGCCCCTGTAGGGTAGAATTACTAAAATGCCCCTATAGGGTAGAATTACTAAAATGCCCCTGTAGAGTAGTACTACTAAAATGCCCTCGTAGGGTAGAATTACCGAAACACCCTTGTAAGGTAGAAATTACCAAAATACCCCTGGGTAGTGAAATGACTAAAATACCCCTAAGTGCTTAATGTGTGATAATATGTATGTTGCATTCATGAAATGTATGTTGCACTTGGGTGGGTTTAATTGAACGGAGAAAGATATGTGAGTAGGGGTGTTCATTCGGTTAACCGACCGGTTAACCGACCCGAAATTATATTAACCGAATTAACCGACCTTTTAAAATTTTTAACCGTTAACCGAACCGAAATTTTTTTAAAAAAAATTAACCGACACGAAATTTTTTCGGTTAATTCGGTCGGTTAACCGAATTAACTGAAGTTTTTTGTTTTTAACTTTTAGTTAAAAATTAACCGAATTAACCGAGTTAACCGAATTAACCGATTAACCGAATTAACCAAATTAACCGAATTAACCGATTAACCGAATTAACCGAATTAACCGATTAACCGAATTAAATCACTACATATTAAAAATATTACATAAGTCTTTGAATCACTACATAATTAAAAACATTATATAAGTCTTTGAATCACTACATAATTAAAAACATTTATTTATTAAATTATTTATTTATTTGTAATTTCTATCATTGGGTTTTAGTTTTAGTTTTAGATTTTTATTTTTATTTTTATTTTTATTAAATTATTTATTTATTTGTAATTTCTATTATTGGGTTGGGTTGGGTTGGATAATTGGGTTAGGTAATTGGGTAGTTGGGTTTGGGTTTGGGTTGGGTTTAGGTAAATAAAAAGCCTATTTATATATTTTATTTATTATTTTTAATTTTTTCGGTTAAACCGAAAAATTTCGGTTAACCGACCGGTTTCGAACCGAATTAACCGTTAACCGAAAATTTAAAAAATAATTAACCGACCCCCGACCGAAAAAATTCGGTTAACCGACCGATTAACCGAATTCGGTCGGTTAACCGAATTTTTTCGGTTTTACCCGAATTTTGCACACCCCTATATGTGAGGATCGCATAGTCGCTTGACGACCATGG
This sequence comes from Gossypium stocksii, assembly GCA_020496765.1. Classification (NCBI taxonomy): domain Eukaryota; kingdom Viridiplantae; phylum Streptophyta; class Magnoliopsida; order Malvales; family Malvaceae; genus Gossypium; species Gossypium stocksii. The sequence goes on along the minus strand of CM035625.1, from coordinate 81,436,916 downwards.
ATCCACCGGTGGCTTTAAGCCCAAAATGTGAATAGTAGCTTTGCTGCAACGTTTGAGTAGTGCCACTATTGGTGCTACCTTTGGAGTGTAGGGATAGGTGGGTTGATATTTATATCCCCACTGGAGTGTAGGGTTGGAAGGGAAATGGAGTGCAGTGTTGGATTTGGGATGGGTGCATTGCATTCATGTGAAACTGATGTGATTTGAGGTCAATGTGGGCTAAGGCCCAAGACCACCGATATTGTCAGGGCTTAGGCCCAATGTGATATTTGTATATTGAATTGATTTGATTGCCAAGGGTCGTACACACTAAGTTGCGAAACTCACACCCTTTAATTTAATGTTTTAGGTAACCCTCAGTAGCCGGCTTGACGTGGGTGAAGACTCAGAGATGGCCACACTGCAAGCTGCTTAGAAGTTTTAAATTAGTTTCGAATTTCTTTAGTTTAATTACTTTATTTTCATTTGATGTAATAAGGCCTTGTATCTCCGAATTGATTGTACATTGGGTTTATTATTGTTTCAACTGCCGAATCATCAAACCTAAATAAATTTCTCAAATTAAACGTCGTTTTTTTAAAGTAACTTTATCATATTGACGTTTTTAATTAAACATGGGCCTTCATTATGACTTAACAAGTATTTTGAATTTCTAAATCACAAGCTTAAGTTTTTAATCAAATGACTCTTCTATCGAACATGTTTTTAATTGAACAAAGTCATTTTTTAACCAAGCAACTTTTCCACTAAACATAATGTTAGCTAAACAAAGTTGTTTTGAAATAACCTCTTTGATGTGACATTGCCGGATTCGGCCATAACGTCTGGACCGAGTCTGGGGTGTTACACTCTAACTTGGGTCATACGGCTAAATTACACGCCCGTGTGCCAGACCGTGTACCTTTTCGAAATGGCCTCGCACACCCATGTGCTACCCATATGTCTCATACGGCCCATTCACATGCTCTTGTGTCTGGCCGCGTGTTCTTAAAATGTACCTTAAACAATAAGTTTACCATTCCTTGCAAGTTTGAACAATAAGCAACTCAAAAATTATTTATTTAACCAATTCAAAATACAATCAAACATGTCCAAAACATGTCAAAACAATCATCCTAGGTGCCTAACTAATGTACCTTCATTGGTACAACAATTATATCATTAAATCATATCATCAATTTGTCATTCAAATTCAAATTATAAACATACCTAATTTAATTCATTCTACTTAGCTTATGAGCACTTAATCGCCCAATTAATATGCCAAAATAAAACTTCAAATACAAACACATGTATATATATACCAAGCCAATATTAACCTTATAATTTTATTTACATTTAGTCCATAAAATAATTATTAATTAGACACTCTAGGTACATGCCAACATATTTCAAAAGGATAAACATCACCATGTTTGAGTTCGGGATCGTTGTTGGATGCTAAATTGGCGATCAAAATTAGTACTTAGCTTGCACACGAAAAACAAAACCATACGCTGAGTAAAAACTCAGTGATATTTCTATAATCTGAATATCTAAAGACAAGATAATATAATATGCATATTTTAATTATAAGTACAATTGAATATTAAAAACCATATTTATTCATATCATACTCAATTATCATAATTTGCTATATAATAGCTTTCTACATTATGATACGTATATCATTCAATATCAATCATAGTGTCATTTCATTTAATTATTCCTATTAACATGACTCGAACTTGAACGGATACACGGATCCAACCAAAACACCCCAATTTGGCACCAAATGCCTCATCAGATAATTCGAAGTAATAATTTGACACCCAATGTCTCATCAGTTAAACCGAAGTAAATTGGCACCTAGTGCCTCATTGAATATATTGGAAGTAATAATTTGACACTCAGTGTCTCATCAACTCGAAGTCAAAGAAATCTCTGAACTTTTCCAATCCTATGGCATGCCATGTAACACCCTATACCCGAGACCGTCGCCGGAATCAAGTATAGAGCATTACCGGACTTGACGAAACTTTACAGAACTTGATCGGAAATGAATATAAAATATTGTGTAATTTATTGTATAAACGTTCATATTAACTATTTTCGGACTAACTACATACATCTCGGATGGTTAGGATTCGAATCCTAACAAGTCGTGACTTAGAAAATTTTTCATGAAAAAAAAAAGCATCGTCACACACGCCCGTGTGACTTTTAGCACGGCCGTGTTGTTAAACCGTGTGGCTTTCACACGCCCATGCTAGGAACCGTGGAACATTCTGACTTACCCGACACGGCCACAAGCTATTTCGCACGCCCGTGGAGTCAGGCCGTGTGCTTCCCACGGCTATGGCACGTCCGTGTGCTTAGCCTGTGGAAAAATCTGTCAAATTCTACACGGTCTGGTCACACGCCCGTGTAACTAACCACTCAGGCCGTGTGAGGCTATCTACCAAGCCTTGGCCCTCCTGCAGTTAAATACACAATTCATATCCCACTCATTTTCATATAACACTAACCCAATTGACATTCATTTCATTACAAACATTGTACAATACATAAGAACTATATTTGTATTCAAAACATAAAAAAAATTTACAAGTGACTCATACTAAACCTAGTACATGCCACAATATCAAAAGATAGATACATCACCACAAATTGGAGCTGAGATCGGGATTAACTTGGATGCTTGACTGAACCTCAATTTTACCTAACCTGCGCACGGAAACAACCGTACGCTGAGTATGGGAATACTCAGTAGTATTACCATAATTCAAATTATACAATAACTTATATACATTAAGTTATATTTCAATTACTTAATAATTATTTCACACTTTTAATCAAATTACTTAATAATTATAAGCCTTATTTCAAACTTGTATTTCATGAAACTTATACATTAGATCACTACCCAAATTTCATTGAATTTTTCACATCTCATTTCATTAGCTCATTTCATATCATATATAATTCACTAAATTTTTATCACTTTATTCAATATTAGTTTTATTGCAATTTAGGTTTACCAAAGCCTTATCTCCACCATAACAATTTCACTAATTGTTTTCATAAATCATCACTTTGCTTTAATCAATTCTTGCACATTTAGTGCATAATCCAAAATATCATATTTCAATTTCATTTTCACATACCAAATTCACACTCAATTATATAATCCGATTATACGATTCTTTTCAATTAAATTCTCTTATTATTTATTTATATAAATTTCACACAAATTATGGACTTTAATTTCATTTCTCAATCTCATATAATATTTCAATTCATAATCCAACTTTGAACACTTCATGAATCTTTAATTTAAGCATTCAATCTCATAGCACAAATCTCATTTTATATTTCATATCTTAAATTCACTTTCTTATTTCTTTTAATAGCTCAATCATATTCATTCAGAATTTATCATTTCACTTATTTACCCCTATTAACTCGACTCGGACCCTGGCGGATACACGGATCTAATTAAACATATCAGAATGGCGACCAACGCCTCATCGGATAGTTCGAAGTAAAGTGGCTACCAAAGCCTCATCGGATAGCTCGAAGTAATTCTATGGCACACCTAGTACCTCATCGGCATAGCCGAAGTAAAGTGGCTACCAAAGCCTCATCGAAACTATCCGAAGCAAATCTATGGCACACCAAGTACCTCATCGGCATAGCCGAAGCAAAGTGGCTACCAAAGCCTCATCGAAACTATCCGAAGCAAATCTATGGCACACCAAGTGCCTCATCGACTCGAGGTCGAAGAATCTCTGAACTGTTCCTATCCTATGGCATGCCAACTATATCCACTAAGCCCGACTAGTTAATAGGGTATCGGAATCACTTATTCATTTTACTTCCACTTTCAACTGAATCACAATCATTCGGATTCAAGTTCAAATTCACATATTCACATTATTTACTTCCAAGTCACATTTCAACTCAATCACATTCAATTCAATTTGATTCAATTCAAAGGCATTCCAATCACAATTCCTCATGTATTCAATTCAATACATTTCCACTTTCCAATCAATGTTTTATCAAATGCTTATATATGTTCATACTTCATTTCAATATTATTCAATTTATAATTTCTAATGTTCACATTCATATCAATTTCTCAATCCAACATATATAATTCAATACCACATTAATTCTTCTCATTCAAACCATATTATCAGAAATTTCCATTTAATTCACACACAATTTATTCTTTTACTTACCTCAATTTGCTTATTATATACATATCAATTTAAAAATTAACAAATAATCAAATTTGAATTATAGTAATACTAACCTGGATTTCTCGTTTTTACTCCCCATTTGTTTCTCTCTTTTCCTTCCTTGCTCGATGTCTCGAATTCTTTATTTACTACGGCAATAATAATAATTTACATTATTGATTATAGCATTAAAATTTAAATAATTAAACTTTTATTCAATTCCCATTCTTCCTCTTCATTCTACTTTCTTTTTACACAATCCTACTATATATTCTTTTAAAGCTGTCTACCCGCGCAACAGTCACTAAATTATTTATATCTGGAACTACGAAACTCCAAATCAAGTTCCGTTAATTTTCCCTGAAACTAGACTCATGTACCTTTCTACCATAAAATTTTCAGAATTTTTAGTTTTGCCAATTAATACAGTTTATTCCTCAAAGTTACCCCTGATTCACTGCCTGACAGTTCCGACCCTCCTGTACTAAAGGTCAATTACCTCATAGCTCAGGACTCGAATAATGTTCTCGTCTATTTCTCTTGAAACTAGACTCACCGAGGATTCTAAACATATAAATTAAAACTCATAACTATTTTTGTACAATTTTTAATGATTTTATCAAAACAGAACAGGGGATTTCGGAGTCATCCTGAACCAGTTTTACAAAAATATAAATATCTCAATCTACAGACTTTCTTTGCTTGTTATGTTTCTTTTATCTAAAAATAGACTCAGCAAGCTTTAATTTCATATCTTATTCACCCTTTAATTCGGTTCCTACAATTTTTAGTGATTTTTCAAAGTTAAACTTATGTTGCTGCCCAAAACTGTTTTCTTATAACTTATTAAATCATTTATCTAATTCTAACTTAAAATTCTTTCAATTAAACCCCTAATTCATTTTCTAATTCAACATAAACCATATTCAAAACCTTAAAACTTCAAAGACCTCAACTTAAACTCATCAAAACTTTATTCTAAAGCTTATAAAACATCAAAATTAAAAGGAAATGGCCTAATTGACTTACCAATTAAACTTTAAAGCTTCAAACCTTGAATTTTCCCTTTTCTTTCTTTCCTTTCTTTTTCTCCTTCTTTCTCCCCTGTTTCACGTTTGCCTATTCTGTTTCTTTCTTTTTATTTTCCTTCTTTTCTTTGTTTTTGTTTTATGTTTTATATCATATATATATATATATATATTAGTTTATAATAATAATTGTTATTATAAAAATCTATTCAATAACCAATATTTTAATTACACTTGTACACACACATTTTATTACACATGTATTTTATCAATACCACCCATTTGTTTTATTTTAATTTATTTCATAATTTAATTAATACAATTTATAATTTAATAATAAATAACAATAAATATCTTATTTGGTATCAAATACTAATATTACAATTGTACACACTTATATTTTCACATTTGTGCCAATGAATTTATTACAAATGACATTATTTAATTTATTTATTAAATAAGAATATTTAATATAAAACCATAATTAATAATACAAATAATAAATACTAAAATCTAAGAAAAATCTTAGATTTTTCTAAGTTTGCCGCCTCAACTATTGCCAAATGGCATATTTTCCATTTTGGCCCCTTATAATTTCTATCAATCTACAATTAGGCTTTTATCTCTTATTCAATTTAGTCCTTTTTCCTAATTGCTCTCAATTAAGCTAAATTTACTTAATCAAAATCTAATTAAACACACGACTAAATTCATAAATAATTTTTGATAAATATTTACGAGTCCGTTTACTGAAACAAAGATCCGATAATTTACTTTCCGGTACCTGTGCTTTTGAGGTCGTTACATGCCATCTATATCCAACTCAGCCCAATATATTTAATAGGGTTTCAATTCACTTTCCAATACAACAAATATCCAATATCATATTTGCACATATATATTTATATATATATCAATTCAATTCAATTTAATCAACTTTAAATCAATTCAATAAATTCATCACATACTAAATCAATCCATTTCAATTGCAAAAACACAATAATTCTCTCCTCAACACTTACCATATACATTAAATTGAATTATAACAATTAACAACTAAATTCAGATTATAGAAATACAAACCAAAAATTTCGAGCTACTCATTTTTTACTTTATCTTTCCCTTTTTCAATCGAGTGTTCTGGTACGATGTTAGCTACAGAATTAAAACAATTAAAAAAATCATCAATTCAACACAATTCAGTTTCATATTGAATATTTAATTTTTTTTACTCAAATATTACCTAAATTTCAATTTAGTCCCTAAACCGAGACTAACTTTTATTCTTCACATTCAATTCTTATATTTTCATGCAAATTCCACTTTAAACTAAATTTAACTTCCTATTTTCGCATAAATTCCTAAATTTTGATTTCAGAATTTAGTCCCTAATACACAAAATTTACAATTTATTCTACAATTCAATCCTTTTTCATTTCTAGCTTAAAAGTTTATCAATTTAATCCCCAATACTAAAATTATTCAACATAAACAACACTTAAAAACTCAATAATTTTAAAATTTTGACATGAATAAGGTAGTATTTAACACTAAAATTCCAAAAATATAAAAATTATAAAAAAAAAAACTAAATTGACTAATTAATTGAACTTGGAACTTTAAAACCCTAGTTTTTCCTTCCTTCTTTCTTTCCTTTTTCTTTCTCTTTTTCCTTCTATTTCGTTTCTATCTTTGTTCTTTTTCTTTCATTTGTTTGTTTTATTATAATATAATATAATATACTTAATTCTTAAGGTTTATTTTACAATATAGATATATAATAAATTCAAAAAAAATCTACCTCGTCTCTTCAAAAAATGACATAATTACTTCTTTAGTCCTTTTAATTTTCTTTAGTCTATAGTTTAACTTTCACCCTTCATGCAATTTAATTTTTTTACCTAATTACTCTTAATTCATGCGAATTCACCTAACTAAAACCTAATTAACCATACAACTAACTTGGTAAAATATTTTTAATAAATATTTACGAATCTGATTTATAGAAAACAGTCTCGAAAATATATTTTCAACACCTGTAATGATCGGATTGTTACAGGAGATTATTATTTATATATATCAACAGCTCATATAAAAGTACAAAACTTTAATAGCAAGAGGCATAGATGATCATCATGACAAGTGATTGAAATGAAAATTTTCATTAATGAAAGGTCAAACTATTCAACAATAACACATCAATTGTCACCTCAGAAGCATCATGTGGAATGAGGAGCATAAAGTCCCGACATGTTTTGAACACCCTGAGCTCCTAATCAGCCTTCCTAGGTGTTATTTAACAATAATTAAACACCGGAGTTTCCTAAACATGTGGCATTGATGACGGGAATTCAACACTTTTAACTTGCACGCCCTCTAATCAACTCGAGATCCATCTCAGTCGGGTCAGTTGCCTGGATTTCGTAATGAATGCCCTCTAATTCCCTTATGAACCTTTCCTTGGATGTTGCATACAGCATCTTGGCACGGATCCTTGAAACAGACGGTGACCTGCAGAAGAACATAGAGAGACTCTTACAATTCCATAAAAGCATCTACTGTCGATGGCAAAGCGGATATAGTTGACTCAATATTGTATGATAAGCAAGTAATGCACCAGAAAACAGGACTATCAATACAGCATCATGTAATCATACACAACAATCTTTGCTCATGTTTAGAGTAAAAACCATCACCAAATCAACTCAACTCCAAAGTTTAATTTAACTAAATATCTTGCACCTTTGATGAAAATCCAATATGAACATAGTTTAATTTTGGATGGAACCCGAAGACAAAACTTCATTCTCTAATGATGTATTCTTAAAGTCACATATAAACACAAGTGTAGCATGTCAAGCATAACTTGACATCCATGGATTCAATCATCACTAACATTTGTCCCTACTGCATCATCCATAAATTGTAAGGGTTTATAATCTAGCAATCCTAAGACAATCCAATAGGATCGTATGAACGAGACGTAAACGATCAAAACAACCAATTTTCAAACAATAAAGCAATTATGATACATGGGAAAAGGATTATAATCTTTTTCCACCCATAATTGCATCCATCTTCAACGCAGTTGCACCATGCGATGAGGATAATAACAGTGCTCACATAATTGACTTATTCTACAATCGAAAGAGACACTAACCATGCAATAAAAAAGATCTTGCTCTTCTGACAATTCTCGGAAGTCACAAAATCAACGTCGTAAACTGCATAGCGGCAATCAGTCTCAGGCAATGAAGCAGTGAAATCATCATAGTTCTCGGATGGACCTCCCGTTTTTTCAACTACTACCTCCTTTTTCTTCTCATCGATCTTAAAGATCATGTATCGAAACACCTTCTTTCTTTGCAGCTCCAGGTAAGTGCTTTTGCTGTGATCAGCCACTGTCATGCCAGATGATGCATTTGTCTGAAAAACCAGAAACAAAAAGCTCAATCTTCAATGCTTACTCCAAACAAATTGACTAATTATCAACCTTTTAATATTAATAACATAACCAAATTATGTTCAATGAACTATATAAGAACAGGTCCAAGATACAAAGGCAAGTGATACACATGAAAAAATTTGGTAAAATACTATGGAGGCCCTTATACTAAGAATTCGATTGCATTTCGCCTTCTCTACTCAAAAAATGGGCAAAGTGATCCTTGTACATTAGATCAAAGAGCAAACTGGTCCAATGGTCATTCATTTTTAACATACATGTGGCACGCCAAATGTCACTGATTGGTTATTTTTGTTACCCACACAAGTTTTTAACAATACAATTGCATGAAATTTTTTACAGGTACGAGCAATTTGGTCTTTGATCTAATGTAGAGGGACTAACTTGTCCATTTTCTGAGTAGAGGGAGCAAAATGCAATTTGACTACTAATACAAAGGCGTCCGTGGTACTTTTACCGAAAAACTTTCACAAATTTTAAGAATTTCATATGTCCAAGAACACAAAATTATATTCATAAGTACTATGCATGTTATATAGGATATGAGGATAATGCAATGCAAATACAGTTTCAAGTTCATAAGTAACAAACCAATAAATAATATACTTCAAAAGCCTAATCCTGGTTCAAGTCTCAAAGGTTCATTAATTTACAATGAGATACAGTGCTACCATTACCATTAGGGATGAAAATGCACAAAAAAGAAGAGACAATTTACTTCAAATTAGCTTATCCTACAATAAAAAAGCACTTCTTTTCATTTCTTCAAGCGATGTTCTTGAAATAACTTTACTTCAACTAAGCTTGACTTGCTTAACATTCTCATTGATTCTAATTATTGAAACTACATATATATATATATATATATATATATCCATTATTTCTTGACCCAAAATTGGAAAAAGAATAAATCAACAGCTAAAACTAAAAGCTAACATATAACTAGCTATTTACAGATTGAATCTCACCCAAAAAACACACACACACACATACACACTAACTATATACCCATATAATAAAAAACTTAACTTCGTTTAAGTCTTCAGCATGAAAAAAAAAAAAACTAAGTTTAAGCCAAAATAAAGAGAATAAAAAATGAACCCAAACTAAATCAGACCTAAAAGAATCATGGGAAAGAGTAACTTACTCCTCTGAAAGACATTAGCCTCTTGAAAAAATGAAGAAAAAAAATGGGGGACAATGAGAGAAAAAACAATTGAAGAAATGAGCAAATTGGACAGAAAAATACTAGAAAAGGCGAGCCACTGGAGAGGCAGGTTAAAGAAAACGAGAAAATTTTTGAGTGACAATAAAATTTTTTACCCCTTGGTAATTAAGTACACTTTGGTCTTTGAAATTGGTAATTATATTTATTTTAATCTCTGAACTTAGATTCCATCAAGATTTAAAGACCTGATCAGATAGATAGAAAACTAATCGATATAAGGCTCCAAACGGATGAGTTGAATTAATTGGTCTGGAAACTACTTGAAATTGATAAAAATTGAAAATCGAAACAAAAGCTGACAGTTGAACCGATTTAATAAATTGCTTATATTTGTTTTTTTAAAATTTTATAGATTTTTAATTAATTAATTAATTATTATTAGCCCGATGGTTGAATTTATTGAATTAAATGGATCAAGAATCGATGATCTAATTTGTTCAACTATTAGTTCGGTTATTAAAATACTTAATGTGACACTCTAATATTGTACCAATATTGTACCATGTTCATCACATGAAAAATTTTATAATTTTTTAAATTTTTAAGCGGTAATGTGACACAAATTCATTCATAGTATCATGTTATCAAACTTTTATATTTTATAAGCTCGGGACTAAAATGAAGCTAATTATAACTTTCAAGGAAAAAATTATGTTATCCCAAATTTTAACAAAATATTTTGTTCTTTTTTAGATCAATTTGAGGGGGGAAAAAACTCCTTCTTTGAGGGGAAAGAAAAGACTGGCGCGGTGTGGCATGGCATGGCATGACAACTCGTTTCTTTTCTGACAATGACAGCATCGTCATCCTGTCATGCTAACGTGAATTTTTCTTATTGATACTTTATGCCACGTCATTACTGTTGGATATATTAAATTAATTATTATATTTATTTAAAATTTGATTTTGGATTTTTTAAATATTGTATATAATTCCTTTGAAAAAAAAGAAATATTGTATGCAATAACTCAACTTTTGTCAAGTTTATAATTTACAAATAAAGAGTTAAAAATAATAAATAATAAAATATTATTATTTTATTTACAAAATGGTTTTATAAATAAAAATAAAAAATGCAAAATCTCACATGTCAAATAAAAACAATTTTAATTTCAATATTTTTTATCAAGTGGTGCAATCCGTTAAATTACTGGTTCAACTAATTCAATAGTAGATTTAAGAATAATTAAATAAAAATTAAAAATTATATAAAAGACTAAAAATTAATTCAATTACCGATTTTTATCTTAAATTTTAATTTTTTATCAATTTCAATTAATTTATTTAAAAAAAGGTTCAATCATTTTATCTGAATCGATATATTTATTAATTCTCAATCTAACTAATTCGATTCTAATAACTCTTCTAAAATATTTACTTTGTAAATAGAATCATCACAAAGTAACAATAAGAAAATTAAATGTCCATCTATTTTAGATGGGTAGCTTTAACAATTATAGATTAGTTGATTTTCATTTTATATATAATAAAAAATGCACTTCTATTAATTACAAAATTAATAACTCAAAATTTAGCTTTAGAGTTTAATTAATTACTTAACACGTAATTATAAAACTATACAAAATAATTGACGGTGAAGAGAGAAAAAAAGAAGCGGACAATGAAGACACCAGAGGTGACTTGTTAACAGCATCAAACTCCCCCACATGGAATCTTCATAATATAAAATATATCTTTATTTTATGTTTCTCAAAAAAACATTATGTTTTGCTTTGAAATGACTCCTTGCATCTTTCATGGAATACATATGTTATGTCCAGCGAAGACAAACCATAAATAAAACAAGTGAGCTTTTTTTATATATATATATATATATAATAAAGCTATAATTTTTTAATTTCATATTTTTATTACGATAATTGAACATTAATTTCCTCATTTTAATTTGACCGAATTTGATTGTTATAGCTTACAAAGATCGAGAAGTTTGTTGACACCTAAAAGAGATGGTAAAGGTTAATAATGGTTTAAGGTTAGAATAATTGGAATGTGATGGCATGAGAGAATGAGAGATAGGAGAGTGTAAACCTTTAAAGGAGGATTTCTAATCATCTATTAATTGCTTTGACCTCTCTAAAAATAAAAAATTATAGTTTACCCTCATTAAAAATAATAAAATTATAAATTAATTTATGGTAAAATTTTACTTTACTTCTAAATATAAAAAAGAAATCTTATTTAATCCCTTTAATGGAATTAAAAATTAGTATATTATAATTTATATTTTAATTTCTTAAAATTTTATAATTCAATTTCATCCTAAAAAAATATTTTAACTTCGTCTCTAATATGTTATTCATGTATTGTTGTTGCAAGTATAGATTCTTATATTAAGACAACAAATATGCACGCGTACGAGTTTTACAGAAGGTTAGTGTTAGGAGTGTGATCTGATTACAAGATATCGTATAATTTTACGTATATGAAATTTTGTGTTGGTCAAACTATTTTAATTTCAAAGATCATCTCTTAATCACGGGTGTTGAATTGTGAGAAGCAAGGCGTACTCGAAAGGACTCTTGCTAGTATGTAAGATGATCTTTTAGTCAAAAAGTGTTAACCTCACGTGGCATAGGTATAACAGAGTTATTCTATTTTACTAGTCTAACTTAAAAACCAAAATAGATGAACAATAAATGTAAGAAATTAATAAAATTTGAATTTCCATTAATTTATCAGCAAATAACACAATCAAACCTTCATTGTATACATCCCAAAGCCAAAAATTAACAACAATATATCTGACATCCCCTGTTGCATATGTAAGAAAGACAAAGAAACAAAGAACACAAATTTTAATCCAGTCTATACAAATATCAAATTCAAAAACCCAAACCCTGTTTTAATCAACCATGGAAGAACACATGCAGTAACCAAAAAAACCTGCTAAGAACTTCACCATGTCTTGCATTTAAGAAAACAACAACAAAATGATGATAAAGATTCAAGCACTTCGAGCCAACATCTCTTGAAAATCAAGGTCACTTCGTTCCTTCTCAAGCTTCCTTTCTTCACGAAACTTATATATAAACTCATCAGCTCGTTCATCAACTCCCCTTAAATGCGGTGATTTCGCAACCACCGCTTTCCATGCATCTTCGATACTATAAACACCGCTCTCTTCCGCTACTTCTTCATTTCGTCTGCTCGTCTCCGCCACCGCCTCCGGTTGTTGTTCCATGCGCTGCTCACCGTAAAGCTGGTCTATGTATATAACTTTCCGGTTATTCTTCACCTGGTTTCGGTAATGTTGATAATGGTAAAGGTGGTCATACTCATGGTTAAACGGCCGATGACGCCCCCGGCCGGACGAGTGACGAAGGAACCGTTTCTTGAAAGGTGCAAAGAGATGAACCGAGCAGAACTCGATGACACGACGAGTCACCGTTTTGATCGAATTCGAAACGTCGAAGCTTTCGAGTTTCGATTTAACTTTCATGGTGAAGCTCTTCCAAGCCTTCTTGGCTGGTTTCAGCTTCTTTGCAAGGTTCAAAGGAGGCATATAGGTATATGGGGTATTGTTTTTTAGCTTTTGAAAAACGAAGCAATGATGGGGTTTTGATTGAAAACAAGATTTATGATTTTATTTTATCAGTGGTTTAATAGATTATGAAGAAGAAGAAGAAGATTTGGTTCATCTTTGGTGTATATAATAAAATAATGGTGTTTTTTTTTTTCTCATATGGGGTGGCTTTTGAAATGGACTTGTTTTTTTGTGTGCTTTATATTTGCTGGAACACCACTTTTGAAAGTGTGGGAGACAAAGGGATTTAGTTGAGGGGAGGAGAGGTTACTTTACAATGGCATAGCAGCAAAATTGTATTGCCAAAATGGGATTTTCTATGAACTTTCGGCAATTTTGGGGGGCCAAACTTAGGCCCTAAGTTTATGTGAAATGTTGGTTGAAAGCAATATGTTTTTTTTTTTTTGGGGGGGGGGGGGTTAACTGTGTTTAGTTTTTAGTAATTTAAACTAATTTTGTTTAAAATTTTTATTATAATTAATTACCACAATTACTGAATAATTAACTCAATTCTAATTAAAATAATTTATAGGAAAATTCATATATTAACGTAAAATGGGTCTCAACCCTAGGATCTTATTTTATTCTCGCCTCAACATGACACGTGACAAGTTATTAGATAGTTCGTAGATGACTTTTCATCAAAAGCAGTACGTATATAACCCTCCACAAGGAACCATCCATATCAACCATTTGTGTGAGATAGTCCGCAAGCGACCCTTCGCGAATTCGATCTAAGTTAGCCTAAAGATAGTTTGCTACGCACCCTCGTAGGGATCAATAAAACATAACAACCTCGTACAATTCCAATGATGAGAATGTCGAAGTAGGACCATATAATACACTTCATGGCGATAATTGACTTACAGACCCTGACATCTGTCCAACACCACAACCTTGCAAAACATTGCATTGTTGACTATGTGACACTACAAGACAAGAAGTGATCCCTCTATATAAACTTGAGTGCACGAGGGATCAATGATCAACTCTTTCCACTTTGAAAACCTTACATAACCACCTTAGCAAATTTTCTCCTTACTCTAGTTATTTACTTATTATAGGAGAACTGACTCTTTTCTCTACTTTCATCTCCTCTTTTCAGAGTTTGAACTTTTCCATTAAATTAATGTTTCGTTCGTAAATTCAACAAAAATCAATTAATAATTTTATCAATAGAAATTAAAAAAAAATACAACCACAGACAATAAATTTAGACTTTTTTTTTTTTTTTGGTGTATGGGTCGAGCAAAAGTGATAGATATTGACTCCCACTAATTCTTTACTTGTTTAGTTGAATCCAAACTTTTAAGGATGGGTATGGTTAGGATAATGATTTAAATCTTATTGGGTATTGACTGTAAGGTTAGAGTTAGATTATTGGAATCTCCTAGGTTATTTAAAAAAATATAGCTAAAGTATAAATATGAAAATTCGAATTTAATTCAAAAACACATTAATTATTTTAATTCCGAAAGATTATTGAAGTCTAATTAAAATTTTTTAAATTTTTATAAGATTAATGAGAATTTAAAAAAATAAAAAATTTCAAAAAAAATCAAATTTCACCAAAATATAAAAGAGGTAAAATTCAGAAAACTACCATTAAGGTCCGCCTCTGATCAAGTCGCGATTTATGATTTAAATTTACAAGGACTATCAAAAAAGATAATTCAATTTATTGTTTATAAAATTTATATTCAAACTCCATCCATAAAATATTAAATCAAACGGATAGCCTACCCTTGAAATATTTGTTTGATTTTTTTTCTTTAAATATAGTTATAGAAAATTTGAAATATCCAAAATGGAAGTTTCCCTCTAGTGGAAGCAATACGATTTAATAATAAATCATGGGTTATCCTTTTCCCCATTCATGGTAAAAAAGGGGGAAAGATTTAAGATTGTTTAATCATAGGGTTTAAAAAATGTTTTGTTTTTTTTTTTTATTTTAATCTTCTTCTTTTTTAATTTACTTTTCTACCGTTCTTTTCCAAACAATTAAGGATAAAAAGATCTCCTAAATCTATTGCTGCCGTAAGCCATTTTATCCCATCCCCAACCTCCCATTTTGTTACCAACAACTATGCCTTGATGTGGCAGCTTCTTATTTGTTTATAGCACTTCATAGATAAGTTTTAGATATATTTTGCACGAGTAATGTTGTAAATATAAATTTGAGTGTGTTGTCATGTATTATGTTTTTATTTATGATTTAAATTTTATTTTGTAACGCCCCTAACCCCAATCCGTTACCGGAATAGAGTTACGGAGCATTACCGGAGTTACCGATTTATTTATCAAATATTTTATTTCATCTAACATTTATATTTGAAACCAATTAAAATTAAACATATTGTCCCTCAAATGTATTTATTCTTATTCTCGACATGTTTTACTTGGATTTATTATTCGTCTCAACATACTTAATTTACTTGTATCAGTGTGTCAAAGATAATCACATACTTACACATCATAATTAATATCATTTCTTTTTCCACGTTCAAGTCTTGTATTTGAGTCATCCGGACCTTTATAAATAAATTTGATCATCATTTTCATTTATTTCATGTTCTAATACGTACAATTAATGTTCTTAAACAAAATTACCATTTTACCCCTAAACTTTTAATTAATGACAATTTCATCCTTAGGCTCAAATAAATAAATTTCTTGCAATCTAATCCTTATTTCCAGCTGTCATTCTCATACAAATTGATAACAACCCGTCAATTCTATAAAACATCAGAATTTTCCCTAATTTCAACACTTTTCAATTTAATCCGTAAAACATGTTTTTCCCCGATCTTGAACTAAAATAATAATTTCATTTAAATTTTGCAATTTAAATAATGAAATAATCCTTTTCATGTAATTTGATCATTTCTAGCATTTTTACAAAATTGCCCATAAAGTTTTACTTTTATTCAATTTAGTCCCTGAGCCTAAAACATGCAAATTACCCATGCTAGCTGAATATTCATACATATTTTCCTCCTCCTCCTCTCCATTCCACATCCTTAATTTATATAATATGCTTATAAGTAACATTTTCAATAATTTCACTATTTACTTATATGTGAACATTCAAGCTGTCCACCTGCGTCATAGTCACTAAATTATTTATATCTTGAGCTACAGAGCTCCAAATTCAGATCCATAAATTTTCCTTGAAACTAGACTCATATATCTTCTTACCATAATTTTTCCAGAATTTTTGGTGCGGCCAATTAATACAGTTTATTAGTTAAAATTTCCCCTGTTTCGCTACTCGACAACCCTGACCACTCTTCACTAAAATTCCAATTTCTCTTTATACAGATTTCAAAAGATATCCACGTTTGTTTCTAGTAAAAATAGACTCAATAAGGAATCCACCCATATAAATTATGTTCTATAAATATTTTTGTACAATTTTTAATAATTTTTACAATTCAGAACAGGGGATCTCGAAATCAATCTGAACCAGTCTCACAAAAATGTAAATATCTCAAGATACCAGATTCCTTTGCTTTCTTTGTTTCTTTTATATGAAAATAGACTCAACAAGCTTTAATTACATATCTTATTCAACTTCTAATTCAACTTCTACCATTTATGGTGATTTTTCAAAGTTAGACAATTGCTGCTGTCCAATACTGCTTTAGTGTGACATCTTGATTTCCAATTCGTCCCAATTTCCACAATTCTTACAATTCAGTCCTTGCTTAATTAACCCCTCCATTGAGCTAATTTTCTCATTTAATACTTTTCTATATCATTTTGAACTACTTCATAACTTTTTAAAAATCAGAATTCTAACAATAGGCCCTTATTTCAACTATTTCACAATTAAGTCCTAAAATCAAATTTCCATCAATTTTACTTGATAAAACCATCATATAACAGAATTAAAGCTTCAATCCAATATTTATTCATCACATGCTTTCAAAAGTAATCCACATCAACTTTAAAAATTAGCCATGGAATCAAAAACTAATGAATTAATAAGTTGGACCCATTTGTAAAAGTCCAAAAACATAGAAATTTCAAGGAGAGAGCAAGAATTAAACTTACATGAAGCTAGAGTATGAAAAACCAGCTTGAAACCTCTTCCATGGCTGTTTCTCAGCTGAAAAGAATGAAGAAAAATGAAGAGAATTCTAGATATTCCCAATTTGGTCCCATTTTTATTTAATTAATTTTGGCAATTTTCCCATTTTGCCCTTATTTCATCCATTTTCTTATTTTTTCTCAGCTATTGCCGCCCAAAATATCTCCTTTGGGCTTATTTTCACTTTAGGTCCTTCCTCTTTTGACAATTGAGCTATTTCATTTCTTTTCACAATTTTGCACTTTATTCAATTTAGTCATTTTTACTCAATTGACCACCAAAACCTTAAAATTTCTTAACGAAACTTTAATATTACCTTAGTGACAATCCTTTAATATTCATAAAAATATTTATAGCTCGGTTTATAACACCGAGATCTCGATACCTCTTTTTCTCGATATCTTGACCAAATAAATCTTTACAAACATAATTTTACTATTTCAAAAATCTTTTAAAAACCACATTTGGCTTGTAAATATTAAATAATATTATCTACGAGTTCATGTGTCGAATTTGGTGGTCTTGAACCACAATTTCTGACATTACTGAAATTTGGGCTATTACAACTCTCCCCCCTTTAAAAAATTTTCGTCCTCGAAAATTTCTTCGGTGGAGAGGTTCAAATATTTTTCACTAACTAATAGTATCATGTACTTTGATTCAAGCATTTCAAATTTCCAACTTATTATGGACACACTTTCGCATATCTTAGTAACACATGCAATTTAATTTCATATGAACACTAACTATCCATCAATGAACTTATCACAATATAAACTTCCATTTCTTTTACTCGAATCATCACTAATGTCTCATAAAGTTTCAACACTTAGTCTTATTTTACTTACTCCTTGGGTACTTTCCATTTTCCAATCATACACAACTTAACAATACGATTCACAGTTTACCTCACTATATCATTTTCGTAAGTATAAAGGCGTGTTCAATTCTCAATAATCTCATGAAACAATTATCTGTTCAACCATGTATCAATGAACAAATAATCTATATCAAATAAAAAATGCTAGAAATTCACACATAATTTACTTGCCTTTGAGTTTATATCATGCATAAGTTTTACTCATTCTATTGCTAAGCTCATTCTCACGCTTTACTTGGTTTAACAAGTGGCACTTCATAACTATGCACTTTCAAATGTTTAACACATTTATTCATGTACGTGCAACAATCAACATAGAGCTTTAGTCTTTCTCTTGAAATTTATCAACTTAGTTACTCTATTATCGGTTAACTTCCTTTTTAAGATACTAAAGGATACCCGTGATTCAAGCCTCATAAAATGATGCCAATGCCATGTCCCAGACATGGTCTTACACTGGCTCTCATGTCGATGTCGAAAACTGACACTCCATATAGTTTGTCGATTTCATAACTTATATCTTATTTCCGTCCCAATATCTTTACTAGCTTTGATAATTCTGTAAGTGCCAGCAGCAGATATTCAATTGAAATTAATCCTTTATCAGACAATAGCAATCTAATTCACTTAATAACATATCACTGTAATAATAAATTTCTTACCCAAATTCAGACTGAACCAAAACGGATACTTCAATCATTACGGCTTCCATCCAGTCAAAACTTTACTTAACATTGATTAGTCCATTCAAACCTTACATCTTTCTATAATATTCATATTATTGATGTAGCTATCATAGAAAACACTTCCATAAAAATTAAAGAGGAATGCCAAAGTTTTGAATTATCCCAAGTCTACCATCATCAGTTCGGATAAAACCATAATATTATAATAGATCTGGCATTTCGATAATATAAATAGATCAATATTTCAACTTCAACAGTGCACTTTAAAATAGAAGAAGAATTCCAAGAGTAGTCTCAATAATAACCGGTGTAGTAATACAACTTCTATCGTTTAAGATCCATGTCACTGAGCTTCCATAACCGAACCAGGATTTTATAGCAGTAATATATTTTTACATTTATTCAAAGAATACCCCTTCACAGATAAATCATATTTAATAGATAAGATCAGGCCATAAAATAATAAGAAAACCAAGATAAAGAAATTCCAGATGTGAAGTTATATTGAATCCCCAAGAATAGAAAACCACATTTAATGATAAAGAAACCCATATTATTTAAAGAAAACCCAGAAGAAGAATATCATTCATACCCACTAGAAATAACTGTGATAGAAAGGATGTAAATTGCATAAGGTGATTCAGAATACCCACTGATAAAAGTAGAAAATAGTTTCATATGAGTTTAACCATCAAATCTTCTGTCTAACAGAGCAAATCAGAAATCCAAAGGAAAGTAGAGGAATACCGATCATGAATCGACCCAATTAATAGTACTTCTATTTAATGTTATAATTAACCAAACTTCTTATATGATAAGAACCATATCTGAAGATGAACAGTTGCATATATCTCTGAAGATAAAAGAACATATAGAATATTCAAAAGAAATCGCTGTAAGATACCCAACTATAATAGTCGCATCTAGATATGTTTGCAATTTCACCACTAATCCACTAATATACATAATCATCAATAATATCACATTATTCAGTTCACTAAAGGAACTAATTCAGACGAAATTCAAGTAAATTTGTTTCGTAAATGTCATACCTGAATAAATCAATTACTCATGAATAACCTTCTTTTTTTTTTTTTTTTTTTAGCAGAGGCCCAATAGACTAGATATAACACTTAGGATATACGGGACTGATACAGAGGTGCATTCTTATGCACTATTAAACAGAGAACACGAATGTGCTAATAATCGGAGAGCACCGAAGTGCTAATAATCAGAGAGCACCGGAGTGCTAATAATCAGAGAGCACCGTAGTGCTAATAATCAGAGAGCACCGGAGTGCTAATAATCAGAGAGCACCGTAGTGCTAATAATCAGAGAGCACCGAAGTGCTAATAATCAGAGAGCACCGGAGTGCTAATAATCAGAGAGCACCGTAGTGCTAATAATCAGAGAGCACCGGAGTGCTAATAATCAGAGAGCACCAAAGTGCTAATAATCAGAGAGCACCGGAGTGCTAATAATCAGAGAGCACCGTAGTGCTAATAATCAGAGAGCACCGGAGTGCTAATAATCAGAGAGCACCGGAGTGCTAATAATCAGAGAGCACCGTAGTGCTAATAATCAGAGAGCACCGAAGTGCTAATAATCAGAGAGCACCGGAGTGCTAATAATCAGAGAGCACCGGAGTGCTAATAATCAGAGAGCACCGTAGTGCTAATAATCAGAGAGCACCGAAGTGCTAATAATCAGAGAGCATACTAAGGTCCTTTAATGACATGCCACTAATATCCTAGTAGTTCTAATATCTACTTAGACAAATTATTTCATGCACGCATATCATTTTTACACATTTCACTTGTAATTCAATTCCACAATCCAATTTCACTTTCATTAAAAAAAAATCCACTTTTAAGATCAATTACACTTTCCATTTACTAATCAAAATACAATTCAATACTAACACATATTTCTCATTTAATTCAACTTCACTTTAAATCCTAAATTCTCATTCAACTTAACAATTTAATCATTATCCAATATTAAAATTTATTTAACAACCATTTCAATTTTCATTAAATTCTATAGTAACACTCGCATCATAAAATTTTTTTTTTTTATCAGAGTTGAAAGATATCGCATTATCACATGTTATATAATTGCATGTATTTCTAAACTTCCCGTATACTATATTCAGTCCGAGAACCGACTAAACCAAAGCTCTGATACCACTAATTGTAACGCCCCTAACCCCAATCCGTTACCGGAATAGAGTTACGGAGCATTACCGGAGTTACCGATTTATTTATCAAATATTTTATTTCATCTAACATTTATATTTGAAACCAATTAAAATTAAACATATTGTCCCTCAAATGTATTTATTCTTATTCTCGACATGTTTTACTTGGATTTATTATTCGTCTCAACATACTTAATTTACTTGTATCAGTGTGTCAAAGATAATCACATACTTACACATCATAATTAATATCATTTCTTTTTCCACGTTCAAGTCTTGTATTTGAGTCATCCGGACCTTTATAAATAAATTTGATCATCATTTTCATTTATTTCATGTTCTAATACGTACAATTAATGTTCTTAAACAAAATTACCATTTTACCCCTAAACTTTTAATTAATGACAATTTCATCCTTAGGCTCAAATAAATAAATTTCTTGCAATCTAATCCTTATTTCCAGCTGTCATTCTCATACAAATTGATAACAACCCGTCAATTCTATAAAACATCAGAATTTTCCCTAATTTCAACACTTTTCAATTTAATCCGTAAAACATGTTTTTCCCCGATCTTGAACTAAAATAATAATTTCATTTAAATTTTGCAATTTAAATAATGAAATAATCCTTTTCATGTAATTTGATCATTTCTAGCATTTTTACAAAATTGCCCATAAAGTTTTACTTTTATTCAATTTAGTCCCTGAGCCTAAAACATGCAAATTACCCATGCTAGCTGAATATTCATACATATTTTCCTCCTCCTCCTCTCCATTCCACATCCTTAATTTATATAATATGCTTATAAGTAACATTTTCAATAATTTCACTATTTACTTATATGTGAACATTCAAGCTGTCCACCTGCGTCATAGTCACTAAATTATTTATATCTTGAGCTACAGAGCTCCAAATTCAGATCCATAAATTTTCCTTGAAACTAGACTCATATATCTTCTTACCATAATTTTTCCAGAATTTTTGGTGCGGCCAATTAATACAGTTTATTAGTTAAAATTTCCCCTGTTTCGCTACTCGACAACCCTGACCACTCTTCACTAAAATTCCAATTTCTCTTTATACAGATTTCAAAAGATATCCACGTTTGTTTCTAGTAAAAATAGACTCAATAAGGAATCCACCCATATAAATTATGTTCTATAAATATTTTTGTACAATTTTTAATAATTTTTACAATTCAGAACAGGGGATCTCGAAATCAATCTGAACCAGTCTCACAAAAATGTAAATATCTCAAGATACCAGATTCCTTTGCTTTCTTTGTTTCTTTTATATGAAAATAGACTCAACAAGCTTTAATTACATATCTTATTCAACTTCTAATTCAACTTCTACCATTTATGGTGATTTTTCAAAGTTAGACAATTGCTGCTGTCCAATACTGCTTTAGTGTGACATCTTGATTTCCAATTCGTCCCAATTTCCACAATTCTTACAATTCAGTCCTTGCTTAATTAACCCCTCCATTGAGCTAATTTTCTCATTTAATACTTTTCTATATCATTTTGAACTACTTCATAACTTTTTAAAAATCAGAATTCTAACAATAGGCCCTTATTTCAACTATTTCACAATTAAGTCCTAAAATCAAATTTCCATCAATTTTACTTGATAAAACCATCATATAACAGAATTAAAGCTTCAATCCAATATTTATTCATCACATGCTTTCAAAAGTAATCCACATCAACTTTAAAAATTAGCCATGGAATCAAAAACTAATGAATTAATAAGTTGGACCCATTTGTAAAAGTCCAAAAACATAGAAATTTCAAGGAGAGAGCAAGAATTAAACTTACATGAAGCTAGAGTATGAAAAACCAGCTTGAAACCTCTTCCATGGCTGTTTCTCAGCTGAAAAGAATGAAGAAAAATGAAGAGAATTCTAGATATTCCCAATTTGGTCCCATTTTTATTTAATTAATTTTGGCAATTTTCCCATTTTGCCCTTATTTCATCCATTTTCTTATTTTTTCTCAGCTATTGCCGCCCAAAATATCTCCTTTGGGCTTATTTTCACTTTAGGTCCTTCCTCTTTTGACAATTGAGCTATTTCATTTCTTTTCACAATTTTGCACTTTATTCAATTTAGTCATTTTTACTCAATTGACCACCAAAACCTTAAAATTTCTTAACGAAACTTTAATATTACCTTAGTGACAATCCTTTAATATTCATAAAAATATTTATAGCTCGGTTTATAACACCGAGATCTCGATACCTCTTTTTCTCGATATCTTGACCAAATAAATCTTTACAAACATAATTTTACTATTTCAAAAATCTTTTAAAAACCACATTTGGCTTGTAAATATTAAATAATATTATCTACGAGTTCATGTGTCGAATTTGGTGGTCTTGAACCACAATT